>JAUNZM010000664.1:0-636596 GCA_033459285.1 Clamator glandarius | reverse complement strand
CCTTTCCTTTCCTTTCCTTTCCTTTCCTTTCCTTTCCTCAATGAATTATTTAGCAAAATTAACTGTAGGCAATTGGAAGATTAGGAAGTATTTTACATTGTATTTCATATAGTTATACATGCCTTTACAACAGCTGAAAAAGCATTTTGTGTTTTTTAATTTTTGAAGAGGAAGCCACACTAAGTCACGATCTATTTTCACAATGATAACCTGGACAGAAAATTGATTTCTCTGTATCTTTCCAGGCAACTGTTCATTTATTAAGATTGCAGGGAACTGAACTAAATGATCCTACTGTACCTCCAAAAGGTACAAGCCAATATCGTCCAGAACATCTTTCATATCTTCCTGAAAGTGAATCAGAATGGGAAACATACAGGTGCTTTTCTTTAATATATAACAAGACCTAGGAACTCTGACAGATTGTTATTACCACACGCAGATGATAATTGCAAAAGTTATTTCTTCTTAGTAAAATTAATTTTCACCATATGCTTCATATTTTGAGGTAGTCATGGTAAAGAATCTAAAAAAATAATTTTAAGTAATTTGTCTTTAGTTTGATTCCATTCTGGAGTGTGTGTTTTGATTTTCACTTAACATTTACTTCTCTGAAGCTAGAAGCTGATATGCCAACCTTAAACTATACATCTGTATATATTGCCATTTAGACCATGAAATTCTGTATTTAAAAATATATGTCACCCAAATCAAAAGCTCTTTATCTTGCTTTATAGCTCCTATAACTATAATGATCTCTGAGTACCTGAATACATACAGCGAATTACTTTGGTTTGCAAAACCAGGCTGTTTCATCCAACCAAGTGAAATGAATAAGGGAGTGTAGAACATAGCAAGTATTGTGGTTTTTTTCTGGTTTTGCAAGATTATTTCTGGTGAAGCAGGAGAGGGAGGAGGATTTTGAAGATGATATTTGATCTCTCTTCTATTCATATTCATGCTAATATTGGCCTTGTTGTGACTGTGGTCATGTCCTGAACGAGCAGGATGGCAGACCTGTGTCCCTAAGTCTGAAACTTTAAAGTTTCTCACACTGTCTGGTTGAAAATGTTGAGTAAAATGGGTAAATGTATGAACTGATCAGAACCAAGGGATAAAGAAAATGAGGATTCAGTTCCAAAATTTGCTCCTAGCCTGTTTTTTCAGTTAACCCATTTTTTTCCCTTAAAAACTCAGGAAGAAAAAGCACTTAGTTCTGCTCTCTACCACTGCTGATGTAGGTAATATCCTGTGACACTTTGTACTTCTGGTTTTGTGACTTAGCCATAGCTGTTCTGTATGGTCATCCAAGTCTGACTTTTTATTGTGGCTTTTTCTAACTAGTGGTGCATCTTGATAATTAAGGAAGTAAAAGAAAATAAATAAAGTTATTGAAAGAAAGTTATTTTATAGACTATGGAAAAGCTGTTCTATTAAAATTAATTTAGCATTTCAGAACATCTGGAGATATCTTTGAGTACAAGAACACTTGCAGTTGTTAAGTGCAAAAGACATCTCCTGAACACTTGAGTGGAATGCCTTACTTGTATCTGTATTCAAGCAGAGCCCTGTCATGGAGATTAGATGATTTCTAGTGCTGATGTGTGGATTCACACACGCATCTTAAAAAAACATGTGGATGAAGCATGAACTATAGCTGCTATTTTTTAAGCTAATAGCATCTGAATGTCAGAGACTATTAATTTTGTGTTGATACTAATTCCTTTCCTGAGTCATCTCCTTGTGTAAGTTAATGGAAGAAGTCTTAATAAATGCAATAGAGAAGTAATTAAAATTATGTTGGTTTTGTTGTTTCAGATGTTCTTCTTAATATTGAACCTTATGATGTAATTCTTTGTAGTGCTGAAGTTTTGGAATAACAGCTTCTTTATATGAATTTTGTAGTTTATGGATAAACCATTTATCACGGTATGCTATGGAAAACTTCCAGCGTGCAGCCAAAATAGGAGAAGAATTGAATGAAGCCTGGATTGTTCACAATGCTGCGGTGTATGTCTTAAACTACAATAGGCATCTTATTTCTTCAGGAAGACAGAGAGAAATTATTGAGTATCTGCAGACTCTGCTTGGGGCCATAAAGACCATTGGGCACAATGGGTAAATTTAGATATTTGGTTATGAACATGCTCTTTATTTCTAAAACAAAAATATTTTTAGAAACATTGTAAATCATGCTGCGAAAGACTCTTATTGCTGGCTTTTCTCAGTAGTAAGAGCACTTTGGTATATGCCGAGTAGTTCAGTGGATAAACATTTTGTGGTGTGGACATGTCTTTTTAGTCCTTTCTATTTGTTTTTTTTGTTAGTATTGACCATGAGCCATATTAACTTTGGACTAAGCAATATGAATTTCTCTTCACTGTGGGATAGAAGCACGTGCATGTGAAATAGGATTTTGTTAAACTAGTCAGAAAGAATCAGGAAAATTTTCTTAGCCTGTGAATTTGCAGGACAGCTCAAAAGGTGTTCGTTTGCTGTCAGTTGCTCTGAATTTGAATTATGTTGTAAATAGAGGTCATTGTAAATATTTCTGATCAGAGTCAGGTGGTTAGTACTGGTTCTGAAACACAAAAGAGAGGGAACGCAAACATAATTAGACCATGAAGATAGGAACACAGATTCCACAGTGGTTTAAAGAAATCATGTTCTGGAGTAAATGCGATAGGAGAATGATTGGCTGTAACAGAGGAGATGCTCAAGTCGAAGTCTGACTGTGGGACCAAATCATAGGCATCAGGATGTTATTGACGGTGATCTCAGCACCAGGCAAACTGTTTGGGCCAGCAGTGAAGAGGACTCTTTTGACAGTGTTGGAGAACAAAGCCTAAAGTGCAGTTTGTAAAATAATACCTGATTCTTACTTATGTTAGTTTGTATCAGCAATAATCTCTTAGTCATAATTCAGTGGGGATGTTTGCAAAAAACCCAAGGCAATTCTTGCTCAGCGACTGATACGCACGAAGAGCAATGGGGTGTAATAAATAAATAGTTTGATGTGAGGGGTTTAGCTTAGGTTAATTTTTTAGGAAATAGTTCATATTTTCTTGCATAGCAGCCCACTAATAAAAAAGTGATATTTTAAATATGTTTATCTGACATTAATATGATTATTTTTTTCTGTGAAGAAATAGAAACTTCTGTCCTAGAAACTACTGAAAAATAATGTGATGTAAACTATGAAAGCTGGTTGTGATTTTTTTGTACATTCAACCATTTTAACTACTTTTGCAATGGGAAATTTTTTGTAGTACCCACAGTTTCACTTTGTAAGAAAAATCTAGATTTTCAAGTAGTGTTTATTACTTGAACATAATAAACGTTATTACTTCTTACTTCAATCTGATGCAGTCTCAATTCTGATTTTTGTTGTCTCCTACAGAAGTGCTGCGATTTTATTGTCATTATGTAATGCTTTGGCTAGAGGCTTAATTCTTTGTTGGATTCCAAAGCCAGGAGATGCTAACAAGGGAAAAATAGATGCAGTAACAAACAAAGGCACAAAAGCTGCAGCAAAGAAGCACGACAAAGCAAATGTGATCCAATGTCTTTCAGTAGATCCTAGTGGACTTCCTGATATCAAAGCTGCCTTAGAGGTAAAAAGCCTTCCTCTTTTTCGTCTTTTTGGGTCTGCTGTCATATATTACAATTCATATAAATTAAATTGCAGAGATTTGTGCAAAAAAATAAGCTGCCGTCTTTTACAGTTCCTGCCACCAGAGGTCTTCCCCAAACACACACTGAAGTTCCTTAGTAACTGAGGCTGAGGTCTGTAATTTGTATTTGCTATGTGGATTGACTTAATGGAGGTGTTGCTCAGCTTAGAGGTGCATGTGCAATAGTTTTATAATAACTAATGGATGGAACGTTCCATAAAAAGAGCTTTCAATGTGTCTGCTGTGTTCCAACCTTTGTTTTCTTCTCGCTGTTCAGATTTGTGAATTTGCCCTAAATGCAACAGCTGGAACCATCCCTAATGAAACGGTACCGATTGCTGTGCAGCAGCAGATCATTGCTACGTGGGTGAAAGCAAAGCAGTTAAATCAGCAGCAGATTGGACATAAACTTTGGGCTGAAGGGCAGGTACGATTCGTCTGAAACCCTGCATAATGTTGAAAGTTTTCTTTGAAAAATTAAATTCTTCAATTCAGTTAATAATGGCTGAAGTTATCAATGTCTGTTTTCTTTTGTACATTTGAACATAATGTAAAAATAACTTTTGGCTGTGGTTCCCAAAAGTCTTTACCAAATACAGCAATTTTTTTCACACTGGACATAGCAATGAGCCTACAGTCCTTAACTCTACCTTCTGCCTTTAGCTACCAAGAGTAATTGTGCTGATGTTTGTCATATGATAGCTATAAAAGCCAATTTGCTTTAAATTCATACATTTCATAGAATCATAGAATAGTTTGGATTGGAAGGGACCTTAAATATCATCTAGTTCTAACCCCCTTCCCATGGGCAGGGACACGTCCCATGAAATCAGGCTGTTCACCGAATCGCAGAATCACAGAATAACCAGGTTGGAAGAGACCCACTGGATTGTCGAGTCCAACCATTCCCACCAATCCCTAAATCATGCCCCTAAGTACCTCATCCACCCTCACCTTAAACACCTCCAGGGACGGCGACTCAACCACCTCCCTGGGCAGACCGTTCCAACACCTAACCACCCTCTCCGTGAAGAATTTTTTCCTAATCTCAAGCCTAAATCTCCCCTGGCAGAGCTTGAGGCCATTCCCTCTCGTCCTGTCCCCTGTCACTTGGGAGAAGAGCCCAGCTCCCTCCTCTCCACAACCTCCCTTCAGGTAGTTTTAGAGAGTAATAAGGTCTCCCCTCAGCCTCCTCTTCTCAAGGCTAAACAACCCCAGCTCTCCCAGTCGCTCCTCATAAGATTTGTTCTTCAGCCCCTTCACCAGCTTTGTTGCTCTTCTCTGGACTCGCTCCAGAGCCACAACATCCTTCTTGTGTTGAGGGGCCCAGAACTGAACACAGGACTCGAGGTGCGGTCTCACCAGTGCCGAGTACAGGGGGAGAATAACCTCCCTGGACCTGCTGGTCACACCGTTCCTGATCCAAGCCAGGATGCCATTGGCCTTCTTGGCCACCTGGGCCACTGCTGGCTCATGTTCAGTCACTGTCAAACAACACTCCCAGGTCCTTCTCCTGGCAGCTTTCCAGCCAGGCTTCTTCTAGTCTGTACCTCTGCTTAGGGTTGTTGTGCCCCACGTGCAGGACCCGGCATTTGGCCTTGTTAAACCTCTTGCCGTTGGTCTCAGCCCAGCAGTCCAGCCTGTTCAGATCCCTTTGCAGAGCCTCCCTATCCTCCAGCAGGTCCACACTTCCACCCAGCTTGGTGTCATCTGCAAACTTGCTAAGGGAGGACTCAATGCCTTCATCCAGGTCGTTGATAAAGACATTGAACAGGACTGGACCCAGGACTGAGCCCTGGGGAACCCCACTTGTAACTGGCCTCCAGCTGGATTTAACTCCATTTACCACCACCCTCTGGGCCCGGTCATTTAACCAGTTTTTCACCCAGGAGAGTGTGCACCTGTCCAGGCCAGAGGCTGACAGTTTCCGAAGCAGACAGTTTCCCCGGTACCGAGGTCAGACTGACAGGCCTTTAGTTCCCCGGATCCTCCCTGCGCCCCTTCTTATAGATGGGCACGACATCAGCCTCCAGTCCAGCGGAACCTCCCCAGTCATCCAGGACTGTTGGAAGATGATGGAAATGGGTTTGGCCAGCACATCTGCCAGTTCCCTCAAAACTCTTGGGTGGACTCCATCTGGTCCCATAGACTTGTGGGCGTCTAGCTGGGCAAGCAAGTCTCTAACCACCTCCTCTTGGACCTTGGGAATCTCATACTTCTCTTCCAACCCCTGGGGTTGTGCACAGAGGGAACAATTATCCTTACTGTTAAAGACTGAGGCAAAGTAGGCATTGAGTACTTCAGCCTTGTCTTCGTCCCCTGTTACTGTTGTTCCCTCTGCATCTACTAGGGACTGGAGATTCTCCCTATCCCTCCTTTTGCTGTTGATGTATTTGTAGAAAGACTTTTTGTTGTCTTTCACAGTCTTGGCCAATCGCATTTCTAGTTGGGCCTTAGCCCTCCTGACTTTTTCCCTGCACATTCTCGCTTCCTCCCTATAGTCCACCCGGGATGCCTGCCCCTTCCTCCAGAGGTCGTAGACCCTCCTCTTCCTATTGATGTCTCTTAGGACCTCCCTACTCAAACATGCTGGTTTCTTACCCCGCCGGCTGCTTTTCCGGAACTTGGGGACGGCTTTCTCCTGAGCTGCTAGGAGTTCCTTCTTGAAGAGCGCCCAGCCCTCATGGACACCTTTGCCTTCAAGGAGCGCCTCCCACGGGACTTTTCCGACCAGCCTTCTGAACAGTCCAAAGTCTGCTCTCTGAAAGTTGAGGGCGACTGTTCTGCTAACCTCCTTCTTCATCTTACCCTGCACCGAGAACTCTATCATCTCATGATCGCTTTGCGTCCTCCAGCCTTCACATCCCCCACCAGTCCTTCTCTGTTCACAAAGAGCAGGTCCAGGAGGGCACCGTCCCTTGTCGGTTCGCTCACCAGCTGTGTGAGGAAGTTGTCTTCCACACACTCCAGGAACCTCGGGGACTGCTTCTTTTCTGCTGTATTATACTCCCAGCCTATATCTGGGAAATGGAAGTCTCCCACAAGGACTAGAGGTAGCGATTTTGAGACTACACTCAGTTGTTTGTAGAAGAGCTCATCAGCTGCTTCTTCTTGGCTGGGTGGTCTATAGCAGACTCCCATCACAATTCCTTCCTGCCCATGGGCTCCTCTGATTTTCACTCACAGGCGCTCAGTCCCATCCTGATCGTAGTCCAGTTCGAGGGTATCAATGCCCTCTCTAACACAGAGGGCTACCCCACCTCCTCTTCTGTCCTTCCTGTCCTTCCTGAAGAGTTTATACCCCACCATGGGTACGCTCCAGTCGTACGAGTCATCCTACCACGTCTCCGCAATGGCAATGACATCGTAGTCTCCTTGCCCTACCACAGCTTCCAGCTCCTCCTTCTTATTCCCCATGCTGCATGCATTGGTGTAAATGCACTTCAGCTGGGCAGGTGTAGCTACAGCCTTCGTAATAGGGCTTCTCCCCAACTGAGCAGTCCTTGACTTAACTAAGGCCACAGTACTGGCAGGCGTTGCCAGCACACCACCCCTTTGCCACTGAAGTGTCACCTCCAGGCTCACTCCCATCCGGCCTGGCTTCCATCCCCTCCCCCCTCACATCTAGTTTAAAGCTCGATTTATGAGCTTAACTAGGTTTTTGGTGAGGGCTTTTGTCCCCCTAGCAGACAGGCGTGTCCCATCCCTGGTAAGAAAGTCTGGGGGTGCGTGGGCCTCCCCATGATTAAAGAACCCAAAGCCACTCTTCTCACACCAGTCCCTAAGCCATTCATTAACCAGTTTCTTATTCCTCATTTCATGCTCCTGATTCCTTAGTATTGGGATGGAGTTGAATACCACCTGTGCCCCAGAGCCCTCGATCATTCTCCCAAGTGCCTTGAAGTCCCTTTTAATGTCTTTAGGCCTTCTACTTTCTTCATTACCAATTTGAAAAACTAAGAGCGGGTAGTAGTCGGTGTCTTTGACCAGGGAAGGGAGCTTTCTAGTAACTTCCCTCACTGATGCTCCCGGCAAGCAGCAGACCTCCCTATGGAGCGGGTCCGGCCTACAGATGGGACCCTCCATTCCTTTGAGAAGGGAATCCTCCAAGACAATCACCCTCCTCTTCTTTTTAACCGAGGATGTTTTTAGGGCTGTGGGAGGATGATGGAGTTTTGGAAACATTTCTAGGCTGTGGGTGCAGCCCTCTTCATCTTTAGGGCTAGGATGCACCCTCAGCACCTCATATTTGTTCCCCAGAGAGATCTGGGGGTTAATTGCCTGGGTGGGGGGAGCAGGTTTCCTTCTCTGGACCCGAACGTGCTGCCATGCCCCATCTCTGTCTCTCCCAGCGTTACAGCTTACCGGTGGGTGGTGCTCAGCTTCACTAGCTCCAGCAGCCTGTGAGAGGGCCCTGCTCCACTCATCTATCTCCCTCCCACATTCCCTGATGGCCCTCAGCCTAGCCACTTCCTTCCTCAGCTCTTCCACCATATGAAGCAGTTCCCCTACCCGAGCACAGCTTCCACAGGAGGAGCCAGTGCCAGAGGCGTGAGCCACTATGGGAAGGGGGCACTGACTGCAGCCCAGGGTCTGGGTAGCTGCATGTGCCCACCGGGGCTCTGTCTGGGTGGCAGCCTCCACCACGCTTGGTGCGGCCTTAGTCTTTCGTCGGGTATCCACCATTTTCCTCAATCTCTTCTGACCGTGCTCCAGCCCCTCCTTGCTCGAACTGCCGCACGAACTGCCTTGTTAAAACAGTAAATAGTCTACATTAAAAATGTTTAGAAAAATCAGCTATATTTGTATCAACATTTAATGTGGTCTTTTAAAATATGGAATATGGACCTAGTAGGTTGGAAATTATTATTATATTCCTGTCTTCTTATTTTATTATGTCTACAAAACCAGAATCCCTTAGTGATGTATGGAATTTACATTCATTGTGATGTTGCTGTGTCTTTTTGTGTTGAAACTATAGCAGTTCAGAGTTCACAATATTAATTATAAATACATGCATACATAAAATCCCTCATTTGAAGGATACAATAGAGGAATTCTTACTTGATGCTGATGTTTTTAAACATATTCATTATTGTTTTGACATCTCAATTAATGGTCTTAGTAAAGTTTACTTGCAAAGAAATATCTCTTGATGTAATTTTTTGATTTCTACTTAGAATAATGATGTAGCACAAAATCCTATGGCAAGAATTCTTGTTGATCTGGAAATGTATTCATGTAATGGCTTGAATCTCATGGATTTCACTGTTCCTAGCTTATCTCAGGTATTTAGTTTTGGCTTATTTACTCTTGAGTTTTAAGAAATTGCATAGTATAAATGTGATTTCAGTTTCAATTTTGGATGTAGGCAAAATTAATTTTCAAACATTTTTTGTATCATTATTTCCTTTAAAATTTTCCAAGGCATTGAATAGTTATGACAGATAGAAGTTTTTTTTACTGAATATTTTCATTTATCAAAAAAAACAGGTAGCATTGGAATACCAGTGTTAGAATTGTTCCCATATTGCTCTAACAGCTTATTTCCATAACCATCAGTGAGCATAATGGATTCTGATGAATTCTGTACAGAACATGCATCTGGCCTTTCGTTGTTTTTGAGAAAACTTTATAGAATCATTAAGTCATTTAGGTCAGAAAAGACCTTTATAATCATTTGAGTCCAACCTTTTTTTTCTCCCCCCCAGTTAGTGAAATTGGCTTTGGAATGCAGTTGGTCAGATTCTTTAGTGGAATTGCAGACACTGACTCGACTTACATATTTTGCGTATGTATCCCATGACTATGAAACAGTGATGACTTGTTCCAACAGGATCTTGCAATTGGATGAGAATTTTTTACATGGCAGAGATACTAAGAAAAACGAAATGTAAGTATGTGGAATTTTGCATGATACTGTGATGTACTTGAACTAAGCTTTGAAGAAAGAGAGTATTACAGGATAGATGCATCTGATCTCATGATCCAAAGTGAAAGAATCTTTTTTTACAAAGAAACTGAACAGTTAGAGGTGAAAGTGAAATTTTCCTGATTCTGCTCTGTCGTTACCAGTTAGTTAAATACTAAATAATGCTTGGACCCTGCAGTAAATGGCAGTGTGAGATCCTAATATTGGCTCTGGACCCAGTTCAGGAAGATATATGAATTTCGTTATCCAAGTGAGTCAGCAGGTCACGTATACAGGTATTTGGTGTCTTCCTGGTAAGCTTTGCTTTTCTGAAATGGTCTCTGGCAATTGTGATCTTTTCACACTTTTATAATTCCCAGGCTTATTCTGGTTCTTTTGCTGGTAGAAATCGCTTCCAGTGCTGAGCTGGCTCTAATTCAGAAAGGGTCTCCCCAGTTCATGGAACAAAGACGGGACTGTGAGGGATAAGAGAGGGTAACAGCTACTGTCTTACAAGCTCTGGTGTCAGGTATTCGTGGTCTGTATTACCACCTAGGGTGCGATAGGAATGCAGCTCTTTTCTTTAAAAGCCCAGTCAGTGTCATACATAACTGATCGTTGCAACCTTTGATCTTAAAGAAAATTAGAGAAAAAAAGATCTCATGTATAAACAGATCTGTTGGTTGAGTCCTTTACTATAAAAAGGTCATATCCTTCTATCCTTCTCTTTATTTAGTATAGTTTCTTCAAAACCAGACTGTAATTTGATCAAAATAGGAAGGAATTGACTCCATTTAGTAAAAATTTCTTGGAAGGTAGGAGTTTGAAATAAACACGTGAAACACTTCGTATATAGTTTATTGTTCATTTTTCTCTCTGAAAAAAATAATTTCTTGTCCCCCAAAAAGTATCCTGCTCTTTGAAATCTGTGGTTATTTGCTGCTTGGGGAAAAAAAACATGTAAAACCAAATATCTTAGTATGGAACAGGCAGACATTACAGAAATTGAGAAAACGCTATATATTTAGCAATCTGCAAACTAGTGAAAGTGAAAATGTTTGTTTCTTTGAAAAAGAAATGTAGTCATGTATTGTCAATGATGTTTCCAGAGGAATGCAGAAGAAGGTTAGTCTTCCCATAGTAAAGCACACTTTCAGGTCGACAAAAAGTTAAATGTTGATTTTTAACTTCTTGTTGTTGTTAACTTGTCCTGTGGAACTCTCGTGTCCTCTGCTGGACACAGATCTTAACTGCATGATAGCTTTCATCACAGGATAGGGACCAGGCCAAGCAGAATGTCGACATTTCTTTATGTGGTTCCACATTGTAAATAAGACATTAAAAAACTCAATTTTGCAAATTGTATTAATTCCTCTCTTACAAAATCACTATTAACCCAAGATATCAGATGTGTTTATTTATTGATTTTAGCTGATTAGCTGCTAGGACTGAAATCTAAGTTCTTTGCTTTAAGTGTAGTGGAATATGATCCAAATAAATTTCTCCAGAGCCCTGTGAATGCTGTGTGAGATTTAGGTGAGACCAATTCCAAAAAAGAAGTATCAAAAGCTGTCTAATTTTCCCAGTTTCTGTTTTCACTTGTTTACCATGTAAGTTTGACCTTAAACTAATATTTCGTTTGATGAACATTAGTGTGCAGTGGAAAGAAAACCTCACATCTATTTTCTCCTCTTGCCAATTATAAACAATAATTTTAAAAAATCTGATTTCACAGTTATTTTCATTAAAGCGGTGAAAAAGTTATTTTATTTGAGATATCTTTTCACAAAATATTCTGTTTTTCAAATGTTTTCTGATTTTAAAAGGAAAGTCAGTAGAGCATTTGTAACTTCCAAAGCTTAAGGAAATCTCTTTAGTAACAACTTGAAAGATTCAATAATAGGAGGTGTGTGCTTTTATACTGTAAGACTAGCACTTCTTGAATTATTTGCCTTTATTCAGGCCTGGCAACAGAGTGAGACAAGAAATGTTAAGCATTGCTGCCTGTATACGAGGAAAGAGTGTAATGGAAAATTTGGCTGGAAGAAAACATTTGCGTGTAGGAACGACAAAAGCCTTTGTTCAGAGTGCCAGGTAGGTTTAATTTTGAGAGAAGACTAATATAAAACAGACTTAAAATTTGATTTACGGGTTTGAGGATCAATATATTGTCTGCCAAGACTGATAAAAATCAAAATAGTTGTAAGTTGAAATACTTTACAAAGATTTGACAGATTTTTACAGTTTAGTAGGTTTATCGAGTACCGCGTTTCCACATAGCCAATCGTGTGATGTCATGGGATCATAGAAAAATCTGCTTGGAAAGGATGTTGGAAGAGTTCTAGTCCAAACTCCTGCTCAAAGTAGGACAAGTCCAGGGCTTTATCCAGTCTGGTTTTGAAAGCCTTTGGGAATGGAGACTGCACAACCTCTGTGAGTCACCTGCTCCACTACTTGACAGTACTTATGGAGGAAAAGTTTCAGCTTATATCTACTCTGAACTTTCCTTATTTCAACTTTTCCAACATATGCCTGTTCTTACTTGTCCTGCCATCCACTATGAAGAGCCTGGCTGCTGCAGTAACTTTGTTAGGTGATTAAGAAACTACTTGTTAGGTCCTCCAAAACCAACTCTTCTCCACACTGAACTAGACCTGTATCATCAACCTCTCCTCTCAAGGCAAGTGCTTCAGTCCCTAGGTCATCCTGGTGGCCTTCTCGTTGCACTTTGTCCATGTCTGGTGTGTGGTGCATGGCCTAGAAGTGGATGCATCAGTCTAGCTGTGGTCTAAAGAGTGCTGACTAGAGGATGATAATCACTTCCCTCAGCCTATTGTCTGTTGCTGTTAATACAGCCCAGGATGTTGTCGGCTGTTGTCGTCAGGGCACACTGCTGGCTGGTTTTCAGCTTGCTGTCCAAGACTTCCATGTCCTTTCAGCAAAGCCACTCCTCAGCCAGTCCCCAGCCTCTGTTGTTGCAGAGCATCATGTTAAAATTGTGAGCTGTATGTCATGAACCCGAAGTGGAAAGATTGCTTTAAATAATACATAGGCAGAAGAAGGTGATATGTGGATGGTGCGTGACTTTGGTATGAATTCCTCGCTATTTGGAAGAAGTAAATTAACGAGTGAATTAGTACTCTTAGAAGACGAACAAGTGATGGCTGATGTGAGGCTGTTAGGATTGTAATTCTTTTTACCTTCCATGGATCATTAAGAAGAGAGTGATGAATGAAGTTAGACTAGTGGATGTAACAGAACTCTAAGGTGATGTCATGTCACACATGAATCTGTGTTTTGAAAACTGTCGTGTTCAGACAAGTACTTTTGCAGGAAGAACTGAACTCAACACATTCCAGAGGGACACAAAAGATGGTGAGCAAATACTGGGCCTTAATAAGTCTAGTGTTAAGGCATAAGATATGTGAGCATATGGACTCCACAAATTTTGAAGCTGTGGGAGAAAACAGCAAAGATCACCAGATGCAAACTCCATTTTTTTGAAAAGAGTAAAACTATTTAATGGGTGGTTGTTCAATACAAATCCATAATTTTTAGCTAAATTCTGAATCTTTTTGTCACTCATGTGAATGGTGGTGTATTGCAGTCTGGAGAACTATTAAGTTTTATGAATTGAAAATTACATTTACATGGAATATGCTCAAAACAATTTGAATGCAGCTAGAGGCATGCGGGGATATTCTTCTGTTGTTCTGGTATTATACTATGCAAAATCCATGGAATTTTAATAATTGGTTTGTTAAATTTTTAATGTCTTTCGGATGAGAAATTAACATAATAGGAAACTAAAAGATTAGATTATTCCAGTGAGAACATCTTGAGTACGTTTCTACTATTATTTTAAATGAAGGCTCTAGAGCTAAGATGACACAGGAATACAGTAAAACCATCAATATGGTACTTGATTATTACTACTTCTGCTGAATATGTGAAGGTATTTTGTATATGAAAATGGAAAATATCTTTGGTATTAAACTCATATGCAACCCATTATATATGGTGGTGGTTATAATCAGGTAAACCCAGATGTCTGTAGAAGTAAAAGACTTTATTTTGACTACAGTGTGTCAGTTTACCTTCTTTAAGTTGTACTTTGTTTTCTTCAGATACGCAGGTGAAGCCAGAAATTATTCCCTTGTAATGTTTGCAGCTCAACACTTCTGGAATACATGTTTGCCCTTGATAGGTTCTCCACGTGACAGACAGCAGCTAAAAGAACCTACTGAAATAATTCTTAAGAGTATAATTAAAGCAGAATCTAAAAATGAACAGGTAAGAATATCTAATAGGTGGTGTTAGTTGTGCTCAGGTTTAGTGGTTGGTACTGATGATAAAGAGAAAGCTTTAGTTTGCTCTCATGCTCCGGGGGCACAATTCCAGATAACTTTCCTAAGAGTGGAAAGTGACTTGTTTGTCCTGAACACTTCTGTGGTTTCTTACCTGCATTCACATAGCACACATTCACACAAATAGGGATTCACATACTTACATACTCTTTTTATGCCTGGAAATGTTAGTAATTCTTGTGAGTTAGACTGTATTGTAACTTGTGATATTAATTTGAAATAGTGCTTCCTATAAACAGAGCTTCTATATTTGATGGTTTCCAGAGTTACTGAATTACTTTTTTTTTTATATACTGTAGTAACAATTCTAAGAGGCTGGAGCTGGTCTCCAATGATCCTTGATGAGGCTAGCTCGAGGTAATTTTTAAATGGAGTCACGTATGGAGGAACATATACCAGAAGATATGACAGGCTGAGAGAGATGGGGTTGTTCAGCCTGGAGAAGAGAAGGCTCCCAGGAAACCTTAGTGCAACCTTCCAGTACCTGAAGGGGCTACAAGAAAGCTGGGGAGGGACTTTTTAAAAGGGCTTCTAGTGACAGGATGAGGGGCAATGGGTATAAACTGGAGAGGGGGAGATTTGGGCTAGAATTTCTAGGACCTTCTTTACTATGAGGGTGGTGAGGCACTGGCCCAGGTTGCCCAGGGAAGTTGTGGCTGCCCCATCCCTGGAGATGTTCAAAGCCAGGTTGGATGGCGCCTTTGGACAGCCTGGTCTGGTGGGAGGTATTGGAGCTGAATGATATTTAAGGTCCCTTCCAACCCAAAGTATTCTATGATTCTATGAAGATAACTTTTAGTTTAGTTCAGCAAGGGAATGGTTCACCTGAGATACGTACCAGCCTGAAAAGTAAAAGAAAAAAAAAAAAAGGTAAAAGCAATACTACAAAAGCTTTACAGCTGCTATTACAAGCTTTCTTAAAACAACATTACCGGTCAGTTTTTTTCTCTGTTTTCTGTGGTTAGAATTGAAGCTGTCTTTTACCTTCATATTACTTTCCACAAAATCATAAAATCACAGAATAGTTAGGGTTGGAAGAGACCTTTAAAGATCATCCAGTTCCATCCCCTGTGCCATAGGTAGGGTCACCTTCCATGAGATGAGGTTGCTCAAAGCCTCATCCAACCTGACTTTGAATGTTTCTAGGGATGGATTGTCTGCAACTTCCCTGGTCAACCTGTGCCAGTGTCTCACCACCGTCATCGTAAAGAATCCCCTACTTATATCCAATCTAAATCTACCCTCTTTCAGCTTAAGACTATTGCCCCTTACCCTGTCACTGCAGGCCTTTGCAAAAGTCTTTCTCTGTCTTTCTTGTAAGACCCCTTTCTATAGTGAAAGGCCACAGTAAGATCTCCTTGGACCTTCTACTCTCCAGGTTGAACAACCCCAACTCTCTCAGCCTGTCCTTATAGCAGAGTTGCTCCAGCCATCTGATCATGTTCATTGCCCTCCTCTGGACTTTGTCCAACAAGTCCATGTCTACAAAAGTACAGTAATACTTAAAGACATAAGTTATCCAAAAGATAAAGAGGGTTTTTTTTTTCTCTCCCCCTCCGCGATCTTTTTAGGAGAAGAAAGATACGTTGCCCTTGCATCAGTGGGTTACAAAGGATTTTCAGAATATTGGGTTATCAGTCGGATGCTCCCTCCCAGGTAAGTTCTTCCTCCATTTGATCTGGTATCGAAAGAAAACCCAGTATTTTGTAATATTATTATTCTAATTCTGCAGTATATTAATAAAGAATTTGTATATACTTCAAAGGTGCTGAGGAAGACCTGACATTAAGAACCTCCTTATATGGGTTGTTATTCCACATCTATGCTGATAAAGCTGACTGGGAGACAGCACTAAAAGTCCTGGGTGAAGCTATTCAAGTTTTGCCTCACACAAGACACAGGCTGTAAGTTGGTTGATTTAGTTTTATTAAAATAAACATAGTGATTCTTGAGAAGTATAAAACTCCGTATATCTTTTTATTTTGCTTTGGGAAAACCTTCTGATTACATTTCATCAGCCCATCAGTTCTTAAAACAGAAAACACTGTTGGGTCCTTTCAATGAAAAAGACATACATTGGCAGCGCTTCTTATTAAACTGTTTGTAATATTTGTAAATCTACTTTTTTAAATAGTATGTAAGTAGTATCTTAATTTTCCAGGAAAACAAGTGCGTGAAATGTGGCTATATAACAGAAACTTTAATATTCCTAGCAGTAAACCATTTACATTAAATGGAAATGAAATCATATAGGGCACTGATTACATAGTCTTACCTAAGCTCAAAGATTTATGCCCTTTTATGTCCGTTTATGAATTTTACACCTCTGTTCTGTACTGATACGATCTAGTGTATCTATCCTACTCACAAAGTTACTTTACAGGTACAGATACAAGTAAGTGGCAAGGTTTTTTGTCTTTTTCTAGCCTGATTTTTAAACACATGGTTACAGTGAAGGCAGGATTGGGATGCAATTTTATGATGGACATGCAGAAATTCAGAGAAGAAAGTGAAGATTGTTTGTCTCGTATGTGGCGTCATTTGGTAATGGTCTCCAGAAGTACTGTTGGACAGTTAAGCTGTTTTCAAAATGCAATCACTACTTTACAGGTTTGTCATTTTTTACTCTATGTCCAAACGTTGATAGAATGATGTTCCTTGAGTCATTCCTGGGACTGCAAGTTCTGTGAAGTGTATAATTGAACCTGTAGGAAGGCCATTGCTTTTTATAACTTTGAAATTGCTTTTCAGTTGGAAAACTGTGTATGGCTGAATCTTGGTATCAAGGAGAAGTTCAGTTGAGCCGTGACAAAGCAAAATGTCTCAAAGTAGACAATTGCAATAAGTTTTGATAAAGCAAAGAATTAACTGATAAGAATTTTCTGTTACATTCCATTTAGCATAACTCTGATTATGTGATGCCAGTAAAACTACTCAGTGCCAAATTACTATTTTTTGTTTCTGTTAAGGCTATATTGAAATTTTAATTGTCTTTTTGATGATTTACATCAGCAGGTATAAACAAACTCTTCCTTTACTACTTTTATAGAAACAAGAAAATGAATGGCAGAAAATTGATTATCTGATGGAGTTTGCTGAATGGTTACATTGTAAGCAATTTCCCCTCAATGATGTTATTAAACCTTTGGATTGGGTGGTAGATCTCTTGCTACGTATGAAATTTCCTATGCAGTCCTCACAAGAAGAAGGTATGTGAAAGATGTATAGCCTTTTAGCTTTCAGAAGAATTTCTCAGCAGCAAATGCAAGGGATGTTTTTAATTTACTAGATAGTTACCACAAAGAATGGTACCAGCTTGGTCCTACTTTCTCCAATGTTCACTGTCATTTGTTCAAGGCAAGTTTAAATATATCTCTATATTCTGCGTTGTGCCATGGAGACCTACCCACAGTCTGAAAATGGCCAATCATGCAATTTCTGTAAATAAATGTGGCCAAATACACTTCTTTCTGGCTAGGCTGCTGGTAGTTAGAGCATAGTCTTGGGACACCATAGAACCTGGCTATGTCAGGATCAAAAGCATTTTTTATTTGACTGCAACACTACTTAAGTGGCTGAAATGAATAAGTTAGAGCATCTTTCTTAGAATCACAGGATGGTCAGGGTTGGAAGGGACCTCTGGAGCTTACCCAGTTCAACCCCCCTGCTAATACAGGGTCACCCACAGGGGGCTGCACAGGAGCATGTCCAGGTGGATTTTGAATATCTCCAGAGAAGGAGACTCCACTAGCGTCCCTGGGCAGCCTGTTCAGTGCTCCATCACCCTTGCATTAAAGAAGTCTTTCCTCCTATTCAAGTGGAACTTCCTGTGCTTCAGTTTGTGCCAGTTGCCCCTTGTCCTGTCAAGACAATCTGTCCTTTACCACAGATTAATTTTCAAGAAGACATAGTTACAATGTGCTTCCTGTGGGCTTAGTTTCTGTGTCAGACTTACATAATTCAACATAGATAACTGTTACACTATTCACTGAAAATGTAGTACAAGTGACATTGCATCACCATAAGAACATCTTCAGTAGATGGATTTCTATTTTTCTAGCTTTTTTTAAATAAATATTTTCATTTTTAATTAAGAAATTTTAAGTTTTGAATACATTTTTATGTCATTATGAGCATATTGTTTGTATTTTAACAGAAAAAGATACTATATCAAAATTTTCTCTTACAGAAGATTTGGAGATAGACATTGGAGCAAATGATACCACGCCTCAAATTAATTTGGAAAATTTGAGTAATATTAAACAATTGGAAGCTTTGTTTAGAGCACAGACATTAATGGCTGTAGTATCTGGTTGTGGTTCTCCTTTCCATCAGCAGCACTGTTTGATGGCATATGCTTGTATCATCCGTATCTGGCAGGTGAGATTGTATGAGATCATATTGTATGTACTATAATGAGGCAAGAATATTTCAAGTTAGCTTGTGTAATTATGGTGCTAGCTATTCATTTGATGTTTGAACTACATCTTTATTGGTGCAGTTCAGATTTGAGGATCAAACAAGAAAATTACTTCTCTCCAGAAAGGAGAGGAGAGACAGGAAGGGTAAAAGCAGCGGTCCGTTGTTTGTCTGTAGTATGTCCATATGATTCATGCAAAAGGTTCTAAAATGTTGTATTTTTAATTTGTTAAAGAATCTTAGTGGTGGCAAAATATGTGCTGAAGGCATTGCAGACAGTTCTGAGGAACGGTAATTGCAGGTGGATCTTCACTTAGGTTGAATCAAAGAGGGTGTCATTGGACTGAAAGGAGTTGTGTGATGTAGTTAAATTCAGCTGTTGATTTGTTTGTTAAGTTTTCGGAAAAAGTATAGACAGGCAGTGTCCGCCAATTATTATTCTCTAATCCCTTTTTCATTGTTGCAACGTTTCAAATCAACCACATCTGTTTCATTTCTCATTGATATGAATACCTAATTTAAATGGATATTGAGAATTGCACCAAAAATCATAGGAAAACAATTATACATTAAATATGAGTAAATCTTTGAAGGGACTAAATCTATTCTTGACAGTAGTAATGCCACAAACCATTATAGAAACAATCTTGGTGCTATTGATGGGACATCAATAGATTGGTAAGCATAATTTTCATTGTTGTGCATAATTTTATTTCATTTAGCTGTAAACCCCTGTGATTTGTTATTCCTGTGGTAATTATGATCAAATTGTCATTGTGGAATCAGTTTAGACTCTTAATATTTGTTGGAAAACAGGAATTTGGAAAACAAATACTGAATTGATATTTTCAGATTTTACATAAGCTTTATTTTTAATATCCTGGACTTGACTGAGTGTCTTACTAGCGAAAATGATATCTGAAAGGAATATTACTGTTTGAATAAACTATTAAAAATTTCAGAAATTAAGAGTTAATGCAGCTGCCAGTGCCAGTTCTAGGACAATGACCGTACTTCTAAGAACTCCTGTTGACAGCTGAACAGTACTGTGAGAAAAAGAATAAAAGTGTCACTGAAGGAATGAAAGTACTACAGGAGAGTTTAACCTTGTTTTGGACTACAAAATAAAGCAGACTTGACTGCAGATGTCCATTTCTAAAGCAGGTTCTCAAGTGCTAGGCCTCCATAGATAACTCTGTAGAAGATTTTAACAATGTTCTCCAAAAACTGAATAATCCAAGCCAAAACAGCTGCCTCTGCCTCTTTTAAAGACACGTTACCTTTAACTTGACATCTTCACAAGCTGTGCAGCATCCAGCACATTTTTTTTGTTCATATTTTGTACTCTCAATCCCTCCAGCAAAATTTATTAATCTTCTCAAGTTATTGTGTTGGGGTTTTTTATTTTTATTTTAGGCAATATCAGAAGCTGAGCTGTTGCATGTGCAGAGAAATTTTTAATAGATACTTTCATATGCTGAAATATTTAGAAATTTCTATGAAATCCATTAGTAACATTATAGATGGCTAATCCAGAATGAGGACAGAGTTGCTCTTTGTAGTCTTCCAGATTACTTTGATATGAAGTTCATCCCTTGTAGGAGATTAAGCAATCTTGACTAGCCATTTAAAAAAAAAAAAGGATTGAATTTGTGACCAGATAGGTTAAAACAGTAGGAATAGTAGTTATCACAGGGATGGTGTAATCTTTTGACAGTTCAGCTGCTTAAGTGCTTTGTCACAGTCATCCTAAATGCTTGTATAAATAATGCAAGTACCTGGTAGCCTTAATTTTAGTTTTTTGAAGATAGCTCTTATGCAGTTATAACATGGTATGAGACAATTGTTTATAGGTGTAGATAGTGACTTAGAATCAGTAATCGTTATAAGTAGAAACTGACATGGAAAAACTGTGATTTTTTTATTTTCTAGGTATCATTGTCAACGTTAGAATCTACTATAAAAATATTATCGAAGTCTTCACAACTTGCAGCAAATCAGAAGGTACAATCTCCTAAGAAAGAGATGGACAAAAATAAAGAGAAACCAGTAAGAACCTCTTTCCTGTCAAATTAAACCAATATTCCTTTTTCTCAGAGATGTTTTCCTGGGCTTATTAGACGCTTTCCTATAAAGACTTAAAATAGAGAGGGTGCAGGGTCATCTTGTCTAGGCCATGCTTTGGCCAAGAAAGATTGGACCAGATGATCCTTGAGTTACTTTCCAACCTAGTATTCTATGATTCTATGATAATGTGTGAAGGATTTGTCTGTGGGTCTGTATGTCACATTTGCACTCATGTGGTCTTGACAGGTTATAAGTTGACAGATACTCTTCTTTCGTTTGTTGCATTGGCCAAAATACTGCTGTCTAGAGGTCAAAGCAAAAAGGCAAACTTCAAAGGATATTAATCAGAGATATATATTTTTTTTGTGTTAGCTGGCTTTTTAATACCAACAAGCATTTTAATTTGGCCTCACAAGTTTCCGTATTTTTTATTATAGGATAAAGTTTCTGCTGTGAAAGCAAAGCCTAAAGAGAATGGATCAGTTGTTATACCAGCAAATATGGAAGAATGGGCTCATTATGACTGTCCCAATGAAGTCAGAGATGCTTTCAAACAGAAAACAAATAGTTATGGTATTGACTGGGATAATTTCCCCAAACCTGTAAGTACACTCGTCAGAATTCTAGACCAGTTATTAATTAGGAAAAAAATGAGTAACAAAGAGCTCAGTATAGCTCTTTGTTTTAGTTTTTCTGTCTGTGTGATAAATAGTATGTTCAGACAGCTGTCAGAGATTTGTCCTTGTTGTAGTTTTCATTAATGCTTCAAAAAGTGTTAGTCTGTCCTCCGCATTCTGAAATGAACTTAACTTACAGATTGTCTTTCTCAACCTAGCTGCTTTTTCAGCTTGAAAGTTTGTTGATGTTCGGGTTTTTTGGTTTTTGTTTTTTTGTTGTTTATAAGTGAAGATTATTAATTTAAAATTTATTCTCTACTAGATGATGTTTATACTGATGGAATTGAAAAAATCTCTTTTCAGACTTGCACTTTGTATTTTATGGACCTTTTATCTAAAGAACTACGGCAAATTTCGTGCCCTCACTTGATTCTTCCCGTCTTTCAGCTAGCTGAAGTAGTTGCTAATGAAGTTGTGGAATGTAGAAGCTTATCTGATCTCTATCACCTTCGGTTTGTATCCTTTACTTACTTTAAACAAAAGAGGAGGTGAATGGAGAGGGCCATTCCTTAATATTTCTGTCTGTTAATATTTCACTAAATGGTAACAAGGCTTTTTGTGATTTACTGTTTTATATTTTTGATCTTCTTTCATTTCTTTTCATTCATTTTTAATATATTGTCACAGAGTTTTGATGAATTGGTTTGCTTGTGGAATGAAAGCCACTGAGATTATCTGTTTCTAAACATGATCTCCCCAAGGAAAGGTGTACCAGATTATGAACTAAAGACACTTTGATGTGAATTATTTTTGTAATACCTTATTGTCACCTAAATCAAGAAAAGCAAAGTCAAAAAAAATTTCAGTAGAAGTATTATCTTTTAAGTATCCCAGGATACCTATTTAAGTATCTCAAGGGCCATCCAACCTGGCCTTGAACACCTCCAGGGATGGGGCAGCCTAAATCTGCCCCTCACCAGTTTATACCCATTGCCCCTTGTCAATCACTCCAAGCCTTTGTAAACAGTCCCTCCCCGGATTTCTTGTAGCCTCTTCAGATACTGGAAGGTCACTCTGAGGTCTCCTCGGAGCCTTCTCTTCTCCAGGCTGAACGACCCCAACTCTCTCAGCCTGTTTTGACCCTTCAAGGTTTTTTTTTTTTTATTTTATGGTATTTTATTTGTATTTATGACTTGATTTTTAGATGCAACCAGCAAGGTGTATGTGAATATATTACTCTTTACAGGAAAGCTGGTTGGCACATACACGTGTATAGAGGGGTTTGCATGCTGCAGTGAGGCATATAGATATTTTTGTACTTTTACTACATCATTTTTGCTGCTTAATTGGAGAGACATGGATTTGATGGATGGACAGGGGATACTGATGGATGCCCCATCCGTGGAAGTGTTCAAGGTCACTTAGATGAGGTTTTGAGCAACCTGATCTGGTGAAAGATGCCCATGGAAGGGGGGTTGGACTAGATGATCTTAAAAATGTGCCTTCCACCCCAAACCATTCTATGACCACTATCAATGGGTAATTTCAGCTACCTTGATTCCCCTTGTTTTAATTTAAAACTTTTATTATTGCCAATAATAATCAAGACTTAAGAAGGTAGGATTGGCAAATATGGAATATGTTCTCTGCATCATGTGTTTATATGAAGCAACATGTGAAAAATTATGACTGTTTTTTTCTTCTTTTTATTCTTAGAATTGCCCTGATATGTTCAGACCTAAAACTGAATCAGGCATCTTCATATCATGAGAAAGCTGCTGGAGAAACATACATTAGTGACTTAGAACAAGCAATGTATGTACTTTCCCTACAGCTGATAAATGGTGTTTGGGGGAAACAAAATTACTAAAACACACAATCTCTTCACACAAATCTGATATTTTAACTGTGCTCTAAAATTCTGTACATGATTGTTTTGTATCTACCCACAGAGTGAATACATGGTGAAGATGCCTAACACACTGAAACTTCATTACGAAATACATTTGAAATATAATTTAGTTTATTTTTCTTTCTTGGGATTTAGGTGTAGGCAGGAGATTGCTCTGAAAAAAGAAAAAGAAGTACATACCAAGACAGAAGAAAGAAAAATGTTTTTTGAATATGCTCAGGTGAATGGTGGTAGGGATGAGAATATCCTTACTTCAAGTGAAAAGGTTTTAATTTCTACTCTAGTTTCTTGATAAAATACACTTCCCTTTTTGTTTTAATATACTTGCTAGTTTGTTTTTAAATAATTTTATACCTGAGAAGCACATGAACACAAAGAAATCATTAAAAATGTGTGCTACTTAAATTCTGCTGGCAGGCATTAGCTGAATGTGAGCTGGGTTTGCCTGGCGTATTATTTGTATTGTGGAGCAACAAGAAGAGAATCTGTATTTATACAAACTCAAAACTACTATTTTTTCTACAACTAGAGTTTAAAACTAATGCAACTAAGTGAAAAAGACTGAAAAGGAAAAAAACCCCAGACATTGTATTTGCTCTTGGTCTCAGTTTTCTCTTTTTCTGCTTTCCATTACCATTTCCTTTGTGCTTTAAAGGCAGACAAGTATTTCAGCTCTGTCTTTTCTGTATCTTTTTTAGGAAAATAATTGGATTACTGATATTCTTAAAGCTCACCCCCACCATTCCATTATATCATTTTGCTCTCTTTGTATATTTTTCCATTCTCATGCATGTATATCTTTTTTTCTAATTGCTGATCTCTCTTGAGTGACATCTTTTAGCTGTTGCAAATAGTTTTTCGCCTTTATTTAGTTATTACCAGCAGCAGATCTGAAGCAGTCTATCTGTTTCAATAGTCTGTGCTTATTAGTTGAATGCCTTTTGAGGACTGTAAAATCCAAATCCCCCAGCAAACTTATTTTTCCTGTAATAGAATGTTGAGTTTAGAAATTTGAAGATAGAACTGGACTGCAAGATATATCAAGAATTTAATATGTAGTTGATAAGAATTTGTATTCCATCTATTTTAGTTCTGAAATTTATGAAAGTGTAATGTCTTGGGTTTTTTTCAGTTTTTTGAGTTAAATGCGATAACAGGAAAAGGACTGAGTGCACTTTCGTTCCCTTACTTGTGGACAGAAAAAGCTGAAGTACTAATTCAGCTAGGCTTGTATCAACCTGCAAGACTTCTACTTTCAGAGGCTCATGCTGCAACTCAGGTATATCAGAAATAAAATACAACTAGAAAAGGTAATAAAACATGTAGGAAAAAATGTTCATTTTGATGCAGTTATTCCTCATAATAAAGTTTCAAAACCAAACCTTCCCCCCACCCTACCCCAAACCTATGTCATTTGAGTTTCAACATCTATAATGTACATTTAAATGTACAGGACTTAAATCCCACTTCATGGGAATTGTTCAAAGATTATTTCAACTTGTGAAGTACTGTCTGCTTTCCAGCAACTTTAGGCAATGTGTGTACCTCCAAACCTTGTTTGTTAAAATGGCTTAGGGACGTGTAAGATTTGCTCATGAGAGAGAGCAAGCATTTAGCCCCATTCTCTCATCATTTTGATAATTTAAAAGTCTAGGTATATAATTTTGAATTTCCTTATGGTTTTATTGCTATTGCTAACCATGTTTTGATAAACAGCAACTGACACTGAAATTACAAGTTAGAATTCCAGCAGATCTGAAATAAATGTCCATATGTTCCACCAAACAAATCCACATCGTCTCATTATTTTGAAGTGTTTACATTAAATGTATTCTTCCTATGTTTGCCATTCTCCATTAAAGCTCTCTTCATGGTTGTACAGGTTATTGAAACATAATTTTTGCAATAAATGTAATTGTTATCCTGTTATTCCACATAATAATTTTTCTCATGTAAGTAAAATCTGTCTATGTATTTTCAGCATGAATCTCCAATACTTTGAATAATACCATATAAATATTGTGTCCCTTAATAGTATATGTCTCTTATTAAAGCATGAATTTAGTATTGTACATTGAGAAAAGTTCAAAAGGCATTAAGGACGACAATAATTTTAATGATATAATTGCTTACTAGTGACCTGTATGTCTTTATGCTAGTATTCTATCTACATTGTATGCTATATTTGTCTCTTGTATAGTACTAGTATGTAGTTTATGACTAGCATAAAGTAGCATGGTGGATTTACTGGATGTCTAATGTGTCTAGATCCCAGTTCACTAAAAAACTTTTCATCACCGTATTTCCTCATTAGATACTGACAAATGACTGCAGATACCGACATACTAAATAGCAGAAAAATGGCTTATTGGACTTGTGAGGTAGAAGATAGAGGAACATGAAGAAACACAAAGTATATTTGAAGATTTGGAGTTGTTGATATGAAGACACTTTACTTTTGAAAAAAAATGAAATAATATAATGAGTAACTAAGAAAGTGTACAGATAATTGGGGAAATACCTTTCACTTCTTATTTCTGTACCTATTCATAAGCTTAATGTAACATATGAATAGAAGTAAATATGAATAGAGTAGTGGATCTGTTGTATATAGGTCACATATCTTTCTTCCTAGGAACTGGGGGCCCTGTATAATGTGTCAAGGTGTTTGTACTTATTTGCTGTATTGGCTAACCTGGAAAGAAACCATGGCCAAGCTAAAGCACTCCTTGAGAAAGCGCAGCTTCTAGGAGGAAATGAACAATTTTGGTACAACAGTACACTTAGTCTCATAGAAGCAATTCTGGAGGATGAGGGGGAAGGAAAACAGAGCATGGTAAGGAAGTTTTTTGGGTACGTAGTTTGGGTTTTTTTTGTGGGAGTGCTGCCTCTCTTTCAGTGAAGAGAAATGGTTTCAGCTTTGCATTTCAATCAAAGCAAAAATAGGTGTTATGTGTGGTTAATATTGATTTCTCTGTTGTGCATTCAACCAACTTCAATTACAGATTCCAAACAGATGTAGGCCAGTAGAAATGAGATTTTACCCACAGTAGTTTATGAAGTTTTTATAATAAGCTGTAGGTCCTTCTTTTGAAATTACCAATTGTGATCTATTATGAGTAAGTAAATCCCAGTGAGCTGATTCCCTTGGTTAGAATGCTTTTCTGCTCAGACAATTTTGTTAACGTTGATGTGTTCATTTTCCGTCTAAAGATTAGAATTTTCAGTATTAATACTGAAAGTATATTACTAGTATGCACGTCCTTTTCAAATATTTCAAGTAGTTTTACAAGTATTTCTGGTTTCTGAAAGGTACTACTGTAAGTATAATATATATATCTATAAAAATCTTTTTCCATTTGAGATGTAGTGCTAAAATACTGTTCAGCCCTTAATGTTCATGGGTTCTGGCATAGGTATTTATCTTGTTCTGTCCATGAATACCTGTCCTTTTCTGATAATCTCTCTGTCTGTTTTGTATAGAGGGACTATTTTGATTTGGGTTGAACTCAGATTTACAGTCATTGAAAGACAAAATACCTGCTTACCAGTGAGAGTATTTATTAAAGTTTTACCAGTATGGTTGTTAATGAAATGTGTCCTTCACATGTATGACCAATGTGACTGCAGCACCAAAGTAGCAAAAGTTTTTAATAAGGACAAATCTGAGGGTTGAGTATCATCTAAGGGCTTTTCCATTCAAAAATATTAGCTGGGGATGTCTTTTATATCTCCAGGTGGCAAAACTAGAATAGTGTAAGGTTTACTTGTGCATTAATGTGCTACTCAGTGTAAAGATGCAGGAGTCTGTCCCTATGAGGATGCCTGTGAAATATATAATCAAATGTCTGTTTAGGTTACAGCTCATCTGGTCTAACCTCAGGCAAAGCAGGGTCAATTTTGAGGTGAAATCTGACCTTATTGTTGAATCAAGTTGCTCTGGGCCATATATGGCCACTTGTGAACTATCTCTAAGAATGGAGATTCTGCAACCTTTCTGGGCCTTTGTTTTTCACAAAAAAGAAGTGACAATGAAGGTGGCTAAACACTGGTACATTTGTTTAGAATTTCTGTTTTCCCATGTTTTGTCTACTGCCTCTCATTCTTTTGCTGTGTGCATCTAAGATGAGTCTGTCTCCATCTTCTTTCCATGTGTGTATGTGCTCCATTCACTTAATCATACCTATGATTAATATGATCATAACTAGCTCTTACTTTCTAGACTTAGACACAGTTGTCAAGAATCCATGGCTTTGGGCAATATTAAAGAAATAAACTCAACGTGTTCTACACAAAATTTAAACTTTCGAAATTAATGCTTAATATTATGCACAAACATTTAAAATAGAATTATTTCTGATGTGACCTGCAGGCCTGTGAGATCCTGGAACACACTGTAAATGTGCTCAGATCTACTTTACTGAAGAGACCTAACAGACAATCAGAGTTGGGTTTTATGATTGCATCCCTTGAAGCCAGGTATCTGTATTTTCATTCAAATGTGCCCGGCCTCTTCAGTGCAGCTGCATTCTAAATATACAGTGATTTTTACTATTCTTCTCTTTATTTTAGTATGGCGCATTCTGTGGATTCTCAAACGTTTTTCCTCTGAGTCATATATGTTGTTGGGTTTTTTTAAATTTGATTTTCCTTTCCAGTTTCTTTGTTCTTCTTTGTAGCCCTGATACCTGTTAAGTTAGTAAGCTAGGTCAGATAGCACAACCTATTATGCATAGTTTGTGGTGTAGGTTACCCAAAGAAGCAAGATACATTTGCCTATGCAGAGATAACTCTTTGAACATAGATATTCCCACAAAACTATTGTGACCTGCAGTACTGAGCTACTTCTGTCCTCACCGTGATCCAAGAAGTCTTTTTGTGGTGGAACTAAAGAATTATTTTGTTTACATTGAAATCCAAGCACAGAGGGCTCAAAATGTGTTGGTACAAGGAGAGAATATAGAACATGCACGCTTCCATCTCCTTCAAGAAATGTGAAACTTTTCGATTAGAAAGGGGAGACTAATAGTCTTCTCAATTCAACTGTATTTAGAAGAGAGATTAGACCTAGTCAGTCTGAATTATTAAATACATGGAACAAGTGGCACCTCAGTTCTAATCTGAAAAAGTAATATTTTTATATTTTCAGGACCAACTATTATTTTTGCACCACAGATCTAAAGAATAAAGAAGCTTTTTCTAGTTTCCTTATAATTTAAAGGAGAGCAGAGAGGAATATGTCTGTTCTCAAAAACAGCCTGCACTTTCTAACTTTTCTTGTACTTAATTTTTATTCATAGGAAAATACTTATTCAAGTACATTTTGCCCAGGATTGTATAACAACTAATGGTGATTCTCATCAGTTGCTATATATGCTACAGGAATCATACAATAGATTAGTTGAAATTGAGAAGGACTTCTCTCGTTATGGGCATAGAAACAGCAGTGCTGAGCTACTGCTAGAATGTGCCAATATTCACAGGTAAGATTATACCTCTTATGAAAAGTTTTATTTAAATAGTCCACAAAATGTACTGTTTACACGTTTATAGTCTTATTAAAGATAGAAAAGAGCAGATAATACTGTCAGATATTATATCTTGGTGTTGCACATCTCTTTGCATTCATGATGTGTTCTGTATTCAGAAAAAATACTGTAGAATCTTGGACAATACTAGGGATTTTTGTACTATTTTTGAGGTCAAAACAAAGTATGAATGTCTCCGAGTCTTCCCATTTGTAAAGACATTTTGGCAGCCACACCAATCATTCTCAAGAAATCATAGGCTTTTACAATTCTGACTGTTGAAATGGTTCTCTGGAAATTGCAGTAATAGCAAAAGCGCAGAACACGGTCTGCCCTGACTCCCAGTTGTTTCCAAGACGTCTCCTTAAAATGAGATGTGTTTTGTACCTGGCTGATCTGCTAGTTTGTTCCTGGCAAATATGTATTCTAGAACATTACCTGCTTTTCTTCTCTTTGTGTCCTGGCATAGTCTTGCATTGCAGCAGTGCAGTTCCAGGAATAAGAACTTGAAAAAATAATATGTGAGCATTCACTTTTCTGATTTGAACATTGAGAAAATGCATGTACAGAGTTAATCTATTTTGCCTACTAGTGTGCGTATATATAAATAATCTATTAATCTAATAATTTGTTTATATATGATCAATAGTATCGATACCATAAAAATAAAACCTTTGTTTGGTTAGTTTCTTTGTGTTTATGGTTGAATTTTTTTTCAGGATGATGGCCAAGCAGAAGACAAATGAAGAAGAAAAACATAGTGACTATCTCAATGCTTATGACTTTGCTCAGAGGGCAGTATCCAAAACAGAGGAATTGTTTCATAATGTTTGTAGCTTCTTTGCAGTTGATGAGGTATAGACATATATATTTTTTTTCTACTCATTGAAAAGAAGTCTAATTCTTAGATGCCCTAAATGAGCTTATCTTCCTGTAGTGATAGGTATTGAGTGAATATAGAAGGAAACATTGCATGCCAAAAGAATGTACAGTTTAAAAATGGAAGAGAAGCAGAATTAAGAGGATTCATTTGTCAATTTTATTCAATTCTAAAATTTATCTAATAGCTACAAAAGTCTATACTTGGATATACTTCTGATTATGTAAATGCCTTACAAGTTAAAATTCTCCACAATAAAGATTTTATTTCTCAGAAGAAAAGAAAAGAAAAACATTACACAGAACATTATATGAGTAAAGGAAGCCTGTCTTCGAAATAGTGGATTTTGGGTAACGTAAGCCTGCAGCCTATTTTGGTAGCTTGTACCATTATTATACTCTAACATCCAGCTTTTTTTTTTACTTCCTTGCCTTTTTTAAGGAGCAAATATGCTTGTGCAGCTACCAAAACAATAAATTCTGTAATTCTGGTTTTATGTACATGTTTGTAACTCCTTTGTAATTAGATATTTGTACCAAGTACAGAAAACTTGAGAAGCAAAAACCCAGCTGTTCTGATTGCTTCATAATGTATTGAATAGCAATATCTCTGATTTGTTGAGGTGGTGCTGTCTAAAAGTTTGCTTCTTTAATTAAAAGAAGTATAACATTCTAACTTCTTAGGATGTAAATATGCAAACATATTAACATTAGAATTCTATTTTCCTTACTTTTGTATTTTAGACCACAAATGTTAGTATCCCATTAATGAGGCAACTGGCTAATAGGAAAATAAATCTTGTAGAAATTCTTTTGGATATTTTTCATCTTGTTATTACTGAGAAGAAGCTTAAAAAAATGAGAGAAGCATTGTCTCATGAAATTGTGGAGGCATTCATCAGGGAATCTATTGAACATGATGCAACAGAACAGGTAATACAGAATATTCAGTCCTATGATTTGCATATAAAAGGTCTATCAAAGTTTCCCAGAGATGTTTTCCATAGAGAACTTTGTCTATTACTGAGGAAATGGGTCCCCAGACCGTTCACATAGTTTTGCAGCACAGGAAGTTCAAGTGTGTTGGTTTTGTTGTGGGAATGGTTTATTGGGGCTTTATCAATTTTGTTTTCTTGAAAAGATTTTCTCAAATGCAGGAATTTAAAAGCAGCAAGAGTAGCAGGGAAATTACTTGTTGCTTTGTAATTGATAGGGGTCTTTTGCATTATTGTCTCTTCTTTTTAAAACAGTTGGTTTTAAACAGAACTGCCTAACCAAGCTGATGAATAGAAGCGTGTCCCACTGGACCAGAGCAGTAATTCTTGCCCATTATTTTGTGTCAAACAATGAGAATAGGAAATGCTTCCCTGTTAAAGGGAAGCACAGTATCCCCACCATTCCCCACAGTACCCTCCCCTTACCCCATATTTTCCTCAGCACTGATTGTTGTTTACTTATGGATACTACAAGGCACTTCTTTTTTAATCAATTGTTAATGAATTTGTGTATCTATTAAAGACAGCTTGTTTGTAGTTGAAAGTGTAATTGCAGTTAAAAAATTGTTTGTATGTAAGTATATATGTTAGATTTTTGTGAAAGCATTTCTGTATGTGTGGGTACATACGAGCAAATAAACATAAATACGTATTTTACCAGGAGTGGAAGCATATGGAATGCGCTGTGGGTCACATTACATTGGCTCAGCTGGCAAACGTACTGAATCTCTGTAAAGGCTGTCCTGACATCAGCTCCAAATGCCTGTATCTCACTGGAAAAACTCTTCATTTACTTGCCATTAATGTGGATCCTGTACATTCAGAGATTTACTGGAAGCCACATGTTTTGGTATGCATTCTTTTCTGCATTTTAATTAATTTCTATGTGTAAAGTTTGTCTGCCCCAATAGATTTTTTAATACACTTGTGTGATACTATTTATTTGGACCTAGGATTTACATATTGCACGTAAACCATAAGACAAATGTATACTGAACCAAGTCTTTTCACAAAAATGTTTCTGCCTACGTGTCATCCTAGTGTGGATAATTTCTTGATTCATTCCTGAGATATGCTAATTACAATGTTCTCAAAACATTCCTTGGATGCCTTAAAGGGCTACGAAAATTTTTCTCTGAATCCATTCAGGCAAGAAGTAATGACTAGTAGATTAAAAGCTCAGATTCATAAGGTCCTTTCATGTTGTAGTAAGAACACCAAGGAAGAAAAGGGAAGTTTATTGAGTCATTATAAATTCAGTGATGAATTAAAGTGTTCAGAAGAAATTAACTGAGGGCAAATACCAGAAAATCACAATCTTAGAGATTGTATGGGGGTCCTTTTTTGTTTCTGTTCATCATATTGTCATCATAGCATATTAAGATATTTTGATGTCTGATAGTATTGCTAAATCTCTTGCCATCCAGGGATTCATGTAGTGAGATGTTTCCTTTAAGATTAGTTCAGTATTCACAAAATAAATTAAGATGGCCATACTTAATGGAATGTTTAATTATTCTTTTTTTATATTGTGATGAGTAGGAAGAAGCTAAATCAGACATCGAAAAAATTACTTCAACAGATTGCAGTGAACAGGAAGTGACAGGCAGCAGTTTGCCAACTAATAAATATCAAAATGATAAGTATAGGAGGAAAATGCAGGAACTAAAGGTATATTAACATATGCACTTGTATTAGAATTTAAGTGCTTCCTTTTTATGGAAGAACAGCCACCTTACATCACAGGTTCTGTTTGAATTGATAATGGAAATGTTTGTAAGATAAATCGGATCGTACAAAAGAAAAAATCTCCAAAACAACCCAAAAACCCCAGCTTTCCATCACTTCTCTGCTGTGTATATTCATCCTACTCCTCAATTCATGTTTATAGGAGCTCCTGATTGAGCTTTCTGAGTCATTCTCTTAAAGGAATAATTTCTCATTCAGTCATTTCCCACTAATCAAGCAACAAGATGAACAGGCAGCTTTCTCTCTGCTTCACAAATGTGCCTTTCTAAGAGAGCAAAACATTCTGCAGACTGGGAAAGAAAAAAAAAATTTCTATCACAAAACAGTTGTAAAATTCTTACCACATTTAAATTTTATTGTATGGTGAGCTGATCTCTGCTATAATAACTAGTGCAGTTCGAAGCACACTAGGAACTGTACTAGACAATGTACAGATTCTATTCCTACTATAACCAATAAACACCTGAGATAAGAGATTTGGGGGGTTTATTTGTATTAATATAGTTAACTGTCAATGGCAACTACTAAGAATTGACAGAAAATTCCTTTTTCTGAATGGCTTGTATTGCCTGTAATTTACTTCTCTGCTAAGAACATGTTTTATGTTAAAGAACATGTAATTTTTAATCTTGTATAATAGATCTTGGTGTCTGCTAAATAATTAATATGTACTTGCATATTTTGATCAAAAATCAATTAAATGCCTTAAAACAGAGAAAAAGCATTAAAATTAGCTGTGAAAAATTAATACTTATCTTTTGTAATGCATTAGTCATCTGTACATGTCTAACCAATATTTAATATTGATACATATTTTAACGTAAGTCTTTTTATCATCTAGAAGGAATATAGATTGGCTCAGAAATATCTTTCTCAGTCCAGTGAAGTTTTGCTACAAAGTATGAGTAAGGCGTTCAGACATAATATTACAGACATACTGGCTCCTACTAGTTTTGAAATGGTTGAATGCTTCCAGCAATTGGACCCAGTTGCAACTAGTCAGTTTTTGGCACTTCATCAGGTAATGCAGCCAAAGTACTGTGCTTCTTTCCTGTAAAAAGGATGTGTTAAGTTACATAAACAAAATGTCTATTCATATTGCCTGAAAAGTGGTCCTGCAGAATCATAGAATATTTTGGGTTGGAAGAGACCTTAAAGATGATCCAGTTCCAAATCCCCTGCCTTGGGCAGGGACACCTCCCACTTGATCAGGCTGCCCAAGGCCCATCCAACCTGGCCTTGAACACCCCCAGGGATGGGGCAGCCACAGCTTCCCTGGGCAACCTGGGCCAGGGCATCCCCACTCTCAGGGTGAAAAAATTTCTCCTCTTGTCTAGTCTAAACCTGCCTCGATGATCCGGTGGGTTTCTTCCAACCTGGTGATTCTATGATTCTATGATCGCTCTCAGTGTGAAGAAATTCTTCCTCGTGACTTGTGTAAACCTGCCCCTCTCCAGTTTATACCCATTGCCCCTCATTCTGTCACTACAAGTCTTTGTGAACATTCCCTCCCCAGCTTTCTCGTAGCCCCTTCAGGTACGGGAAGGTCGCTATAAGGTCTCCTTAGAGCCTTCTTTTCTCCAGGCTGAGCAACCTCAACTCTCTCAGCCTGCCTCATATGGGAGGCGCTCCAGCCCTCAGATCATCTTTGAGGCCTCCTCTGGACCTGTTCCAACAGCTGCATATCTGTATGTTGAGGATTCCAGAACTGGAAACAATACTCCAGATGAGGTCAAGAGAGGAATAGAGGGTCAGAATCCCCTCCCTCATCCTGCTGGCCACGCTTCTTTTGACACAGCCCAGGACACAGTTGGCCTTCTGGACTGTGAGCACACAATGCCAGCTCATGTAAAGCTCTTCATCAACCAGCACCCCCAAGTCCTTCTCTGCAGGGCTGCTCTCAATTACATCGTGTATTGAAACCAGGGATTTCCCTGACCCAGAACCTTGCACTTGGCCTTGTTGAACCTCATGAGGTTCTCATAGCCCCGTCTCTCCAGGTTCCTCTGGATGACATCACACCCTTCTGGTGTGGCAACCTCACCACTCAGCTTGGTGTCACCTGCAAACCTGCTGAGGGAGCAGAGTGTGCAGATACATGTGAGAACTAGCAAGTAATGCAAGTAATCAAATATCTGATAGATTTTCTTAGTTCAAAATAGTTGATTGGTGGCTTTTTAATACTTCTAGTGTCTGTTGTGTTTGTCGACATTTTCATAGACAATTGCATACCGGAGAGAAAACCCCCACTAATTCAGTTACTGTCCTGCTCAGAAAGGTTTGTTGTTATTGGATTTTTTTTTAAAAAAGAAGGGTTTAAAATGTCACTCCATGTCAATATTAAACTTCACTTTGGAATTTTTTTTTAGGTCAACTCGTATTGCATTTTTTTAATGTGGCAGCTGTTAGTAAGCATCGTTTCAAATGACAGGATTGCTATGTTTGCTGAAAGAAAAGGATATGAAGTCTTACCCTTTGTAGGAAGTCTGTTAAAATGTGTGATATAGTGGTTATACAGTAAAAGATGTCGAAACACAGAAACGGCTCAGCTTACTGGAAAGGCTAAATTCAGAACGCAAGCATTTACCTTTCCACGTAGACCTTAGATGACTCAGTGCAGGAACTTAGATGATAATTATAGATAAGGAAGTTATTTCTAGCTATTCATCTTTAAGAAAGCTTCATAAGTTATTGTCAGACTGTTTACATTAGGTTGTAAACACACTAGGAGACAGGCTTTTGTGAGTCCATCTCACCTTTTAAGCACAAGAGTTTTTCTTTAACATATATAACACAAACATGGAGTATATATGTATTTATATTATTTTGGGGAGGGAAAATAATTAGATACAAAAATTTTGCAGAGCTGTTCAGCGTCTCTGATGATGAAGAGTATCCTTTCAACAGCTACATATAACACCAGCAGCTCTCAGCTAGCAGCATTACTGAATCTTCAGAATAATTTAAAGCGAAACAGAAACACAAGTGATCGTCTAAAAAATGTGGAACAGCAACTGACTGCTACCTCAATGGTAATTTTTTGAGATGTGCAACCTATTAGGGGTTTATATGTATGTTATATAAATATACACAGTGAGACATATATATTTACATATACATACATACACATACATACTCAGATATATATAATTTCAGTTATTCCTGGACTTAAATAATATTTAATCTGTTTTCTTTGAACTCTGTTAACTTTTTTGTTTTCTTGATTTGAGTCATGGGTTGACTTGGTCATGAAGTGAAATATATTTGTATTAGTATGGTGTGTACTGTCCTGCGGTTTTGTTTATGCCATTATCTGTGTGGCTTGAGCTACATAATTTCAGTCAGAAGTGAGATTTTAAGGATGCAATTCCAGTTTGTCTTATAGTTACAGTTTGGTACAGCTGGATGCCAGAGCTGTGCTGTCTGCACGCTTAAATCATTAATTTTATGTGAGTCTCTCCCAGTCCATGGTCAAGGACCTTTGAAGAAGAGACTTGTGTCGCCCTTTGGACAGCATTCAGTCATCCTGTTTGAGACACTCGGGTCCCCATGCAAGTGGTACCCTATGCAAAGACCCTGATTGTTTTATTAATTCTTTTTAACAAACACCTCTATCTCTGGCCATATACTAAACTGGGGTGTTGCAAACTGGATATTTAAAGAAACCAATCAGGACAACATAATTCATGTAATTTGTAGTTCTGGAGCAAATCATGGATAAATTTTCCTGGGAGATAAATACCCTGGTTATTGGTCTAAGCTTATTAAGAACTGTTTATTCTTCAAATATCTGAGTGTAAATGTGGGTACCAAAACTAAGATTGGATGACTTTAGGTTAAAAATGAGCAAAAGTGAAAACCATTAGCAAGTTAAATACAAAAGATTAGCTGTAGCTGGCAAGGTTTAAGCATTTACAAAATGTGGCAAGCAGAGATATGTGCAGGATAAGAAAAATACATGTTTGTAGGCTACTTTTTTTGGCTTTTCCCTATATGTACTGTATTATCTTCTTTAACAGAAGGAATAGGATAATATTTTGTTTAGAAGACACTGTTTTTGAGTTGCTGTCATTATCTGACTGGTAATACATACGCTAGCTGAAAACAGTCATGAACACCCATCACAGAATGGTTGAGGTTAGAAAAGACCCCTGGTCTTGTCCAACACCCCTGCTCAAGCAGGGCCACCTAAAGCCCAGGACCATGCCCACATGGCTTCTGAGCCTCTCCAAGGATGGAGACTCCATGACCTCCCTGGGCAACCTATGCCAATGCTCAGTCACCCTCACAGTGAAAAAAGCATTTCATGTCCTGGCATATCTGCTGAGTGTTTGTTTTGGCTATTTTTTAGCACTTTCTTTCCTAGAGTTATTATCAGTTTTCTGATAAAAGAACTGAGATAAGAGTTTGTAAAACCTATGAAAATAATGCTGCTTTTGAATTATTTTACAGGCATGGAGAAATCTCTGCATTCCCGTTGAACATTTTAATATAATGGGTGAATTACCATCTAATTTCTACATAATTATTATTCAGCATTCAGAAGACAGGTATAAAATTCCATCATTTTGGTTTAGCATTCTGTTTGTTACAAATGTCGTCTTTCTTTACCTGTAAATAATAATTATCGTTGTTGTTCATTGCCTTTTACTTGTAATTTTGCGGGACTTGAATTGAAGGATAGGAAACAAATTAATGCATGAATAAAACTACCTGCAGCTCAAAGCTGTATGTTTTACTGTACTTTTGATTTCTCTAATTAACTTTGAAATCTCCAGAGGTCTCTTGAAAGGTTTCAGGCCATTCTTGGCATTCTAAATTATGTTAATAGTTTCCAGCTCTTACTGCTTATGCTCTTGAAAATGCCAGGAGGGGTCATATTTAGCTTGTTAAAGGCACAAACGATGTCATTACTGCAGCCTAGTAAGTGATTACTCATAAATTTAGCTATGGCTATGAGTAATTTCACTATTTGTGAATAGTCTTAAACAATTGTCCTGGATCAAGTAAAATCTACAGTACTGAAAAACAGCAGTGAAAGAACTTTACCTCCCAGCTCGCAGCTTGTTGCAGTTAGATCTTGCAGGTTTTGTGCCCCAAGGTGAGGGTAAATATTGCATCTTGTCAGTATTTTCGAGCACATTAATGAGAGGGTAATAATTACTCATCTAATAAATTTCCTTCATATAAGCAAGTCTGAACTGTTACATAATTACTCAGCAGTTTTCTGCTTTCCGTAGATCAAATCTATACAGTTCCTTGATTGAGATGCCAAAAGGAAGTACTGCACAGGAGAAAGGAAAACCAACTCAACCAATGGGTAAGTGCCTCTCACATTTAAGACATAAAAATCATTGCACTGGTGTTGATTGTTGGAACTAGGCCAGAGGAGGCTACAAGGATGATCTGAGGGCTGGAGCACCTCCCTTATGAGGACAGGCTGAGAGAGTTGGGGTTGTTCAGCCTGGAGAGGAGAAGGCTACAAAGAGACCATATAGACACCTTCCAGTACCTGAAGGGGCTACAAGAAAGCTGGGGAGGGACTGTTCACAAAGGCTTGTGGTGATAAGACAAGGGGCAATGGGTATAAACTGGAGAGGGGCAGATTTAGACTAGACATAAGGAGGAATTTCTTCACTATGAGGGTGGTGAGGCCCTGGCCCAGGTTTCACAGGGAAGCTGTGGCTGCCCCATCCCTGGAGGTATTCAAGGTCAGGTTGGATGTTTCTTGGGCAGCCTGATCCGATGGGAGGTATCCCTGCTCATGGCAGGGGGTTGGAACTGGATGATCTTTAAGGTCACTCCCAACCCAAACTATTCTATGATTCTATGATTCTGTGATTCTGAGAAGGCTCATCTCTTTCACTGTTGCAGCCGGTAAAATTTTAAACCAATTTGAAAATAATAATAACTTTTACTAATACCAAAGGAAAGCGAATGCTAAAATATGTGTGTCATTATCAGATATAATGTATCTAGTCATGATTTATGGAATTTATGTAAATATTTGAAGACTAAAGTGTTATAGACAAATAATTACAGACATTTTGTCATTGTACATTTCTGTATATATTTTGTGTTAAATATATATGAAGAGTTATTTCATTTTCAAAGAATACCATGGATTGAGGAAGTGATGATCTCTGTACAATCATTTCTTCAAGTACAAATATGATGTCTCAAAGGGAGTATTAAGATGATGTTTCCTCCTTTCAATAGTGCAAGCAAAAGTCTCTCGATTTCCTGTGAATCCTGATACGCTTAGTCTTTTGCTGGGAAAAGTGCGTCTTTACAAGGAACAAAAGATGAAGAGCCATCTTAGACAGACTGTTGTTCAAAACTTCCAGGAGTATGTCTTCAAAACAGATGTGGTAATATGTTTGATTATCTTATATTTAAAATAGGGTGAAAAATCTGCTAAAAACCTATCATAAACATTCTTCATGTGGAATTTTCAGTTTATTCCCAGAGTAACATCCCTCAGCTTCACAGTTGCTAAATGCTGTGTGCTCTGCCTCAATATTTAATCTTACTGTTACTCTGTGACTGTTTTCAGTGTCCTTTGGCAGCTTTGAAATGTTCAGTAGTTTATCAGAATTGAAAGTTGATGCAGTTGAGATCAATTTACTTGAAAATGTGCTGTACCTGTGAGATTTGCATTTGCAAATTTACATTTGCTTTCCTATCTGTCCCAAGAAAAAAAGTAGGATCAGAGATCTCAACCCTTTAATCGAAACAAAACTATCTTAGCCAGAGGTTTATTACTGAATTCCGGCACAGAGAAGTTTCTTTCAAGGGCACCCGCTCTCTTTTGCACTATAGCTGTTAAATTTGGATGCAGTTAATCTGAGTCTATTAGTCACAAAATTTTCCTGCAAGGAAACATCTCACTGGAATTCCAAATTTGCAGCGATGAACCCTCTTAAGTTCTAGATGATGAAAGGTTTCTGTTACTGCAAGAAGGCTCAGTTCTAGAAGGACATTGTCTTTCACAATCAGCATAGCATAAAGGCACACTGGAAAAGCCTCGGAGTTTCACCAAAGCTTTTAAACTCTCAGCTGATAGAAAGTTTTCTTCATGTGAAATGTGCAAGTCAACATCATAGCATTCTAATTTACTTTAATTTTGGCTTCAGTAGATAAAATTTAAGATTTTCAATGTAAATCAAAATTCACTGTTAAATACAGCATATTGGCAAAAGCTGATATAGATCTATTTCTATCATTAATATAAAGCTAAATAATGTAGATCATATAGATCATACTAAGATTTCTGTACGAGTTTTCATTGTTTTAATCACACAGCTTTGCCACATCTAGTTCTTGAATTAGAGTTCTGTTTTATTCATCATGTTAGCTTCTTTCACTTTGAAGAGATGTTATTGCAGATTGTTGAAATGCAGATCACTTTCTCTTGCCTGTGGCCAGCCTTTGTTGTAATGGCAACTTATGTAAAGATTGCTGTTGTTGCCTCAGTAAAGAAAAAGGTGAGAGGATAATGTCAAGTAGAACAGACAAAAACCAAACAAAAAAAAGTGCCTTAGGGTTTTAAAATGCATGTGCCTTACAACTTTCAATAATTCCACATGCAACCTGCACTGAGCCACACAAACAGCTCTGAGTGAGAAGTGCACTCATTAATAGCAACACTTTAGCATGTAGTTGAGCTCATTTTTCCAGGCAGTGTTTTGGTTTCCATCTACATTGGCTTTTAGGAGCTTAAATTTTTTGTGTAATCTTCTCCTGTGTGGTTCTGTTCTCTCCTTATCTATAGTGTATTCTTCATTCTGTTTAGATTTTTTCCCTAAGTTGGCTTCAGTGATCTCTCCGTTCACTTTCATTTGCTTCTTCTATATAAACTTACAGTTCCTCTTTACTTCTCAAAGTTGTCCTGTCATGATTTCTTCCCATTATTTGGAGCACAACATTATCTTTCCTTTCCGCCTGACTTCCCTGCCTTTCCTCACTGGAATTGCAGAAGTGTTTTCATCACTTAAGTACTAAATAATGACATCCTGTACTGATTCCTGTTAGACTATTTTGGAAAATACTGAGAGGAGTGATTTTTTTTTTGAAGTAGTTTTGGAACTGACTTTCTCTATTTAAGTTTTACTTTTTATGATATTTCAAATTATTTTATTTAGCCTCTGCTATAACATAACACACCCTGCATCCTTGTTAAATAGCATTTGTGAGTATTCTGTTTTTTGTTGCAATGCATGTGATAGACTCCAACAGAGAAAATAGATGACAATGGACATGATTTGACATCGGATTTCTCTGAAATACTAGAAATTATGGAAGAATATCTGAAACCAGTGCTGTCACAGCTTGATTTTTCTGATAGCAGGTAAGACATTTAGACTTGTTTTATCATAATTTGTTAAAATAGAATGGTGACTGAAGTCTGACAAATACAGGGATGGTTTTAGCAAGAATAGACTCTGTTGAATGAACTTTTTACTTCTTGACAGACAGTCTATGCAGGGTATGCAAGACTAAGAGGACTGAGCCTTCTCATAGACTAATGACCAACCATCTGTAATAAGCGCTGTTCTCCAGCTTAAGTTATACAATATTGAGTTCAGGATAAAACATTGTAATTTATTATAACTAGTTATGGATGGGATTTCTGAAGGACAGGAATTCTGAAGGGAGTATGTCCTTTGTTCATAATTTTGCTGAGATTGAAGAAGTTTTGTCTATGTTTGCTGTGAAAACTTGTACTTAGATAAGTATTAGTGCTGGTAATACTTTCACTGTAATTCCTCTTCCCAGTAAACAGAGCACATCAGTTTCAGCACCTGAATCAGGAAAAAAAAAAGGGAAAGATAAGGACACCAAACACAGCAGAATGCAGGGTATGAGCTCTCAAGTACAATATGTCTACATGTGCTTGTGGGGGGGGGTGCAGATCTCGATAGCCTGTCATTTTAATTTCACTTTTTTGGTAGCCAAGAAGAAAAAGTCTTTAGTGATGCTTTTGTCTGTTCATTTTCTATATAAAGTCAAGTATTTTAGTAGACTTACAAAGAGATTGTTTGTATGCTGAATGGAGCTATCATTCTGCATGTATTTACAGTATTCCAAGCTATACAGACATTAGACATTTTGCATCTAACATCAATTACTTATGTACATACTGAGAACTACTAAATCTCCATGATATTCTGTCACATTTCTTCAGGTACACCCATGGATTTAGGATTGTGCGTAGTATTACTAACAGATACATTACTTATGGAATTGCCTTTGGAAGCTCTGAGTGTCTTTAAAGAGGAAAGCATCAATTCTGTATCCAGAGATTTTTCTCTCCAGATTCTCTACAATCGAGTACATCTGGCTGAACCAGGTACCACTAGATAAACATTCTTTGCATTAATATAATGATGCAGAGAACAAGATACTTAAAATTTGATGAATATGAATGGTATATTATATTTTACTGGAATACAGCCACATACAATAGGTTTCCAGTATTTTGGATGGAGTAAGTACAGCAGACTTATTTCAGTAATGTACAGATTGATTATAGTTGCAGTAGTAGCTAATTTAAAATAAATTCTGCCTATTAAAGAATTATGTAAAACTCAGCGGGGTCTAATTTGACTTGCAAAATTTCAGTTATACAAGTATGGTCATACATAAAAGCTGTTTTCAGCGACACTGACAAAAATAAAACAAGAATTTAGACTTCTGATAATTCTCTTTGACATTAGTGCAAGGCTTCATTCAAAGTATCAAATGTAAAAAGCGTAATCATTGAGCTACTTCCTCTCTGTATAGCTAAGATGACTTTAAGGACTCTAGTCAATCCAGCAGTTCTTGTGCTATGCCCGAGCAAAATCAGATCCCACAAGCTTTATGGACCTCTTTCATTACTTCAGACACTGGCACCCTATATAAACTCTTCAGTGAAATGAGTTTGTTAAGTCAGGTAGTTGGGCAGTTGGTAAACTTGGCCTTATGGCATCTTGAAATGATGCTTAAAATGTGCTTTGGTAATCACTGCTCAACTCTGCCCTCAGTCTGCAACGTCATGAGGCATTTGATTGTCGAAGGGATCACCTCTTTTGTTTGTTTTCCACTTTAAGCATTATTTTTTGGCAAGGGGGTTGGGGGAATATCCTTGACTTGCTCTGATGTGAAATTAATTTTTATTTTCCTGATTTAATCTGTTATTATTATTACATCACAACAAATATAAGTAGTCCTTCAAGAAAGATATATTTTCTAAAACCGCCTATATATTTTTTTAAAGAATTGTTCTTTTCAATTCCACAGAGATGGAAGTCAAAACAGATGTCAGAATGTCTAAAGAAACAAAATCAAAAGCTCATCAGAAAAAGGACGTTAAAATGGTGACCTTTCCCCATTTTTTTAAAGTAAACTCAGTAGGAGTAGCTCCTCTTTTTGTGTAAAAACTGTTAAAGAACTATAAGTGGCTTGCATACAAGCTCATTACGTATTCTAGAATTCTGAGGTGGGATAAATTTTGGATAAGCCAATAAGAATTTTGCTTCCTGTTGATTTTTGCAATAATGACAAAATAATTATTTCTTTGAAAAATCATACTCACTGTGCAAATGTGACATATTTAACAACCCACTAGGGCAGCTGTTTAAAGTTACTAATATTCTTCTCCCAACAGTATAGTAAATTTTATGTAGTTTATGCACCATTTTTATAAATATATATGTGTGTATGCATATATATCTGCATGAGTACTGTGTGTAGAGGCATTGTAGGTAACACAGAATAGCTCATGCTTTTAATTTTCATTGATAATAGAGTATCCTGCTTCTTTTAAATCTGCCTTCAAAATTTAGGACATCTTTTTGTTAGTTATGTGACACAAATAATGCAATACTGTTAATAACTGATTGAGACTTTTGCATGTAATAGAGTATGCATTCTTTTTAACTGTAGACACCGGTTAATCGTGATTTACCCTCTAATTGCTTGCCTGTTGATGCTCGTAATTTTAAATGTATCCTTTCACAAACTAAGTGGATCGGTTAAACTTTCAGGTTTTGTTGTTTATGTTGCATTGTTTACCCTTAACTGTTTATCAGATATTGTGGACCCCTATAATGAAGGAAGCGAGACAGGTAATATAACTTAAACAATATTTTTTCCACGAACTATCCTTGGTATTTAGATTTTTTTGTAATATAAAATGAAGTCATAACATCAAGATATTGATAAAATGCTTAGCTTTTCGTGAGAGCAACACTGCTTATCACCTGTCAAATGGTGCATCACTGAAACAAAAAAACTTTTCAGGTTTAGGAAGGAAATTATATTGTCTTATTATTTCTTTCATATCACTAAATGTTGACCTAATATTGCCAAGAAAATACTTGATTAAACTTTCTTATGTGTAATCCAATGAAAAACATGCTTGCTTTCAGGGAGTTGTTATAGCATCTTTAATTTTCCAAATATATGCCATTTATATACAACATAAGTAGTATGGGGAAGGGTATAGGTTATTTGAAAGGATATGATGCTTTGTGTGATCTTTGTTGTAAAAGAAATACCCTTGAAAGCCCATGAAAGGGCTTGGAACAAATGAAACTGAATGGGAATGGACTGCGACAGGAACAATTGGACTGACCACACCTGTACAACAATTCCAAAGTTATAAACCCTAAGTAAAGAATGTAGAACAGATAAAGTAGCATGTTAAGGTACTAATGAGGAAATTTTATTGTTACAGAAGCCTTAAGTCCTTCTCAGAAAATAAAAGAACTCCTTGAAAAATACCATGATCTATCTACATCACAGTGGGAAGGAGTTATTGGCAACGTACGGACTCCAAGGTTGTAATATTCTGTCTGCTTTCATGTTTTATTCATGTTTCTTTTTTAAAATTGTGCCTGTTCCCAGAGTCAGAAAATAGGGTCACGTTCTGCTGAGCTGGTAAATGCAGAACTAACTTTTGTCTTTGTTTCAATCACATATTTAGGTGTGTAGACATAATATTTTAAGGATCTGAAATACAGTATCATAAATTGATTTAGCCAGCCTGGTTGCATCAGAGTTGCTGTATGTGTAGTAGGGTAAACCAGTTTTGACAAAATGTCTACTGGTGCAGTCTTTGATGAATATTCTAACTATATGTGAGTATAAACGTAATTTCTGGCTTTGCTCATAACTGTTTTTAAATCCGAGTATTAAAAGTGATAACATCTCCATGCATGTTGAGTCAGCTGTAAGGTTGGAGCACAGATTTCAGAAGCAAACTAGTGAAGATACATCTCGCAGTTTAAAATTCCTAACATCTTTTGGTGAAATTAATACCATTTTATGGAGTTTTTTCACAAACACACTTCATTCTCTACGGAAGTACTTTAATTTTAAGTTCATAGAAATAAAGGCATAAAAGGGACCTCAAGAGGTCAGGCAGTGACCAATACTATGCTCCACAAGAGCACACTATACAAGAGGAAATAAGTGCAGCTAAATCTTGCCTCTCACCCAAAACTGAAAGCTGCCTGAGGGGTGGATCCACATGGCTGCGCTCACAGACCCCATCAAATTCTTTGGAGCCTGCAGACAATGTTCCCTGCTGCTTAGCTCCCAAACCCAATTCTCTCAGCCACAAACCAAGATTCACAGTCTACTAGGAAACCAACAACCTGGACAGAGTCTGGGATAACAGGGTCCAGTTGACATTGCCAGCTGCACCCATGTGCATGTGCCATCTCTCCCTGCAGTCATGTGAATTCTGTTTTTCCCAAGCTACGTGCTCCTGTACCCGAGAAAACAGCCAGAACAGTTTGGAATCCTTCATGTGACTTAGGCTGCAGCAGACCAGGGGTGTGCAGCCCTGGCCGTGAGCACACGAAAGAACATACAGAAAGGTGATTTGGATTGTTCTAGGAAAATCCGTCCGTGCCTTTGGGTTGCATAATGCAGCAGCCTGCAGTCCATACTCCTTTCATCCCTATGTATTTACTGTCATCTTCCATCTCCCAGCTAGACTTATTGTCCTGGTTTTGCCTGGGACAGAGTTAATTTTCTTCTTAGTAGTTTGTATAGTGCTGTATCTTAGTATAAGAACAATGTTCGTAACGCACTGATTATGAGTCCACACAGCTATCACTGAACCTTCTGTTAGAAGCTGTTTTAATCAGTCCTTTCAGAGATTTACAATGCATATATTGATAATTTCCTTTGTAGTAGAGTCTGGTTTTTATTAAAAATACACCATGCCTCTTGATGACTGGGAGATGTTAATAAACTAAGTATAACTCGGTATTAAAACAATTATTATTGATATTCCATATGAGTTATTACACTGTAGAACTCTGCTGTCTTGTTTGTCTCCTTGCTTTGCATGCTGACTTTTCTTATAAATATTTCTGAAGTATGTACCACTTGGAATATTTGCTATGGATAATTTCTGGAAAATATTCTTGTAAAATAGTAGCACAAAAGTTACTTCCTTTTTCTTCTTTCTTCCTCTCAGCCAAGCTGAATGGGAGCAGCTGCTGACAAACTGCAGTGCATTCCTGTTCTATGGGATGGAGAGATTCATGTCTCATATTTTACTCAACAGACTGGTTGCTATGAACACCCCAAGTAAGATAAGGAAAACAAAAAATATTTTTTAATTACATTACTTTTATTCCCAGTTGTGTTTATTTCCTACTGTACCATTATCACAATATTGACATTAGCAATTAAGGTCTGTTTTTAAGATCCAGGCTTTTAAGCAGAAAAACTTTGCATTATGTAGAATTTATTTGGTTGCACAACTTTCTTGTTTTCTTCTCAAATAAGATTAGTCCTTCTTCACTGCCAAATGTTGGAATTTCTTAAGTTCCAAAAATTTTTCATCTGATGATTTTCCCTTTCTGTGGAATTGAGTACTTGGTAACAATTTTTATTTTATTGTTGAGAGCAACTTCTGCAGTACCGCTTCTCCAGAATTGCTCAGTTTCCATTCGGGCAAGGTGTGGTAAGACTGGATTCACACTGAATGTTTACTCTGGTATTATGGAACATTTGTAGGCTCCGAGAAGGTATTTTTTTCCCCCCTCCTTCCTCACAGCTAATTAGTATTTGTAGTGTTGTATCACAAGATTTAGATTCAGGACTGGCTTTTTGGATTCATAATTTTCCTTTCTCCTCCTGTTCCTCTCACATATCTGGAAGAAGATAAACTTTGAAGTTGTGTTGAATTTGTCAGGGTAGATGAATTGTTGAGATGTAAAATTGAGGACAGTACACATCAGATTGTGAAGCCCTGCAAGTAACAGGAAGCTTCTTCAGGAAGTGTTGATTTTCAAACTGATTTAAACATGTATGTAAATATTACTGGGAATCAAGAAAATCTTCCTATATACATTGATAATTCTTGAAAATGAGGTGTCAGAGGTCTGTAGGCCAGATATTTACAGGTCTGACAAGTTTTGGAAAGTTCCTGAGTACACTGTTAAGCCTTACTCTGTGTCCCCCTCTTAAAATATGTCTGGGTTAATTCTCCAGTGTGTCTTATTTCCTTTAACGGAGAATAAACTAACTTCAAATATACAGATTTTAGTCCTCAAAGGATTTTCTGACCACCTATATAACTTCTCCTTGTTAGCTGGTAAAGTTACTATTGTCTTGTGGAATGAATTCGAATCCATTGTAGAGCAAATCTTCATGTTAAAAGAACTTTTATTAATAACTATGAACTGTCTGAGGATTTTGAGGGCTCTAACCTGGACCCAGTATTATTAAGCATTGTTGTTCGTCATTTGCCTGATGTAAGATAATATATCGCTGCAGAATTTGTGTATAAGACGAGGATGAGAAAGAGAATGAGGTGGTTCAGGGGCTCCTAAGATGCAGGATTAGAATGCAAATTAACCTTGCTTCATGGAGATAATTCAGGAAAGGCTAGAGGGAGGTGCTATGATTAAGCAGAAATAATCTGCTTAATAATGAATGACTGCCTAAGGGCCAGAATTACAGAACAGAGTCAAGAGGTGAACCACAAATTAAATGGTGTCTTGCTAGGGGGAAAAAAGTCCTAAGCTCTGTGTAGGGGTAACTATACACCAGTGTCATTTACAAGGTACGTGAAATAATTTCCTACTGTACTTATTTTTGGAAGGGTCTCTACTGTAGAAGAAAATATACCAAACAGAATAACTTACCAGTAGAGAACAGTAGGAGTGGTCAAAAGGCTATATCATCAATTTGTGGGCGTAGTTCTTTTAATAAATGTATATATGTGTTCATACATATATATGCATATAAAACATACTTTAGGAGGAAAGATTGACATATTGAGAAGAAACATGATAAGAGTTCTCAAGTACATCAAAAAGCTTTCCAAACAGAAAGGTAATTTATTTGTCGTCTGCTTGGGTTAGCAAGCAGACCAAAGCTGCAGCAAACCAAACAGTGGGGAAAGCTTTTTAATTTGAAGAGTACTCCAGGATATTTCACTGGAGGCATTTAAGCAAAATAAGAATTATTTGAGGTTGTAACTACAGAACTAAGTCATATCGATCATTAGCCTGTAATAATACATGGGCTTCATTATTAGTTATACTGGGAAGGCAGAAAAAAATTCCAAAACACTGTGGAATATGTACCAAAGTTGCATCAAATAACGTTAGGATTAATTTATTTGTGTTTATTATATTTAAATATAATAATTTCATTATTAAAATTATTGTTATATTTATTGTATTTAACTTATTCTACTTTATACTTGACAGTTTTGACTGAAGTATATACACTTTGTATTGTTGTTTAGACTGTTCAAAAAAATAGATTTCTTAAGTTAATGACACATTTATTATAATTTACTTATATTTATTATGTTGGGCATTATTAGTAGTACAGATCCCATTATAATGTACTTTTTTTCCAGAATGCCATTTGATGATACTTCTGGATCTGGTGCGAACAAAGCAAAGTTATCAAAGAATTACAAAGTCTGATATCCACAAGAGGTAGGTTAAATTTTATTTTGGTGAAGTCCACAACAAGGCAGACTTTTTTTTTTATTTCAAGGCAAAGTTAAAACTTTTAGATATAAATATTTTCATTTACTTCTGTAAGTAGAAGTATCTACACATCAGGGAGAAGTTAGCCTCTGTCTTGTAGCTTCATTCTTTACATGAGGCTAAATAGAATGAAAGCTCCCAGAAATGTCGCTGTATGATACATATCTCCCAATTCTGAGTTCCAGATTCTTAAAATGTTTTAATCAAATATAATACTTCCCTTCAGCATATAAAATGTGAAGAGATCATCTAAGGTTTCATGCACTGACAGTTTAACTATCAGTCAGGTTTTATTTAAATAAATTATTGTGGCACATTAAATAACCCATTCAGAATCTTTAATATTATTAATCAGAGCTTTTTTTAGCCTTGCTTTTAAGTTGACAGGTGACACGGTGTATATACTTTTATTGTGTGTCAATTATGAGTTCTTGACAAATAGCATAAGACAAATAATTTTTAAGGTATTAAAACCAAGAAAAGAATTTTAAGTGTCCTAATTTTATTCATGATTACTTAGAACCTGGTTATTTTTCAGATAAACCAATTATATTCTCCAGGGAAAAGAGGGTTTATAGAGGGATCTGGACAGACTGGAGCATTGGGTGGTCACCAATAGCATGAAATTTAATAGGAACAAATATCAGATTCCGAACTTTTGAGGCCTCACTTTAACAGACGGTTGAATTTATTAATAGGACTTACATGTTTCAGCCTAAAAGCTTCCAGAAAGATTGTAATAACATTCAGTTGAAAGTCACATTCTTACATAGACAATCAGATGGCATCTCCCGCCAAACTGACAGAAAATTTTAATTATCAGTATCTGATAAAAGTTACTGTGAATAGCAGAAGCCAATAAAAACAGAATTCAGCTTTCTATTTACTGCAGTTCCAGCCTTACAGGGTAGTCACCCCTTTCCCATCACTGAAACAATAATACCAAAGACTGTTACTTAAATATTCAGCAGTAAAAAAAAAACCTAATACCAGGCATGGCTTGATGTTTGATAGGAATGGTTGGACTTGATGATCCGGTGGGTCTCTTCCAACCTGGTTATTCTATGATTCTTTACAAGTGATTTGCTTTTAAGCCTCCAGTTTTCTGCCTTCCTTGCCTGTGAAAAAGAGAAAGCATTCAGTTCCTGCAATATTTTGTTTCCCTTTAGCAACTTAAGCAGAACTAAAAAAGCCTTTTTGCCCGATTCCCAACATTTTGACTGTTTTAAAAATGGTATTCTGCAGTAATTTATAAAAGCTAGTGTGTTATTCCTCCATTCACATACCTGAGATACCCAGGACAGTAATATGACAGGGAGCAATCCACATGTGAAACTGCATCATGAAAAGCAGTAGAGAGTGAGTTACCTAAATTCTTCACAGAATCATAGAATAGTTAGGGTTGGAAGGGACCTTAAAGATCATATAGTTCCAGCCCCCTGGAATGGGCAGGGACACCTCCCACTGGATCAGGCTGCCCAAGGCCCCATCCAACCTGGCCTTGAACACCTCCAGGGATGGGGCAGCCACAGCTCCCCTGGGCCAGGGTCTCACCACTCTCATGGTGAAGAAATTCCTCCTTATGTCTAGTCTAAATCTGTCCTTCCCCAGTTTATACCCATTGCCCCTAGTCCGATCACCACAAGCCTTTTGAACAGTCCCTCCCCAGATTCCCTGTAGCCCCTTCAGGTACTGGAAGGTGTCTATAAGATCTCCTTGGAGCCTTCTTTTCTCCAGACTGAACAACCCCAACTCTCTCAGCCTGTCCTCATATGGGAGATGCTCCAGCCCTCAGATCATCTTTGTAGCCTCCTCTGGACCTGTTCCAACAGCTGCATATCTGTATGTTGAGGATTCCAGAACTGGAAACAATACTCCAGGTGAGGTCTCACAAGAGAGGAAAAGAGGCACAGAATCCTCTCCCTTGCCCTGTTGGCTGCGCTTCTTTTGATGCAGCCCAGGATACGGTTAGTTTCTGGGCTGTGAGCGTGCATTGCTGGCTTCTCATCAACCAGCTCCCCCAAGTCCTTCTCTGCAGGGCAGTTCTCAATCACATCATCCCTCATCATGTATTGAAACCAGGGATTGCCCTGACCCTGGTGCAGGAACTTGCACTTGACCTTGTTGAACCTCATGAGGTTCACACAGGCCTACTTCTCCAGATTGTCCAGGTCCCTCTGGGTGACATCATATAGGATTTAAGGTGCTGTATGTATATTAGAAAACACTATGATCTGCATACAAAAAGATGCAGTATGGTAGTCCCTTTCCCATTATTTTTAAAAGTATTGCATATTTAGTTATATTTTTACTGTTATGTACATTTTTACTTTATTGATCTCATACTTTTGGTTCTATAGCTGTCTACATATTGCTCTAGAGGAACCAACAGAGACAGCAATGCTCCTCAGCCTTGCAGGTGTTCGTTCTATAATAACCAACCAGTGGTACACGACCTTGCAGGGGAACGCAGAAAGGCTAGAAATTTTGTCCGAGAGTAAGTATTTGTATTCTTCTCTGATTCCGTGTGTATTGTTTCAGACATTTGCATGTACGTCCTCACAGGGTATGTGTATCTACTTGTCTCCCATCTTTCCTTTTTCTTTGCTCTGCACCATATTTTGTCTGGAGTTTCCACAGGGAATAACCTGTATCCAGGAATCACCGTGGTGCTGGCAAGGTTGATCATTGAAAAGGAACATCAATCTACTTAAATGGGTTTTAGTAGGGGGTCTGTTTATCATCCTATGGTAAGAGCAAGATTTCTGTGGTGAGGAGCAGTGCCCTAGGACTTGACAATCGGAAGTTACATAACCTCTAGAATAAACAAAGCCAGAGATAACTCTCCTCTTCAGAGATACAAAACTAGATTTGTAAAAGTATCCTTTTTCATTACATTTTAAATGTTAAGTTACTAGGCTGCATCATTAATCTTTTGTTTGTTTGTTTGTTTTTCATTAGAAACTCACAGAGACTAATTTCTTTCCAGATTTGTTGAGCACTGGCAGAACAACTGGGCAGACGGTCCATATTCTTCAAAAGAGGAATACTCACAGGGAAAGGGACTCCATTAAAAGTAAGAATTAAAAAGCTTAGTACAAAAGACTGGCAGTGCACGTGAACTGGAACCTGGTAGACCCATGGGTAGTTCATGGGTGTAAGCGAAATCTTTCATATGACCTACGACAAATTTTTGTGACGCTTCTTTTTGGCAGCACCCGGCAGCAGGACGGCGAGTTCTGCGGTGGGTGAACATTTGAGGCGGTGGGCGCTTCCCTGAGCCAGGAAAATCCCCGAAAAACCCAGGCGGGAGCGGGAGCGGAGCGGGGCGGGCGCCGCTGGGCTCCCGGCACCCGGCACCGGCCGGTCCCGCGGGGCCTGGCGGGGGGGGGGGCGGCCCCGGGGGAGCGCGGCGGAGAGGAGCGGGGGACGGTACCGGCACGGGGCAGTCGGAGCGGGCAGGGAGGGCGCAGAGAGGGGTAGAGACTAGCCAGGAGACACCGAGGACCGCGGTGGCCACCCGGCAGAAGATTAAAGCTGCCCCGGGTGCTGCAGCAGGCAGGATGGACGCTGCCACCCAGGCAGAGCCGCAGTGGGTGCTGGCAGCTCCCCAGACCCTGAGCTGCAGGCAGTGCCCCCCTCCCACACCAGCTCGTGCCTCTGGCACTGGCTCCACTAGTGGAAGCTGTGCTCATGTGGGGGAGCTGCTTCGCATGGTGGAGGAATTAAAGGAGGAGGTAAAGAGGCTGAAGGCTATCGGAATGTGAGAGGGAGATAGAGCAGTGCCCTCGCACCACCCTCCTGCAAACTGCAAGGTTGGGGGAACAAGAGATGGGGAATGGCAACAAGTTCCTGCCCAATGAAGGAAACCTGCTCCCCTCAATCAGACAACAAAACCCCAGATCCCCCTGAAGAACAACTACGAAGCACTGCAGGTGTAATCCAACCCCGAGGACGAGGATGATGATGATGGCTCCCACAGCTTAGAATCTTTCCCTAGGCTGTGCCATCCTCAGAAAAAGATAAAAACATCCTCCATTAATAAGAAGAGGAGGGTGATTATCATAGGGAATTCCCATCTGCAGACCGGACCCACTCCATAGAGAGGGCTGCTGCTTACGAGGGGCATCAGTGAAGGAGGTAACAGGAAAACTTCCTTCCCTGGTCCAAGAAACAGATTATTATCCTCTGATAGTATTTCAAATTGGTAGTGATGATACAGAGAACAGAAATTCCAAAGCCAGTAAGAGAGACTTCAGGGCTTTTGGGAAAACGATGGAGGGCCCTGGGACTCAAATAGTATTTAGCTCTATTCCAATGCTAAATACAGATGAGCAAGAAGTCAAGAAGAAGAAATTGGTTAATGCCTGGCTACAAGCCTGGTGTAAGGAGAGGGGCTTTGGTTTCTTTGATCACGAGGTGGCCCACGCACCCCCAGGCTTTCTTACTAGGATGGAACACGCATGTCTCCTAGGGGGGCTAAAGCCCTTGCTAAGAATCTAGCTAGGCTCTTAAACAGAGCTTTAAACTAGATGTGAAGGGGGAAGGGGGATGAGACCAGGCTAGATGTGAGTAAGCCTGGAAGTGGGACACCAGTGTCTCAGAGATGGTGTGCTGGTAAGGACCAGCAGTATGTCACCACAGAACAATTACACCTGGTGACGGTAAGGAAGAAACTGGCACTCTGGCATTAGCTACTCCAACGATCAGTCCATTGGGAATAAACTCTATTCCATCTATGAGGGCTGAAGGCTCGGCAGCTCAGCTGAAGTGCATTTACACCAATGCACGCAGCATGGGGAATAAGAAGGAGGAGTTGGAAGCTGTCGTAGGGCAAGGAGCCTTTGATGTCATTGCCATCATGGAAACGTGGTGGGATGACTCATATAACTGGAGTACAGATATGGTGGGGTACAAACTCTTCAAGAGGGAGAGGAAGAGAAGGAGAGGAGGCGGGGTAGCCCTCTTTGTAAGGGAGGACTTGGACACTGTTGAAATGGATTGTGGTGACGAGATTGAGTGCCTGTGGGTTAAAATCAAAGGAGCCCAAAAGAAGGCAGACTTTGTGATGGGAGTCTGTTACAGGCCACCCAGCCAAGGAGAAGCAGCTGACAAGCTCTTGTATAAACAGCTGGGGACAGTCTTTAGATTGATGCCTCTCGTTCTCGAGGGAGACTTCAATCTCCCAGATATCTGCTGGAAGTACAATACAGCAGAAAGGAAGCAGTCCAGGAGGTTCCGGTAGTGTGTGGAAGACAACTTCCTTGCACAACTGGCGAGCAAACCAACAAGGGAAGGTGCCCTCCTGGACCTGCTGTTTGTGAACAGAGAAGGCCTTGTAGGGGATGTGGCAGTAGGAGGATGCCTGGGACAAAGCGATTGTGAGATGATAGAGTTTTCTGTTCTAGGTGAGGTGAAGAGGGTGGTTAGCAGGACAGTCACATTAAAGTTCTAGAAAGCACACTTTGGACTGTTCAGAAGGCTGGTTGGTAAAGCATGGGAGACAGTGCTTAAGAGCAAGGGAGCCCACAAGGGCTGGGAGCTCTTCAAAAAAGGAAATCCTGGCAGCACAGGAGAAAGCCATCCCCGTGTTCCAGAAAAAGAGACAGCGGGGTAAAAAAAAACAGCTTGGTTGAGCAGGGAGATCTTGAGAGATATCAAGAAAAAGAGAAATGTTTATGAGCTTTGGAAGAAGGGACAGGCCTCTTGGGTGGATTACAGGAGGGAAGTGAGATCGTGCAGGGAAAAAATCAGGAGGGCCAAGGCCCAACTAGAAATCAGATTGGCGAAGTCTGTGAAAGATGATAAAAAAAATCTTTCTATAAATATATTAACAATAAAAGGAGGACTAGGGAGAATATACAGTCCGTATTGGATGCAGAAGGAACAACAGTGACAGGGGATGAGGAAAAGGCTGAGGTACTTAATGCCTTCTTTACCTCAGTCTTTAATTGTAAAGAACGTTGTTCCCTCTGTGTACAAACCCAGGAGTTAGAGGAGCAGAGTGAGGCTCCCACATTCCAGGAGGAGGTGGTTAGAGACTTGCTTGCCCATCTAGACACGCACAAGTCTATGGGGCCAGATGGGATCCACCCAAGGGTATTGAAGGAGCTGGCGGGTGTGCTGGCCAAACCCCTTTCCATCATCTTCCAACAGTCCTGGAAGACTGGGGAAGTTCCACTGGACTGGAGGCTGATGTTGTGCCCATCTACAAGAAGGGTCACAGGGAGGATCCAGGGAACTAGAGGCCTGTCAGTCTGACCTCAGTGCCAGGGAAAGTCATGGAAGAAGTGATGTTGAGTGCTATCAGGAAGCACATGCAAGAGAACCAGGTGATCAGGCCCAGTCAACAGGGGTTCGTGAAAGGCAGGTCTTGCCGAACAAACCTGATTGTCTTCTATGACAAAGTGACTCGGCTGCTGGACGAGGGAAAGGCTGTGGATGTATCTTCCTGGACCTCAGTAAAGCCTTTGACACAGTTTCTCACAGCATTCTGCTATGGAAACTGTCACCTCTGGCCTGGACAGGCGCACACCTTCCTGGGTGGAAAACTGGTTGGATGGCCGGGCTCTGGGGCTCAGATAGTATTCTGCTCCATCCCAAGGCTAAAGAGAAGGGAGCTGGAAGTCAGGAAGAAGAAGTCGATTAATGCCTGGCTCTGAGCCTGGTGTGAGGAGAGGGGCTTTGGCTTCTTTGATCATGGGGTGGCTCACACACCCCCAGGCCTTGTTACTAAGAATTGGACATGTGTGCCTCCTAGGGGGGCTAAAGCCCTTGCTAAAAACCTAGCTAAGCTCATAAACCGAGCTTTAAACTAGATGTGAAGGGGGAAGGGATTGAGACCAGGCTAGACAGGAGCGAGCCTGGACATGGGGCACTGGTGATTCGGAGTGAGTGTGCTGGTGAGGACCACCAGTAGAGCACCACACAGAAAGTGGGGGTGATTACAACTGGGGAAAGGCTGTGGATGTATCTTCCTGGCTTTCAGTAAAGTTGCTCACAGCATTCTGCTATGGTAACTGTCACCTCTGGCCTGGACGGGCGCACACTCTCCTGGGTGGAAAACTGGTTGGATGGCTGGACCCAGAGAGTGGTGGGAAATGGTGTTAAATCCGGCTGGAGGCCAGTGACAAGTGGGGTTCCCCAGGGCTCAGTGCTGGGTCCAGCCCTGTTCAGTGTCTTTATCAATGGCCTGGATGAAGGCATCGAGTGCACCCTTAGCAAGTTTGTGATGACGCTAAGCTGGGTGGAAGTGTGGATCTGCTGGAAGCCGTGGAGGCTGTTCAAATGGATCTGAACAGGCTGGACCTCTGGGCTGAGACCAACCGCATGAGGTTTAACAAGGCCAAATGCTGGGTCCTGCACTTGGGGCACAACAACCCTGTGCAGTGCTACAGACTAGGAGAAGCCTGTCTAGAAAGCTGCCTGGAGGAGAAGGACCTGGGGGTGTTGGTTGACAGCCGACTGACCATGAGCCAGCAGTGGCCCAGGTGGCCAAGAAGACCAATGGCATCTTGGCTTGTATCAGAAACGGTGTGACCAGCAGGTCCAGGGAGGTTCTGGGCCCCTCACCACAAGAGGGATGTTGAGGCTCTGGAGTGAGTCCAGAGAAGAGCAACGAAGCTGGTGAAGGGGCTGGCGAACAAATCTTATGAGGAATGGCTGAGGAAGCTGGGCTTGTTTAGCCTGGAGAAGAGGAGGCTGAGAGGAGACCTTATTGCTCTCTACAACTACTTAAAAGGAGGTTATAGAGAGGAGGGAGCTGGCCTCTTCTCCCAAGTGACAGGGGACAGGACAAGAGGGAATGGTCACAAGCTCCACCAGGGGAGGTTTAGGCTGAACATCAGGAAAAGATTTTTCACGGAAACAGTCATTGGGCACTGGCAGAGGCTGCCCAGGGAGGTGGTTGAGTCACCTTCCCTGGAGGTGTTTAAGGCACAGGTGGACAAGGTGCTAAGGGGCATGGTTTAGTGATTGATAGGAATGGTTGGACTCGATGATCGGGTGGGTCTTTTCCAACCTGATGATTCTATGATTCTGAGAAGGAACACAGATACAATATTATAACTGGTGGAGCTGCATTTTACATGTATAAAATTTTGGGGAAGACTTTGTCATAGCTGACCAAGAGCTAAAATGAAATGTTGTAAAGTTAAGTAATGTGACTAAGTAGTTACATCAGGAGAATGACACGAACCATATAAATGATGTGGATTTGGATTGCGAAAAGGTAAGTTGAATCACAGTGATCAGCTAGTCTGCATTGTAAAAGGTACACTATATATATAAAATTCCACTTGGCATCTGGCTGGGGAGGGATATTTTGAGTAAGCCAACTTTTAATGTACAGTTTAGAAAAATATATAGATATTTTTCATTGTATGGGACTTACTTCTAAAAGCAAGGGCAAATAAAAAAATAGTTGTAACTTAACGCTGTCATAGAATTGAAGAGAGAGAGTTCAGATCAGAAATACTGCCTAGTTTTTTCTTTTTTTCAGAACATGGCTCTTGGCTATAGCAGCAATTATGAGTATTATAAAAAGAATGTAAAAGAACCAGAAATATTTATAGAATGAATCATGGAATGTCCTGAGTTGAAAGGGGCCCACAGGGTTCATCAAAGAGAACACTTGATAAGTTGTTGTATTAAAAGCCTTCTTATATTCCATCATATTCAGAAATTATAATAATGTTTTTAAAATATTTTTATAGCGGAAGCAGATTCTCACAGTTCTCCTGGAGACAAAGCAGAACAGACCATCCCCACTGCCTCAGATCTTCCTGCAACTCATCCATCATTTTTTAATTGTGTGCTATATGGTTTACCCAACGTAATTATTACGAAATTTGTGTCAGAGTTTTCATGCTAGGAATACCGCTGCACTTTGCATTAAGCCTGTTGCGGGTGCTTATTTCTATTGCCCTAAGGAGAGGTGAGCTTAAGAAAATGTACGTTTCATTGATGGAGTGCTTTCTGTTTCAGATGTGGACCGTTTGATGTTAGAATTAGAACATTTATTTTAGAGATTTCAATTAGTACTCTCAGGTTTTCTAAACTCCCTTAAAAGAATTTTGTGACTACCAACACGTCTTAGAGGAAATTAGGCAGTTTTGGGGCATTGGTGCATGAGTGAGTTGGAATGTATCATTGTCACTACTGCTGTTTGGAAAAACTTTTCCTTGATATATTTTATTTTTACATCAATGTTTTGTTTGGAGCATAGCTGAAAAATTTACCAAGTCACCCTGTTCTGAGTGAATTGATTCTTAACTTTTTCTATAGCGGTAGTTGCAGTTTAATTAGAAAATACGGTAGCATTAAATAAATGTTTAATAAGTTTTGCTTTCTTTATTTCCATATAGTTTTCCTGAATAAAATATGAAGATCTATTAAATTATTCTAAAATCCCAAATAAGATTATTACATGTACAGATGCTCTTCTAATCAACAATGCGTTTTAAAATTTGTACTTTAAAACTTTATTTGTAGTAATAACAGTAGAAATAATTGTAAAACACTTTAGCACCTATGGGAAAAACCAAAGCTTTGATCATTACTCCAACTAAAACCAGTTTAAGAGTCTCTTGCTTTTTGGATAAAATGTGATGTCTTTTTCCTGTAATACATTTTTTGTGTTCCACGTAGAGCATTAAAATGACACTGAAAAGATACTGTTCTTGTCTACCTGCTATGCTTATAGTTAATAAGAACCTGATAAAGAGGTATTAGGGCTATACAGACCATCACTACAAAATAATGTTGTGCGAAATACTTTTTTAATACACACAACAGAGTACAAATTTGTGCTTCCTTCCACCTTGCTCTCACAATTTAATGAAATGACCTTATATGAATTGCAGTTGCTTTGTCAACCCATGTTCCATAACATGCGTGATTTTTCTTCCCCTTATACGAAATTTTCGCCTTTACTTACCTGTAGGGCATATATCCTTTATGGCACATACTTGGGCATTCGGTAACCATATGAATTAAATAAAGAAGGGATCACAGACTGTACTGAAGTTACCCAGCCTGAAAATTAAGGGTCCAGTGTGAGATATTTTCAAGTCTCTTAGCTTGCCATGTCTCCCCAGATATTGACATGAATCTCTTTCCCCAAGTTCTCACATTTATTTGATTTTTTATTTGTAGGTCTCACCAATTACCTTTCTATTGCATCACTATTATGCAGCTGCTTTTTTTTTTTTTAAATCCCACACATGGTATTTGGGAAGCTCAAGTATTTCTGAGTTTGAAGAAGCAATTTCTCTCTCTACACTTCTTCAGCATAGCAAATGTGTACTATATTGTTAATGTCTTTAGTTATTTGCTGGATTAATTTCCACATCATTCTCCAACACATCAATTGCTATGAAGTTGTATTTCCCTTCTGTTAATGATGTTTTTTTACACGGAATGCCATCTTTCTAGTGCTGTCTCTTTTTCTATTACATAAAAGACTCTGGAAAAAAATGTATTCATGGGAATCATGAAGCTTTGTCTGCCTTGCTCTGTGGAAGTTTTCACGAATCTTTATTAATTTCCACCTTTGTGAAATAACAGATTTCATAAAGAGCGAATCCAGAAAAGTTTCAGTGCTTCAGAAATGACAGAGGTGTTCTTTGAGAATAATTCAGGATAAAAACTTGCAAGATTGTGGAAGTTAGAAAAACCATTGATATCCAGGTACAATGGGCTTATTCAATAAGTTTACTACTGTGGTTTTATTTATGAAACTGGTGGAAATAACTTAATCTACTGCAGTGGTTTTCTCCCCAAATATTCCAATTTGTATGTGATACTTTCACCCTAACTACATTACAATAACCTCTGTCAGAAAGATAAATGATCATGAGGAAAAATTTCTTTACAGTCTGACAACGCTACTTTATCAGAGAGCATTGATAAAGAGTAAGAGCCATAACCAGGGAATTTCAGACCTTTAAGCCTTGCTTGTTGAGAGTAAGGTATTGGAAATACTAATCAGAGAAACTGTGGTGGAACACCTACAAATGAGCAATGTATCTGGGTAAGTACCGTAAAGGTGGATGGACTGCGTAATTACATAATAGACCTGATTGGCATTTCTAAGGTGTTAACAAATAATTGACATAGGGCCATGGAGTGTGGTCGTAACCAACTTGCCTGGGGTATGAGGAGAGTATTCTCTGACTTACTGTGCTTAATACCAGTCGGTAGTAGGACTGCATGAGCAAATGATAGGCTGTACTTCAGGTGAAAGTGGATATGCAGATGACAACTAGTTCAGTCCTTCAGGAACTAGTACTGAAACTCCTATCTTCTCCATTATGTGCTTTGTAGCAGTGTGCAGTGACATGATTGTACGGAAGTGAAGAGTCGCTTCAGGAAAAGATATATGGTAGAATTTGGAGTGGTTTCAGAAGAAAAAGGGCATAGACAAATTAACATCTTTTATATTTCTTTTAAATTTACAATGGCAATTCAACAAAGGAAAAGAACCTGCTTCTTATACAAAGGAAGGATTCAGCAGCTCAGCTGGCACAGTTTGAGAGTTCAGAACACTTACCTGTTAAAGACAGTAAATGTGAATGGAACTGAGCGATGAAAAGTTGAGAAGGAATGCTCTAGAAAATTTCTGTTTGAGAACCTGACTAGAATAAGTAACTAAAAGCTTAAAGTTTTCTGATATTCTTCAGATTGTGATTGAAAGCTTGGGCAGAAAGACTCTGTGTGGATAAAATGAGTTTTAATTATGAAACATAAAAAGACCCCACGTACAGTTAATGATAAATGCACTGTAATATGCCTAATGAGTGTCAGCATTTAAGAAGCTAAATAAGCTGAAAGTCCTAAGATTACAACTTTGTTGCATACATAAACATTTTCTGCAATTGAGAAGCTTTTGCAGAAATGTTATAATTGTTCACTTAGGCATTTCAGGGTCAACTCTTACAAGAAATGGGACATAACAGATAGTGGAGGGCATATTCACCAGACCATTTTGAAATGTTTCTATTCATTGTTGAGTCATTTTGCCATCAGCTGAGAATTCTAAGGCAGCACCTATTCAGGTGGAGTCTGGAATTAGGGGAGAATGGGTGTTGAAAGAGTAAAAAAAAAGAGAGGTGTCTTCTGTGATCATGGAATGGCAACCATGTCAGGCTTCAGACTGTGGGAAAACTTTCTCTCTGTTCAAGTCAAGGTTCGAAATGAAAATAAAAAAGTGAGATGTTGTCATAGCAAATTATCTAAACTAACAATAAGAAGATTTGAAACAGATGGTGGCAATGAAAGCAAAAGTAATCTTCCATTTGCAGCACAGAGGCAGCAAGTAAGGGTATATTTGTCTTGTAGTGATGCAATATGTGAGACCCCAAGAGTCTCGGTATTATTTGGAGGACTAAGTAGTAAGATCAGTCAAACAAGGTGCCATACTGAAGCTCTTCATTCTTTAGCACTGAATATGAAATAAATGGACCAAAATTTCCAGCTGTGAATACAAAACCAGAGTTGAGACTGCTGATTTCATGTAAGTTTTTTTTATAGAAAGAGTACTTTCTAGTGACTGCAATGGAAATAGTTATGATGAAATGCTGATATAATTATTTTTAGACCATTCTTGAAGTATATAGGAACAGCAAATTAAAAAAGGCAAGTCCTCTTATTGATATTGTATAAATAGAATCGTAGAATGGCTTTGGTTGGAAGGGACCTTAAAGATCATCCAGTTCCACCCCACCCCTGTCATGTGAGGGCCGTCTTCCACTGGATCAGGTTGCTCAAAGCTTCATTCAACCTCACACTGAATACTGTCAGGGATGGAGCATCCACAATTTCTCTGGCCACCTATGCCAGTGCCTCACCACCCTCATCGTAAAGAATCCCCTCCTTATGTCTTATCTAAATCTACTACCATTTCCCCTTGTCCTGTCACTACAGACCTTTGCAGAAGTCTTTCTCTGTCTTTCTATATTGAAAAGCTACAATAAGGTCTCCTCAGAGCCTTCTCTTCTCCAGGCTGAGCAACGCCAACTTTGTCAGCCTTTCATCACTGGAGTGATTTCTCCTCTCTCTGACAATTTTCATGGACCTCCTCTGGAATTGCTCTAGCAAGTCCATGTCTTTCTTGTACTGGGGATCTGAGAACTGGATGCAGTACTCTGGGTAGCGTATCACTAGAGTGAGAAATTATTTTTATTATATTAAACAATAAATTATTTGAATGAAATAAAAAATAAAAATAATCTAAAATATTTTTAGAAGAATTCTAGAGAATGCTTTCCATTTATTTGACTATAAGCTCTTCATTTTTGTAATATTATATATTGTTCAGCAACTTGGAGGAAAAAAATCTTACTAACTAATGACCAAGGAATAAATTACAGTAGGTACAGCTTAGGATGTAGGAGCTCTTTACTAGAAAGACATTGGCACAAGCCCAAACAACAAGAATAAAAGCTTCTGAAAATATTTCATCTACATGGCACCACATCGTTCCCTTGCGCTGTATCCATTCATACAAGAAATATTAAACAGTTAGTGCTATTCCATGTATCAACGGCTTTAAAATAACTTTCTGAATTATGTCTCAGCAACATAACAAATCACATTATCAATTAGCTTTTATAACAGAAATGACATTTTGTAATATATTTGAGCATGAAAAGAATGGGTCAGCTATAATTTATGTAATCTAAAAAATGTGCGGGGAAAAAATCATACTGAATTTATTGATAATATTCTAGGACAAGAATATAATTTGAGTAATAGGTAGCTGTCCAGGATAACTGTGTGGTTCTAAATGGACTGCAGGGATGAAATGCAGCAGGTTTGCGATGAAATGATAAAACAAAAAAAAAAAAAAGAGGATCTCTGTCTTTAGTCCCTGGTGTTACTGCTGTAAAATTAAAGTGCCGTAAGCATTCATTCATGTATTTCAGGTTTGGGATCTTTGTGAAGATACATTTTTCATGACTATTCAAGCAGGTTTGTCTGAGTGGGAACACTAATTTGATGACTTTACAGCCTGCTAGGCCTTCTGACCCCAGCTTTGGCACCCTGTCTGACCTGAACAGCAGGTCAGAGGGAAGCTGTGGGTCCTGTGTGAGTACAAATCCCTCCCTCTGTGTATTGCAGATGAAAGGCCAGCTCAGTGGTTGTGAAGCCACAAAGAAGAGCTTTTTAAAGTATCTCTCAGGTATTCATTCATGCCTCCAACTGAGTGTCTTTATGTGACTAGAATAACAGACAGTTAATTGCATGAATGTGACCAAGTTAAAACCGAGGGATTATTTTTGTGTTCAGTGGAGAAGGACTTGGGGGTGCTGATTGATGAGAAGCTCGACATGAGCCGGCAATGTGCGCTCACAGCCCAGAAGGCCAAGTGTGTCCTGGGCTGCATCAGAAGCAGCGTGGCCAGCAGGGCGAGGGAGGGGATTCTGCCCCTCTGCTCCTCTCTTGTGAGACCTCATCTGGAGTGTTGTGTCCAGTTCTGGAATCCTCAACATAAGAAGTACATGGAGATGTTGGAACAGGTCCATTGGAGACTACAAGGATGATCTAAAGGCCGGAGCACCTCCCTTATGAGGACAGGCTGAGAGAGCTGGGGTTGTTCAGCCTGGAGGGAGACCCGGATCATTATTCAGATAATGATTAGACAGAGTGAGAGCAGAATGTGGATGCTCTTTCATGAGCCTAGTATATACCATTTCTAAAAGCAGTAGTCGCAAAAGTCTTCATTTAAGTATGAGAAGGGAGGAAACAGCTTTAAGAAAGTGCAGCTTTCCAAAGGGTTGCTGAAGGAGCAAGGAAAAATTTTAGATAATTAAACACTTTTTTGACAAAAATGCATTATGATGCATTATGTTGCTGGTATGTAAAATATCAGTTATAATATCCCCTGAAATCTGAATCTATCTCTTCTTAAATATGTGCGTATTTTTAAAGATATTGAAATAAACATTGCCATCACAGTAGTACATCTACCCCAGAATGTATTCTTCCACTGAGAAGAGAGTATGCATAAATAAAGTCAGTGTTCAGTTCAGTAAAGCTTAAGCCAACAAAATAAGTGTGGCCCTTTCAGGCCCTTTCTGAAGTAAAGGCCTATGTCTCAATCTAAGAAGACACAAGGAAAGACAAGGGAAGTAATCTTCAATAGTCATAAACTTGAGCCTTAGTGGGTTTGTGTTATCATCAGCAAATGAAGATGTCATTAATAGAAATTATGTACTTGACTGACTCTCTGAAAATTTTCAAACATAGCATCTCTCTTTTCACTTGGCTTTTCAGTTTGGTGGTAGTGTCCATTACTATGGGAAATACTTACTGAACTATTTCTTTATCACTGACTACTATCGTGATTTATTTTTCTTTTATTTCATATAATACTTCAGCCTGACACATGATGGCAGAAGAGGGTGAAAACAGGTAAGATGAAGCAGAAAGTGAGCTCAGTGCTGAGCTCTAGGACCGTGCTTTTTTCTATAACTAAATATTCATGACCTGTCACTTTCCTTGATGGTCTTATACTTGCCATTTATTGCTTGAAATTATTATTGGAAACTAGATGTCTGCAAAGATCATATAATTCCAACCCCCCTGCCATGAGCAGGGACATGTCCCACCAGATCAGTCTGCCTAACAAGTTGACCTAACAACTCTTCCTTGCTACGGATGCGCTGAGATAAACTACAGAGAAGAACATGGAAGTAAACACGATCAGGTACATTACTGTCTATGCTGGTTTTTTTTCTTCATTTGGGGATTTTTTTCTTGATTTTGCACAATTATGTCAAAATGAAGTCAGTAGTAGCTACACTAGAGGGTAAGTTGCAGCAAAATAAACCTCCGAAACTGGGTTTTTCAGAAGCACAGCTGGTGATTTCCCTGGAGAATCACAAGCTGTACTGTTTTCCTTATGAAAATATTCTATATTATGTGTGGTTTGACTGGGTACTGGGTACTAGATCATCCTTATTAATCACATCACAGTAACTGTCCACACTGCTCTTCTCTGTCTTCTTTTTCTGTTTATTGCCAAGATTCTAAGAGACAGATCACGGCTCACAGTCTGTTTTGGTTAGCGCAACAAAGGCACGATCATTGTACATCGATAAGGGAAAATGGTTTCATGCTGTAGGCCAGAAGTGTCCATTTGGAAAACTGCTGCGAGTGACATGGAGAACGAGCTTGAAGTACAATGTGAACTCGATGAGAGAACAGTGGTAATGGAATTACAAGTAGAGCTATATTCTGCAGTATCCCAGAAGAGACGAGGAAGGTGAGGGGAAAAAAAAGAGTTTGTGATGAGAACATTTACACATCTTGACCCTTTTTCCAGTATTAATCAGCTTGTCTGCTAAAATCCTCAGCATTCCTGGAGCAGCCAGGACTGTCTGTTCTACTGCAGATGTGACAGGTACTTACCTGACAATACGCTGTCAGAGAATTAACTAAGAATTTCCATTGGAATTAAAGAGCAGTTTCCAAAAATATTTGCAGTTCTGCCATCCTCAGGATTTATCTGGACTTGTAGAACTTGAAGTAGCTTACAGAATGTAAGATAAATGAGTATGAAGTAGGCTTCACTTAATGTAGGTGGCTATCTGTAACCATTTGGTTAAGCCTAATAAAGAGGTAGCATCTAAGTTGTATGTAGCAATAAGCATGATATTAGCATGGTATTTAATAGAGAAGAAACTGTTCCAGTACCTGGTCACTGAATCAGGATCCAAGGGTCACTTAGAAATGATAATAAATATCTAAACATGCTGTCTTCAGCATTGACTAATAAATAATAAATGGCTAGAACAAAATGTCTTGGCCCTTGTCGGAGCTCTCGCCTGTCACATCAGTGATAACCACATTCAAAAAAATGCAATAACTCCATTCATAAAGGGTTTGGAGAGGAGGGTGCTGTCTTTTCCCTGCAGAGTTATCCATGTAATGTTTCCCACATTCCCAGCCCTGGGCAGCCTTCATCAGTACCTGAAGTAGAGGGCCGTGAGATGATTTTTCAAGAAAGTGAGCAGATTCAGATTTTCCTGCCTGGGTTAGAGTCACAACGCCTATGAAATGTAAACTGGTGTGTTCATTGTCATATACCGCAGCCACTACTTGTATGACTTGCAAAAGTGAATGGAAATACTTTCTCCCATCATTTTACTTTAGATAAGTAATTTTGAGTCTTTCTACTGTATTCTATTACACGTTCTTGACGAATATCTGTCTCCTAGCTACTCTCATTGGTGAGCTTCTCCCTGGAACCCATAGTAGTGAGTCAGATCAAGGCTCAGTTACTCTTTCTCAGTCTATGCAGTGTGTAATCTCCACAGCTGCCAGCACTGAAACAACCAAGCCTTGGATGGTCATGGTCCAGTTGCAGGTACGAAGGCTTCCTATCCTACCACTGCCTACTTACTGACTTATTTTGCTCATGTTCACACATGCACACCCACACAGAATATAGTTAGGAACAGTAATAAGACAAGATATGTTGTCTTGAACCGGTACAGGTCTTGGTCAGACAACATACTCACTAGCAGCCTGTTGACATGCAATTAATTGCCTTTAGCCTCTTTTCTCTCTTTTCTCTGGCCCCTGGCATATCTTGAGCCCTGCGCCTTTGGTCTTTCCACTAAACATCCCATATATCTCATCAATTCCCATAAACACCTTGAAACATCTCATGTCAGGTTTTAAAACAGTTTTTACCTCTGCATTCTATATTCTGCTGTAGACAGTGACCCTCTTCAGTGTGCAAGGCGTACAGGGAGGATGTTCCTCTCCTTGACCCACCTCAGTGAGTTTCACCACAGGTCAAGAGGCTTATTGTCCTCCTCTGATAGCTCCAAGAGTAGCAACTTGCTCAACCCCTTCCACTGTTGAGGCTAGAGGAATTCCTTCCTTGTTGCTGCTCAGCTGCTCCTCTCTGTGTCTTGGTGTTTATGATGATCAGCCTGCAATCTTGTGACCTGACATCATTCATAAATACACCTGTGCACAGCTGCACGCTTTCTCCTGCAAATACTGCTCTGGACTAAATACTAGCACGGATGCACATGGATAAAGATTTGCTGGGGTGGAGTGGGAACAGACTTCTTCAGCTGAGGAAGGCTGTACCATGGAGATAGCTACACCATCAGTACACTTTGCTTATTACATGTCTGTTCTAGCAAAATGGGAACAACTTAACCAATTCTAATCATATATGTATTCAGCTTTTAATTTATAACAGTGTAGGTTTAGCTTTTAATTACACGTGGTCTGTGTGGACACCAGGGGTATTTCACTGTAAGGACTTGTGCCTTCCCACACATTCCATGATAGGGCTGCACAATCAGCTGGGTGCACATGGTGTACATGCAGAAAAAGGAGAGTCCACACTTTACTGACTTCCAAAACACCACAGCAGCGAACACTAAGACAGGTATCTCTATCAAGTCTTTATATACTGGTTTCTTGACACAAAAGTACATGTTGTTTTTTTTCTGGTCCAGGTAGAGGTAGAATTTGTGCGGTACTCTTCAGACTAGTAAGAGAAATATTAATTTTTCTCTTTTGGTGTAGTCACAGCGGTGCAATGGAGCAGTGTCTGTGTTTGTACCAGCATACTGTGCTGTTTTAAACAGATATTCTTTTTCCCCCTCCAATAGCACCCATTAGTATTTGTCCTAAATGACATTGACTCTTATTCCATCTGAAATACCACTTTAGCATTTTTTGGTTATTAGTATTGCAAGTACTGACATCAGAAACCTAAATGGTGCATATATTGAAATAAATTTGCACTGGAGTTCTGCAAGCCTTTCTGCTTCCTCATCAGTATGATTCAAGGGACGCAGCCTACATCTGTACTCAATCAAACAGGGCTACGTTGGCCAATATAATCTAATTGTTTGACATTTTTATTGCGATTCATTGAGACTAAAGAGAGATGACTACATTAATATCTTGATGTAGCTAGGTAATAGCTGAGCTAAAACTGATGTGCCAAATTACTGAAAGGCTCTTAAATTCTCTTACAGATTTTAACTCTTTGTGACAAAGAAAAGGGAAGAGGCTTCAATATAAATGTAATAAAGAGAAAGAATAGTACAATTTATAATTCAAAGTATTATAATAAAGAACATTATCATAAATTTTCTAAGAATCTCCTCTTCACTAATCATTTACAAATTATATTTCTCAATAATTGAGATGAGAATTATTGTTAATGTTCATGACTCTGTTTTCTTGGATAATCATTTTCACTGAGGTCAAAATTAAACAGAAAAGGCTTTAGCCAATGAATATCTGTTTTATTCCTCTAATTAGGCTGCCCTGCATACATCTGTGGGAACACTCAGTTTGGAATTGTGGTACAGGAACATCATGGAAACTCAAAACATGGGAATGCTGGAGCTGTGTAGGCTTAGACGAGTCACCTTGTATCCCTGAAGGATCCCATCAGAACCCTCCCTCCTTTGTAAGTGTATTTGCTGTGAGAAAAGCTCTGAGTGGAGTCATGAATCCACAGGTAAGAGCAAGGTGAAGGAGAATCACAGAATCACAGAATAACCAGGTTGGAAGAGACCCACTGGATCGTCGAGTCCAACCATTCCCACCAATCCCTAAATCATGCCCCTAAGTACCTCATCCACCCTCATCTTAAGCACCTCCAGAGACGGTGACTCAACCACCTCCCTGGGCAGACCGTTCCAATGCCTAACCACCCTCTCCGTGAAGAATTTTTTGCTTATCTCAAGCCTAAATCTCCCCTGGTGGAGCTTGAGGCCATTCCCTCTCATCCTGTCTCCTGTCACTTGGGAGAAGAGGCCAGCTCCCTCCTCTCCACAACCTCCCTTCAGGTAGTTGTAGAGAGCAATGAGGTCTCCCCTCAGCCTCCTCTTCTCCAGGCTGAACAACCCCAGCTCTCCCAGTCGCTCCTCATAAGTTTTGTTCTCCAGCCCCTTCACCAGCTTCGTTGCTCTTCTCTGGACTCGCTCCAGAGCCACAACATCCTTCTTGTGGTGAGGGGCCCAAGAACACAGGATTCCAGGAGTGGTCTCACCAGTGCCAATTACAGAGGGAGAAGAACCTCCCTGGACCTGCTGGTCATGCTGTTTCTGATACATCAGAAGTGCTTTATTTTGGGGGTTGGTCTGAGCCTGAAGAAGCAGTGAATGGAAGAAAAAGCAGGGAACAAAGGAAAAGCAAGAATTCTCTTTGCAGCTAAAGACAGAAATATGAAGAAATGTGTTTATCCAACTTGTTTTGATTGCTGGTTACCCGTTTACTTTCAGATTCCTTGGCAATAGAGACCCAGAATGAACAAGAACAAGGTCTCATTACTCAAATTTGGAAATTCTGACATGTGATTAAGTACATTTCTTACCAAAAAACAAGGTAAAAATATTTGCAAAAAGAACCACACAGTCATCCTGGGATGCAAATGAGAGGTGTATCTCCACCTCTCCTACTTCAAAGCTACACTGGAATGATCCTGCTTGTGATGAACTTTTGGTAGAGCTGGTCCTTAATAGGAATCTCTGCCCTCCATGCCCTTTCACTTTGAGCAGGTGTTATCTCCTCTAGCAGCGCTCTGTGGTTACCTGTGATTCTAGGAGAAACAAAATGTCTGCATATTAATATATTTGTATATTCAAAAAGCAGGAGTGAATCCATAGAGAAATTGTGTTGTCTGTTGCCAGGGCAAGAATATGAGCACTTTTTGAAGCGCACCACACACTGAGCAGTGGCTAAGCCCCCACTTTCTCCCCTGCTAGCAGGTAGGGAGATGAGTTGATTTTATGACATTTTAAAATGATCTCTGTCTCTAGAGCTGAGGCTATGCAAAATAGCTTGGATAGTCTACTTCTAAACCTCAGCATTTTCTCTCTTACTGAATCAATTGATTTTGAAAGCTGTTTTTAAATATTAATTTTTTCCCCTTGAGACAAATTAAGCCATGAACTTGGCTTTATTTCTCAATAATGGAAATATCCAGCAATTGCTACCAGATAGGGGGGGCTAGGACTGAAAGCTATTGCTGGTTCTTACCTTCCTTTGGCAGCTCTTCCACAGCTGCACCAGCACTGGGGATCAGGGCTTGCTTTGCTACAGAGTGGTCACCTCACTTTCTGACATTCTCAGCTGATATACCCAGCAATTGCATACACAGGGAAGGGGCTTCACAAGCAAGATTCTCCATAATTCTGTCCTAACCACTCATTTGCTGTCACTCCTGTCACTGACAGCAAGTGTTACCATCCTTAACACATATTTACTTGACTTTTTTCATAATTATCCATCATTGTTTTCAGTGACCCTTTAGATTTGTACAATGCTTCTCTAAATGAGAATTGACTAGGAAGTCTGTAAGCGCTTTACCTCCTGTGTGTCTAAATATACCTTTGCATCTTTGATTAATGATCTGAATAACAGCAGAACAGTTGAGTACAAACAATAATAAAGTGGGTAACATTCCCTTTCATTTTAAAAATTAATATCTTAACAAAGACTTCTCTATGAAAACAATACTGTCATCTGGTGAATGGCAACAATTTTAAGCTTCTAATAAAGTATAGGAAAATAATTTTTTCCCCATATTTTCTTATTATCTTCCAACTTTAATAACCAAAATGTACAGAAAATGCTGTAGTTTCTAAAAAACTTTGAAAGAAATCTTTTTCTAAAAGTCAGTCCCTGAAAGTTAATTCAAAGCTGTTTCCCCTGAAAAAAAATGAATATGAGAATTGATTTTTCACAGAACTCACACACACATTAGAACTTTTGCCTCTGAAGGTGCTCAGGTGGCTCCTTGTACACAGCTCGGGGAGAAAATTTTGCCTCCTCGCTCTAGCACTGGTTTATGACTAGGTGAAAGGAAGCAGGGCTTAATGTGGTGACTTTTCAGCATAGTTTCCCTCATCCTGGGGATTCCTGTTTTGTTCCTATTGTGCTGTAGTTCACTCTTTTTCACACAAAAAAGACAAGGTTGTTTGTCTACTCTGTGGCTGAAATGTGAGCACTGCCCTAAAGCTCCGCTATGAATACCCTTCCCTGTAATGTTTTGAGGGCAGTAATTCAAAGCTCGGAGTCAGAATTATCCACCCCACCACACATGATGATAATGTGACCTACAGCTAACCTCACACTGGCTGTTAGTGTATTATGTGGGTGTGTTCCTGTTTTTATTAGTTGGAGATGGTCTTCGACTGTCTTTACAAAGTGGTGTCTTAATTAATTTATCGCGGCAAACCAAGTTTTCCTTGGTGAAATAGTCTAAAAGTCCACCAGTACCACTTCACCATGAGTGACTTGTATTGAGGATGATAGAGCCAATTATCAGGTGGTGGATCTCAATGTGACTTGCTATTTTCTAAGGGTTTTTCCATGCATTTTTATATTGTGCTTTTCTCCACCATTACTGAAGTTTTGATGCTCTATTTAGTACTACAGAGCTCTACATATCCTCGTCGTCTCAGGAGATAAAATAATTCTGTTGCTTTTAATTAAATACGAACACTTCTGCCAAATCTTCATGATTTAATACATCTAATGCCATTAACATGTGATTAACCTAGGTCAACATATCCTTGAAAGAGAAAATCTGAGGTTTAAATGCAAGAATTTTTGCTTTAAAATAATATCTCACTGTTTTAACAGATTAGTAAGCATAAAAATATGCATACAAATAACAATGGAATACCTTACCCTTCCTGTCTCACAGTATTTCCAAAACGTTTAAAAGAGGCGTACATATCTATTCACATTTGCTCTAGATCCTGCAGGATTAATGTTGAAGAACATGAATCATGAAAGGATGTGGCTGTCAGAATGAGGTTCATAGTTTGGGTTTAAGATTGAGCACTGCAAAAGTTCAAGCCTACAGAAACCAAAATTATACTGTAAAAGACAATCACCTCATGAAATTTGTGAGTTGAATACAAAGACCACAGGTGTCTCGCAGTCAATTCTCAAGTGTGCAGCTTGTGACTTTATTTGTAAAGTAACTCTTTGGATTTTACAATTCTAAAATGAAATCAGGGTCTTTCAATCTAAGAAATCCTTCTACTCAGAAAATATAAGAATGAAATTCAGATTAATTTAGAATCCAGGATGAATTAAGAGGAGTACCACAGTGTATAGCAATTGCTTCTTAAAAAATGAGGCTTTTAAAACCTTACAAATGATTTTACCATGTCTTGCACATAAATTTCTCTAACAAAGGGAATGGCAAATATCTACACAGCCTCACACCTCCAGGGTCAAAGGGGGAGAGGCCTGGATGGTGTGGTCATGGCTACTGTTTGTGGGAAATGTTAAAAGGTGTTTCAACAAGAGATTCCTACAGCACCCACTGGCTTGCACCATTAAGGTAGGATGGTAAAGTTAACATGACTGCCTAAAAACGGGAGCCCTTGGGTGCTCCCCAGTACTACTCGCTAAGCAGTGCCTTCTTCCTGACCTTGCCTTTTGCTGGAGACCACGTCCATGCCTTGTGGTGTCTGGCATGGCAGCAGCTACGACTGGCAAGGAGAAGTCACCAAGATGCAGCCATCTCTTCTGGAGCAATGGCATGGCTGGCCACCATGCCCTCCCCACGTTTGCCCCTTTACTCCAGTGATTAACTCCAGTAGCTCAGATTCATGTCAGTCCTGTCCTCCACAGCCTTACGGTCATTGTGCTTGGTCTCCAACTGCAGCAGCTAACCAGCACTTAATGAGCACTTCACGCTTTTGTGGTTAATCACCTTTGCTTCCCAACGTCTCCTCCTCTTCTGCAAAGGATATGTGTTGTAGAAAAGGTCCCAAGACCTGTCTCATGCTTTCATGAGGTGCAAAACGAAGAGCATGATAAGGTCCTTTGCACTAATTGCTGTCCTAGGAGAACAATGGGAATTTGGGGATAGTGGAAATAGAGCAGGGCCAAAGGAACAGACCACCTCGGAAAGCTTTACAGAAATACACTTGCTGCAGGGTTCCTTTCTCCCTATGCACTTGTCAAGGATCTTTTACAGGAAGATCTTGTTGAATAATTCTTACATATTTGATGGAAAGAAAAAAAAAGTCATGAATTTACCTAAAGCAGGTGTGCACAGTTACATATTATAACATGTTTGTCTTGGATGTCAGATGAACTATAGCCTGAAGACCTTACCTCCCCTTGCCAAGCTCCGCTTTGCCTTCAGAAGTGAGAGCTGCAGACAGTGGGACTCCCCCAACACACCTCCACGAGAAGGCTGGTGACAAGGAAGAGGCATGAACAGCTCATGCTTTCCCCCACATTGCTTCAGTGTTTAGATCACCTTCAATGGGGGGAAGCAAAATGCATCAGAAAGCCATGGCTGTGCATAAATATGGGGGCTGAATGATTCTCTTCATTCATCGGTGTGAATGTTGTAAGGGCCCCTGAGCAGGAATGGGAGGCCAAGCAGCCCATGGGAGCACACCAAGGGCCGAGAGGCTGCAGGGCCTGTACCCCCACCCCTGGCCAGGAGCTGCAGCTTGTGTCACTTCTTGAGCATGAGAATTGTAATAAGTCAGCCTGTGTGAGATACTAGAGTTTCAGGGGGTGTTTTTCACTGTGTTACCTCTCCCTGGCCCACCAACAACCTCATCTGCAGCATGAACGATTCTTGACTTCCAGTTCAGCCAGGTACTCTCTGGGACTAGGTTTGACCACAAGCATCGCTGGTACCCTGTCATTTCTTTTCAGGGCAGTGTTGTCTTTCAAACTGTAACTTAACAAAATAAAAAGAGAAGAAAAATATGATAGAAATAAAATGTCTTTATTCTGTGTAAAGTAATTGTAATATTTTGAAGTAAAACTGAATACTAGATGGTTCATTCCACATTACAATTTATTGCTAAAGCCTGTTAGTGTGTTGCTAATGCAGCTTCTCTGTGCCAGTACGGAGCAACATTTGTTTTGGCTGGTGCTGTACTAATGTCTTATCTAGAAATAATGGTTTCCATACTAAAACATTTAATATAGTCAGTAGTCATCTTTTCTTCTAAAATGCATTCAAGTGTAGGTTTTATATAGGATTCAAAATGTGATATGCCAGGTCTTAGCAACACTTTATACATTGTTCACCAAAAGCTGCTTCTAAGAGAAGTCTGGCTTTATTAAACTGATGGCCTGGTTTGGTTTTACATGTGCACAAGTGACATTCTGCTAAACCTAGGAGAACTGCTGCATGTCTGCATGAATTAAATATATGAGATGGAATACAGCCATGGAAAGATGGAAACTTCTACTCTCTTTCACTGTTTACAGAAAGTACGTTTATGTTGCTCTCTTTCTTCTGATATCAAAGGAGTAATAAGAAGTTAATGATTTATGCTCAGTAAAAAGAAGTAAGGACGTGACTTAGGCAAAACCAGGAATTTGAGAGCTGAAGAGACAGAGACACAACTGCTCCTCAGAGAACAGCAGTGTGGTGCCACTGGCTGCTGCAAGCTGCCTGCTGGGCTAAGACGATGCCTCCATAGAGGCTCAGAAGTGAGAAAAGTGAAAATATGTAAATGGAAACGCAAACAACCAATAAGCTCCAACATCATAGAGCCCAGCACATATACAAGGTCTGTATTCTTTAACTGATGATTTCTGGAAATTTTAATTGTTGAGAAACAGAAATCATAGTTGTCACCTGGAGCTACATGCTCTCGAGAACATGATAGATCTTAGCTCTGCACTTTGCAAGTCCATCCCATAAAGTCCAGCTTCACAACTCTAAGCTGTGCTACTGACCCTTTCTCCAGCATTCCTGCACAGTTGTACTTTCCTATACCCTACTAACTCCTCTTCTAAAGTTGAGTTAATAGAGTAGTTCAGTTGCAAGAGAATTACAATAAATATCTAGTCTAAATTACTTTACTTCAAAAGTTGCCATGAGTATGTAAGATTTTGTTGAGAAGGAGAGAATGCAGAGTGAGTTATGGACAACTCTTAATAGGACTTGATTTAATAATAATGTGAATCTGGATGGCTTGCCCAAGCTGCTGGAGATCTTAGTGGCCCAAATGAGGTTCTCACTAACGACAAACCTAAGTGTAGAAGCCTCTGGCTTCCTCTGCTTTTTTTTTTAGTAAAAAATACCCAAACAAACCAAAAAAAGCACTTAGATCTGTTCTTCCTCAAACATCCATTAGCTAAAATTGAGTCAGCTGGATGTGATATATTATTTATTTGCCCATTAGCATGTTGAAACCATGTGCCATTTCATGTTTTTGTCCAGGGGCCAGCAGCAGCGTAAAACTCCTCCATCATCACTGTGTTAGGTGCCAGCATAGCAGCACTGGGCTCCCCTGTTATTTCTGGGAGCAAGTAGGCCGTGTATTGGGAAGAGGAATGCAGTGGAGGAAGGGACTCACCTCATGGCTGGGTGTTTAACTGCAACTGCAGAGCCAAGAGACTCTTACATGCACTCAGGAGCCTGCAATCTCAAAAGACAGTATCCATAGAAGCATAATGTCCCCACTGATAACACTTGTTGTATTAAGTGATCATAATAAGGCAATATGCTGCATTAATGATCATATCCACCACACTACATAGGATAGATTTTGTTTTCTGAAGCTGCCAGTTGAGCGAATGAATGGCAATTTCTATGTTCGTCTCCCGTTCTCCTCTTAGAAACGGTGCTACGTACTGCCACGGCGGACATCTCGCTGCCTCTTTTGTCCTGGGTTAGCATTGCTCTCTCAGAAGTTGGGTTCATGTTGGACTCTGCAGTCTCTATGCCACTGCAGCTGAACATCTGAATCAGACACTTCCTGAACTAGAAAGTTTGGAAAAAAAGGAGATCAATCAAAACACATAAAGAATTATAAAATATCTCTATAAAGCAGATTGCATCTTAGCTAAAACTCTTGGAAATTCTCTTGTGAGTCAGTTGGGAATATAAAGAAATATCCCTATAAAATATATTTGTGCTACCACGAAGAACTTGAACACTTAGAAATAATTACTAAATAATTCTAAAAAGATCCAGACTGTCAGAAAATCTTATTCTCAAAAATAATTCTGCTTGTTACTAAACACAGCTAAGGGACAGAATGCTAATTCCTCCAGGCTTGTGAGTTGCTTTCATATGCTTATAAACAGCTATTCAAAGATGGTTTGTTTCCATGTCGTTCATACCCATGAGCAGGGTAAGACCAGCATAAACCTCTCATGCACTGGGAGCTCAGCGTACTGTCTGTAGGATGCGAGACAACCAATGTCTCTCTCTGCAGGACCGAATAAATGAATGCATCCATCACAATTTATTGACAGTCACTTTCATATTTTAGTTCTTTTCACTTATTTATACTCCACCTGATGCCACCACTCTTGGTAGCTATGTTCATTGCATATATCTATTTAAGTTTATTATCATGCCTGTTACCACAATAAACTCATATCGCTTTGGTTCATTCCCTTGTCAATTCTTCTCTGCATCCCGTCCTCTGCACCCTTTCCAGAGAAGAAAGCTCCCATCCCATAGGCATATGCAATGCTTCTGCCCTCCCTCTTCACATAGCCACAAATGCATCATTTCCCTCAGCACAATTTCAACCTACAGAAAACTTCCACCCCATCTCAAAAATCAACTCAATGGTGTTGCATTCCTAAAGAACTATAAAACTGCACTGGGACGGTCCTGAAAACAGAATTTTCACACAGAAAACTAACTGATGTTCACTAAAGGCTGCTCTTCCTTTATAATATCTAAACCTAACATTATTAATATCTATATTTTGATGAGCACTGAGGCTTACGCTGTCTTCCAGCAGGTAGATATACAGTGATTTCTTTCTTTTTTCAGTTCTAAATCTGGGATATTGTAATGCTGGTTAACTAACATGTAGGCAGGGATAAATAATTCATTACAAAGGAAGACAAAATAACAAACTATGAATGTTAAAGACCTTTGAGACCATATATTACCTGTTTGTTCATAAAGACATAAATAATTGGATTATAAACAGTAGCTGTTTTGGAAAAGAAGGCTGGAATTGCTGCCAGACGAGGATCCAGCTCAATGGAAGGATATGCAGTGACCAAGATGGAAAAGGCAGCATATGGGGTCCAGCAGATCAGAAAAGCAATAATCATAACTACAACCATTCTAGTCACTTGTCTTTCAGGTTTCCTGGAGGTTCCCAGCCGGCCTTGCGTATCTGACACCTGTCAAGAAAAGACAGAAGTTTCTAGGAAAAAAACAAACAACAAGGCCTCTAACCACTGAAATTTAGTGAGCAGGTTAGTAATCTGCCATGTGAGCAGACCTACTCTTCTTCAGTATGACAGCACATAAAGATGATGTTACTGGACCACAGGGGCCAATGTTCCTGCTGAGGGACATAGAATTATATAATAGTTTGGGTTGGAAGGGACCTTAAAGCCCATCCAGTTCCAACCCCTCTGCCATGGACACATACACCTCCCACCAGACCAGGCTGCCCAAGGCCCATCCAACCTGGCCTTGAACACCTCCAGGGATGGGGCAGCCGCAGGTTCCCTGGGAAACCTGGGCCAGGGCCTCAGCACCCTCATGGTGAAGAAATTATTTGTGATTAATCATTTGTGATGAGGTACCGCACAGCTGCCCTGGTGTTTCATGACCAAGTCACAGAGCTGCAAAAGGAATGTGAAACACACAACTTACTGAGAAGTGTAATTTGTTATAAAATTACTTCTATCCTTTCTGGATAATGGAGGGAGTAGTGAGAAAGCCTAGTGAGATAACACCACAGTGTCATACTGAAAGCAACCCCTTCCAGCCACTTCACATTCCCTCCCCTTTCCTCATCCCGGAGGAATTCAAGAAGAATCCGTTTAGAGGAATAACGATGTCACCTGATGTAGGCATGGTCCAATCCATGTTTTCTAATGAGAAAATAAAATAGTTTTTGCCTTTCCCTAATGTTTTGATTTTGCTAGAGAAAATGACACTCGGAATAATTACAAGCATTTAACTATCCCAAACACTTGAAACTCAACAATAAATTGAAGAAATGCACCAAATATATACCCGAAGCAGTAAGACAATGCACCTTTGCAGTAAAGAGAAATAACAATATTGTTCCAAAATATTGTCCAAAAAAATAGTTTTCCTGTTTAAAAATGTTACATCTTTTTCTGCATCTAAGTGTTATAGAGCCAGCACTCTCAAAATTTACAAATGCAGTTATTTTAAGCTAGATTTTTATCTACCTCAATTGAGTCCTAGGAAACATCACTGAATTGAAGTATAACTGCAAATAAACCAATATTAGGTCATTCAGTTTATTTACGAGGCAGACATTCTTTCACTTGTATGATGTTTGGCCAGCTGTAAGTGATGCAAACTGCACACTGAAAAATAATTTCTAACCATGGCACATATTTCTATGTGTAAGGGTAATTATATGACAAGGGATGATAACCAAGTGCATTTGCTGCCTGGAAATTTGATCTGCTTATGTCTGATCTTAATAGAAAATCAAACAGAAAAATCCCAAATGTTTGTATGCGTACACATTGTAAAAGCCTGCTTGTAAGTGCTTCTTTTTACCTTTCTTAGTCTCCGCATCAGTTTTCCATAAGATACCAAAATCACCAACAAAGGCACTACAAAACAGGTGATGAAGAATGCAATAATGTACGTATGGTCGATATAAGCTCCCGAGTACCTGCATAACACAAAAAATACATTGTCTTCCTAGTATTCTCTTGAAGTATAAATTTTGCTTTTCAAAATTGTCACTAGTATTTTTGTCCACATTTTTATTCAAAGTGCCCCTTTATAACTTTAGTCTGATGGAGCCCTGGGCCATCTCCTGGGCCACGGTCTACGAGAAGGCCAGGGAGGGACTGTTTACAAAGGCTTGTAGTGCTAAGACGAGAGGCAATGGGGATAAACTGGAGAGGGGCAGACTTAGACCAGACAGAAGAAGGAATTTCCTCACCATGAGAGTGATGAGGCCCTGGCCCAGGTTGCCCAGGGAAGCTGTGGCTGCCCCATCCCTGGATGTGTTCAAGGCCAGGTTGGATGGGCCTTGGGCAGCCTGGGCTGGTGGGAGGTGGCAGGGGGGTTGGAACTGGATGATCTTTAAGGTGTCTTCCCACCCAAAATATTCTATGGTTCTATAGTCTAGGACAGGATCCCATGCCCATAGGATGGTAGGGATCTTAGGCACATTGGGATAGTTCAGGTGGGAAGGGACGTGTAGTCCAGCTTCCTGCTCGAAGTGGAGTTAGCTATGGAGACAGACCAGGTTGCTCAGGGCTTTATCCAGTATTCTGAAAAATCTGTCTCTTCTCTTTAAATCCCAACGAAAAGCAAAGTATAGGACAGTTATTTTCATTAGAAGTGGGAGTTCCTACCTTTAGAAAAAAAAAATATCCTTTTTGGCAAATTTTGCTCAGTTTCGTTATAACTTTCTCTACATCTATATTGGCATAGATACATATAATCTTTAAACTTTTCCTTGAAATTCCTGCCCCTGAGACATCCTGAGCTGCAAAATTTCACTTCTCTACCATGCTCCACTGCAGCAACCTTACCAGTTAGGCTCACAAGTAGTTCCAATCTTACTGGTGGTATAACTGCTCCAGCCCATTGTTGGTGGAATGGTCCAAATGAAGGAAAAGGTCCACACAAAGACAATACCCAGGGCTGCATGTTTTCCCCTCAAGCGCGTATTTCCCAGCGGGCGGCAGATCACAATGTACCGCTCAAAAGCCAACAGAGCTAGAGACCAGAGAGCAACAATGCCTACAGAAAGAGAACACAGTCAGCATCAAAACCTGGGTCAATCACTGAAACTCAAACGGCATCCCACATCAGGGAATCACAGAATTGTTTAGGTTGAAAGGCATCTCTGGAGGTCATCTAGTTCAACACACCCCACACATGCTCAAGCACGGTTTGTACAGCGGGTTTCTCAGGACCACATCCAGTTGGGTTTTGAATATCTCCACAGACGGAGACTCCACATCACTCCAAGCAACCTGTTCCAGTATTTAACCACCCACCACATCTGGCACCTTTTCCACCAACCCTAGTTGTGCAATTTATCTGCACTATTCCAATATTTATTAAGAGCACAAGATTTTCATATTTGTTGAGTTTGTCAGTCTCAGTATGACTACAAAACCAAGCAGCTATTACTTCTATTTTTTCATTTGGTTCTACTCTGAAAAGCTGCAAATTACTTGTAGCTTCCAAATTAATAAATTAAGATATAAATTTAAAATGTTGTCTTTGCAAGGAATGTCATTTTTCAGACTGTCATAAAACCCACAGCATCAATTTATTGGTTTAGTAGATACATATCCTGGTTGGGCACTGAAGTCTTGAAATAGCCTGACATTTCTTGATGGGACATGGTTTACATGCCACAAACTGATTTAGTAGATCTGTCCCTCACCAACATTTATTCCATGTAGTTTAACCAGGCTGAGAGCAACTGTGGGGCTCCTTTTCAGGCTGAGGATGAGCAATGTGTTGGATTTAGAGCAGTGATAGAGTTAGGAGGCTGTTTTTACCCTGCAGCTTCAGAAAGAGGAACATGGAAGCAGGACTGCATGTCTATCTCAAGTAAGGACATGTCCCATTTTAAGCAAATTTCCCATTTATTCTGCAGGAGTGTATTTCCACAGGGAACCTAGTGGTGAGGATTTTCCCTTTTAGAGTACTTCTAACACTTTTTGTGCAGTTAGTAAAACAAAGCCAAGAAAAAGAATCACAAAAAGCTGTAGGTGAGAGGGGTGACTGTTACAGGGATGTCATGGTTCCTTAGAACCACTGGAGCAGAGCTAGCATCACATGTTTCTGTGCCCTGATGTTTTCCACAGTTTAAGAGCAACCATTCACTCTATTTTTTTTTTCTCTCATATGCACACACTTAAATACAAACCTTGAAAATAATTACACATAATGAATGTTTATCTAACATTGTTTTACCATAAAACCCCCAATACTGTTATTACCAAGTTTTTTCTCATTCTATTAAACATATTTAGTGTTCCGTATACATACAGTAAGCACTGATACATGGCAGAGATAGTGATAGAAGTTATTCACCCACAGGTGAGATCCACTAGAGAATATACATAACTGGGGAAAGAGCCAGTGAGTTCAGAGACATGCAAAGTCAGTGACTGGGGAAGCTCCAGCATAGCTCATAGAATACATTGAAGAAAGTTGAAGGGAGAGAACACACAGCTACAAAGAAAATCAAGCTTACCAAAAAATGTGACAGCAAATCCTTCCAGTACACAAGCCCAGTATCCCATATAAAAATAACCTTTTAGATTGGTGAAAAAGCTGATGGTGCCACCAGTCAGTGAGACCAAGAAATCCGCCACAGACAAATTTACTATAACGTAATTGACAGGTTGTCTCAACTGCTTGAACTTAAAAGTTACCAGGATTACAGCCAGGTTCTCAGCAAGCGACAGAGAGGTCACCACCAGCATTACTGCTGCCAGAAGCCTGAAGTTCCAGGGCTGGATGGAATCCAAGGGACGACGGAAGGGATCCCACCTGGTAGGACCAGAGGAACTGGACAGCAGCGACTCATTTTCCAGTGCTCTGAATGCATCCATTTTTTTTTCTCTCACTAGCAAAAATAATAGTATATAATACCGGAGTTTCTAATCTGGAAATGACATTCAGGCTTAAAATGAAGAATTTGCTGTCTCCAACAGAAATGTGAACAAGCTCTCCATGCTTCTGCTTTCCATTAATAGTCCAGGAAACAAAGTTCTGCTCAGAGGAAAGTTTAGTGCTGTGCAGGGAATGTGGGAACGGGGACGATGGAGAAAATCTCTTAGAGCAACCTCTGCCCCTCTCTGCCAGTAATCTCCTGCTGCAGCTCTGTCTTTATCTGTTATCAAACCCAACTACAGAAGCTGCAGGTTCCTTCCTTCTGCAGCAGCCAACAGCAGTGCCGAAACAGCCCTCAGACCATCCCTGCTCTGCGTGGGGGGAAAAAAGAAGCATTTGCTCAGATGCCTCCCCAACCTTAGCACTGTAAAAACGAAGCTTTCCTTTTGTTAATAATGAGGGTGGAGTGATCTTCCCCAAGCCCTGAGCCGTGGGGAGTGCAGTGAGGGGGGGCTCCCACCTCTCTCCCTGGCTTGAAAGAGGGCAGCCCTGCAAAGATTAACACTGGACAACCCCAGTGGCTGTGAACCGGGCACCGACTGCACCGTGAACCCCTGCCCACACCTCCGACTAGCCTACAGCCTCAGAACTGGAGCTCCACACTCAAGGCGTTCTGTGTTACTTCATGGAATTTCAGTTTCTATTAGCGGCAGTGGAGGTGTTAGCCCTGTTGAAGGCATAATGATTGTTAACTGCAGCTTTCACACTAAAAACTCAAAGGTGCAGAAATATTTTAAAGAACTCCTGGAAATACATGAAAGAGAGAAAATCACTACAGCAGGACAACAGAAAAGGTAATAGACACTCATGTATTTCTGATAAAAATGACTAGATTTACCTAAATGCTTTAATAATCATTAGCAATTAGAGTTACTTGTGTTTGTTTCCCAAGCTCAATCATCTCTGCACCCTAATGAGACACAATATTGTGACAGATACTCCACTCCAAAGGGCTCCCAGTAATTATTCCACAGATTAAGCTGGATACCCCCAGAATACAGAAATCATTCAACTGTGTTGTGAGATAACTCTTGGGGACTGTAATTGTTAATCAGATCTTCAGAGTCAAATATGCAAAAGCAATCCAGTTGCTACCTCAGAGTGTTCGCACTTCAGATCAACAAACACTACATACAACACAGAAATAAAAAAACAGGAGTGGAGGGAGAGTGAAAATGAGTAACACTACCTGCCCATACATTCTCTGGAGTTTATATTTGCTTTGGCTTGTACAAGAAACACTTGGTTAATGCAGCTTAAAAACTTTTGACATGCAGGAATGGAATCAAAAACGGTTTCTGGGCACCATCAGAAAGAGTTATACATCAGAAAATTTCAGAGTATTTTCAAATATAAAGACAACCAACTCCTGCTTACCACAACCAAAGTAGCAAAGGTATTTTTCAATGGTTAGTATATTCTCCACTGAAAAAGAGACAGTGCTTAAGCAGATCAAATCTAGTAACAAAAAAATAGCCACAAAATAATACTTATTAAATAGGAGTATTAACAAATTCCAAGTGCCAAAAATAAAAGAAGGATCAACGTGCAGCAACATTAAATGCCTCCAGCCAGTCCTTGTAGGGCACCATTCAGCATGGTTCCACTGCAGATATTCAAACCACAACTTCAAAATCAAGTTTGAGTATTACACTGTTTGGAATGATACATTTTGTAAAATTCTTGTGGGTGTCAGAATGAAATTAGGACAGAGATGTTAGTATCTGGACTTCTTTAAGGTACAAATCTATTGATACATTGACAGCCCTTTAAAGAATGATAATTATTGTTTTCCAGTTATTTTGTTGTTGTTTTATGCTGTCACATTGTTCAAGCTGTTTGTATGAGTCATGAATTTGGTTACAGTTTAACCAACATCTCTTTTCTTTATCTTGTGCTCCCTTTTTGTTTAGAATCCTGTAAGAATATTCCTGTACTGTCTTGACTGCCTGCTTGGCTTGACCTGTTTTTCTTCTTCAACAGTGATTCCGAAAGTGATTCTCTGTGACATGGTCCGAAAGTGATTCTCTGTGACGTGGTCTCTTGTTACATCCTACAGCAGTTGCACTTCCTCCAGCATCAGAGGTTTGCATTTGTAACTCTACCCCTCTTCCACTACAGGCTTTTTATTTTTCTTTTGTCCAAATAATGCACAGAAATTTTTTTGGGCAATTTTATTGTGAGATTTTTTTTCTGAAATCAACATCAGAGAAATTTAGAAAAAACAAAGTATTGCCTTATGGAGAACATGGAGCATCCCAGGTCTGTAGCCTCCATTTAAAGAGACATCTGTTCTCCAGCATTACATTAAAAGATCTTTAGCTCCTTTTATTAAGGTCTTGTTTTCCACTAATGCCAAATTCTTTTTCCTGGACTTAAACGTACTGAAAGTTTGTTGATAAATTTGAAGAACACTCAAAACACATCTGACCTACTGCAGTCTGCATTTTCCTGGCCAGAAATGAAGCATGACTTGTCTCCTTAGCAAAGGTGTTCCTGACTAACACTCCACATGAAGAGGTAAATTGCTAGAGGATAAAAAAGCCTCAGGATATGGTTAAACTGCTGCTGGTTGGAGCAGGGAACATATGGTCAGTGGGGTGAAGAGGATGTGTAACTAACAGCACTTGTGCCTCCAGTAATTCCAGCTGTAAGAGAAAATTGGGGTGACAAGTACTGTGCCGAGATCAAATCTAGTGCCTCAAATTGTATGTGGCAGTTAGTGAATTAGCCCTGAATTTGCCATTCCTACAAGACGCAGAGAGGGAAGGAGCTATAAAATCAGAGTGATATATCAGAGGAGCACTCAAATTGGTTCTCTCAGCTTTTGAGCATGTGATAGTGAATCCCAAGGTGCTGCTGTCTAATGATAGCAGTGGCCTTCACCCCTCAAAGTGATTGAGAAAGATTTACTTTGAAGGGTTCCATTTGTGGTACAAGCAAACTTGCTGCTGTGTCACACACAAGTGCCCATCCCAGTGCCTGACCTGGCCACCCCAGAAGGTGACCTCTATTTTGAAAAAAACCCGAATCTAAACAAGGATTCAGGCACTCATCATTTCTGTGAGCAAATGGCGCTGACCCAGTGCACCCACAAACCGCTTCATTAAATATTAATACCTTATCCCTTCAGAGCATCTCACCTCTGGACCGGGAACTGGGCTGACCCTGGTAGTTCTCCTTTCCCAGACAGTGCTATAGACTGTGTTAAATTGCACTGAAATTAGGAGGCCTGGCCTGAGTCTCCCTGCGGGCAGTTGAGTTTCCACGTGCCTGTTGGCTGCCGTCCAGTCCCACCAACGGGAAATCCCAGCTGCCCTCCCGGAGAAACCTCCTCTGCCAGCCCCACGAACAACAGAATCATAGAATCACAGAATAACGAGGTTGGAAGAGACCCACCAGATCATCGAGTCCAACCATTCCTATCAATCACTAAACCATGCCCCTTAGCACCTCGTCCACCCGGCCCTTAAACACCTCCAGGGAAGGTGACTCAACCACCTCCCTGGGCAGCCTCTGCCAGTGCCCAATGACCCTGTGAAAATTTTTTTCCTAATGTCCAGCCAGAACCTCGCCTGGCGGAGCTTGAAGTCATTTTCCTCTTGTCCTGTCCCCTGTCACTTGGGAGAAGAGGCCATTACCCTCCTCTCTACAACGTCCCCTCAAGTAGTTATAGAGAGCAATGAGAAGAAGAGGGAAAAAAACACACAACCCTAGCTCCTTCTCAACTTTAATTGTGGTGTACAAACACCCTCCTCTCCACAACCTCCCCTCAGGCAGTTATAGAGAGCAATAATGTCTCCCCTCAGCCTCCTCTTCTCCAGGCTACACAACTCCAGCTCTCCCAGCCACTCCTCACAAGGCCTGTTCTCCAGCCCCCTCACCAGCTTCGTTGCTCTTCTCTGGACTCGCTCCAGAGCCTCAACATCCCTCTTGTGGTGAGGGGCCCAGAACTGAACACACGATTCGAGGAGCGGTCTCACCAGTGCCGAGTACAGAGGGAGAATAACCTCCCTGGACCTGCTGGTCACCAGTTTCTGATAGCAAAAGATGGTGAAAGCCAGCAGGAAAGAACAAGGAGCATCACAGGCAGGTGCAGAGAACAAAGATTTGAGAGAAGATGCTCCTTGGGCTGGGTGGGCAGGGAGAGGCTTCAGGCACAGTTATGGGAGAAAGGGTCGATGAGAAGCTTGAGTGAAATCATCTATTTCAAAGCAGAGGAAAAATTCCAGATATATCAGGTAGAAATCAGTCTTCCCAATTCTGAGCTGTGTGTCTTTGCTTTAAAGATATTAAAAAACAGCAAGTGAGGTCTATGAATGACTTTGGAATTAAGTGTATTTATACTGACCACACAATGTCCTCTATTTGATAATGCCATTCCACTCACATATCTCTAAAAGGACTATAAGAACATATTACACTACAAGATTTTTAAAACCACATATAGCAAGGCTACATTCTGTTCTGCCTTCATAGGGGAGAAGCTGGAAAGAATGCAGGAGCATTTAGTTTAAATTAGAAAGTAAGCAGAAATTATGGTGGTTTATGCAGAGAGACTATCACAGGTTGCATTAGAAATCTAGAAACTGTAACTCCTGGATCACCTAAGCAAATATGCATTTCCTGAGTCCAATTAATCACAGAAACACAGGAGAGCTGGGCTGGCAGGGCCCTCTGGAGAGCTCCATCCACGCCCTCACCCAAGCAGGGGCATTCACAGCAGCTTGGCAAGCATCATGTCCTGTCAGGTTTTGCATGTCTCCAGGGATGGAGACCCCACAGCCTCTCAGGGCAGCGTATCCTGTGCTTGACAACCCTTACTGTGAAGATTTTGCTTCTTTTAAATTATTTTTTTTTTAATCTAAGAATAAAAAGTTAGATTCTGCTTCACAATAATTGTAAAAGTTATAAATCCTGTTTATTAGAGGGCTACATTTAACCTTTTTCTGTCTGGGGAAGTTCAAGGAAAGCACTTGTGAAACCTAACAGCAGACTTTACCTAAGAAACCTGTCACAGGACTGCAGGGTTTGATCTCATTTTCCCAACTCTCAATGCAGGCCCATGTTCTTTTAGAACCTGCTGAAACTTGAGTGTATGAAATGGGGTTTCCATTCAATGAAACTTCTAGAAACTTAGACAGATATTCTCCTCCTGCTGCCTAACCAGACTGAGACCATTCGGAGTGTTACATCAGAAGTGGGAGCAGAGGAGTGAGTGGCTACTCCTGTGCAGTACCACATTATAACAATATCGTAATGTCCCTTCATACAACCCATTCCAAAGCCTCTATAGGAGGATACTTTGTCTAGAAAACAACCTGAACATCCAAGAGCCAATGCAAAAAATCATCAGTAAAGTGGGCTTTTCCAGTTGATCATGCTGTGTCCCTGAAGCATTTGTTTCTAGGTGGTCAGTTTTCGAATGTCCCTGCATAGAGACTACTCCAGATGTTGGCATCTGTTTTTTTAAACTGATTTCCTCCATCCGTTTCTTTTTTATTTTCAGCTGCATTTTTGTTTTCTCACAGTTGCAGAAAGCCAGCAATTACACATTTGAAGTCTGTTCTCAGAAAACACCGATCTATCATAATGGAAAAGTTTTGTCCTTGCCCTTTCGAGTGGCTTGGAGGAATTATTTTGTTCTCTTGCTCATTAAAAGAATGGGAGTGGAGAGTTTCTTTTGTCAAAAGATAAAAGCTGTGTACAAAAGAGGTGTTCTACACTGGGAAAGATACCACCATCGTTGCAGGAATTTCAGTAACCAGCAATATATAATAAAGCTGGTAGCTAAACAAAACATGGTCTATTAACTATGAATAAGAAACTAATTCAAATTAAAAAAAAAGAAGCATATACTGAGCATCATAAAAGGAAACAATTAGTTCACAGGCTGTATTTACTTAAGACCTTTTAACAATATCTTGCAGTTTGGGGCCTCATCTGAGCAGGTGAAGCATTGTTTAATTTATGATAGCACAGTGCTTTGCAAAGCACGGCTAAACCAAGTTCCTTGGGCATTACAGAAAGGCAGGTAAGTAAAAGGAGATGATTTCATACTTCATGCTTTTACTGACTCTGAGTGAAATCATTTTGCTGTCACTATGAAAGCTTTTCCAAGGAATTCTGGGGATTTCACTGACTTGCTTTCACACGTTACTAATCTGTTAACACCCAGTAACAGAAACCATTGTCTTAACAATAAGCAACACAGTCAACAGACATTGAAAGAGCTGCCTGTGTCTTTATAGTGGGCAAAAGAACACTTCAATGGCTTGGTTTTCCTCAGACATTGTATATACCCCAAAAGACCAGTGTAAATTGTTATACAGCAAATTCACTTGGTGCTTCAAAGTAAGAAAAACCGTTCACATGATATAATTTAAGAGGATTTTTCTCTTACAAAATCCTCATTCCAAAGAAAGAAGACTTAATTGTGCAAGAAATCCTACTATCTTGAGGGAGGTCATGTCCATGAGAATCTTCACCATTAATAAGCATTATTTTTGTAAGTTTGTTATTAGATACATGAAAAGCATTTGTCTATTTTACAGTCCATGAAGATAGTATACAGCATTTGCCTTGGACTTGGTATTTGATTGAGACCAAATCTTTGAAGAAATTAAGGTCAGAGTACAATTTGTAGCTCCCTATTGCTCCCACAATCATCACAAATTCTTTCTACCACATTCAGTTCTAAACAAAGTTTGTGTTGGAAGGGACCTTGAAGATCATCTAGTTCCAACTCCCCTGCCATAGCTTCTGTTCATTTGCATAACTTGACTTTTTCAACACTTAAACTCTTTAATGGCAAAGCCCATGTGAACCATGATCTGCTCCATTTGCAAACAGAGATGCACAAGGTCCATACAGAAATGTTAACAGTCTCATTGCAGCTGTGGATGTGAGGAAAGCAAATAAGAAGGCTCAGAATGACAGTGGCATTCACAGCTACAGCATGCACCAGGCTAGCATCAGTGCTGGGAAGCCAAATTGGGTTTAGTTCCTTTAGAAATGGGCCTAAACCACAATATTTGACTCTGAGTCCATAAATTGCCAATAGCTGAAGTTCCTTGAGTGAAGGATGTTTGTTAAAATCCCTCTCTGCTGCCCATATTAAAAGCAACTCTCTAATAAAACTGAGCCAAGACTAAATCTTGGATCCAGGATGTCAAGTAACTTTTGGCTGCAGTTCAGAAATTTATAGCTTGTGGTGAGCATGTGACTTATTTAGTGGTCTTTATTTTACTTCTTTATTATTTGTCCTTTTGTCGGTATCAGAATTTGAATCATAATTGTATTCTGCCCTAAAAAAAAAATACTCAAGACTTGGGACAGGGTTTGTGCAAGTGTCACAAATACATCTGTCCAGGTAGCTAATCTCTATTCCTTCTCAGAATTACAGAATCACTAGGTTGGAAAAGACCCACTGGATCATCGAGTCCAACCATTCCTATCAATCGCTGAACCATGCCCCTCAGAGCAGGGAAGTCTTGTTCTTGCTGCTGGTTGAGATCACCCTGCGACTCGTGCTGTGCCCCAGACCGCGTCACATCTGCCTGCCTTGATCTATCCCCAAACATGCCGGGAACAAGCCAAAAAACAGGAATATGGACATTTCCACACTGGTGCTCCAGTCTGTGCCCTGGCACGTGTGCCTGAGTAATACAGATGTAGCCTTGCGTGGTGACAGTCTATGAACAGTACTTTAATGTTTATAAGTTTTAATGCCCAGGATGCACATATGAGAACAACAGCAAGCCACTCTCCCCATGCTCATCTGCACGTTTGCTTGCTCACGTGTCCCAGTGCAGGGGAAGGCAATGAATCTCCCACCCAAACACCCATTGCCAACCTTCTTGCACCAGGACACGGCAGCCCAGGCCAGTGCTCACTGCTGTTCAGGACTGTGCCAAAGTCTACAAGCAGAAGGATTCCACCCTTTAGCTCCGTGCCAAGCCTCAGAGACTTGAGTCACCATGCACATTAAAATAAATGCACGTAGTTCATGACACTGACTGCTTCCACAGAGCAGTCTGCTAGCAGGTGCTGAAGACAGCTAGAAGAAAGGGAGAGGAGTCCTGAGTGCATGAATGCTTGGTGCAGATCGATGCCAAGCTCCTACCAAAACTTGAAAGTAAACTTTGTCTTACCTGCAGCCCTAGCTGGAAGTACACCACTGAAATAAGGGAAACATTATTTACATACTTGTGTTTTCTAAAAATAGAGACTTTTGTGAAGCAGCGTGCACATCACTGGCTCACACATTTGGTAACATCTGTTTAGCTTAGATGTTCACAACCAGCTTTGGATGAGAAATAGTGGTCATCTCTCACTTTCTGCTTACAACCTGAATTTGAACATTTCTACACATTAGTAGGCTCTGGATTCAGGTCCAAGCCTCAGGACTGCCTTCAGTTCCTCTGGTAGTTTTCTAAAGCAATTCTCTGATGAAACAAAATCAGCAAGAGCCACTATCCAACCAATGGTATCTCATTAGCATGATATAAATCAAACATAGCATGACCTTGCCTTCTACTCAGATATATTTATACTTGTTAGGGGCCAAGTCTGTTATTCACTCATGGCTAAATTTCATCTCATGAGATTGATGGAATTATAAGTGTTAGCACCTACCCCAGAGACTCCAGAGGAAGAAGGAAAATCACTAAATTCCCATCTGGCATTTGACAAACCACCACATGTACATAACTTTCTGCCATGGAGTAACTTTAGTTGTGGGTGTCTTATAGGATTTATCCTTAAGAACAAGATGTTCCTTACATTTATGTAGGTTTCTTTTTCAATTTAAACATGAGTTAAATTTCTCTCACCAAAATATTATTTAAAGTTTCTTTTCATGGACAAAATGCTAATGGAACCTTATATAAGAGGTCAGATAAAAGCTCTTAAGAAAGTAATTCCTTGTTCGGAAGGAATTTCAGAGGAAATTGTGCTCTGCAGCAACGTCTTCATTGTTACTTTGTCTACAGTGGATAAATACTTTGAACCAATCCATCTTTAAACTTGTTGGAAACTACAGTTTTCATTGGGTAATTCTGAGGGACATAGACAGTCCACAGAGATTCCCAGGAACTAAATATGTATTGGAGCAATGTACAAGGAAGAGACGTCTTAACCTGTCTTTTGTGTGGTGAACATACAGGCTGGTTTTGAGCATCCATTCTGTCATCGTCAGTCACATAACAGATTTTTTTGTTCAAATAATACAAAACTGTGACACAAACTGGAGCCATCACCAGGCACAAGTTCCATGCCTTAAAAATAACTGCTTATTACTTTACCTGTTTGAAGGTAACACATGCCTCATACTATATGGAGAATGTGCAAGAAAACGTTTAATGTTAAACTAAGCATCATTTATTTATTACATTCCCACCCAGAGGAAAATTGTGGAAACAAAAAGAAATTACATTTTGCAACTAGCTATTTTTATATGAAAAAAACCTGCTAGCAAAGCCAAAGAAACTGGTTTTATTCAAATGACAAAGTACTTTTCTGCAGAAGTTACAAATAGATCAATAGTTGCATGGCAAGCAAAGAAGATTTTATCTAGAGTCACAAGCTTCCTAAGACTTTTGAACTTTTATCAAAGGCTCAACACTGCCTATCTCCATCTGAGTTTTAAGCCATTACTGAGCTGCAGTGATAAACATGACACTTTTTTTTATCTTCCTGAGCTTGGCTGACTTGCTCTAAAGTACTCATATGGGTTGACAAACACATAAGAAAGTCCATTTGAGTAAGTTCATTTTGTCCCCAGATACACCATGTTTAGATATAACTCACTGGATCCATACATATAATACTAATGGAACTAAATAAGAAATGCAGCCAGTAGTTTCCATCAGCGCATCATGACACAGTGTCCTTGAGAAGGGTCTGACACAGGAGATAAAGAGAGAGGACCAAGACTCAACCATGCACATGAGACCATGAAGATGGAGCCTCATGGTGCAGTGCTCAGCTACTGACAGCACATAGGCAGGAGAGGTGGGAAGCAGGAGGAGGTCACAAAAAACCTTGCATCATGAATACTCAGCCATACAGGGAGTGAATCCAGAGCCACACCATCCACGGGGTTCATAGAATCATAGATTAGTTAGGGTTGGAAGGGACCTTAAAGCCCACCCAGTTCCAACCCCTCTGCCATGGGCAGGGACACCTCCCACTGGATCAGGCTGCCCATAGCCCCATCCAACCTGGCCTTGAACACCTCCAGGGATGGGGCAGCCACAGCTTCCCTGGGCAACCTGGGCCAGTGTCTCACAACTCTCACGGAGAAGAAATTCTTCCTTATGTCTAGTCTAAATCTGCCCCTCTCCAGTTTATATCCATTCCCCCTTGTCCTCTCACCACAAACCTTTATGAATAGTCCCTTCTTGTAGGCTCCTTCCAGGTACTGGAAGGTCACTATAAGATCTCCTTGGAGCCTTCTCTTCTCTAGGCTGAACAAGCCCAACTCTCAGCATGTCCTCATAGGGAGGATGCTCCAGCCCTTGGATCATCCTTGTAGCCTCCTCTGTACCCGTTCCAACACCTGTAGGGAAAAGCAATCTGCCTGCCCAAAACCAGGGAATATCCGAAGTGAGGGACTGTCCTTTGAGGGTCCAGTGATCACTTGCAATGTCACTGTGGATGAAGATGTGGATTCACTGGAGAAAGAAGTAAGAGGTGTGTTTATAGGGGAGCAAAGTCAGGAAGAATGTACAGTACATAAAAGGAGAAAAAGAAAATGGTAAGGAAAGAGCTCAAGCAACACATCAAGTTTGTGTGAAGAAAGCCTCACACGTGTTACAGCATCAGGAAACAGCACAGCAGCAGAGCTAGCATCACTCCCAGCTACCTTTGACTTCTCAGCCCAAAAGGCAAGGTACAATTTCACTGCCACAGTGACAGGGAGTGGGGTGCAGCAGCACTCAGCATGGTTCTTCTGTGCTTGCCTCAGGTAGGTGTTATCAGGACACCCAGCCAGTGCACCACTGGCAAGAAACTTTTTGTAACCCAGCTGAGATTTTTGATGCCTGATATGTCTTTCAGTGTCACCTTCCTTAGATTTTCTTTACCAGATTCTTCCCTAATAAACCCTCAGTTGAGAAAATAAGGGGGAGAAGTCTCCTAGTTGTAAAGAATTGTTTGATGACTGGCAAATATTTTTTTCTGCCTTCTGGTTCCTTCATTCAAGAGTTTCTGCTCATTGTCATCTACTTTGTGGCATCTGTCATTTACCACTGAACACTTGTAGAAGGTATTATGGTCTGTACAGCAATAGAAAAGATGCCAAACGCAAGCCCCGGTGTTAGATAAGCCTGATATTCTATTTCCTATAGTGATGGCACCAAAATCCTAGGACTGACTCAGGCATGTGTGTCAGCAGCTTTGTGCTCTCTGAGGTGAGCAAGCCTGTGCAGGGCTGGCAGTCCAGCAGGGCAGTGGTACCCCGGCTGCTGCCACCACTGCTGCTTGTCCCAAGCCTTTGTGGAGAGCAAAGGGAGCGCAGTCAGAGGGAAGGAAGTAGTAGGAAGGAAATTTGTCCTTCTTCCCATCTGAGGAACAGGATTTCTGCTCGGTGTGGGGAAACAACTAGTCTTTTCACACAGACACAAATCTACGTCCATTCTGAGGGTGGCAAAACTCAGTTAAGCCTCTGCTGCTGAGAAGACCAGAGTTACTCTGACCAGGTCCAAAAAGATATTGAATGTTAAGATTGTCTCCACAGGAGCTGAGTGAGCACATCACACCTTGGAGAAGTCTCAGTGCTTTGCATCACCACACGTGCATTTTTTTTAATATAAAAGAGTTTCCTGACAGTTGTTTCCGAGAGAAACTTTGACACAATGAAATAAATGACTGGCTCAGCTGTACTTCATCAGAGAGCAGGATTTTCTTTTTCAGTCAATGCATGCATAACTCATTTTGAAAAGCGCTCATGATCATTTTTCATTGCAGATTGTAAGAACACATTGCTGTGAACTCAGAAGTGAAGACTTCGCTTAAAATTATTTATGACACTAAATGTACTCACAACATTATGATACGGTTTGCTTAGAGCATTTTGTGGTAATTTTATTTGTCTGCATTGGGAATAAGCGTAAAATTAAATACTATTTTTTCATGCTTGACAATTAACTGCTGCTGAGCCCTTTTAATCAAGCGTTTGTACTGGTAAAGGCCTGAAATGGAGAGGTGTGGTGGGGTATTTTTCCTAATTATACTTCTTCGGCAGCAGGACGGCGAGTTCTGCGGTGGGTGAACATTTGAGGCGGTGGGCGCTTCCCTGAGCCAGGAAAATCCCCGAAAAACCCAGGCGGGAGCGGGAGCGGAGCGGGGCGGGCGCCGCTGGGCTCCCGGCACCCGGCACCGGCCGGTCCCGCGGGGCCTGGCGGGGGGGGGGCGGCCCCGGGGGAGCGCGGCGGAGAGGAGCGGGGGACGGTACCGGCACGGGGCAGTCGGAGCGGGCAGGGAGGGCGCAGAGAGGGGTAGAGACTAGCCAGGAGACACCGAGGACCGCGGTGGCCACCCGGCAGAAGATTAAAGCTGCCCCGGGTGCTGCAGCAGGCAGGATGGACGCTGCCACCCAGGCAGAGCCGCAGTGGGTGCTGGCAGCTCCGCAGACCCTGAGCTGCAGGCAGTGCCCCCCTCCCACACCAGCTCGTGCCTCTGGCACTGGCTCCACTAGTGGAAGCTGTGCTCATGTGGGGGAGCTGCTTCGCATGGTGGAGGAATTAAAGGAGGAGGTAAAGAAACTGAGGACCATCAGGGAGCGTGAGGGAGATAGAGCAGTGGAGTAGTGCCCTCTCACTAACTCAGCAGCTGCTGGAGCTGGTGTGTGTGAGCACCACCCTCCTGCAAACTGCAAGGTTGGGGGAACAAGAGATGGGGAATGGCAGCAAGTTCCTGCCAGATGAAGAAAACCTGCTCCCCTCAACCAGACAGCAAAACCCCAGATCCCCCTGGTGAACAAGTACCATGTGCTACAGGTGGAATCCAATCCTGTGGATGAGGATGATGGCTCCCACAGCCTAGAATCTTTCCCTAGGTTGTGCCATCCTCAGAAAAAGATAAAAACATCCTCCATTAAAAAGAAGAGGAGGGTTATTGTCATAGGGAATTCCCTCCTAAAAGGAATGGAGGGGCCATTTGCAGACCAGACCCGCTCCACAGAGAGGTCAGCTGGGATCATCAGTGAAGGAGGTAGCTAGAAAACTTCCTTCCCTGGTCCACGAGACAGACTACTATCCTCTGAGAGTAGTCCAAACTGGTAATGATAATTTAGTTAACAGAAACACCAAAGCCATCAAGAAAGACTTCAGAGCCATTGAGAAAATGATGGAGGGCTCTGGGGCTCAGATAGTATTCTGCTCCATCCCAAGGCTAAAGAGAGGGGAGCTGGAAGTCAGAAAGAAGAAGTCGATTAATGCCTGGCTCTGAGCCTGGTGTGAGGAGAGGAGCTTTCGCTTCTTTGATCATGGGGTGGCTCACGCACCCCCAGGCCTTGTTACTAAGAATTGGACATGTGTGCCTCCTAGGGGGGCTAAAGCCCTTGCTAAAAACCTAGCTAAGCTCATAAACCGAGCTTTAAACTAGATGTGAAGGGGGAGGGGATTGAGACCAGGCTAGACAGGAGCGAACCTGGACATGGGGCACTGGTGATTCGGAGTGAGTGTGCTGGTGAGGACCACCAGTACAGCACCACACAGAAAGTGGGGGTGATTACAACTGGGGAAAGGCTGTGGATGTATCTTCCTGGCTTTCAGTAAAGTTGCTCACAGCATTCTGCTTAGGAAACTGTCAGCCTCTGGCTTGGACAGGCGCACACTCTCCTGGGTGGAAAACTGGTTGGATGGCTGGACCCAGAGAGTGGTGGGAAATGGTGTTAAATCCGGCTGGAGGCCAGTGACAAGTGGGGTTCCCCAGGGCTCAGTGCTGGGTCCAGCCCTGTTCAGTGTCTTTATCAATGGCCTGGATGAAGGCATCGAGTGCACCCTTAGCAAGTTTGCGGATGACACCAAGCTGGAAGGAAGTGTGGATCTGCTGGAGGGTAGGGAGGCTCCAAAGGGATCTGAACAGGCTGGACTGCTGGGCTGAGACCAACCGCATGAGGTTTAACAAGGCCAAATGCCGGGTACTGCACTTGGGGCACAACAACCCTGTGCAGTGCTACAGACTAGGAGAGGTCTGTCTAGAAAGCTGCCTGGAGGAGAGGGACCTGGGGGTGTTGGTTGATGGTGACTGAACATGAGCCAGCAGTGGCCCAGGTGGCCAAGAAGGCCAATGGCATCTTGGCTTGTATCCGAAACGGTGTGACCAGCAGGTCCAGGGAGATTATTCTCCCCCTATACTCAGCACTGGTGAGACCGCACCTGGAATCCTATGTTCAGTTCTGGGCCCGTCACCACAAGAAGGATGTTGAGGCTCTGGAGCGAGTCCAGAGAAGAGCAACAAAGCTGGTGAAGGGGCTGGAGAACAGGCCTTATGAGGAATGGCTGACGGAGCTGGGGTTGTTTAGCCTGGAGAAGAGGAGGCTGAGGGGAGACCTCATTGCTCTCTATAACTACCTGAAAGGAGGTTGTGGAGAGGAGGGAGCTGGGCACTTCTCCCAAGTGACAGGGGACAGGATGAGAGGGAATGCCCTCAAGCTCCGCCAGGGGAGGTTCTGGCTGGACATTAGGAAAAAATTTTTCACAGAAAGGGTCATTGGGCACTGGTAGAGGCTGCCCAGGGAGGTGGTTGAGTCACCCTCCCTGGAGGTGTTTAAGGCACAGGTGGAGGAAATGCTAAGGGGCATGGTTTAGTGTTTGATAGGAATGGTTGGACTCGATGATCCAGTGGATCTCTTCCAACCTGGTTATTCTATGATTCTATGATTCTATACATTAACTCTGAAGAAAAGAGGAGAACAAAATTCCTATCAGTTCCTTATGCCCAGAGTTTACTTCAAAAGGCCAGGAATGACAGATGACACCAAGCTGACTGGTGTAGTTGCCACATCAGAAGGATAGGATGTCATCCAGAGAGACCTGGACAGGCTGGAGAAGTGGGGCTGCGCAAACCTCATGAGGTTCAACAAGGCCAAGTACAAGGTCCCACACTTGGGTTAGGGCAATCCCCAATTTCAGTACATGATGGGGGATGATGTAATTGAGAACTGCCCTGCAGAGAAGGACTTGGGGGTGCTGGTGGATGAGAAGATTGACATGAGCGGCAATGTGCGCTTGCAGCCCAGAAGGCCAACTGTGTCCTGGGCTGCATCAAAAGCAGCATGGCCAGCAGGGCGACGGAGAGGATTCTACCCCTCTGTTCCTCTCTTGTGAGACCTCATCTTGAGTATTATTTCCAGTTCTAGAATCCTCAACATAAGAAGGAGATGGAGCCATAGGAACAGGTCCAGAGTAGGCTACAAGGATGATCCAAGGGCTGGAGCACCTCCCATACGAGGACAGGCTGAGAGAGTTGGGCTTGTTCAGCCTGGAGAAGAGAAGGCTCCAAGGAGACCTTATAGTGACCTTCCAGTACATGAAGGGGCTACAAGAAAGCTGGGGAGGGACTGTTCACAAAGGCTTGGAGTGATAGGACAAGGGGCAATGGGTATAAACTGGAGAGGGGTAGATTTAGACTAGACATATGGAGGAATTTCTTCTCCATGAGAGTCGTGATGCCCTGGCCCAGGTTGCCCATGGATGTGGCTGCCCCATCCCTGGAGGTGTTCAAGGCCAGGTTGGATGGGGCTATGGGCAGCCTGATCCAGTGGGAGGTGTCCCTGTCTATGGCAGGGGGGTTGGAACTGGATGATCTTTAAGGTTCTTTCCAACCCAAGCTATTCTATGAAAATCTTTGTTACCTCACATTTTTCTATATTGCCTTCAATGGACAGCCTCGTAAAGCGACAGGGATTTGAATTCAGAGAAAAATAACAAAAATACAGCTGAGAGATGAGGAAGATAGTTCCAGTATCAGTGCATTTCAGTTAATCTCACTCAGTGCTGGACATCTGGCAAGTTTTAAAGCTCCTGTGTGACAGTGGTTGGATGTCTCAGGCTGACATCAGATTATTGCTTGTGCCTGCTCATGTTCTAGATTGGATAACTTGTCCTGCACATATACATCAGGTAGCTTCTGGTGCCCACATACAACTACACACTATGCCAGTTCTAGCCTTACAGTGGCTTGTGTCCATTGTTTGCAGTTATATCCTCCTGCTAGTACTTAAAAATCCAGGGATGCTGACTTGATATTGAACAGAATATGATGAAACTTGCACATATGTACTTCTTGCTCCTATAGAGCCAGGTCTCTTATTCCTAGGAAGATCTTGATCAGACATATATATTTTCATGTGTGATTTCTTTGTCTCCACTCTAAACTACAATATAAGATTCATTTAACTTATGTTGCACTAGGAACTGAGGATTGTTTCCAGGACTGAAAGGCATCAATCCCAGTGTGGACATATGTTTGGTAATGGAGACAGAGCCCTCTCTGGGAGCCTGGCTGAAACCCTAAAATTCCATCATGCCTCTGCTTACCTTCTCCCTTCCTGTGATCACCCAGCAGCTGAAAAGTAAGCACTTCTGCAGAGATTATACAATGTTGTTATCATAGGCAAACACAGGGATTGTGTCCAGGCAGCGAGAAGGGAGAACTCATTGTTTCTAAGACTTCATGGATGGACAATGACAGAGCCAGCTGATTTTGATGCCTGAAGAATACAGAATTTCTTTGTATAAGCAGACTGTCAACACCTTTTTGCACTATATAGCTGGCTGTAAAGTCCATAGGAGCCCAGTCTTAGGGACCTACTTCTAGGATACCTTTGTGTTTTTCTGGGAGATCCTATTGCTTCAGTTTAGCCTTCTGTTAATTGGTGTAAGAAGCCCAACCTTCTTATAAAGTGCTTAGATCCACTGAAAGAACTTGCTGAGCAACAGGTGTACATTGTTATAAATCAGTGCTCATGAACATGTATATAATCAAATCTAAACCACACACAGACCTGACCACCAGGCTGTTCAACCTTTGAAGTTGCTCCAAAGTTACAGGCAGGAGCTCTGTTAGCCTGATTTGTGTACCACTGCTCACAGGAGGCTAAACTTTGCCAAGAGGCATGAAGATCTATGCAACTATGTCCCAGATTTTATTCCTATTGGTAATGCTGACAAAAGAAAGCGAGCTCTAAGTGAGAAGAGAAACTGCAGAGCTTACACCAGTCAGTGAGGTGAACCATGGAAGTGCAAGGTTTAGCCAAGAAGCCAGGCAAGCCCCTGCGGTATGAAGGAGCCTAAAAGGGAAATGAGTGCATTGGAAAAATCTGACTGAAGTGCTACCCTCAAACAGGTGTTCTGCACCTTCAGTGAGCTGACTCAGAGCTCAGTCACAATATCCCGATCAAAATCAGGCAGGTGAATCATAACCATCTATTAAATAAATTTTCTGTTTACAGAGAAGCCTTCTTGATGCCCGAGTCACCAACTCAACATAATGTTATTTTGTTCAACACAAATGATTTTTATCAAGTTATTTTATAACTAAAGTTTTCTTGAGTTGCAGTTACATGAATACTTTATATAAGATAAAATTATAGCACTAAGCCACTAATATGCCTCTTTTCTGTTGTCTGGTACACAAACTGGAAATAAGAACTTTTTTTTTCATGTAAAGCAGAAAAGTCTTTGGGAGAAACATCTGGCAGCTGATGATCAGGGACTAATATACAATATTAAATTCAAAGTAAAGAAGAAATTTAAGTCTTGATGTGAAAACTGAGTGGTAATGCAAACCACTGATTACAGTGTAGGAACTAGGTTCCTCGTATAATGGCATTGCTTTCTAAAATACAATGACAATTAAATTAAAGGCTTCAATGTTTATCAGACAGTTTTGGATCTGTGTCACAAAGTTAACCTTGTCCCAGTTTGCTAATTTTCTCTAGGCAGTGATTTGCCTTTTGATTAATGTTCAGCCCTATCTACAGAAATGTTTATATCTCAGGAAACACTCATCACTTCAGTGTCTAAGGAGGAACTTGATGTCTGTTTTGATGGTGTGTTAAGTTCAGCAGACATCTATATTTATTAATTTGTCTGACAGTGAAAGAGCTTTTATTTTGCCATTTGTTATTAATTTTCCTTATCTAACTTGACACACAGCGCTAACACTGTGCTGTCTGTTGTAGCAACAGTCTAGCACTTTTGGAAGCAGGAACAATCCAGCCCATCTTAGCTTGAGAAGGAAATGTGGACTCTACCATACACATTGTATGGTAGCACTTACTCAGACATACAGATCTCTCTCTCCATGGCTTGTAGCATGTTAGTATTAATCAAAACTCAAGAAACAGGGATGACCACTACCAACAGTATCCACATCTGCAGTAGGACACCATGGACTCACCACACGTGGCACAGTTACGTGTTCCAGACTGCTGTTCATTGCACAGCATGACTGAGATGCAGAACTGGAGCACATTGGTGCTATTGCAATGTACCTAGTAAATAAAAATAACATGGAAATTCTAAGTAGCCCAAGAGGGAACCGCCTGCTTTGTTCCAAGTATTGCCACCAGACAGCCATTCTTCATCTCGTGTAAAGTGGGATAGGATCTACAAGCATTTTTGTGCAAGGATATCACATAACAATGTTGGGTTTTGAAAGAATGACATGGAGTGAAGATACGTCAGCCGTGAAAAAATAAGCACTCCAGGTCAGGGCAAGATCTCCTGGTAAATGTGTGCCACCCATTTGCCTACCTCATGCCTTTGACTTTCTGCTTATGCATCCATTCCAGTTCTGCCACCCTAGCAAATACCTTTTACCTCAAGTTATCCATTGTGCTGGTACATCCATGGGTGGTCAGAGCTGTTCCTTATCACAGTCCACTGCTGTGGAGGCTATGACCAAGGAGGGAAGAGCAAGTCCAAAAGCCTGGCAGAATCTCAGGCTACGTTCTTACCAAACAGGTACTGGAGAATATAGGTCCTTGGTCTTGTATCTCTTTATCACATGGGACTGGTAACTGCACCTTCTCCCATTTCCACGCTGCAGGAGGCATTTAGCTGCTCAAATATTACAAGAGCTTCTATGACTTCTTCTGGCAGGATAGACAGAAATATTCCAGGAAAATGCAACAGCCGGTGAGAATCTGCTGGACAACAGCTGGACCATCCCAGTTTATACAACACGCACTAATATATTCCTCTCACAAAGCAATAAAACCCCACAATATTCTTAATACTGAACTATATCACCTTACATGAAGCTTGCAACTTTGCTGCTAAAAATCCTTTGAGAAGCCTGAACACATGAAAATTAATAATCTCCACAGAGAGGTGGAGTGCACTACTATTAGTGAGGCCCTGTGTTTTCTGTTTTAAATGTTCATTATAACACCATGCTGTATTTTATACAAGTTTTCTTAATCTGCTTCTAATTTATTGCTGAATAAAGCCATTTACTACTGAAACGCACTATGGAACTTAGCTTTTTCATTGATAAGGAATAAATTGATGGTAATTTCTTCTCAAACCTCATTGTACAATATGTTTAGCTTTGGGCCTAATTGGAAGGTAGACAATCAGAGGAGGCTACAAAGATGATCAAAGGGCTGGAGCACCTCCCAGACGAGGACAGGCTAAGAGAGTTGCGGTTGTTCAGCCTGGAGAAGAGAAGGCTTTGAGGAGACCTTAGAGCGACCTTCCAGTACCTGAAGGGGCTACAAGAAAGCTGGGGAGGGACAGTTCACAAAGGCTTGTGGTGATAGGATGAGGAGCAATGGGTATAAACTGGGGAGGGGCAGGTTTGGACTAGACATAAGGAGGAATTTCTTCACCATGAGGGTGGTGAGGCCCTGGCACAGGTTGCCCAGGGAAGCTGTGGCTGCCCCATCCCTGGAGGTGTTCAAGGCCAGGTTGGATGGGGCTATGGGCAGCCTGATCCAGTGGGAGGTGCCCTGCCTGTGGCAGGAAGGTTGATACCACATGATCTTTAAAGTCCCTTCTTCCAGCCCAAACTATTCTATGATTCTATGAAGATCTGATGAGTCTGGTTAGATGCAGTGGAACGGTACTACATTCAAGACATAAATTTTTGTGCATCTTTGTAGCAAAGATTTTTCACTTTTCCTACCTGATTATAGATTTCTAAATACATTTATGAGTTATCCAATCATTTTATTTAAACCACTAACAGAAATTTGTTGCAAGTTGAACAATAAATGCAAATAAATTGCTTTTATTTCTGGCAAGATGTTAAAATGGTGTTACAGCGTCTGAATGAAGAATTGAGGCAGAGTCATCAAAAGACCATAAAAATACTTACCTAATAGTGTAAAGTTACAGGTATGTTTTCCTTTTAGTAATTTTCCAAATTTTGAAGAAATTTCGCCAAGAAATGTCCCCTAACCATTCCTAATTCACACCACAGTGATACTGGTACTCTTACAAGGCCAATTACTCTTATATTGTTTGTACAGCATATCTCTCTACCATGAAAACAGCGACCACTTCCTTCAAAAACACAGGCAAAAACAACTTTTGCAGAGTACAATGAAAGAGCGCAGGTCTCATTACAGAAAGAGGCAGGTATTCAAAAAGAAAACAGAAGGGTTAATGATACCCGAAAAGTAATCATTCCTTTTCTGAAAATACTAGCACCTTACGGTTGAAAATGCAGTGAAATGACCTGTAACAGATCATTATTTAGGACATACCATGATTGTGAATGTATTTGATACATTCACATTTGATACATACAACATTGATTTGTTGTGCCACAGGACACACACACAAGAGGAGCCACAGCCCAACCACTCCTTGCCAAAACTGACAGGTCCACGCTACTACTTCTCCACTCCTGTCCAATTTCAGCCAGAAAGGCTAAAAGAATTTCTTATGTAGATATGCTTAAGAGTTTTCTTGTTCCTACTGTAGGTCTTTTTACAGCTCCTTCATGAATTTATGACTGTATTCTGATGAGAAAAGCATTATAGGAAAAGAAACGTGAGACAAAATAATTGCATAAAAAGAAAATCTTGAGGATGAAGGCAGAGTCTCCAGGCATGGTCTGATGTGCTGTGCTGGTCACCTCTGATCGTTGTGAAGCAGTTTGTCATTACCCATTTTGTCAAAGCTGTCTTATCCTTTCCAGTTAATAAACATACCTGAGTACACAACTGCCTTTTAAGAAGCTTCCTTCAAAATGGCCAGATTTTCCACATCGCCTTAGTGTGTTTCCAAAACTTGGATCATTTTGGCAGAAGGAAGCAATGGAGCTGCTCTCTGTAAGAGGATCTGCAGGTCTGACAAGGGCACTTGGCAGAGATAGGGATCCAGCTGGTGCCAGGTATCACTGCAGCTGCCAGTGACCTCTAGCTACCAGGGCAATGCCTGGAAGAAGTCATGTAGTCAAAACTGAACTGCTACCTGTGCTGAAAAACATTAGATTACATGAATATGGCTCCTATTCTGCAAACAGATCTTTACAGGTGTATTCAACAATAAGAAAAGCAATCCCTCTGACATCCCTGGAATTCCAAGCATAGATAACCCACTGGAGACTCATCCTTTTGAATTGTTAATTACAACCCCCTGAAACAAAACTGATCTTAAATTCACTAGAAGGCTTTTCTTTTGAATCAGAACTTACCCATCTGATCCTGCAGACCCTTAGGCAAATACTTCTATTGATTACAGTGAGTAGCTTGCTCTACCTCAGCGAGACACCTGGAGTTGTATACGTGGGCAAAAGGACACAGTTTGGGGTATAAAATATCAATGTTTTATCTTCTAATTCATGTGAGCCATGTGAAATTTACCTCTGAGACTTACAGCTCTGATTTACCTCTCCAAAAGGAGTCCCCTCCTTCCTGCGTGCTTTTAGCAATGATGTGGACGTAGACGGCTACCATGGAGCAAAGGCATCATCAGCAACCGCTCCTCTTGCCGTCTGCTCAGCATAAGGCACAGGTTAAGATTAGACATTACTTTCACAAAGCAACAGTTGCAAAAGCGAGGATGAGACACACACTCCAGAAGAAGAAAGTGTCCAGCTGTCAGGTCTGTAATGCAGCAGGTCTGAGTTGCCGGGTAACAGGGATGCGCAGGAGGTCTTGCTGCCCCTGCTGCAGCTGTGGTTCTTTGCAGCTTCAGCAGGAAATCAAAGTTCCTAATCCAACCCCGAGTACAGCCTCTAAACTGTTAAAAAATATTCTTTTCACCCCACATGAAGTAGTTATGGATTTCTAAAAGTATTTATGATAGGATTATAGAAGACGGAGCAAATCATGTGAAACAGCGCTCTGCTTGTCTGGGTTTATCTGATTATTTTTTGAATATAGCATGGTACGCATACTGTTACAATAAACAGCTCCTGCAAGCAGGATAAACCTACACAAATGTCTTCTTGTTCTTTATTCCCATGCATTTATATTTTTAAATACAAAGGTACTGAACAGTGCTGGCAGTTCATAGTTCTAACAAATTGTCATCTCACACATATATCTTCAAGAATATTCTAGTGAACTACATTTTGTAACACAAAACTGGTGTGGCCTGTTTATCACGCCTTCCACGTTGTGTAAATAGTTTCCAAAAGTCAAAACATAACTGCACATGACATTGGACTTTACAAAAGGAAATAAAAAGTCAGGTTGCAAAGGAGTGAAAACAAAAGCTTATTGCTTTTGGAAAGGAAGGGTACAGAGCAGAAGCTGCTTTTAACCTTCGCTCTGTAATTTAAAGAAAAAAAATAGAAAATACCAACACTTTTCTCCAAATAACAACATCAGTTTCAATTTTAATGACCTGCTTTAAGGATATTCCAGTAGGGGGACATGATTTATGGGAAATTACCAACTCCATGTTTGCTTTTGGCAGCATGCAGGGTCTACCCTACCTGACCACAAATGCTAGTAAATATTGATGCATCTCTTGATACTGGGACTTTGTACCAGCAGTTTTGTAGCAGACTTTCTAGCAGTTACCTAACAAAACTCTTACATGTTGCAGACAATGCTGTACATTTTTTTTCTTTTTTACCTGAATTGTTTACTTAGGTACCTTCACTGGTTTCCTGTCTCTCTTTCAATGCTAGTCAGCCTCCAGGTTTGATGTGTGCTCTATTAGGATCTAGTTGTGCAATGTACTAAATGTTCACGGGTTCCTCATAGAGACCACTTTTCAGTCCACAAAAGTCCCAACTCCCATTTATTATTTTGCCTTTCTCATTTATATCCTATAAATACATCCAATCAAAATCCCTATTCAGTCTGTGAGACTGAGAGTGCCTTTGTATCAGCATTTTTCTCTTAGTTTTAGGTGATGGAGTTAACCTCAAATACTCTGTTGCACCTGTTATTCCCCGCACAAGACCATCTTTAGTAAGGATGTTGCCGCAGTTCAGAGTTGCAAGCCATTTCTGTTCATACTTCCTACAAAAGTTCTGTGTATCTACATTAGGCTTTTATAGAGTGTGTCCATGCCTGCAAAATTATGGAATTTAAAACTCATTATATGCAAGAAAACAGTTAAATTAACTCATATAAGGATTAAATACTACAGATAAGCTAACGTTTTCTTATATCTGACTTGACCTAAATAGGAGTGCTCTCAAGACAGAACAAGAAAAACAGCCTCACAACAAGAAAAACAAAAAAATTAATATATACGGATAGATGGAAGACGTTACAATAGTTTCCAAGTTAGAGAAATAAAAAGCGTCATTAATGATAACAATGTTAGATTTTCTTTTGGTTATGGGGGTCTCAAAATTATATACACATTATGTCTCACAAAGCTCTGCTGCTAATTCCTAGCCCCAAAATGCATTATTTTTAGCTTAGCTTTTGGGAATTAACTTTTCTTACTTACATTAGTTGGAGACAGAAAAATGTTCTGAAAGCCTGCTAAACATCTCTATAACAGCATTAACTGAAATTCAATATCGAGAAACAGCAGCAGGGGAACTTTTTGCCTCACAGCAACAGCTGAATCTACTTTTGAGTAAAGCAATTCCTGTAGAGCCCAGGTAGCAGGTGAAAAGACTTGACTGCAGATTACTGACACCAAGACCTGTATGTGCTGTATCACTAAGCGAGCAGAATTTGTCAGTTCATTGCTTAACCAACTCATCCAACTTCTGATTAAATGGATGGAATTTCACATAATAAGAACTGAGGCATTACCGAGAATTAATTGAAAGTATGGACTTCAAGACCTGACCCCAACTTGATCCTACATGAGTTAATATGTGGTTCTGCTGTAAATAGTAACATCAGATATTATTAAGAACATTCAACAGTCTGCATAAAACATCTCATCCCTTTCTGCCCCCTTTGAAAAAAACAGCCTGAAACACAAACAAAAAATCACAGGAGCTTTTCTGTTTCTCCTGCACCATCAATAAAGAAAGATTCAGTTGCAGTCTCTTTTGCGGGTAATTGCAAAGCTTCACTGTCTTTGCTGGGTTTCTACAATGAGGGCTGATATGAACCTAAGTTCTGCCTCTGGAAACTCAATATACATGTGGATGCTTTCATGCACATGAAGGTGTTTCCTCCTGGTGTTTTTGCCTGACTCCCTGTTTGCTGGGATGTGTCACTCCTGAGGTTACAAGAGGTGATGCTTGAATATTAACCAGCTTTCTTGGGCCCCTCTCCCCTCCAGGGCTTTATCATGTGGTATCCTACCAGGCAGATCCCTGAAGTCCAGGGTAGTAAGTGTGCTGCGTGTCCTCCTCACTGCCCTAAGGATCTTGAACTACACCTTTTCATGGTCACTCCAGCTGTGAGTTTCACATTCCCCACCAGCCCAAATTGGTGAGAACAAGGTCCAGCATAGCACCTCTCCTCATCAGTTCACCTATTACTTGGAGAAAGAAGTTATCAAAGCTTTCTTACGCAAGGATGCAGCGTGAACTAACGGTGAATTTTCCATGGTGAAAGGCAGTGTACAAAGGTAACTACCCCTAGCTTGTTGACTTTCCCATCAGAAGTATTGTATCCCAGCACATCACCTTCATGTAAGATCACCTCATGCACGAGATGCAAAAAGTACAAGCTGCCATGAACAGAGATAAACGTCGGCTCAGAACAGCTGGGTTAAGACAGAGACAGCACGAAGTAAACTCCTTAACTCATGGAAAAAACTCACCACCTTATGCAACTCTTATAAAGGACTAGTAAGCAGATCTCTCTAATCTAATTTAGCATTAACACAGTTCTGTGACTTCTAGCTTAGAAGTGGGTAGACTGGCAGGCTTGTAGGGACCATCCTACATTGTGCTGGGTATGCACACACTTAGCGAGACATTTCATTTTCTGTATTAACTGCACTAACAGGCATGCACTAAGTAGGAGAGTTAGCTGTCACCTTCCCCTGGATACTGTTTTGTGACTGAATCAGGATATTATCTCAAGTCCATGAAGAGGAATATTGTCTTTACTGAAAAAGACTTTTTCTTTCTTCAAAATGCCTGAAGTTTTTTGCCTTCCTCACATTTACAGAGGTCTAATTTCCTGTTCTAATTACCTTTCCTATTGAAGTAGCCATTTTCTAAATGTTTGTATTTGGAAAAAATAAAAAATTTCCACAATTTTTTCTTCCTTTGAGAAGGTCTGTTCGAGTCCTCCTTTCCATATCTTCTTACAACTGCTGCTTCTTTGGCTTTTAACCCCTGTTCTAGGGACAGATTTTGTTAGTAATTTTGTCCCTTCCAAACTTGAGCTCATACAGAGATCTTCTACACCATCAACAGTAAAAGAATCCTTATGTTCTGTATAGACAGTTACAAGATACATTTCATATTTGTGGTTCAGTTTTTCTGAACCTAAATGAATGTAAAACTATTCAGAATTATTTTTAACTAATATAAATAAATGCAACCTTTCATCTTTACAGAACACAAAATGGGGGCAATGGGGAGGAGGAATGACCCCCAGAAAGCCTGAATATATAATGAGGAGTAAGGTGAAGCAATAGTACAGAAGAAAGGATTACTGTCATTATTCATTTAGCAAATTGGATGTCAGATAAGCAAAAATTAATGCCAGGAAGATAAAAAACTGAGGTATTGGTCATTTGGCATGAGAGAGGATAGAAAGTGCACATTAGATTGTGTCAAAGTGAAGTTAAGCCTCGTGATTTTTCATATAGGCTGTGCATGTGGGGAAAAAACTTACATTCCATGTTGATGATACAATATCACAAGGCAAGTGTTTGTTAATATCACATCTGGAAAAATATGCCTGCAATAGAAGTGCTGTAACATTTATTTCATTCAATAAATACTTGCATTTCCTCCATAAAGCCTTTTTTGAGCTGAGAAATAAGATTAAAGGATACAGGGCCCTTATATCACTGCATCTTTGCCTTCATATTTCCAATTCTCAGCTACCCCTCTCCAGAGCTTTGTGAAAGGGTTTGGATCTCTCATTGGTATCAATACCTACCACTACAGCACAACTTATACCAAGGGAGTTCTCACCTGTAAGTTCCATCTCAGACCCCTGAGATAAAAATGCACAACTTTTCACATCATAGAATAGTTTGGGTCGGAAGGAACATTAAAGATCATCCAGTTCCAACCTCCCTACCATGGGCAGGGACACCTCCCACTGGGTCAGGCTGCCCAAGGCCCATCCAACCTGGCCTGGAACACCTCCAGGGATGGAGCAGCCACAGCTTCTCTGGGCAACATGGGCCAGGGCCTCGCCACCCTCATGGAGAAGAAATTCCTCCTTATGTGTAGTCTAAATCTGCCCCTCTCCATTGCCCCTTGTCCTGTCACTACATGCCTGCACCTCGAGTGCTGTGTTCAGTTCTGGGCCCCTCACCACAAGAGGGATGTTGTGGCTCTGGAGCGAGTCCAGAGAAGAGCAACGAAGCTGGTGAAGGGGCTGGAGAACAGGCCTTATGAGGAGCGGCTGAGAGAGCTGGGGTTGTTTAGCCTGGAGAAGAGGAGGCTGAGAGGAGACCTCATTGCTCTCTACAACTACCTGAAGGGAGGTTGTGGAGAGGAGGGAGCTGGCCTCTTCTCCCAAGTGACAGGGGACAGGACAAGAGGGAATGGCCTCAAGCTCCGCCAGGGGAGATTTAGGCTTGAGATTAGGAAAAGATTCTTCACGGAGAGGGTGGTTAGGCATTGGAACAGTCTGCCCAGGGAGGTGGTTGAGTCGCCATCCCTGGAGGTGTTTAAGATGAGGGTGGATGAGGTACTTAGGGGCATGATTTAGGGATTGCTGGGAATGGTTGGACTCAACGATCCAGTGGGTCTCTTCCAACCTGGTTATTCTGTGATTCTGTGATTCTGTGATTCTGTGATTCTGTGAAAAAGTCCCTCCCCAGCTTTCTTGTAGCCCCTTTCAAGTACTGGCAGGTCGCTCTAAGGTCACCTCGGAGCCTTCTCTTCTTCAGGCTGAACAACTCCAACTCTCTCAGTCTGTCTTTGTATGGAAGATGCTCCAGCCCTCAGACCATCCTTGTGGCCTCCTCTGGACCCACTTCAACAGCTCCCTATCTTCTTATGTTGAGGATTCCAGAACTGGACATGATACTCCAGGTGAGGTCTCACAACAGGGGAACTGAGGGGCAGAATCTCCTCCCTTGACCTGCTGACACAGAGATCCTCAAAACACTCTCATTCATCATCTTCTCAGCCTCTTGGCATTTGAAGTGCTCTACAGAGCACTGGTGAGACAGCTCCTTGAATCCTGTGTTCAGTTCTGGGCCCCTCACCACAAGAAGGATGTTGAGGCTCTGGAGCGAGTCCAGAGAAGAGCAACAAAGCTGGTGAAGGGGCTGGAGAACAGGCCTTATGAGGAGCGGCTGAGAGAGCTGGGGGTGTTTAGCCTGGAGAAGAGGAGGCTGAGAGGAGACCTCATTGCTCTCTATAATTACTTGAGCGGAGGTTGTAGAGAGGAGGGAGCTGGCCTCTTCTCCCAAGTGACAGGGGACAGGATGAGAGGGAATGGCCTCAAACTCCACCAGGGGAGGTTCTGGCTGGACATTAGGAAAAAAAATTTCACAGAAAGAGTCATTGGGCACTGGCAGAGGCTGCCCAGGGAGGTGGTTGAGTCACCTTCCCTGGAGGTGTTTAAGGGCTGGGTGGACAAGGTGCTAAGGGGCATGGTTTAGTGCTTGATAGGAATGGCTGGACTCGATGATCTGGTGGGTCTCTTCCAACCTGGTTATTTTATGATTCTGTGATTTCAGAATAGGAATTGCTGCTGGACAAGCAACCACACTCCACCTGTGACATCCCCAGCCACTTCACTCCTCTGCTTCCACAGGACTTCAAAATGAGGTACTGCCTTCTTTCTGCCCATATCGGTCATGTTCCAAATGTCCCCTCCAAATTAATTCGCTCTCTAGCTAGTGTAAAAACTAACTTCCTAGTCAGATTTCAGAAATGTTAAAGACATTTCTTATTAATTATCTTAATGTGAGAAAATGATGTCCTGAACCGTTCAGAGTTTAAGGAAGGAAAGCCCCCGCAGAAAGTTAACCTCATCTCACTGCTCCAAGATACTCAATAGTTATAAAGAAAACTTTAGGTATACAAACCTACAGGATTACATATACAAGATATTCTGGTATTTTTCTGGTTTATTGGAATTGCTTTATTGGAAGAGTTTAGCTCTGTTAAGTAATTACGTAGCTATTCTTGTCCCTAACACATGGTTCATACTATGACTTTTAAAGGTAGAGTTTAAATACATGACTTTTTAACTCCTTTAATTATTTTCACTTTTCTTTAGTACACGATAATTCCTCACTATGAGTCATTACAGCGTATTTTAAGACTATTTTATCTGACATAATTTTTTATTTCCCATTAGTACTACCAATTAATCCCGAGAGGGAAAAAAAACAGTTGAGCTCATTCACTTCTGGCCTCACGTGCAGAAGAAACATTAACCTTCCTTTGTCAATCCAACTAGCATACACAAATTAAAAGCATTATTTGGGTCAGTTGAGTTGTTCACCGAAGAATATATCACCTACAGAACTACTGCTGACTGCACTCCTGCTCCACTAAAACAACCAAATTAAAAAAATGGCGCAGTGTTGCAAACAGCACAGGACTACAGCAACTCTGATTCCTTGAACACCATTACGCTGATTGATGGCTCGCTCTCAAATGAACACTTATTGCTCCCATGCTCTAACCCAAAGTTTAAATGCACAAAAATCAAGGCGGTGTTTTCCCTTGTGCAACTGGATGCATGCCTTAGAAAGCTAATTTGGATGAACACACGTTCAGTAGTCTTCCTCCTCATAAGAGAGCCATGAAAACCTCCCACTTAAGTTCAGCAAACAGTCTCAAGTTTTCTTCTGGTTATTATTCTGACCAAATTAGAAATACTATATAGTTCTGGACATGAAGGTCTCGCTGTGTTTCATGCTGTAAAAAACAGAACAAAAAGGCTCTAGGATGTGGGAGCAACACCAAGTATATGGAAGATTAATTGGGACTACGAAAAGCATGAAGCTGATACCAAGCATATTAGAATAAACATTATTAAAAAGACCAGGTATTCTGAGCTTTACACACAGGATGATGAATCTTGAATGTGTGAGAAGGCCAGACTGGAAAAAAACACCTGGGAATAAATTAATTGGGAATAAGCAAATTGGTAGTATGACTGAAAACAGTCACAAGAGTGTGGAACAGGCAAAACAAAAACCATTCTATTTGTCTGAAGGCCGGAAAACCAAAGAGCTCTGTAAAAATCTGCCTGTATGAGAGAAGCCAGTAGTAGTAGAAGCAGTAGCAGTCCCCATCCCTGGAGGTGTTTAAGGCCAAGCTGGATGGAGCCTTGGGTAACCTGATCTAGTGGTCCCTGCCCATAGCAGGGGAGTTGGAACTAGATCATCTTTAAGGTCCTTTCCAACCCAAACTGTTCTGTGATTCTATGATTCTACTTCCTTAATGCGACTTCTGTATGCCGTGCTGATTAGAATATTATAGTCAGAGAAAACTGTGAGGTCTGTGTCTCCTTCATTGCTGCACTAGGATGCACTAGGATGAAGTGGACGTGTCTTAGAAGTGTTGAGCCACTACCCTCTCAGAACAGAGGCGCGCACTGACCTGCACTGGACATCTGGAAGACCACTTGTTTCTTGGTAGAGAAACCCTTGTCCTGCACAGAGCCCTTTTTAGCTGTTTGGTGACCTGCACACACTAGATAACAGGCAAAATAAAAGGATGGTTAAACAAATTACTAGAGAAGAAGCAGGAAAGAGAGATGGCAGCAAAGGCAGAGACGAGAAACAGAAGATAGACCTGGCAAGCCTGAGATACTAAGTCAAATTAGCAAATCAGGAGTGTCCACATAGGGAGCTTCACAGAATCACAGAATCACAGAATGACCAGGTTGGAAGAGACCCACTGGATCGTCGAGTCCAACCATTCCCACCATTCCCTAAATCATGCTCCTAAGCACCTCATCTACCCTAACCTTAAACACCTCCAGGGACAGTGACTCAACCACCTCCCTGGGCAGACCGTTCCAATGCCTAACCACCCTCTCTGTGAAGAATTTCTTCCTAATCTCAAGCCTAAATCTCCCCTAGCGGAGCTTGAGGCCATTCCCTCTCGTCCTGTCCCCTGTCACTTGGGAGAAGAGGCCAGCTCCCTCCTCTCCACAACCTCCCTTCAGGTAGTTGTAGAGAGTAATAAGGTCTCCCCTCAGCCTCCTCTTCTCCAGGCTGAACAACCCCAGCTCTCTCAGCCGCTCCTCGTAAGATTTGTTCTCCAGCCCTTTCACCAGCTTTGTTGCCCTTCTCTGGACTCGCTCCAGAGCCTCAACATCCTTCTTGTGGTGAGGGGCCCAGAACTGAACACAGTACTCAAGGTGCGGTCTCACCAGTGCCGGGTACAGGGGGAGAAGAACCTCCCTGGACCTGCTGGTCACGCCATTTCTGATACAAGCCAGGATGCCATTGGCCTTTTTGGCCACCTGGGCCACTGCTGGCTCATGTTCAGTCGGTTGTCAACCAACACTCCCAGGTCCTTCTCCTCCTGGCAGCTTTCCAGCCAGGCTTCTCCTAGTCTGTACCTCTGCTTAGGGTTGTTGTGCCCCAAGTGCAGTACCCGGCATTTGGCCTTGTTAAACCTCCTGCCGCTGGTCTCAGCCCAGCAGTCCAGCCTGTTCAGATCCCTTTGCAGAGCCTCCCGACCCTCCAGCAGATCGACACTTCCACCCAGCTTGGTGTCGTCTGCAAACTTGCTAAGGGAGGACTCAATGCCCTCATCCAGGTCGTTGATAAAGACATTAAACAGGACTGGACCCAGGACTGAGCCCTGGGGAACCCCACTTGTCACTGGCCTCCAGCTGGATCTAACTCCATTTGCCACCACCCTCTGGGCCCGGTCATTCAACCAGTTTTTCACCCAGGAGAGTGTGCGCCCGTCCAGGCCAGAGGCCGACAGTTTCCAAAGCAGAATGCTGTGAGAAACTGTATCAAAGGCTTTACTAAAGTCCAGGAAGATACATCCACAGCCTTTCCCTCGTCCAAGAGTTTAGTCACTTGGTCATAGAAGGTGATCAGATTACTCTGGCAAGACCTGCCTTTCATGAACCCGTGTTGACTGGGCCTGATCACCCGGTTCTCTTGCAAGTGCTTCATGATCGCACTCAAGATCACCCGCTCCATGACTTTCCCCAGTACCGAGGTCAGGCTGACAGGCCTGTAGTTTCCCGGATCCTCCCTGCGCCCCTTCTTATAGATGGGCACGACATCAGCCAGCCTCCAGTCCAGTGGAACCTCCCCAGTCATCCAGGACTGCTGGAAGATGATGGAAAGGGGTTTGGCCAGGACATCCGCCAGTTCCCTCAAAACTCTTGGGTGGACTCCATCCAGCCCCATAGACTTGTGGGCATCTAGCTGGGCAAGCAAGTCTCTAACCACCTCCTCTTGGACCTTGGGAATCTCATACTTCTCTTCCAACCCTTGGGGTTGTGCACAGAGGGAACAATTTTCCTTACTGTTAAAGACTGAGGCAAAGTAGGCATTGAGCACTTCAGCCTTGTCTTCGTCCCCTGTTACTGTTTTTCCCTCTGCATCTACTAGGGACTGGAGATTCTCCCTATCCCTCCTTTTGCTGTTGACGTATTTGTAGAAAGACTTTTTGTTGTCTTTCACAGTCATGGCCAATCGCATTTCTAGTTGGGCCTTAGCCCTCCTGATTTTTTCCCTGCACTTTCTCACTTTCTCCCTGTAGTCCACCCAGGATGCCTGCCCCTTCCTCCAGAGGTCGTAGACCTTCCTCTTCCTATTGACGTCTCTTAGGACCTCCCTACTCAAACATGCTGGTTTCATACCCCGCCGGCTACTTTTCCGGAACTTGGGGACGGCTTTCTCCTGAGCTGCTAGGAGTTCCTTCTTGAAGAGCGCCCAGCCCTCATGGACACCTTTGCCTTCAAGGAGCGCCTCCCACGGGACTTTTCCGACCAGCCTTCTCAACAGCCCAAAGTCTGCTCTCTGAAAGTTGAGGGCAACTGTTCTGCTAACCTCCTTCTTCATTTTACCCCGCACTGAGAACTCTATCATCTCATGATCGAGCTTTTTGCTTCTCTCATAGTAATCGCAAGAAGAAGAAAAATGGGGATCATTTCAAACACTACCCTTCTGTATTTTTCTTTAAAATGAAGTGATGTAGTATTACAGTGCCCTCAGGTGGTGTAAATACAATTCTGTCCTGTTGTCTGTTCTAGAAAGACAGCTCTGTAAATAATACTGATTTTCATTGGGCTGGATGAATATGGAAGAAAGTTACACAGGAAGGCAAAGCACAGCATAAGCAGTTTTGTTTCCAACAAGGTTCTTTTCTTGAGTGTTTTGCCAACTCCTGATTTTTGAAAAGCATTCTTTGTTCATTTTTAAATATCTTCAGAAGAAATCTAACAAATCTCCCAAAACCCCTTAAATAACATCCTCACCCATTAGAGGAAAAAAGATGGATAGAAGTAAAGAGATCTAGAAAGGGTGATAAAACCAGAAGGGAGAAGAGGCAATTAGTTCTGTAAGAACTTTTCAGAACAAAAGCCAAGATTACATGTTCAAAAAAACCCTTCAAAACAGATAGATAGTGTATCATTTCTTAAATATGTCCACATGTAATATGGCTTATGAGTGAGGAAAAATGCAAAAATAAAACAACATGTGATAAATTTGTCACATAACCTAAAACTTCCTGAAATATTACTGTCATTTTTAATGAGACCTTCCAAGACTGTAGTTGTTAAAACCACATTCTTGGTGTTCAATCTTCAGTGATGAATTGTATTTATACCCTTACAGAAGAAATTTAGTCTAAAGATATCAGTTTCCTGAAGATGTGGGACATCTCTAATGTGCATCAGTCCAGCAAAATATTTTTTTACCTAAGAGTATCCATGTAAAATGAATTTTGTTTAGTTGCTCTACTTCTCCACATTCAGGGAGAACGTACCGTGTAACTAAATGGTTGCTCTATGCTCTGCATTTATCATTGTTATATGTTTTCTTTAAATAAATGTGAGGAAGATCAGTGCATTGGAGAACCCTACAATCAACCACAATTAAAAGGTTTGCCAAAGATTCTGTACTATTATAATCACTGTTATTCTATCAAATACTCTTAAAGCCATCAGCTTACAAATACCAGTTACATCATGCAATATGGGCACTGAAGATGATGGGAATCACATCGCTGAACATGACTGCAGCAGAGAACACTGCTGCAGCATAGCAGCCATCCAGTTCTGATCTATGATAATATGGGAGAAGCATGCAAGGCAGAGCAAGCACCAGGGTTATAGAACCCATGAACCTCACTAAGTCACTGGTTTTCCAGCTGCTGCTGAAAAGACTCCACTGTTCTTGAACTTATAACTATGCTCTGGTCCTCTTCTTACCAGTATACATTGAAGCATTCCCCAAGCGGCTCAGAAAGGTAATTTCCAGACAGTTCCCAAAACCACACAGGGCAAAAGGAGTTTGAATCCCACCGATCTCTTGGTTCCTGTGGAAACGATACTTACTATTCCTTTAATGGTGATTCGGGCAGCTCTCCAGCCACTCGGCAGTTGCGCCTTATAGGAAATGCAGTGCTGATCCTTCAGTTTTCTGGCGATTGCCTCCAGGATTTCTGAGGGGGGCAGAAGAATTGCTGTTCCCTTTTTGGCAGCTATCTTTACAAACTGTACCCTTCAGAGACAAACAACACATGGTGCTCACCCAAACTCGTCCCTCACTCTGCTGTTTTCAGTAATCGCTATTTTTTTTTTAACCTCACTTGCACATTCAGGCAGAGTTTTACTAACAAAACACTTCTCTGTGGCTCAAAGAGAATCAATAGTGCTTACAAGCACACTCTTTATTTATTGGCAATTTGCTCCTGAATTCCCCCATCTAGACTATCAATAGGAAGGCAATCTCTTTATAGCACTAATGACTTGCAGTAAAGTATATACATCTGTTTAATACAAATAAGGGCAAACGATTTCCCAGTCTTGGTTAGATAAAATAGAGCTCACAAGGGCTTATCTCACTTAGAAAGAATAACTTGTAGCCTTCTCTCATTAAAAGGATAAATTAATAGAGTGGAAACAAGTAGGAAAAAGCCAATGTCAGTGGGATGAGGGAAGGGGGAGAGGGTTGATGGACACTCAGGTCTGATTTGACCTAAGAAGGTGATGCTAATAATAATAAGAATAATCTAAGCCATTGGCAGGGGAAAAGCAACAGGTAAAATAGGAAAAAGACCAATTATAATCAAAGACCTCAGAACGTCAGCAACACCAGTGATCTGCTGGAAGCTGCCCTAGTGCACAAACTGCACTACATCAACTCCCAGCTCCGATGGGGGAGGGAAAACCCTTCATTTTGAAAGGTCATTAAACCCAGAAAACGGTGCCTACTTTGATGTCACTAAGAGTGCCTCTCATGAAACGCAACAGAGAGAACAAAACTAATGCATGTCACGGCTTATCTTAAATCTCACAGAAGTTTTGCCTGCAAAAATACATTTATTTTTTGTCCTAAATATATATATAATTATGTCCATGCAATTTTCCACCAATGACCTTACATACAGTAATTGTTGCTGATTTTAACACATCAAATACTTATTAAACCTAATGAATATTTTCCAGAGCTTAAAAATCTTGTTGCTTAAAATCCAAAGCAGATCAACAAATTCACACAGAGGTGTTGAAAACATCTAGCCTTCAGTTGAAATAAGTCATAATATTTTGAAAGGTTTTATGTATATAGCTCCCTCCACCCTAGTAATTCTCCAAAATGAGATTAAAGCCTTAAACAGAGTAAACCCATCAAAGGCACAAAGCTGAAAAACATATCAAGCCTTCTGCTTTTATTCTTTCTAGAGAGTACTGAAAGGCAGTCTTATTCATGTGCTCGATAGCTGAAGTCAGCTGGCTTCCCAGGAAGGTGTGGGCTCAGAATAGAAAAGGTAGATCAAATATTTAGGCAAAAACATGCCTAGAGGATCTTGAAAAAAGTATCTGTTTTGAGAGCTTTAAATCAAGCTCCTTTGTTAAGCTATGAAAACTTAGAATGCCAAATAACTTCTTCACACAGCCACAACTGTTCATTTGCAATAGGCAAACCATAAAAAGCTTCCAAACTTGTTAGGAAAAGGGAAACAGCATGACAACAAACTGTTACTTGTGTTTTCAGGAATTACCCTCTCCTAGTTGATAAGGGCAAGCCAGAGAGGGGTACGGAAGAACGATCCTTCCCCATGGCATCGTGTTTTCTCCCCTAGCTCTTGGGCACACAGCCACCCCCCAGACTATCACAGTTCTGAATTCTGCTTTGTACCCACACCCTGTCCATTGCTGCGGGAGATTTCACCGACAGCCCGGAATGAAACCCAAGGTTTCTGAGAGGCAACTCCATGAATGGGTTAACTATGCCGTAGTCTCAGCAGTGCTAGGGTAACCCAGCTTAGTTTCCTTTGCTCAGGTGGCAACCCAGAGAAAACAGGACTGCGTTTAGTCCAGCTTACCTGGCTGTGTGCCTCAGGTGAGCTCTCATCCTGTACCTGCTCTTGGCTCAGTGTGGGTGGGCTCCTACCTGCCCCATCAGCCACTGCCTCTGCTCCACCTGCAGCAAACACACACCTTTTGGAATGGGGATGATAGTCCGAAAAGACAGAAGTTATGAGAATGACTTGGCTTTCTGAAAGCATCATGAAACCCACATACCTAGTTGGTGCAATAACTAAGCACGCTGCTTACTTCAAATGCACTGTGGACAGAACAATACATGGGAAAGTTCATGGGGAGGTTCAGGCTGGACATCAGAAAAAAATATTTCATGGAAATGTCATTGGGCACTGGCAGAGGCTGCCCAGGCAGGTGGTCAAATCACCTTCCCTGGAGGTGTTTAAGGGACAGGTGGATGAGGTGCTGAGGACGTGGTTTAGTGACTGATAGGAATGGTTGGACTCGATGATCCAGAGGGTCTTTTCCAACCTAGTGATTCTGTGATTCTGTGAAAGTTTTTAATCCTGTTTTATGCAAGATACCACTTCTTTTTCAGCCCCAGCATACTCTGTTTGGAGCTAAAGAAACATCATTTAGCCATGCAACTCAGCTCCAGCTCCATGTGCTGACAGGTACACCCTCCCACAACAGCAAACTCCTTGGTGCACCTTGACCCTTCGCTGTCCCTGCCCGGCACGACTGTCTGCCCTGGGATATCGGGCAGAGAGCTGAGCAGAGATGCTCTGGGGCCCAACTGTGGCTGCTAACACTGGCAACATTCCCACCGACCGGGCACAATCCCATCGCTCCCAAAACAGGCAGGCAGGAGCCTGTGGAGCGCTCGTGGCTCGTCAAAGCAAGGGCTGAGCAGCAGCAACAGCCTGACTGTAACGCAGAGGGATTTTCTAATTCTGTAACAGTTCAGAGGGGCAATTAGAAATATAAAACGCATGCTACAGAGAATTTTTTTTCAGCTTTACAGGACAGAGACTGAAATCTGTAGAGGGGGAACTGCATCCCCTAGCTGTAAGACTGTTTGCAAAAGAGTTTCTTAACACACTATAATTAATTTTCAGATATCACTGGCAAAGGACCCAAGACTACAAACTTGCCAGCTAAGAATTCTGGGATTAAACACCCTGGGGGTAACTAGCTTTTGGCACTGAGACTGTGATGATTTATTGTTAAGTAGAAGAATGATAAAAGATTTGGGAAAAGATTCCTTCTAGCCTTACAAAAATAAATATAGTGTCAGAACAAATTGAAGCCTATGTATAAATGCGTGCTCGGTTGGCTTTATTTATACAACCTGCAACACGATATTCCGATTTAAGGATTTAATTAGGAGTATTGTATTAAAAAGTTATAAAAACACGTTCTACCAAGCAGTCATTACAAGAGGTGCTTAGCACTGCTTTGTTCATGACAGACTGCAGTAAAACACCATGCAGCTTGAACACAAGCTCTTGGCAATGCTGTTGCTGCTTCTTCTTTCCATATTTTTCGAGAATTAATTTTCACACTATCATGGGAAGTTATTTGTTGGACATTTTTGTGTGTACAAACAGAATGACTCAGCTGGCTATCACCAAAAAAAAGAAAAAATGTATTTTTTCCCCTGTAAATGTGTTCACCCTTTGACGAGAAAGTACAGTACTCATAAATTTTACTGGGCAGCTGACATTCCCCTGTGGTGGGTGCCCGTCGCAGGGGGTTGCAACTGGATGGTCTTTAAGGTCCCTTCCAACCTAAACTATTCTATGATTCTGTGACTCTATTCCTTCTTGCCGTGGCACACAGGGACCCCTTGACCAGCAGCACTTCCATACTCTGTGTTCTGGTCTTCACCATGGAAATTCTGCCGGTGGATTCAGTTTTCAGTAAATGGCCTGGTGAGCGTGAAGATGCTGGATTGTGTCAGGAAAGCAGAGGAAGGTGGGGAGGTTACAAACTCCTCCTGGGCTTGGGATTCTTTCTGTATGCCTGCTGTGTGGTCTTCTCCCATGTGACAGAGCTAACACTGGCACTACGTGACCCCCGTAGGGGCCAGCCTGCCTTGTGCTGACCCGCAAACCTACCACAAGACTTCACCCTGAGATGTTTAGAGAAAAAGTGAAAACTCGTGGGTGTGTGCGACTCAATCGTGAATACACTGGAAGCCTCTCCAAAGCAGGACAATACCCATGAACAGGTAGAGTAGCAAAGGGAACAAGAAAATGAGAGTCTGGGAGAGAAAGGATTTCCCAGATTGTTACATCTGATAACTGGTTTTATTTCTCTGTCCTCAACTTCACTCTGTCCCCAGGCCCAAGCAGACACAGATCAAGCACCTAAGTGATCAGCTCGGCTAAAATAGCTGGGCTTGCATGGTCATAGAATTTTTATTCTCTTCAATCTTAAGCCCATGAAAAATAAAATTCTGCAAATCTCTCTCCTAAAAGTGAGAGTCTAATCCTGCCACAGCTGTATGAAATGTTGACTTGTGTTTTGCACAAAGTGCAGTGCTACAATGATAATGTACTCTCAGGCAGTAACTTAATTTTTGCATTTTCACATTTCTTCACATTTCTGTTACACTGTTCTCAAGGTCATCCAGTTTCTCTTGTGTGCTGCTCTGTCCTAATGAGGACTCTCAGCCCTGCACCATTAGCATATTCCTACTTTTTGTGCCAAGGATTATAATGAAAAATATTAAATATGGCCTGTCCCAGAACATACATCATCCTGTCAAGGTGCTTCAACAGAGATCATCTAGTCTAAAACAACTTTGTTTTCTGGTGGCTGCATTCTTAGCCCAAAACGCCTCTCATTTTTAAACACTGTTTAAGTTTGCTGTGACAAAGCAGCATCCATGCTGTCAGGAACACAGGCAGACAGTGTGATTATGAGCCCCTGGCTGTAAGATTTCCCTGCTGCCTTGTCACCAGCACTCTCAGTAACTCCAGGCAGCAATATCGCTCTCCCTGACTCGCTTCACTCCTGCTTCCACCACCGGCACAACAACCAGAAAAGGACACGTTTGGAGAACTGCCCTGAGCACCCCAACCACTCTCTTGTGACACGGACACCTAGAGCTGTGCTCTGCAATGATTTACATTACGGCGGGGGACGCTTTCATATCCCCACATCCGCCTTCCCTGCTCTGCAGTCCATCACGCAGGACAGACGGCACAGGCGTGTCCACCCGATTCAGGCAAACCACGGATTGTTCTTATTTCAGGTTTATTTTCTCATCTTCTCACTGCTCTTAGTGCGCCTTCAGCCCTCAAGCCACCTTAGCATGCCCCCCTATTAACATGTTAATAGAATTATAGAATCATAGAATCATCAGGTTGGAAAAGACCCACCGGATCATTGAGTCCAACCATTCCTATCAAACATTAAACCATGTCCCTCAGCGCCTCATCCACCTGTGCCTTAAACACCTCCAGGGAAGGTGACCCAACCCCCTCCCTGGGCAGCCTCTGCCAGTGCCCAATGACCCTTTCTGTGAAAAATTTTTTCCTAATGTCCAGCCAGAACCTCCCCTGGAGGAGCTTGAGGCCATTCCCCCTCGTCCTGTCCCCTGTCACTTGGGAGAAGAGCCCAGCTCCCTCCTCTCCACATCCACCTTTCAGGTAGTTGTAGAGAGCAATGAGGTCTCCCCTCAGCCTCCTCCAGGCTAGAGGAGAGTAAAAGTCCTTTAGATGTCGTCACGGGTCCAATCCTCACCTCATCCTCGTCCTTGCCCCCCAAGACACCTCATCGAGCCTTTAACGTGTCCTCAGCATACACAGCCCGGCAGATACTTTCAGCCACACAGAAACCACGAGAACAGGTACTTTGTGCGCCACAGAAGGAGGGAGCAGAAGGTTAAAGAGAACTTGTGTGAAGCTCCCTGTGCTGTGGGATTTCGGGCTGGGCGACAGGCCACGAGGCTTCGCTCCGGCACCGGTTTGATGTGAGAACCCTCAGCTTTCTTTCCGAGCCCTTTAGTAAGAAAGGGTCGCTCGCCCCGCGGCAAACCGCGACCCTCGCCGGTGCAAATTAACCCTTGCCGGGCCGGGAACTGCATCGGGACAGCAGCCCCGGCGCAGCGCCGGGAGCGGGGCCGCCAGGGGGCGCCGCCAGCCCGGGCTCGGGGAGGGATGCGGGGGGGATGCTCGGGGGGGCGATACCCGGGATAGGGGGATACCCGGAGGGGGGACGACAGCCTCCCGTCCCCTCGGATCGGCCTGGAAAGCCGTCCCTGAACCCCCGGGAACCGGTGAGCAGCGAGCCCCGACGGCAGCGGCGGGAGGGAGATGTGGGATAACGGGCAGCGGCGGAGGCTCCGGTGGTTCCCACGGCGGGCGGGAATCTTCCTTCTGTATGTGCTGCCCCCTCCCCGGCCCCTCGGCGGAGAGACGGAAGAAAAGCAGCTTTATCACGCCACGGAGATAAACCCCACGTCGTCCCACCTGGAAAAACGGGGGTGTTCGATGGCAGGAGAGACAACGAGCAGGACGAGTCAGCGCGCAACCAGCGCCGCCCGCGGCTGATGCTAATCGAGCTGCGTTCGAACGCGAGTTTTAACCCCGAGGACGCGAGTGGGAGAAGAGATCCGCGCTGCGCCCCCCCGGGGACACGGGTGGGCACAGGTACGGACAGACAGACAGACACGGAGAGACGGATACGGACAGACAGACAGGGACACAGACAGACAGACACACGGACAGACACACGGACCCTCTCCCGTCCCGTCGGGCTGGACGCTGCGCACCGGGGGCTGCAGGGGGGGGTCTCCCGTCCCTCGGAGAACCCGGGCTCGCTGCCCGTGGGCGGCTGGGAGGTGGGGGGGGAAGCTGGAGCCCAGATTCCCCAACTCCGAGAGAGCCGAAAACCTCCACCGCGAGCAGCGGCACCGCGGGAGGGACCGGGAGAGGCGGGGGGACCCGAGCATCCCCGCTTTGCGCTCCCGCCGCCTTCTCCGCAGCGGCAGGAGTGAGAGTGGCCGGAGGGATGCGGGGCTCCCACCACCCGTTACCGCTTGCAACGGGTAGAGGGGAAAAAATTAAAACCCAATCAAGTCGTTTATTAAGCCTTTTTTGGGCATCATCGTTTTCAATCTCACGTTTGCCAGCTAAGCTTTTTATTTAAAAAAAAAAAAAAATTTTAAGAGGATGCGCGCAACGGGACTCGCGGAAGGAAAATGAAGAAAATAAAGATCCCGAGCCACCCCGTCCCGAACTTACGCGGACGCCGGGGCCGCCGTTCGGGGGTCGCGGAGCGGGTCCCCCCGGCCCCGGCGGCGGCTGCATCCGACGGGGCGGCCGCTTCGTGCTCGCTCGGTGAAGGCTCCGGGACCCTCGGGCTCCCCGGGCGGCAGCGTCTCCCCCGGGGAAGAGCGCAGGGAGACGCCGAGGAACCGAGTTCTCGCCTGTAAACGCGCCCCTGGAATGCGAATCGTTCCGTTCCGGACGAGGCAGCGCGATTCGGAGCGACTCCTCGGGGCTGAACGGGCTTCGCCAACCGGCAACGGAGAGAGAGCGGCTCGAGCCCAACCGGGGCGCCCAGATCGCTTTTTATCGCCTCGTTTTATACAAACGCGCGGCTCCCGAGCCCGACGGCGGCCGGAGGCGGCCCCGGTTCCTTCGGCGGCGCCGCGGAGCCCGGGACCCCGCGGGGCGCGGGGGGGGGCGGGCGGGGGCGGCCCCGGTGACGCTGCCGGGGGCGGGGGGGGCGCGGCGGGCGGCGATTGGCGGGGGGGGGGGGGCGGCGGCCAATGTCAGCGCGGCGCGCAGGTGCCCGCGCGGTTATCTGAGCCCCGGGGCGCGGAGTCCCCATCCCCATCCCCAGCATCCTCATCCTCAGCGCCGCCGGGGGGACGCTCCCTCCCTCCCGCCCTCCCTCCCCGCGCGGCTCAAGCTTGGAAGTTGGCGAGAAAGCAGAAGCGACGGCTTTTTTCTTTTTGTTTTAGCTTAGTTTGGGATTTTCGTTGCTTTTTTCTTTTTTTTTTCTTTTTTTTCCTTGCTTTGTTTTTCTTTTTTTTAGTTTTTTTTCTTTTTTTTTTCTTTTTTTCCCTTTTTTTTTCTTTTTTTTTCTTTTTTTTTCTTTTTTTTTTGCGTTTTTTACTTTTTTCCACTTTTTACTATTTTAGTTTTGGGGGGGGGGGGGTTGTGTTTTTGTTTTTTTTTTTCTCTACCCTCTCTTTTCCGCCAAGCAGAACTCGTTCTCTCGCGGCCGCTGTGCCCGGGGCGGCGGGGGAGCGGCCGTCCCGCCCCGTCGCGGGGCCGGAGGGGGGCGGGGGCTCGATGCCCGCCGATGTTAGCGGTGGGGCAGATGGATGCTAACCGGCAGAGCGCGTTCGTGCTGAGCAGCGCGCCGCTGGCCGCCCTGCACAACATGGCCGAGATGAAGACCTCCCTCTTCCCCTACGCCCTGCAGAGCCCCTCGGGCTTCAAGGCGCCGGCCCTGGGCGGGCTGGGCTCGCAGCTGCCGCTGGGGACGCCGCACGGGATCAGCGACATCCTGGGGCGGCCGGTGGGAGCCGCCGGGAACCTGCTCGGGGGGCTGCCCCGCATCAACGGGCTGGCGGCCTCGGCCGGGGTGTATTTCAACCCCGCCGCCGTCTCCCGGTACCCGAAGCCGCTGGCGGAGCTGCCGGGCCGCCCGCCCATCTTCTGGCCGGGAGTGGTGCAGGGATCCCCGTGGAGAGACCCGCGACTCGCCTGCCCCGGTAGGTGCGGGCCCCGAGCCGACGGGGCGGGCGGGAGGGAGGGCAGCGGCGCCGGGAGGCTCCCGGAGCGGGGATCCCGAGGCGCTCCGGTACGGGGATGCTCCCCGGGACGGATCCCGCGGCTCCCCGGCACCAGGAGTCTCCCCCTACGGATCCTGCTCCCAAGGCTCCCCGGGGGGGATCCCGAGGCGCTCCGGTACGGGGATGCTCCCCGGGACGGATCTTGCTCCCAAGGCTCCCTGGCACCGGGATGCTCCCCGGGACGGATCCTGCTCCCGAGGCACCCCGGGAGAGATCCTGAGGCTCCCCGGCACCGGGATGCTCTCCGGGACGGATCCCGAGGCGCTCCAGTACTGGGATGCTCCCCGGGACGGATCCCGCTCCCAAGGCTCCCGGGGACGGATCCCGACGCGCTCTGGTACTGGGATGCTCTCCAGGAGGGATCCCGCTGCTCCCCGGTGCCGGGATGATCCCCGGGACGGATCCCGCTCCCGAGGCTCTCTGGGACGGATCCCGAGGCTCTCCCTGCAACTGGAGGCTCCTCAGAAGGGATCCCAAGGCACCCCCCGCATCGCGATGCTCCCCGGGAGGAATCCCGAGGCTCCCCGGCATCGGGATGCTCCCCGGGCAGAATCCCTCCCCGGCACCGGGAGGCTCCCCGGGACGGATCCCGCTCCCGAGGCTCCCCGGGACGGATCCCGCTCCCGCTCCAGCCCCGCCGCCCCGTGTCCGCGGGCTCCGCTCCGGGGCCGGTCCCTGACGGGCTGTTCCCCCTGCGGCTGCAGCGCAGCCCGGGCTGGTTCTGGACAAGGACGGCAAGAAGAAGCACTCGCGGCCGACGTTCTCCGGGCAGCAGATTTTCGCTTTGGAGAAAACCTTCGAACAGACGAAATACCTGGCGGGGCCGGAGAGAGCCCGGCTCGCCTACTCCCTGGGGATGACCGAGAGCCAAGTGAAGGTGGGTCCCGCCGCAGTAAAACCGGAGCTTTTTGGGTTTGAAACCAATTATAACTTAAATTACAGTCGGCAACTGCAAAGATTTGAGGTCGGTTTTCTACATTCCTTAATATGTGCTAAGGTATTTTTTTGTGCTGCAAACGATTTTAGGAAAAGAATTTATATATATTGAAAAAAAACCCCAAGAAAACTAAGCTTTCCTCAAATCTCACTCCTTCCTCCTAAAAAATTAACTCAAACCAAACCAAAACCACAAGCCTTCTCAAACCCCGCTCCCTCCACCTAAAAAATTAACCCCGAACAAGAAAACAAGTTCCCCAAACTCCACTCCCTCCCCCCAAAGAATTAATCCGAAAACAAGCCCCACTTGCTCCCCCTAAAAAAAAAAATAACCCAAAGCAGCCCCATCCCATAAACCCCCTTCGAGCAGCCGCTCGCATCCTGCAATTTGGCACAACTTCACCCTGCAGAACGCACACGCTTAGAGCGCCGAAGCGCTCAGAAAGCCAAAAATACCTTTATTGTTATTATTATTATTAATTTTTCTCCTGGCAAGCGCATCCTGATTGTTATGAGAAAGCTTTTCCTGTCACACGGCTCCAGCTGGTGACAGCACTGGGAAGGAAGAGCAAGGGAAAATGAAGGGAAAATGAAGGGAAAATGAAGGGAAAATGAAGGGAAGGGAAGGGAAGGGAAGGGAAGGGAAGGGAAGGGAAGGAAGGAAGGGAAGGAAGGAAGGGAAGGGAAGGGAAGGGAAGGGAAGGGAAGGGAAGGGAAGGGAAGGGAAGGGAAGGGAAGGGAAGGGAAGGGAAGGGAAGGGAAGGGAAGGGAAGGAAGGGAAGGGAAGGGAAGGGAAAGGGAAGGGAAGGGAAAAGGGAAGGGGAAAGGGGGGAAGAGAAAGGGGGGAAGGGAAAGGGGGGAAGGGAAAGGAGGAAGGGAAAGGAGTGAAGGGAAAGGGAAAGGAGGGAAGGGAAAGGAGGGAAGGGAAAGGGAAAGGAGGGAAGGGAAAGGAGGGAAGGGAAAGGAGGGAAGGGAAAGGGGGGAAGGGAAAGGAGGGAAGGGAAAGGAGGGAAGGGAAAGGATTGAAGGGAAAGGGAAAGGAGGGAAGAGAAAGGGGGGAAGGGAAAGGGAAAGGAGGGAAGGGAAAGGAGGGAAGGGAAAGGGAAAGGAGGGAAGGGAAAGGAGGGAAGGGAAAGGAGGGGAAGGGAAAGGAGGGAAGGGAAAGGAGGGAAGGGAAAGGGGGGAAGGGAAAGGAGGGAAGGGAAAGGAGGGAAGGGAAAGGATTGAAGGGAAAGGGAAAGGAGGGAAGAGAAAGGGGGGAAGGGAAAGGGAAAGGAGGGAAGGGAAAGGAGGGAAGGGAAAGGGAAAGGAGGGAAGGGAAAGGAGGGAAGGGAAAGGAGGGAAGGGAAAGGAGGGAAGGGAAAGGAGGGAAGGGGCACCGGCTGCGGGCCGGTCCGGTCCCGCAGCCCCGGGCTGAGCCGGTCCCGGTGCGGGGCCAGGTCTGGTTCCAGAACAGGAGGACCAAGTGGAGGAAGCGGCACGCGGCAGAAATGGCCTCGGCCAAGAAGAAGCACGACTCGGAGACGGAGAAGCTGAAGGAGAGCTCGGACAATGAGGACGATGACGAGTACAACAAACCCCTGGACCCCAACTCAGACGACGAAAAAATCACGAGGCTATTGAAAAAGCACAAATCCAGCAACCTGTCCCTCGTCAGCCCCTGCAGCACCAGCTCCGACACCTTGTGAGGCACCGAGGGCTGCGCAGCCCCGGCCCGCCTGGATGTTTAACGTGGTGTGTTGTACAGCCCGAGATGTATGTGAAATGTATATATTTTTTACAGAATAAGTTATGAAATTATTTTCCTTCTCGTCGGTGTAAATTTCAGAGGAATTTTTCCCAACTGTTCGGTTTTCGTTTGCGTCCCGTTAAGGTTTTTCCCCCCCCCCCCCTTTCTTTTTAGCCTCCTCGTCGATTTCCAGCTCCTAACAATCAGATTTTTTTTTTTTTTTTTTTTTGTTACGTTTTGTACGGGTCGCAAAATCCGAGCTCAGCCACTTTGTAAATAGTAAATTTCAGATTTTGTGATGTATATTTCTAGTGTAAAATCGGCTGTTTTCTTTCACTCCCTCCCTCTCCTCAGCGTTTCGGCGGTTTGATTCCTCCTACCTCTGGATTTTACGCTTAACACGATCAAACGGGAAAACAACCCCCTTAAAACAAAAAAAAAAAAGCACGAGAGAAAAAACCGGGACACTTGATTTTACATTGGGATCAAATAATGTCTCCACACGGGTTGGAAAGACTTTGTATAAATCAATAAATTATTTAACAAGCTTCTCCTTGAGCCGGTTTCTGCTCCTCTCGGTCCCGGGACGGGGACGATTCCCCTTCCCTCCCCGCGGGCTGAAGGAATTATCCCAGGAGAACGGAGGGGTTTGGGCTTTGCTCTTCGTTAATCCGCGCTTCCCACGGCTCCTGGGATTCCAGCCCCCGGGAAGGGGACACGGAGCTGAGCGCCGGGTGCGGGGACAGCGAGAGGCGGCTCGGGGGGACAAGGAGGGGCTGGGGGGGGCTCCGAAATCCCCCGAGGAATCACCGGCAGAGCCTCGGGGGCTCCCAGGACCGTCTGGGGGGTCAGAAATAATCCTCTTTAAGGCGATCCAACCAGAACTATTCTACGGTTCCACGACGTCCCCCATCCCGGGCCGCGCGGGTCAGGGATGAAGCAGCCGTCGGGGCCCCTCGGGGCTCTGCCGCCCCCCGCCCCGGGCCCGACGGGAGCCAAGAGCCCCCTTCGCCGCTTCATTCGGAGCGAAGGAGCCGCGGGGACGATCCCGGACGGGGCGGTCGCGGAGCCCCCCGGGTTCCTCCCGCGGGGAAGGGCGCGGAGCCTCCGCGGGGGATGCGGGAGCCGCATTTTGGCTCCGAGCTCCCGCGGCCCCCGGGGACGCAGCTGCCGCTCCCCTGGCCTTGATTCATCCCGCTGGGATCAGAGCCGGCCCCCGCCGGGCTGCCGGGGCAGCTCCCCGCCTGCTTTCGGGGGGAAGGAGGGGGAGCCCCGCGAATTCCTGCAAGCAGGGGCTGGCGAGACCTCAGTCGCGCCGAACCGCGGCTGCAGACGGAGTCAATCGCGATTAGAAATTCATCTTTTCTCGCCTCGGCTTTGAACGCACCGAGACAGGAACCGCGGGAACCGCAGCGAAGGGCCGGAGCGCCGATCCCCGGCTCCTCAGGGGAAAATGACAAGATGAAACAAAATAAAACGAACCAAAAACCCGCACCTGAAAGTCGGATGGTTCACATCTGCTCCTTCCCACGTTTTAAAGGGAATGCGCCCCGGGCTGTTCTCCTCTCCGGGGCGGCTCGGAACTCATCCCGGGGGCCAGTAAATCCCCGGGGGGGCGGGTGGGAAGGGGCTGCGGGAAGCCGGGCAGGAGGGAATCCGGAGCCTTCCCAGCAGGTGGGAATGTTGCATCCCGCCTCCCGCAGCCTCGGGCTCCCCTCGCAGGGCTCGGGATGCGCCCCGCGGGTTCCCCCGGGTGACACTCGGGACCCCTCGATCCATCACCTCGAGGGGGGCCCCGCGTAACTAACACCAGCGCAGCTCCTGGTTCTGCCTGGTCCATCCGCACGCAAGGCTCCGATCCGCCTGGGGAAGGCGAACGCTCATCTCTGAAACCAGAGGTAACCACGGCGGAGTTTACGGTCTCAGATTTATGGAGCTGCTGGGACTGGCATCTCCTGAATAGCTCATAAAGCCGTATTGCTCCCCGAGCATCCGCACTCTACGCCAACGCCTCTGCCTCGCTCCGTATTGTGCTTTGATTAACACCAGAACTGCGTTCTATGACACAGGATTTTCCCTGTGAAAAATGACCCTGATAATTGGCAGGAGATTAAAAGGTAACTCGTTAATAAGAAATGTGACAATTTAATAATTTCCCTGGGATCCCACTCCCCCCCCCGCCCCTGCCTTCCCCACCACCCGGATTAAAGGGACAGACACAGGCGTGTTGATGATGATCGGTTTTATTGCTTGAGAACCAGAGTACTCATCTCTAAAGGCCTGCAAAGTTATCATGAGTTGAGTTCGCTTAAATAGAATTACTGTGTGGTTATAATGCAACGTGGCACAAGAACGATACGGAGCTGCAGACACCCTGTGGGCAACAGTACTTGGTATAAACCTGGGCTGTACTGTCGAGAAACCACTCTGCAAGCGGACATCAAATCATTCTCAACGGTAGTGATTTATACCAAAATCAAGCATCAATCTAATGCCATCACGCAGTCCATGAACTCTGTAGTGTTCTAAATTAAATCAATAAAACATACATTTGTGTTTCATCAACAGACTCCCTAATCACCTTTTAATGTTGTATTTAGTGGCGGGAGAAAAATGTTCGTAACAGGATTATATTGTAGGCTGCACTCGGCTACTAACCAGGAAAATTTACAGTCTTTTTTTTTTTCTCTTTAATGCTGTATTTATAATACAGTCTGTGTCCAATGCAGTTGCTACTTGAAGCAGACTATTATTTTCTTCTCCCGTGTTGTTATTGTTTCAATATAGAATACTTGGCACCATAAAACAGTAACAAAAGACGGACAAAAACGGTTTACAAAATTCTGGAAAGTTACACCCAAACCTAGCTAAGAATTTCACATTCAATCCTTAATATTACATAGAAAGAAGGGATTATAGGAGTAACAAAGTGAAACTGCTAATATATGTGCTATATAGGATGCTATATATCTGTATCCAGGGTGGCGTTACTATATATTATTTAATATATAAATGTTGGTTGTCGATGTACACTGAACTAAACCTGCTAAGACTCCAACACTAACTGCTGATATGGCACTCTCAAGCATTCATATTGGAAAGTATATTTAGCGTAAGTTTTGGTCAGGTTTATAAATTATTTATATATCTGTGTATATATACACATACATACATATATATACACGTCATATATGTATGTATAGAAAGCAGCTGCTGTGTGATTCAAAAAACCATGTAACATGGCAGTATAGTAAATAACATGAGAAAAAAATTATAAAAATGAAAAACGAAATGCTAAAACTAAAACACAAACCATAAGCCTTGGTCAACAAAGAAAATACCATTTAAAACCATCAATATCTCTATCTATACAATCCAATGTACAAAACCCCAAAGTGGTAAAGATATATAATGTTAGGCATGACACCTTTAAGAGTTTATAATATGCCGAAATTAGCTTTTCCACATCGACAAACACTTATTAAAAGTCGAAAGTTGTGAAATCTAAAATACATAACATCTCTGCTGTCTATTTAGAGTTTTGGCAACAGAATTGTGACATATATATAAAAAATAATTCCACGTTTCTACTTGATGTCACATGAACATACAAGACAGTGAGGTATGTGAGGCTTTTCTCGAACAGAGTCCAGATGCTGAAGCATAGTGTACGATCAGCAGTCTAAAAATGTGGCACTCGGGACTTGATTTATCAATACAGTTGTTACGATTATTTATTTCAGTATACTGCGTACTCCTTCCCCTCCTTGCTACAGTGTGGTTTCACGGAAAATCTTCTCATTCCGCAGGCATCTTTTTCCTGTTGCAGAATTGGCATTTTTTTAAAAAGAAAAATAAACACAGGGGAAACGATGTAGAGAATTTAAACGTAAAGGAAAAAGATGATATTTACCACCACATCACTGCACGACACAACACTTGTGCACATTTGCAATAGGTTTACCTGCCCCAGCAGCTATTCGAAAGGACAGGAACACAGGCTGCAGCGAGTCAGGGAAAAATAGAAGTTACATATTTGAAATACGAACTTTTTTGTTTTTCTTACAGTCAGTAAATACAACAAAGATTCCTTCTATAACTGGAAACAAAATGATGCAATTGGTTCTTGGATTAATCTAACTACAAAATGCACAAGAGAACTGTATCAGCTCCTTAAGGATCGCTGCTCCCATTGAAATCTGAGGGGAAATTTGCCACCGATTTCTGTGGGAAGAGGATCGGGTCACACACACAACTCCCTTTTATCACAGAACGAGCTCCACTGAAAGTGCCCTGCTAAAAAAAACCTCTGAAGTACCCTGGCAACAAAAGAAACAAGAAGTACTGATTCTTAAGCTTTAGACACACGGAACTTTCCATTTTACCGGAGACATCAGGAAATTTCTGTATTTTATGAATGTGACTTGGACGATTCTGGACCAAATAACTTAAACACCTTTTTCTTTAGAAACACAATACCCTGCCCCACGGGAACTCTGACCATGCAAGTAAATATAAGTTTATACTTGTGAATTTGGATTTTGGTGTATACATGCACACACACACACGTAATTACCCACTATCCATCACCAGATTATCACTGAGGAGCCTCAGCATTGTCTCTAGGACCGATACATCACCATTCCTGTTCTGTTTACTATTTTTTGCGAGTTTCTAGTAGAGTTTTTATATAGGCTTTTGGAGTTACCTCCCACTCCTCTTTTCTCAAATAAACACTCAGTTGTGTTGCATTTCTAACTTAGTTTTCCATCTGCTGTCTTTGAAGAGAAGATTGTTTACAAAATTTATGTCTTTTTCTTCCATCTGACAATTGGTATTTATGTCATTCTACGTCCTTTTTCTCACTTGTTGCTTAAACATGGAACTGCCAATATGTTATTTTACTAATAAGCAGCTAGGCACCAAATTAACTGAAGCTATGTTTTGAAAGCAATTTTGATAACCCAATGAAAATACTTTTGCTTTACGGGAACAGTTCTATGTGCACAGAAGAGCTGCTCTTCTCCACGTGGTATTGTATCATGCTTTCGTTCTAGCACACATCATCCTGCTCTTTATTTGATTTCATACCAGTACCTAATACACTGATTTCAGCTGACTTCAACTTTAAAACATTTTTTGAGGCTTTAAATTAAAAACAGGACAGAGAGATAGCTGACTTAAACATAGAATTAACAGGAACTAGTGCATTCACCTTTGTAATAAAAGACGTAGAAGACGCAATACTAAAATGTTGAATTTAATTACCTTGTGATCCCCCATGCAGACATTTGGCCCAATGTGGTCATATATTACTATCTTCTCATCATTTTCTGACTAGTTGAAAAAACAAACACAACAAAACACTAGTCAGTTCAGGTATTCTCCAGATTCCAGAAACAGAAAGCAATATGGAACTAACTTATACAAACAGTTCAAAACAGTTTCTCATTTAAGTGATAACGGCTGCTTCTGAGAAAGACCATGTAGAACGAATTTTGACGTCCAGTACTGCTTGCAGTAATTTGTGCCATTTGTGCACATAAAATAACTCAAGAAATCACTATATTGCTTCTGAGACCTCAAGAAATTTTAGCGAGTAACACCTGAATAGATGGAAAGACTTATTAAAACATGATTGCATTCCTGCCTTTGGCCACTGAAATGCAGCTGGCACATTTGGCCAGTCCCTTTTTAAGAATAACAAAAAATTTTTATTGAATTAGGTGGGATATATGTTGTTCCTCGAATTAAATGCAATCCACGTTGCCTTATAAGAGCATTTGATTACATCACACAGGTGATTTAAAACGTTCAGAGAGATGAATGAATTATTTACAGTTTATGAGTATAATCCTTAACTGCTTCTGAGAGATACATTTCTTCATCTGAAAAAAAGCATTAAGTGACTTTAAGAAAATCAGCAGCAAATGAAAGATGATATTCCTCCAGTCTCCATTATTAATTGCTTTCATTTTTATTCCATGTTGAACTTTATCCCTATACACTGACTTCTTTAGCATTTGTAGCTTAATGAATAATAAAACATACTCATCTTTCGGTCATTTGCAATAAATGCGATTTTCAGAATCTGTTTTAATTCTCTAGCACGGTACTTCAGGAATAAACACAAATACACTGCCATACAAGACAATTTCTTATTATGCTAAACAATTCCTATAAGCTAATTAAATCTGGAATCTGCAGAGGCTCAGGTCTCTAACAGAATCATAGCCATGCTTTAAACCAGTTGGCAATACTAATTTATTTTGTATGAAACAGTCAAGACTTTCTCATCTGTAATCAGTCAAGTTTGACTGGTCAATAACTTTATATAAACAGTAGCATTTAGGACTATAAAGTTAAAACTGAATTATCTTTAATGCAGTAAGGAAGCTTAAGGTCAGATTTACTTTATAGCACGGTTGTCTGCCAAAAATATAAAAACATAACCTTCTGCATTGTATGCATGAGCACTTTCCAATATTTCAAGATCATAATGCCACTAGCATCGGAAGTGGGGATACATTCATCAAAAGCGACTTGGTAATTTACAAAGGCAGCATAAAATTGTAGATTTTCAACTGCATAATCTTTAGACAGATAAACAAATTACAGCGGTGCACAAGCAGAAACAATATACACTTGGCTGAGCATTCATTACTTCATGCTATCAGGCATCAACGCAGCTCCCTAGCAGTGGGCAACCTTTGGTGTTTTAGGGCTCAGGAAGCATAAAATAACATGATGGTGAGGTAACCGACCATAGCATGATAGATGATGTTGCATGAAAGCTGTTTACAGCCCCATGTCTGTACAATCTGTAATGCCTACCGTGTAGCACTGTACAGTGTGGCAGTTTGTGCATACTGTCCTTTCTCTACATGGGAATAAAATGCAGTTGCACTACAATTTTTCTTTGAAATAAAATATAGAATTGCTAAGGCAGAAAAAAAAAAAATTATTTGCCTGTAAGGAAAAATAATTCAGCAAAATCATTACCCGCCCAAAAATTTTCAGTAGCTATTTGCAACCAAAAATTCTTTAAAAAGATCATATACATTTACATTTTAAGGATTTTTTTAAGGGTAATCAGTTAATGAAAATTTGTTCTTACTTTCTTGAAAGCTGTGCAACGGAATAAAGTCTCATGGCAAGGCAAAGACTGCTTACTGTGTAGAAGCACAAAAACTTGTAAGGTCATTTTGCCCTTTCCTCTATCAGTTCAGCATTCTTTTCTACTGAATATTCTCAATAAGTTCTGTGGCCGAGAATCATAGGTTGTTTTTGAGCTGGATAAGTGAACTCTTTTATTGGCATAGACTCTCAGAGTTCAACAGCCACGCCGGTTTGGCCTCATCTACATCTGTAATTTTGCATATGCATTTCTGGAGATATCCCAAACTACACGTTTGTAATTTAAAAATGCAAAGCTGCAGAGATAAAATTACACACATTTTTTAAATGTAAGCCTTGAATGATCCAACTGACTGGGTTTCTGCTCCACAGAGACTAAGAATTGGGCTACGAGACCTCACAGTTCCAAGTTTCTTTAATGCTCTAATTTTGTTTTCCTTTGTTTAATTTTCTCCCATTATATCCAAGTTATACCCCCCTATGTAATCTGAAAGAATTCCTTTTCCTCTGTACTGTTTACACTCTTCAAGCCTTTGTGTACACTTCTATCTCCTTATTCATAGCTTTTAAAAAAAAATCTTCCCTCATTGGCCACTCTTTCCATGGTTTTAATCCTTTGTTCTTTAGGAATTCCTAGGGCGCCAAGTACTATCTGTAATATTTTGGGGAAGGTCCCACTGTTTTCATATGATATTTCTGCATAAGAAGATCAAATAACATTGATTTCGACACTACAATTTTACTATAAAGCCTGGATTCCTCTTAGCTTTGCAATTTTTTAAATTAAATACTGCAGTATACGCACTGTCTAAAACTTTGGGTGAAACCTCCAAGATATCACATAAACACTTCTTGCACATTAAAGTGTAGTGAGGAACTACATAAAAATGAAATTTGAATAGCTATGGAAAAATGTGTTCTCAGCCTTTCTGTGAGTTATATACTGCAAAGCAAACAGTCTAATCATGAGATAAATAACCCTGATGAGAGAGAGAAACAGACGGTTATAAACTTCAGAAAAGGAAGCTTCAAGTATTCAGCTCATTTAAATAGGTAAAACTACCCCACAGAGCTGTAGGAAATGGATTTGTTGGCAAAGATTATTTTCTGCAATTCACTCCCATTAAAATGTATTAGTTATACAAGAAAATACAGACACAACGTGGGCGATTTTGGGTTTGGTACGTCGTTTATGCATGGGGCTGTCATACAACCTGGTCAGCAAGAGAACCTCAGTGCAACAGCGCTGAAAAATCACAGCACATTCCATCTTGCCTTGTGCTCATAGCCTTGGCTAGCACACTAGGGTAAATCCAGCTCTGAGCAGAATGGTATGGGGTGAGATCCCCTTACTTCATATGCCTATTTCCTGATGTGTTCTCAGTCCTTTAGAAACAACTGATAGCCAGTGCAAACAGGACGGGGCTCCAGTTGCCGTGAACAAGCACACAGGAAAAAACTAGGAGGCAGTGGAACCTGGCATACGCAACCGGTATTTCCAAGGAGAAGAAGAAAGCAGAGTGGAGTGAGAAGGAGAGAGAAAATGCGAGAAAAGGACTGTTGGAAAGCTCCTGAACTATATTTAGGTCATGTAATCCGGATAGAGCATCATCAAGTTTACCTTACCTCTACATGCTAAAATCCCAGGAGGAACCGTATATTCTAAAAATGCTGTGCATCCGTATTTCTAAAGCTGTAATGGAATGTCTACATTTAGGCACTTAACTGGTGCACCAAAGGTAGAAACCTACCCGCCGGAGACTCTGCCCTCATTCAGGGGACAGCGATAGGAGGCTTGGCTCGTCTAGGATCTGACTGGGAAATCCAGTTCTCACCCTCAGCAACAGAGGGAACCTAAATCTATCACATTTCTAACTCGGGTACCTCAAGCTGTTGCTGCACTTGCTTTTCTTTCAACAGCATTGCTCCTCAGATAGCTCCCAGTTACTTTTATCTGCATCTGTGCTGAATCCTTAGTACAGGCAGCGCTGTCACAGTACTGGATAGTGGACTGCACTGTGGGGCTGATGGCAGGGTGTCATTTTTGTGTTACTCTTTTTTAAAGCAGGCACAGTTCCCAGTCTGGTTGACAAACATCCCAGCACTGCACCGACAAGGACAGAAGCTGCGCAGGAGAGACAGCAGGCAGCCAGTGCTGGCAGCTCAGATAGAAGCATTTGTGAAAGCTCGTGCCTTGGAAACTGCCAACGGGTTAACTGGGAGAAACCCACGTTGGCCGGTGGAAAGCACTGGAGGCATAACAGTTTATTATTGCCATGATACACTGTCTCCAGCTTAGCCAATGTTTGCTACAGGCAACTGAAAATTCAAGGACAAGCGAGGTGTACCAGCCCTACCTACCTTTGTTGAAGATAAACACAAAGCAGAGGCAGCGGGGGGGCTGCAGCTCTGTACTTACTTTCAGAATGAGCTCCTTGGCTGAGTGGGACATCAGGATTCTGTCACACCAGGCTGGACATCTCGTATTCATGTACTGTTTTCCCTGGCTAGAATCCTCGCTGTATGGATAACTGCAAACAAATCACAATCACAACCATGAGCAACTTTTGAAGCAGCCTGACACCTCTGGCTCAAATGACCACACTAAGTAAAAAATCTAACTGGCAAAAAGCAGCTCTTTTACACACCTCTCCTACTTATTTATCTTTCTTTTCTCCTCCCCCTTTCTTTCTTGTGTGCTCTTTCTCTGTTTCTCTTCTCATATCTACAGTCCTACTTTAGGTCACCATGTTGAGACACACACAGTTTAAAACTCCCACCTTCCAGCTTGTATTTTTGCATGTGAGCGTTTAAAGTCAGCAGACTGTATCTGTGTGTACCTGTGTGCCAGTATGAACATCAGCTCAACAACAACTCAAGTACAGTGTAAGCTTTTGGCTATGATTATGGAAAACAACAAGAGGCAGAAGAGGAAAAGGGAAACCTAGAGAAAAAAAGCCCTGTCCATTTCTTGGAATTTCTTTAAATGATTCTCTCAAGGAAAGCTATCCAGGAATAATTTAACAGAAAACAGAGTTTGTAGCACTGGGATCTCCGCAGCTGTACACAAACCCCACCTATATGGACTCTCTTAAGCTGTCAAGAAAGGAAGACAGGACAGGAAAGCAGGCTTTTTAGGGGATTTCTTTAGAACCAAGGAGCTTGGAATATGGTTCAAAGAAAATGATGCTGACTACGTAAGATTCTGCACCTTTATATGAAATTGTGCTAACAAAAAGCAAGTTATTTTGTAAAGACATGTGGAACAGAAGCTGCCTAAGTAGTAGTTATGCCATGGGGTCATTATAAATGTGCTATCGGATGCCCAGTTCATTCTAACTTGGCTTTAAAAGGCAACATAAAGTGTTTATTTTAATCTACAGAACAGCTTAAAATAAGTGAACTCAACATGACTGTGTGAGTCCACGGCCTGGGATTGCCTAAAGCACCCAAGGCAGCACATCAAGGTTCAACTGGCAGGAGGATGAGGCCAAAGCTTTCATCGTTTTATCCAAGCGCTCTCATCAGTTTAACATGATAGAACCTTGAATTTGCTGATGGCTCATCATGCTATGAGGCTCATGGTTGGAACTCCCAGACCATTTCCCAAATGGTACAGGTGAAAGCTAAAGAGATTCTTTGGAGAAATCCAGAGGGTTTGTGACAGGCTCAGTTTCCTGAATAAAGAATCTGGATGAATTGAAGTTTCTCCTTGGTAAACATCTTTAAACCAAAACCATAAGGTTGGTGTGTATTATCTACATATGTATGTGTGGGTGTATTTAAAATGACATTTGTGGTTTATTCTTTTCATCATTGAATTCATAAAGGCAATACTGAGGTTTTCCTGATATGTGTGTTAAAATACATAAAATACTGGTATTGTAACAAAAGGGTTTGTATGCTTGAAGAGAAACTTATTTACCACCCTACTTGGTGCGGTGCTCTGCAACTGAGATGTATAGCTTTCCACCAAATGGGTTTACAAGCTACACTGCCATTAAAAAGATTAGCCATGGCAAACATCCAAGAAAAGCGTACTGAATGTATTGGAACAAACCAGTGATCTCAGTACCTTTTCCACCTCATCAAACCTAACAAGACTCATTTTCAAAACATATTATGAGAATTCAATTTGCTGCTTCACTGACATACAGAAGTACAGCTTATTTCTGAGTCTCTGTGAAATATTTTGATGATGTAATACTATTGGTAGCATACGCTCTTTGTCTGCAGTTTAAGGGTTGATTTTTTCTGGTAACCTCTTACTTTAGTTACTCAAGAACCTCACAGAACTGAAGCTACTTTTTATGACATAAGGTAGAAGGAACAATCACATTTCATATAATCCTTCCTTTTACAGCATTAACTGTATGGCTTTTAAAGTATGATGTTCCTTACCTGGAATGATCTGTTACTGCTATGTGTTAAAGCATTTCACCCGAGAGCCTATATTCTGCGAAATGGTATTTATCAATTTGCTTTATTGATCTTAACGTTTTCACAGGGTGAAAACTTCTGCCAATTTTTCAAGGTCTTCAGCGCTGATCACCCAGTCAAGAAGTTACTGTAGTTTACAAATATCTTCAACAAATCAGATTTCTAATGGCTGGGACAGAGATGAAAATAAATGCCACAAAACTTATCTAGATAAAATGACCTGCAGGTAGTAATTTAATACAATAATGTGGAGCAAGCTCTTCTTTTTATAAGGCAGCATCCTTCCTTTGGACCAGAAGCATGGGGCATTCTGTCTCGCTGAACACTAATGAATGAGGCTTCTCCCTTCCCACCATCACCTCTTTGGCTCGTGCAAATCTCGTTCTCAGTGAAATGTTGACATAGACGTAACAAAAAATCCTAACTAGGTACAAACCCCAGTATTATGAAAACTACTGTCTCTCCTCCTCTGTGCTCTAGTAGGGTCACATATATTTGGGAATAAGCAAGCTTCTTTTGCAGATGTTCTCAAAAAGTTACCAAAGCTAAATATGACTCAGAATAGCTGGAAGGGGTTCTTTTCCATGATTTAACAGGGTTTAGGGACAGGATAGTTTAGGTTATGTCACGTATCTTAAACAGATTTTTTGTAAATTAAAGCTCTGTTAAGAGTTTTCTGGAATAAGAATGACACTGAAGACACTTCCATGAAACAAGCTGCTGAATGTACACCATTCCAGAACAAAACTTTTCAAACAACAGTAATTGCCTCCATCATCTTGTCTCATAGTTAAATGAACAGTGGGATGAAAATACTACAACTGCTTCCAGAATTGAATCATCTTCCTGTAAACACTCAGGTTTTTGCTTGGTTGCAGCATTTATAAGGGTTTCCCTCATCATACTCTGGTGTCTTACATGATGTTACCTTGTTCAGATGTCTTCCCACCAGCTGATGAGACTTAAACCCCATCAATAGAAGCAATTAAATGGGGAGGCAGAAAGATGCATGAGCCTTTCAGAAAGCCAGGCTGATGATTCTGTTGCTCCCCTAACAGGGAGATGTTGCAAAAATCAAAGATGCAAGGAGAATGCCCAAAGCCTCAGAACTGCCACACGCAACAGCTCTCAGTTTTAGCCCCGTACACAGAATCTGTCACCAGAATGAAGCCTGTGGGTACGCTCCTGCACTGCACGCATGCGTGCTCCTCCTGAAGCTGCAAACTTGGCCCTGGAACTGTGGAGGCTGCAGAGTGCCCAACGGGATAACCAACAGGAGAGCGTGTATTTCAGAAAAAGCAGGACACAAATCCATGACGCTCATTTTGCTTCTTCCAATACAGCAATGGCCCAGATAGCACAGACTCGCAGTGGTACTCAAGAAACGGGAAATCATTTCCACCGACTTCAACGGGCTAACCAAAATACAGGTGTGTTAAAACACACTTCTATTTGACCACTAACTTCTTACTCCCTTTAGGGTGGCTTCAGGATTTACCCCCTTCTCCTTCCTTTCCACTCCACTTCTCACCTGCCTCTTTGCAATAAAGCATAAATATTCTCTTTCAAAGAATAACACAAATTTAAATTTCTGTGCATGTAAAAAGCAGAACTATTCTTGTAATACACATCTTCCGAAAGACATAAAAAGCATCAGACTTTCTACTATCAAGTGCACTAAAATAGATTTGTTACGCTGACACCTCCAATCTCTTTTCACACACTCGTTCAAGGCAAGTAAGAAACTCATAGTTCTCAATTCAAAACTCAGTTAATAATTCTGGCTAACAGATCCGTGAATTGGAAAAATAATTGATAAAAACAACTGAAGATATGATAAAATGTTTTTAAGGACTCTACATCAAATAACCAGAGGTTTAAAATTCCAGTTTTAATCTCCCAGGGGGCAAGCATCATGCCACCTCTCTGTACAGCCTTGACCATCAGAACTGTGACTGAAGCAGAGAACAAGGGAGAGCCAGCTCTCTCAGCCCCATGACTAGACAGGAAAGAATGTCTTTTTTTTCCCTTTCAGCAGCATTCTGCCTCAATCACAATCAGTCTTGTGAAGGTACAGAAAACAGCAATCTTAAGACTGAATAGCAAGTGCTCATGTAAAAATGATGACATAACAGATAAAGGCCTCTAGGTACCACTTAAATATAAAAGATAAATAGATATAATGCTAACACATACAGGTGCTAAAGATAAGTTAAAGACTGTACACACTTCTTAACCTCAGTATTCAGTATGGCTACTGACTTTAAAAATACAAATGTATAAATAAGGAATTCCATGTGGAACAATTTTTCTGCCCTGCTTAAACCATGCCGAAGTTGAAATTTAGCACCTCAAACATTCATGCTAGCTGAATAACTAATAACAAAAATAGTCTGATATTCTCTGTGTATGCCAGCCAGCAGTTATGCAAAATATACTTTGACTGTATATCCCTCTGGAGATAATGGACAAAGAGGCAGTTCTGGAGCTGTAACATCCACATGAGAGACTCGTGTGATTTATCTCCGGCTGTTCAGGATTCGTTTTTTTCTCAAGATACTCCTAAGTTGCTTTTCCATCTTATTTCACAAACTTTTTTTCTGTTATGCTAATTTTATTTAACCAGAAAGATTAGTGTCAGGTGAGTTTTCTGAATAAAACTTCTACGAATTACTAACTGAAGCAACAACATTAATACGATGCTAAATGGTGTCAAAAATTGACCAAACACTTCCAGGAATTGTGAACTAACTTGACAAGGAACAGGCTGCCCAATGAACTACTTGTATTAGAGTTAGTAAGGATGAGAGCTCCTTGGCAATTGGAGAAAATAAACCATTAGGACTGTCAGTAATATTCCTGCACTAGTGCTGTTGACAGGTGTTGTCAAAGATGATTGGACACCTTTACAGAAATACTTACTGCAGGGTGAAAAGTCTTCTGACATCATAAACCATCCTGTCAACAGCGTCTTAACTCGAAACACAAGCCAACAATACTGTGTATATAAATGTCTCCTTAAGTGGCATTTCCAGTCAGGAAAAATGCTTCTAATGAACTCTTCTCTTGTGTAAGAATGGATGAAATGTATAACAGAGATGGGTGAAATGTACTTTCTATCAGGAAATAATTAATTCACTTTATTGCACTAAAAAAGATTACATGCTGCTGACGAGTGGTGTTGTCACACTTCCTACAATACTGCTGGAAATCTTTTGGCCATAGAACCTGTGTCGCAGCTTATCTCATAAAGAGATTGATGCTTTATAATTCCATCCTCTCTCAGGTATTTTGTTTTAGATACAATTCAGTGATATGAAATGTGGGGACAATTCACAGGTGAGAACAAGTGGCCTTTGAACAGGAGGCACTTCCACTCTCTGAAACATGATAAAAGTTTGCATAAACATCTGCATCTGAATCTAGATGTAGGGTGCACAGGTTTTCAGTTTTGCTTTAGCCCATTTTATTTTGAACTTGGGTATTTGTATTTGCATTTACAAAACTTTCTCTTGCTTTTAAGTCTTTCTATTTGCATATGATATTGAAAGAGAACTTCAAAAGAGGAAAAATTCCAACCACTTTTCATCAGAAAATTATTTACTATTTTTGTACTTTCTAAGAAAATGTCAGGTCAATTTACCTTTAGCTCTGACACACTTTCAGATTGTCTAAGATGCTGTAACCAGAAGCAAGGACAATGAAGGCAGGTTGCCAGATCAAGCTTTGGGTGCTTCAAAAGTTACAACCACAGAATCATTGAATGGTTCATGCTGGAAAGGACCTTAAAGATCATGTAGTTCCAATCCCCTGCTATGGGCAGTGACACCTCCCACCAGACCAGGTTGCTCAAAGCCTCATCCAGCCTGGCCTTGAACACTTCCAGGGGTGAGGCATCCACGACTTTGTTCTACATTGTAAGGCTAGATATAAATAAAAATATTTGATATTTTTATTGGACAAGGTCCCAACTCAGCATTAATGTGAGCTGCTATACAGGTGTGATTTCAATAAAATGTCATTCAATCAATCAAAGCATGACATCTAATGTTTGTCAGCTTCCAGACTCTTAGTTCCTTCCTCCAAACTGAGTTACTGTTTTATATTTCCTTGGAGCTAAAAGGGAGAATTGGGTTCCCTAGTTCTCTTCCTAACAAATGACCCTATGCAATTTATCTTCATATGCTCATCTTAGGCAGCAGATAGTTAAAAGCTAAGCAATGAGATGTATTTCTGTTTGAATTAAATTAGCTGCTTCATATGTACCAAAATACTAACAAGCCTTGGTGATGCTCTGCAGAGCTAACTGGCCATGATATGCATCTCACTCAAGTCAAATCAGGAGGGTAAACACTGTCCTGCAAACACAGTAGTTAAAGTACAATGCGTTAAACAGCTGCTACTTGCAAAAGCTACACTAACACCATGGTGATTGCACCAACAATCAGAGTCAAAGGTGGCAATAAAACGGGGGGTCACCCGGGCAATCTAGCAGCAAGGGGTAAGAAGGGTAAACAGGACTCAAGCCCTAACTCTGGGCACAGCACAAACCAGGAAGGTTGATGACATGATGCTTTTCTCTGAATCTTTTCTATGGATTTATATCAGGCCTATCACTTTTTGGCTTAATGTACTTTAGAAAACACATCTCTCTAATTTGCTTCAGGGTTCACATTACTGAATCACCAGCGTAACTGTGGACCTTTCTCAGTTAAAAGAAACCCAGAGCTCCTTTCTTTTCCCTGCAAGCGACAACTGGCCCTTTACCTTCCACCCAGAATGCTCCCCATGGAGACAATCTCTCCTCGCTGATTCTGAACGGCTAAACCACAGCGGTGGGACCTTTCCAGTGGTGGCCAGTGCCCCTGCCTGGGGCGTCCTGCCTGTCCAAGGCAGAGAGGCTGACACAAGGCTGATAGCAACTGGTTTGGTTCATTTTGCTGCTCCAAACCAGTGCTGGGGAGAGGCCGAGCTAACCACTGTGGATTATTCAGCAACACTAATGCCTCGGCAAGGGGACAGACAACAAGTGACGCACTTCATTGCATTAATAGCAATAACGTTGTACTCCACTAAATGTATGTAAACATAAATGTAATTATGACTAATGTTAGCTTGTTGGGAAGGACCCAGTGCTGGCTTGTCTCAGCAAAACAGTCTCATGTTATTCTGTGGCTGTGTTCAAGTTAAATGTCTTTTCTGATAACATGTCTGGGTAAGTTACTTCTGGGATAGAATTTACCAGTTCTCATATCGGAATAAAATTACAGCAAAGCTGAGGCAACAGGTGGGACAGATTTCAGGTTCCAAACTACTGGCCTTTTCAGCAGCATTTTTAGACAAGAATACAATGGGCAGCCTCCCTAATAGCAAAGACCATGATGTGTTTATAATTTGCTTTTTGCTTGCAGCTGGATCATAGTCCTCACCTTATGCATGGTGTACAGTAATGCTCAGTCCTTGAAACTTTTTTACTTCATTGATCTTCCTCTCTCTTTCCCTTTGCCACAATTCCTTAAAACAAACAGAACTGCTAACTTGCATAATTCCATCCAGTCCCTCACGAATTAAAGAAATGCTTTGTTTTAATTTAGAAATTGATTGAGAACAATGGTGAGAGCTGTACCGGTTTAATCTGTGGAGAGAAATGGGGATAAGAGCTGTCTGAAAGCCATCTTAATGATTAAATTCTCATTGTTTTGGAGCAAATGACAGCTGTCTTTTCTGCTTCCAGCTGGGAAACTGTTTCTGTGCTCCAGGCTTGGATGCTGGAAGAACCTGGACAAACCGCACAATGCCCTGTGGGAATGTGTTCCTAAGGGTCTGAGGGATCCACTGGTGATTAAACATACTTCACTGATACCTGGAAGGTGTTTTACTGTACATGAATGAGTATGAAGTATTTCTGTTTGGTGGAAAATATTTCTTAATTGGCAGAAAAACCGTGTGTTCTGTGTGCCCATTAGGATATGTACACTAGCATCCACAGGGCTGGGTACAAAAGGCAGAGCTGTTCTCCCCTGGACAGTCTCTGCAGAAGGGAAGGAACAAGTGAATGCATTTGAAAAAGGTTTTGCTTTGTGCAGAGCAGACTGGCTCACTCTGTAGTGCAAATCAGACCTGCAAAACTGTATGTATCATTGTGCAACCTATTAGAATAAAAAAAGGTCATGGGACAAAATACAAGGGTAGAGAATAAACAGATTATAGACTAAACAGGATTATGATAGAATAAGGCACCAGAGCCAGACACAATTCCAAAGGAGAAGCTCTTCCAACAGTAAATGAGATTCAACCTGTCTCCTGGTGAGAGGTGTCAAAGCCAATGCAGATGCTGCCAAAGCAGAGGGTCTGGCTGAGAAAAATATCACACAGAGGATATCTCAGACAGAAACGTATGTCCAACCAGTAAATTACATGACAGCCTAATGCAACCACAAACAAGCACAGGTCACTTTAAGAGAATGATTAATACGTAAGATTACTGTGCATGCAGACTTATCTGAAAGCAAACCTTGTAGGTGGGTGTGAACTCTTGCTAAAGTCAGCTCCTATCTTTGCTATACAACAGCTATAAGAATAATTATAATAATTAATGGAGGGGAGTGATAAAGGTAACAATTGCCCACCTGTATATTGACTGACCATGATGTCGTTACTTCTTTTTTCACAGCTACTGCCTTTTGCACTGATTGCTGACTACTGCAAACTTTTCCAGCCTCACACTGGGGTTGCTGTTTGCTCACGGCCAGGCTGTTCAGCCTATGAATGACAGAGCTTACAGAGTTTAAAATTCTGAGTTGTATTTAGTTTCCAATGGCTAAGGTTGCTATGGGCTACGTTAGGTTACAAAGGGTAATGAGATCAAAACATGATTATTCACTATATAAAGTAAAGGGCCTCAAAATACAAGAGTATAGGAATGGGTGAATAATGTTTGAAAAATATTCTGTTCAAGGGGGGTCTTTATGTCTGTGTGAAGATCACAGACTTGTACTGCAGCCCTTGATTTCTCATTAAGCTGTAATTCCTCCTCCAGCCTGCCTTGGTTTTTGGTGAATTTCAGGAGGAAGGAGGAGCTGTTGCTGAAGGCAGCGTGGTTTGTTACTTCTATCCTGAGCCCAAGGGAAGACAAATGAGGAAAGAGGTGGCATTGGAAGAGGTTAAACTCTTGATCGGGGAGAGGAACAACCAACTCTAACTTGTTGGAGTTGTCCTTGCTGGCTGGGAGGGATGTTCTGCAGACAGGTTTCTTGGTGATCCCAACTCTGAAGTGCAAGAATGTGCCTGCAAACCCCCATGGGGAGAGGCTGCTGACCTGGAAGAAATGGCTTCAGTCCCTGCAGGTTGAGATCTGGCAGGCAAAGACTTATTTCCTCAGAAGCTCATTCACGGCATCACATGAGTGGCTGGAGCACCTCCCATACAAGGACAGGCTAGGAGAGTTGGGGTTGTTCAGCCTGGAGAAGAGAAGGCTCCGTGGAGACCTCTGAGCGATCTGCCAGTACCTGAAGGGGCTACGAGAAAGCTGGGGAGGGACTGGTTACAAAGGCTTGTGGCGACAGGACGAGGGGCAATGGGAATAAACTGGAGAGGGGCAGACTTAGATTAGACATAAGGAGGAATTTCTTCACAGGGAGAGCAGTGAGGCTCTGGTTGCTCTGGGAAGCTGTGGCTGCCCCATCCCTGGAGGTGTTCAAGGTCAGGTTGGATGGGCTTGATCTAATGGGAGGTGTCCCTGCCCACGGCAGGGGGGTTGGAACTGGATGATCTTTAAGATCCCTTCCAACCCTAACTATTCTATGACTCTATAAGGTCATATTAATTTAGCTATGTTGTGTTCCTATGCAGCCTTTCACAATAGTCAACGCACCTTCCAAAAGTGAGTTTATAAAAGGTGTATCCTCACTCAAAAAGAAAGGAAAATTTACATTAACATCTTATATAAGGCATCAGCTTAGTTTCAGTTCTCTTTAAACATCAAATGGTGAGTGAAAAATACAGCTTTACAGCAACGTTCTTTTCTCCATGACTGTCTAGATTTGTCAAATAGAGTAATGGAGGGAAAGAGGCCTCTGGTATTTCTATTTCCTTACAGAATTATCTGCACTATTGCTTAGAGAGAAGCAAGAAATCAGCAGTTTAAAAAAAATATTTGAAAGTATTCTTGACTCAGTAGAGTGTCTCCATTCTCTACAGAATTAAAAAGTAATTTTTTATTTGATATTACTACAACACCAAAATTTTACTTTTAGGAACTATTAGCACAGAGACTAGAGAGAAAATAAGAAAAAGTTTATATAAAGTTAAGGTTTTAAAAGCTATTGGTAAAAAGCATGACAAATTATAGCTGGAAATACACAAAGGCCTCATTTTTCGCCAAGACCTGTGAATAATGATTTCTGAGATGTCTTCTTTAACAAGTGGTGAGAGTTAAGTGCTCTCACTGATTACTGAATGTAGTTTACAATCAACTGAAAAGAGGAGTTAGCACACTGTACGTGACTTTTGAAGAGCACATTGAAATCAACAACTACAACTGCAGCGGAGAGGATCAAAACCCCAAAAAATATTACAACACATTATAATTTCATTATGGCATTTTATAGTTAGAAAATTACTCAAGAACTTCTGTTAGTACTTATATTGAAATGCTAGCTCAGTGTAATGAAAAACTGGAAACAAAAAGGTCTGACAAGTTAAGTCTTCTTGAGTGGTTTTTTTTTGTATCAAATTCGCATTTTTTCATATTTTAAACAGTGTATTTTATGATAAAGCACATTAAAAAATGCCTTTTGCTTTGATTTTTTCTCACTTAAGAATCTTTTTTTTATTTTCTCTAAAAACTAGAGAGCAAGAGTAATAACTCTTCGTTATAGCTCCTGCAAAGCCTCACCAAAGGTCAGTTTCCCAAACATTTATGAGCATGAGAGATGTTTATCAGTGTATTAAGGCAATCTAGCAGGTCTCCTTCCCTGAGATGCAAGCATGCTGTTGTCACCTGTGTCCCACGATGTGTCCTACACCTGTACTGAACAAGCCTGCCGGCCCCTTGCCTGGAGAGACCACGGCGCATCCCTAGGGCCGTGTCAAGCCTCTCTGGCTCCAGCCCCACCGCTAGCACGGCAAAGCCAAATTCATCACCAGGGTGAGCAGTGCCCAGACTTGTCATGCCTGGCCTGATGGATCACTTCTTCAGCACAAGCCAAATGAATTTACAACTTGTATTGTGTTCTCGACGGCCAAGCACAAGGCACCAGGGTGCTGGCAGCCTGTGCCGAACTGCCAAGCTCCAACACTGGCTGTTTCTCTGAACTGGAGCCAGTAAATGGTATAGCATCGTGACGTGATCTTAGGCACAACTTCATGCAATGAAATTTAAACTTTTAAAATGCTGTATGAAAATTTCGGATGACAACTTGCTTATAAGAAGGGTCATCTGAAGAGCCAAGAGTAGCGATTTCCTTCCAAACAAATTCTTACCAGTATAAAAATACATGCCTACAGGACTGTTGTGTCTTTCTTTGAAACTAAGGAGAATAGATGGAGAAATTAATTGTAAAAGATGCATATACATTAATATAAAACAATTAAATACAGAAATGTACAAAAATATCCTCTCCATTCAGATTATTACAACAGAAAAATTTCTTTCATCATTTTGAATGAAAACTGAGAAAATGCAAGAATCAGATTTTATTGGTTTCTGTCTGTACCGTTAAGTACATAAGCACTCTGGGGACACTAGAACTTCCAAATACTTTCTAGAACAGCAATACGTTCATCCTCACTTTTGTAATCACAGCCTCAAATTTAAAATTAAATTCTAAAACACTTGTACACTCATAACTGAGAAAAATACTATCTGAGAACAACAAGTCCCTCTTTGCATATGAGGAAGTTTTCGTAGTCTTGAGGAGATCTGTAGAGTGCATGAAAACGCTGACCAGAGCTGGCTTAACTAATTTCCTTTCAGTCTCTCACATGCATTCACTGTAATGCTTGGTGCCATGAATAGACTGTTTTCTTACTTATTATTTCTTCGCTATGAGAGAGGTGAGACACTGGCACATGTCACCCAGGAAAGCTGTGGCTGCCCCATCCCTGGAGGTGTTCAAGGCCAGGTTGGATGGTCCTTGAGCAGCCTGATCCAGTGGGAGGTGTCCCTGCCCATGGCAGAGGGGTTGGAACTTGATGATATTTAAGGTCCCTTTTAACCAAAACTACACGATTTTGTGATTCTATTTTAATTAGGACTTTGCTAATTTTTATGCTACAAACCCAGGGGTTTCATTCAAAACAAAGCCCTCTGATGAACAAAGGGGAGTTGGTTGTCCAATGTGGGACGTCCCAGGCCCCCAGCCAGCACTAGCTGGGAGGTCAGGACTAGGATTTCATGCTGCATTCGGCGCTATGCCGGGAAGTAAGCGATAACATTGGTCAGTAATAGTGTCACATGTTTCTACCTGTCCATATTGACACCTGAGGTACCCAGATCACTGTATAATGCTACTCTAGGAATGGTGTGAATATAAACCAAGAAAACTACTCAGGGTGAAATTTTCACCCCATTGATGTTAACCAGAAAAATACCACTGACTCCAAAGGAGTAAAGCTTTCAATAAGATCTCATGATAAAGTCCAGTGAATAAACAGTTTATGTTGATAAAAAATGAATTTATAAGTAACTTAGTCTGCTGTAACTCTAAGGGAAGTGACCTTTTCCACTTATTTTGAGAGCACGCTTAATCTCAAGTGTGCTTTTTGAGGAAAACACTTGTCAATAAGTTGGGAATGCAACTGTGCTATTGTGTGTAATCGTGTGCAGACTGTGTGCACAAATGATGAAGCAAATCAAAGGAAGAGAAAGCTGTCAACTGATCTTTCCTTTTCTAAAAATGAGAAATGTAGTACTAAATGCATTTAGCACCACTCTAAGCAAGATACTCTGTCTTCAATTGCTGGCCGGCATCCCATGATATAAGACAGTAGCACTATGGATCAAGAACAGAAGTAGAGAGTAATTCAATACAGAGACTGAATCAATGGGCCATAATTAAAATATCATGTATAAAACAAATTCTGGAATACTATTTTAAGGCTCTCACTACAGTTGCGTACAAGTTTACTCCAAATTCAAAAGCTCACATTAGGCCCATAAGCCTGACACAAAAAGTGACTAGAGCTTTCTCTGTCTCTCCCTCCAGTGAAAAAGGCTTTGTTTGATGCATTTGCAGAACAAATGGATGCACGACACACTTTCCAGCTAAGAATATCAAGAAGCTTAAAGAAGTAGTTTCTAAATATACAGGACTGATCATATCCTCCTTTGGTTAAAAAACCAAAATCTAGTATGACTGGATATATGACAAATATCTTGTATACTATGCTTGTATTTACAACCAGTACATAAAAGCAGCTAAATTGTGAAAAGCTAGATAATTTTTTTTTCCAGAAGAAAAGAGAAAATGAGGGAAAAATGGAGGAAAAACTACTAGGAAGTGAAACCAGGGCATTAGGCCATATTTTTGATTTCTTTCTTGTATGAGAAAAGGTTCTAATCTAAAAAGAATACGTCCTACATTAAACCCACTGCTTTTTGCCTATTCAAAATACCTAGAGCCAATTTGCTCTATATGACTTCGTATATTCATTAGTGGCTTTCCATCTTGAGTTTTTAGTGATATTCTCATATTCAGTTTTCATGTTTCATCAATATTCTCTACTTAAGTTCAAAGAAATTTTGTGTTATAAACACTCGGTGTTAGCATCTCTACCATGCCAGCTTTCAGTAAATAAAAAATTATTTCTGTTATTACTATTACTTAATTATAAAAAGGAAATGGAATGAGTAGCAGGCAAAGCTGAATGTTCATCCCCTTCACTGCTCCCCTTTGATGTAGGCGAGGACAGCGGCCCCAGGGCTGGTTCTCTGTGGGCCTTTGGAGGTCGAGGAAGGGTTTGCCACATTACGTTGTACCCTTCCTTCCTCCCAGGCTGCTCACAAAGCTCAAAGCAGGGAACTGAGTGGGCCCAGAGAGGTGAATGGGTGAAGCTAGAAATAACCCTTTATGGCCATTTCCCAAGATCTGGACAGGATCCCTGCTCAAAATTGTCTGCTTCCACCTTGGAAGTACAGATCTGTTTGTATTTTTGTTTTGCAAGCATCTGAGCGAGTTAAAGAGCTGTAGACTGTAGACAACTGCTGAGTTCAGCGTCCCTCAGCGCTGCCGTGCAGGAGCAATCCGCACGGCACCAGCGCGCTGTGCAGCGGTTTGGGGCAAGAAGTGAAGAACACCACCAAATTCAACTAAAGTAACAGTGTATTTGGGGGGGTGGGATCCAATTACCAGGACTATGGCCAGTACGTCTGTCTAGACGTCCACACTCTTGCAAAAACGTTCTGGGATGTTTGATGGCAAGAAGTGGTCAAGACCTTGGTTTTTCATCTGATTCGTAAGACAACAAAAACAAGAGTAATGGACTGCTGGCTGCTGCCCTAGGTAGGATTCATCAGCAGCTGGAGAGACAGGGTGCCGCCTCCAGCAAAGCCACGCCAGAACGGGACACCGCGCTGAGAGCCACTGTGTGACAGCCCCTAGTGCTGGGAGAGCGAGGGGAACACATACAGAACTCCAGTCCACCACAATGTGTTACGCAGATCAACGACAGCTAGGGCTCAGCCGCCTCCGCTTTTACATTTGCATGCCAAAATCGTAGTTAATGAAGTATTTCATGTCTAATATTGGTGGTGTGTACAAAACAAATCAAGGATATGGGCTAGATTTGCCTTTGGTTTTGCAAGGAAACAAAAACAAGTAATAAAATCAAGGAAGGAGGAGTTGGCAGCAGATAAGATGCAAGCAGAAGCTGGTGACAGCCCTCCTTGACAACAGCGCTATGGCCTCAGAGAGCTGCTCCTGTAGTTTCCTAGCCAAGACTCCAAGTATGCGGGCAGGGAAGGGGAGAGGAGATGACACTTAGCTTATATTACAGGGTATTTCTTTCATTTAACTCATTATATCAATCAGACAAAGTCAGTATCTGTTTCATCCACAGGGATTTCTAGGATGGATCATTTTCACCTGGTCTTACATTTTTTTTACCAGGGTTTCATCTCTGGTGTTGCACTTTATTTAATTTTTGTGTTCAGACAATAACAGTTTCATGCAGCAGGCATAGTAGCTTAAACTATTAATAGTATCAAAATACATCATTTGGATATTAATGCTCTGTGTCAAAGTATTTAGATACTGAGGCAGCAGAGAGTATAAAATCAGTTGACTAATATTTAATTTACTCCTCTTGTTCCTGTCCACACAGTCCTTCCCATCCATCCCCTTGAAGCTCACTGCTGGTTTTATAGCAATGTCAGCAGTTCTGAGTCACAGCCCTCCAGTGTACTCCCACTTTTACTTCTAATTCTTTAGTCAAACATCTTCCATTTCTCCCAAGGCTTCTTTAGCTCTTTATAGTGTCTAACATTGCATCACTTCAAGCTCCATTCTGGCCGTACCTCAAGGAGAAGTCTCTCAGCCTGACAGGGATTCCTAGGTACTTCAGCAGCTGATATCAGCCGGCTATCACTCTCTCTGGATCAACACCAGGAAGTGACACAGAAAATCTTTCTCCCAGCTACCCATTTTCACCAGGGAAGGCCAAGACCAACTTGGTGTCCCATGAGGAGCATCCTGTGGCCATCTCCCTTTTCCTGTGGTTTTCACCACTCTCCTCGCCCAGTCCTCCCTCTGCAGCCCTGTCTCACTGTCCCACTCTCTCACCAGCTAACTCATTAGAGCTTTCCTCTTCAGGCTGCCTCTGCAGGTCCTGGTCTCCCTGCTTGGAGGCCCAGTGCTGGCTTGCGGCTTCACTCTTCCGGGTCCTAGCCATGTCCTTCCCTGCACGGCTACCAGGTGGCTCCCATACAGCTTCAGTTCTGGCTTTTGTTCTGCCTGTATTTCATTCATGAAGGTTTCCCACCACCACTTGCTCCAATGGGATGTAAAGGAGAGGAAGCCTCATTTATTACTTCCCCACAACCTCACAGGGGATGGCCCACGGTAGATGAGAGGAAAATCCTGCGTTGTATCTAGTCTAGCTGCAGTTTGCAAGAAACTAAACCACTAAAATAACACACGTCTACTGAGTTTTGTACGTATTTGTGAAAAGAGATTTTTCACGGGTTTAGACCTTGGCCAAGATGATCACATCATTTCACAGACAGATCAAAAGTACAGCTTAGATACAAAGACTACTCAAACTAAATTTCTGATCCTTGCTCAAGAATATAACAACATCAAACCATACTGACAGGAAGGTCTGAAGAATCTGCAAACCATTCATGCCATAAATGTTTTTGTCAAAACCTCTTCTGGCTGGAAGCACTAATGTTGGTGAAATCAAGTCAAAGAGTATTTCTGGTAAAAAACTCATATCTATTTCCCCTCATCTCCTTTTACCCTGACCAGGTACACAACTAATGGAATATACTCAGAGATGTACACACTGTTGGTCTTCCTTTATCACACTCAATCAATAAGAACAATTTAGAGCAGTGGTAACCTCTCTGTGCATGCTTCCATTGTCCCAAGAGATCAATATAATCAGTATCGCAGCTGGCTGGTGAGAAATAATGAGATTATGATAACAAAAAGGCAAGCTTTCCAAATTTTTTCTTAGTGTATGCCAAAACATCATACTATTCTATCTGTCCATACAGGACAAAAGAGAAATATTTAAGAATATTTTATCCACTAAAAAAAAAAAAGAAGTACATAAAAATATGCCTTTATCTATGAATTCTTGTTACTTTTATTTTGTTTTGCAAATGCAGAATTTCCTTCCCTTACAAGCAACTGTGAGATTTGATTTCTTAATTCTTGGAAAGGGGCCATACGTGTTTAAAATGGCACCAAATTTTCCATAGTTCTCTCTTAAGCAGGACTGCCATTTGCAAAAATCTTGGTTTTGTCCGACAGCAATACTTGTCAATTCACAACTAAAATTCACCCGAGGAATACAGCGGATTAAAGTAATGCATGTGCATTAAAAAAGCCAAATTATTCTAATAGTCTTAGGAGTTTTATAACATGTTTACCAAAACTGAAAAAGCAGAATCTAAGTTCTGGTCCTCTTTCCTGATGCTCCTCTTGCTGCCTGCCTTGAGCACCAGCTTTAGGCTCCACACCCCACCATGAGCCCAGTCCTAGTGAAGTGCCACCACTAGTCAGTTTGAGGCAAAAGACTGACTTTATGGTTGCAATAAAGCATTTTAACAGGTTATCTGGGTCCAGTGTTTAAAAGTAGCTACACATCTCTTAGCACACAATCATGTCAGGTCTATTTTAAGAGCTGCTATAAAATTCAGGATCAGCTGAATCCAAATGATGAGCACTATTGGCATGGGGACTGTGTTACACTGTTCACGTAGTGATGGAGGGGATGTGGGGAGATGGAGCATTTACAAAAGGACCTAAGATCATTATCATTTCTACAGTATGTACAGGAACACTCACATTTTACCTGCGGTGCTAGTAACAATTAACTTTTAGCCAGCTAGTTAAATAAATGGATTATGTATGAATCTTACCTGGGAGGAAAGGAGATGTCCAGTTCATACAATCTGTCTTTAAACACTGACAGCTCTCTGTCAAATTCTAAAAGCTATAAAAGATAGAAATAAATGTATTCATTCTTTAATGCTGAACTGAAGCAATCTAAAAATACTACATTATATAAAAGGAAATAAACAGAGACTTTAATTACACAGCTTGAGGTATATCTCTCATATAAAAGTTCTTAAAACATAATGCAAAACACTCAGTACTGTTTTGATACATCAACAGTTCCTTAAGAAATGTGTTCAGAATGCTCCTTTTCATCTCAGTGAAACACGTAACGCCGCATCTTTGCAGCAGTGACCTATATATACAATTACTATTTCAAGATGGCTAATTTTTTCCAAATTTTATTAGCAATCCCTTCGAAGATAAACCTGATTGGCATTAAATAGTACAGGAAACTGATTTGCTAATCAGCCAACAAAAATGCCAGCAAAAGTATTATATTGCTTTATATTAACTTCAGCTCAGATAAGCAGGTACAATAAACCCAAGGATGTGCACATCACTCTTCCTAAGCAAAGACAAGCAGTGTTTTTGTACACCAATTTTGGGTGGTGCACGTCAGATAGCAGAAAGAGGGATACGTGACAATAGGTAAAATGTGTTCCTAGGCAGCAGCCAAGATATAGTACTAGAAGCAGATATTTAACAGAGATGTTCATAAGTCTAGATTTAATGTCCTACATAAATATTAGTCCTTGCCAAATTTGTTTTCCCCTGGACCTCTACAGAGAAAATAAATATCTGCAGCCTTTTGTTCATAAACACAAATGCGCTCATAACAAGTCAATGATAATCATCCACATTAAACCAACAACTATTCTGACGGACATAAATGACCTTATTTCAGAATCACGGCTGGTGTTGTGCCTGACGTCCCAGTGAATTAGCGAGTTAAAAGAGAAAAAGCTCATCATCTGCACTGTTACCAGCCGTCGCTCTAAGTGCCACTTTCTATTTTGACAAGCATGTCATCCAAACAGCATCCCGCACGATGGTGGCGTGTTTGCCCACTGTTCATTAATCATGTCCCATCTCACAGCTGTGCTGATACCATTGTACGAATGGCAGAGGTTCCCAAAGAAATTAGATTGTGTCCCTCTTTTCCCTCTGCCACCTCATAAATCATTCCTGAAATGTGCAATTAGCAGCTACTTGTACACATTAATTATCTGTGTGAAAAGCAGCTACCTGAACCACCTGCACTGCTGATTAGCTACCTCTCTAAGGGTCACCTGGCTTTCCTCTGTTTCTACTTGTCGTACTTTTGCATGAGGATGCCAAATAATCGGCACGTTCCCTGTTTCAGTGCACCCCACACCAAACTCTGCGATGGTATGTTGGAAAAGATTTTGCAGTTCAAATAACTGCATATAATTTGTACGTGTCTTAACATCTGATAAAAAGCTCAAGTATCCAAGATGTTTGGATAAATATTTATAAACATCTGTGTGGAAACTCATGGTATGTATCTAATAATATGCTCAGTCCTAAAAATGTGTGGATGGTTCAGATACTATTCTTATTGAAGCAATCTCAACACACTTCGGGAAAAAAGGGTTAATCGTGCATGTTTCCAGACTGTGATCCTGTACTGAAGTGTGTACAGACAGGTGAGTAGCCACAATACATACGTACAAACCGGCTATGAAGGCATATATTACTATCCCTTTCCTGCTCCAAGTAGCTTCACTTTAAAGAGATTATCTGCATAGGAATGTGAATCTAGCACAGAAGAAAAACCTACCACCCCCGGTTAAAACTCTTCTTTGAAACACATATCTATTAGTGCAGTGCAAGTACATTTTTCCTACTGTTGCCAAGTAAACAGATCAGAGCAGGAAAGTGGAAGCATCAGGAGAAAGAGGGCTATTTCTGAAGTGTGAAAACTGCAAGGACTGAATAAAAGAACAATGCTTCATAGAACACAATGGTATAAATTACTCATGGGCATTCCAAGGGCTGGCAATGTTAAATAGATGCATTGTCCTCTCACACTAATTCACACTTTCAAATTTTTATACATTGAGATTATCCTTGCTATGATGATATTTACAAGCTAAATGATGGCTGAGGTTTAGAGGACTAAGCATTCAGCCATGCAGTATTATCCAAAGAAGTTTCTGATGTGTTTGCGGCAGTTGCTTGGTTAGTTGTGCCTGTGCTACGCAGATGAGCTGCTGACACTGGTGACAGGAGGACAGATACAAGGAACAAGACTGTATTGTGTGCTGTGCTCTCTATCAGTTTCCCACGTTTGCCCAGGTAGAGGCACATCCTTAATCTGAAATGACAAAGACAAAAATTCACAATGACCCAGCTGGGTGTCAAAGTCCAACCAGGTGCCTAGAAGAAGAATTTAGAGAATGCTCACTGTAGACAACTTTTCCTGTAAACAGTTAAATATTTTCACTGTTTTTTTTACACAAATGTTTACTTCTTACTATGTTTTAAATAACTTTTTAATCTTAATAAGTCTTTTATTTTCCCTAGATATTAAGTGACTCTAATACACTGTCTATAAACTTCTGTTCCAAAGTGTCCACAAACTGCATAGACATCTGCTTATTCTTATGAAGGGGAATAACAAGTTTTTCACATGTTCAGGACTGCGTAGCATCAACCTATCCCTGGAGGTGTTCAAGGCCATGTTGGATGGGGCTTTGGGTAGTCTGACCTAGTGCAAGGTGTCCCTACCCATGGCAGGGGCTTGGAGCTGGATGATCTTTAAGGTCCCTTCCAACCCAAACTATTTTATGATTCTAACCCACCTAATGGCTCTTCTTTATTTACCACAGGCAGAGGGACGTGATGGGGAGAAATGGTGAAAATGTAAACTGCATTTTAAGCTAACTCCGGATAATTTTTCCATATCAGAATATGTCTTAACTATCACTTCTTTGCACTTAAATTCTCATTTAAGCTTGTAATCTCTAAAGGCATGATTATCAGTGAAAACCCAAGGCAATCTTATCACAAACAGTTATAAATGTCACTTGCCCGCAACGCAACTTGCTAAGAGAAGGAATGGGACCAGACATGGGCATCATTTAATTGTATTTGCTTTACGGCAGGTATATGGGTGCCTGGAGCTTTTTGTCATCACAGAAATCTAATGAAAATTCATATAGGCCAGCAGATGTCTTTATTCTTAAAACATACAATATTGTATTTAAGAAGCCCACTCTGAATACACTCTATGCATGGCAATTTTCAGCACAAGTTTCTCACTTATTTCCATTCTGTACACTAAACAGCATTGTGAATAATGCCATTCTCTGACAGTAAACATGAGTAAGTCTGTCACTCTAAATGCCTCAAAAATGGCAAAGAAATTAAGTTCAAAGCCTAAAAATCAATATATTGTTCCATTTAATTTACTCATTATAAGATCATCCCTTAAGAACCAAATCTTTAAAGTGTTACATGATGTGCTGGGGTAATTTGAGCAATTAGATAGAGATTTTAAAATGCTGTGGTTGGAAGTTAATTCCAGAACTATATGTCACAGGCAGTTCAGAAGACTGTTTTCCCCCTCAACTCAATGTCACCTATTTTTACATGTAAATGATAGCAAGGATTATGCAAGACCTAGGTTTTATCTGTTGCAACCATTAATCTGCTGTTGTGATGTCAAGATATTTGCTTTACAATGTCCAGTGACCAGCCCAACATGAATGTTTGATTAGCATCTCTCAAATGAAAATACCATCCATATATATGGATAAAATGTCTATAGTTAGCTAACAGTCCATGATACACAGAGATTATATGCCTTGGGGAATACAGCCATGCAGTATATGTAAGAGGGCATGCAGCACGCATCCACCAGCCTGCAGCTGTGAGAAAAATCTCACGGGGCAGAATATTATTTTTAAAAGCAGATTAAATTCATTGGTAGGATTTTGCAGTCTGAAGTTATGCATTTCCACTTAGCAAACTTCATCAGCCAAATGCTTCAGTCAGTTCGTATGCTCAAGCCCCTACTGACCTGAAAGGGAATTGGCTTGATATTGATGAAGTTCTCTGCACAGAATGAAAGAATGACTACATTTGCAGTAAAGGATATTATTTAACTTGAATAGAATTAAAAGCATTTAGGGTTGCAGTGCCCATCACTTCCTGAAGGAATTATCAAAAATGTTTTCCCAGACAGCTCGGAGAGTTTCATCTTTCCATCCTTTTTCTTCCCAGCACTATGATGCACAAGTTGGACTCGATGATCCGGAGGGTCTCTTCCAACCTGATGATTCTAAGTGCATTTATGTACTAGGATGAAGTAGAAGGCAATGTACGATACCAGGTCGTGTGGTCCTGCATGGGCACTGAGCCGCTATGCCATTCAGTGATGGAAAACTGAGCAGGTCTGGGCAGATGGTCTTGGAACCGTTCAGTCCTCCACAGGGGGACTCTGGGGAGCTCCCATGCCCGGGGCTGGAGCACTGGCTGAAGTTCACCGCCCCTACAGCTCACGGGGCCCTCTGTGGTTGAGCAGCGTGCACTTTGGCCAAAGATAACTAATTTCTGGCATATTAAATTATGCTATCATGTAGCTTGACAGTAATCAAAGGATTAAAGCAGAGTTTAGCCATCTGTAGAAATCAGGGTAATTTTGCTTGCTCCAGTTTAAAGCGATGAGGTGCTCTTAAAAGGTCCCTGTCCATCGGCATGCTGCAATGGGCCACCTTGGCTAAAATCACACATGTATGAACCCTTTAGAACAGGGCAACTTAATTCAGTCATTGGAGTAGAACAACGGCAATTACTCATCAAGACCTACAGACCAAAGTCAGAGCATTGGTAGATCAGAAGGTGATATTAGCAGCATTTATCAAATCCATCTGCAGGGCCCACCAGAGAATTCACAGCTGTGAAAGGGAAATGAAGTTTCAGACCTACAAGAGGAGATGAGCATACAGAAATGACCTTAGAGAATTAAAATACGTGGACACTGGTCACTGTAACCTTTGCCAGTCTTGTATACCACACAATTTTTTTCAAGAGACTTTGGAAGTATGGTAGTTTAACCCAGCTTTCCAGTCAAATAAAAATACTTAGAAACTGATTCAGCTCTCTACTGACTTCAAATAAAGCTCTGTGGAAATGCTGATCCCTCCCACGTACCCATGAAAATGTCATATATAACTCTGCTCTGGCCCTATTTTAAAGCTACTGTTTTCTCTAGCCAAGACTTTGTAAAATGATCCATTACTATACATTTTGATTCATAATTTTCTTTCTCTCATAAAGCCATTCTTTAAAATCGTGTTTCACAGAAAACAAGTCAAAATTATTGAATATAAATGTACCGCTTACACGGCTTTTGTTTATTATTATTATATTTCTGCATATGCTTTGTAATTTGTCCACACATTCTTGATGGCAATGTTGTCATAACATAAATTCCTATCAGACATGGATATATGGCACACAGGCAAACTACACCAAATGCATTTTGCTTAGCATTAGAAGAGTTAGGCACAAGCAATCTTAAAACGGCCAGCACTGAAGGCTCCTGTGCCTGTACTAATTCAGAAAACCTTTGATTTCAGTGGAAGCTCCCCCAGAAAAATGCTAGTTTGTTCTTGTTTTGACAATATGCCTCTCTGTCTCTCTCAGGAGACATTCCAATAGTCTAAAGGACGCAAACATTTTCTAATATGTATTTCAACTTTTTCAGAAAACCAAATGCATTTTAAAATAACATTTGTTATGGAAATATTTAGATTGCTTAAAATGTCTAGAAAGAACAACACTTTCCCTTGATGTCTATTGATCACTAGACTAATTACTGGAGGCTACTATTGGCTCTACCTTATTAGATCTCGCTGTTCTTTCCCTTGCCTGATTTTTCACACTCTCACATCCTCTTCCTCTGCATCCTTCCCTCCTTTCTGAGCCTGCTTTGAGCTGGATGGGCTGGGCAGGGCTGTAAATGGCTGTGGTGGCACAGTCCGAGTTTCAAGGACCACACAGCGCAGGTCTGCTCCCAGTACAGAAATAACACAGTGACAGCAGACGCAGTAAAGCAGTATTGACTCCCAAAGCGGTGATGTGTTCGGCTGATGGGTAGGGCAGGCTGAACACCCAGCACACTGCAAAGGAATGTGCTCGAGACTCAGGGCTTTCAGCTAGCACCAGGCTCTAACACAAACGCAGCTTAAAGTTCACATGCTGCAGTGTTTCTCATTCTGAAAGATACTTAGTGCCTTATGATGTCTGTTGGTCCTGTAAAACACAAGCACCTGAACGCTATTTTGGATAAGACACTGCTTTCAAACTTCTCCAATTATGTGTCCCCCATGTTTTCCACTGGAGGTTGGAGCCCTTTTAGACATTACATGTGTTCAGATTTTGCACATGGTCTTGTTTTCCCTAAATGCCCTGTGTAGATTCTTTTACCCCAAGCCTGTGGACTTCAGGCTGAAACTACCAGTATGGGAAGTTAAACACCCTCCTGGCAGCTTCGCAGGGCTCAGTCACCCCTCTTGTCTGAAACACACAGCAGAGAATGCAAATCTTTTCCTGGGATATTTCTGTTGCTTGAAAAAAAGATCAGAATGCTGCTGTACTAATCTGGTAATTAGTTCTCAAAAAGGACACTAAAGTAAAGACTCAACCAGTTAGTTAAGAAGTTAGAAGCAGTGAATCTGGCTGAGAATAGACCCTCATTCATGCAGCAGCAGTTGCATTTACGCTCTGCTGACAACAAAAGTGCCTTGTGCCTTTCACATCCCAAGGGCTCCTTTCCGATACTCTGCTGTGCAGAAGCAAATCACATCACATCCCTCCTGCTTCACAGCCCCTGAAAAAGAGCCCAAAGCATCCAAAATGCAGTCCAGCTGCTCACAGCTTTCAGAGACTACAGCTCCCGTCATTCTGTGCACCAGTGTGATTTCTCCAAGGGATGTTATTTGCTCTTTAACACATCAATACAATGTAGAAGCAATGAAGACCTCTCAGTGAGTGCTGTTCTCAGTGACTTTACCAAAGTTGGGATGAATGCTCCCAATTTTGCATTTTGTCACTCGCTCTCACAGGATCCCTGTACTTGCCTTGATTTAAAAAAACCTGACCCTGCAAAACTGTACTCATGCAAATTGCCTTTTTAAAAACTTCTCTGGAATAGACACTTCAACATTACTGTAATTAATTCACAAACTGTGCACAATAGCTTGTAATATAACTCATTCAGAATGGCAAGTATGCCTGAGTGGATGCTAACTTTAAAACCAAAAGATTTTCGTTAGGAATATCCTGCTTGCAAATGTAACAGATTCAGTGGGTTACTTCATTAAACTTTACATGTTTATTACTCTGAAACATAGCAGAGATTTGTAACATTAGGGAGTTAAAATCAGCATGCGTTGCCCTGTCAAACAGTCATTGCATAAGCTACAATTTTAAAATACGTGTATTTTATATAATGTAAAAAAAATACAAAAAAATTAAAAATACATATGTAAAAATATGTAGCATACAGTTCCAGTATTACTCATAGAGTGACAAAAAACCTGGAATCATAGAATCACCAGGTTGGAAAAGACCCCCAGGATCATCGAGTCCAACTATTCCTATCAATTAGTAAACCATGACCCTTGGTGCCTCATCCACCCATCCTTTATCATCTCCAGGGAAGGTGAATCAACCGCCTCCCTGGGCAGCCTCTGCCAGTGCCCAATAATCCTTTCGGTGAAAAACATTTTCCTAATGTCCAGCCTGAATCTCCCCTGGCAGAGCTTGAGGCCATTCCCTCTCGTCCTGTCCCCTGTCCCTTGGCAGAAGAGGCCAGCACTCTCCTCTCCACAACCTCTGTTGTAGAGAGCAATGAGGTCTCCCCTCAGCCTCCTCTTCTCCAGGCTAAACACCCCCAGCTCTCTCAGCCACTCCTCATAAGGCCTGTTCTCCAGCCCCTTCCCCAGCTTCGTTGCTCTTCTCTGGACTCGCTCCAGAGAAAGACTTGAAGACTTTCTTGAAGAAAGACTATGATACATGTTTCCTACTTCATTCAAATTCATACCCCTGCTTCTCTCTCCAGAGGGGTGGGTGCCTGAGAAGGAAAGGCAAGGAAAGGCAGGGCACACGTCCTGCCAAGCCCAGGCTGGGGAACACAGATGCCCACAAGCAGCACGGCAACTAGAGATGCTGGAGGTCACTCTTGGGATCACAGGAGATCTGGATTAAAGCCTTCACTTCCTACACTTTTTTTCTTTCACCACCTATGCAACTTATGTAAAATACACAAAAAATCCTAAGACCAGGGACCAGAACCCATGTCTCTGCATCCTCACAACCGAGTACTTCAGTCTCACCTCTAGCTGTACTTTTGGTATGAAAGTGTCCTTAAGTATTAGGTTTCACATTAAACTTACTATTTTCTAGTCTGTATGTGTGTGCACATCTATGTGCACGCAGGCATCTGACTGTGAGATTATGAGGAGCACCTGAAGAATGCAAAAGGACCAGGCTACTGCAGAGGCTTGGTGAAAAAAAAAAACTAAGCACCCTCCTATCTTTATTTGGATTGCTGTAGACTTCAGGCAAGATGTGGAAGCCTGGTTAGGGTACTTTTGTATACGCACAAATATTAACTGTAAGGGATAGGGTAGATGAGGTGCTTAGGAGCATGATTTAGGGATTGGTGGGAATGGTTGGACTCGACGATCCAGTGGGTCTCTTCCAACCTGGTCATTCTGTGATTCTGTGATTCTGTGGATGATGGTGATTTCCATAAACTCTTGAGGACTGGAATACAGGTGTAAACATTGCCTCTCTGGACATCCTCTTGCACGTCACAAAGGTTGAAAAGGGTGCCTCTAGGCTGAAGCATGTCAGCCAGTCATACTGACTACAGGCTGGATTACAGAGTGCCAATACAGATATTTGACCTCTTCTTCAGAGTATACTTAAACAAGGACCAATGGCTTAAAAAATAAATATAGCACAGTCCACCTGAATTAGCCCTAGGACTTATAATAGCTATAAGAACCACACAGGGGGACAAAAGGTAATGAAATCCTACCTGTAACTTTGTGATATGTGCAAATTCTACACCAGAGTAATCCATTTATTTGGAACACAAAGCTGACAGCAAATAGCTAACCCAGCACATCTGGACTGACTTCTGCTTGTGATCTCGCTTTACATTTATGTTTGCTAGCGAGAACAATTTATCAGTATTTCCCATCTCTGTCTTCGCCATTTTGCAGTTATCCAATAGAACATCAACTAACAACTAACAAGTAAATGCAATTCCAGGCATGGGAATACAGATTCTTAGTAAAGGAATACAGCACAAGGCATCTCAGATGACCACCTTAAATGAAAGAGCCAGTTTCAGGATGCATAGGATTTCCTTATAACCGGTCCTAGGTAACAGCGGCCCTAAGCAATCAATTTCCTTCCTCTATCCTAATTTGCCCTTATACATCATATTCAAGATTTTATCTGGACGGGGGCTGGTTGGCTCAGTGGATAAACCTCTGCCTTTTCACCTCTGGGATCATGGTTCAAGTCAAACCCTGATGAAATGCACTTGATCGTCCTAATCTAGTTCTTAGTGGACAGTATTCCCATTATCTCTAAAAGGGTCACAGCCAAGGCCATTGGGAAGAGAGCATTGTGCTATATCTTGTCTGTTGATTAATACATTTTCAGTGATGCCAGATCCTTAACCTTCACGAGCACACATATTCTCATAAAAAGCTTAATAAAAGTTCCTCATGGACTAAACCTTTCTTCTCAATTTGCACATAATTTCGGGATTTCCTGAGAGCATAAAAAAATCCCCACATATAAATTAAGCAACATTTAAAGGTATGTTTCCCTGAATCGTTTGTAATAACACCTCTAAGTTAATTAGCATGACAACAGATTGCTGTAAATCATTACTTAACAAGACTTTTATAACTCAATCCATTTTTACAGTATATTATAATTTCCTTCTCACATCAAATCTAAACAGACGCACAGGATAAAAGGAATCTACCCTCAAAGGGTGATTTCACTATTCAAAACACAGAAATTGAATAAGAATGTGCTCTCCACAGAATTTCACTGTTTGTTCCCTGTAGCAAGAGGACTACTGAAGGACCACTGACAGCAACTTTTTTTTCCCTATTCTAACAACAATTACAGTAAAAAATGGAACCATCTCCATTTCATGACTATCTAGGCTGGAAATCATTGGGCTTTTAGGTGTAACCACCTCAAATCTCTTTTGGAATCAATGCTGTTAACAACAATGTCCTCTGAAACTTCTGATTACCCAGGAGCTACTGTGTGGCTGGCATCCTGGGACTCACCTCCTTTACCTCTGAGCTTCAGAGGCCAGAGGAGCAGTGGAAACCAAGGACTGCCAGGGCATGCGTCTCTGTGAAAGCAGGGCTGTGCTGCCCTGGGGCAACAGCAGGAAGCAGGGAAAACCAGAGTAAACAGAGATATATGTATCATTGGGGCAATCTTTGGTTTTTAGTACAGGATGGGGGGTGATGTGATTAAGAGCTGCCCTGCAGAGAAGGACTTAGGGGTGCTGGTAGGTGAGAAGCTCGACATCAGCCGGCAATGTGTGCTCACAGCCCAGAAGGCCAAGTGTGTCCTGGGCTGCGTCAAAAGCAGCGTGGCCAGCAGGGCGAGAGAGGGGATTCTGCCCCTCTGCTCCTCTCTTGTGTGACCTCATCTGGAGTGTTGTGTCCAGTTCTGGAATCCGCAACATAAGAAGGAGATGGAGCTGTTGTAAAGGATCCAGAGAAGGCTACAAGGATGATCCGAAGGCTGGAGCACCTCCCATATGAGGACAGGCTGAGAAGAGAAGGCTCAGAGGAGACCTTATAGTGACCTTCCAGTACCTGAAGGGGCTACAAGAAAGCTGGGGAGGGACTGTTCACAAAGGGTGGGAGTGATAGGATGAAGGGGAAGGGGTATAAACTGGAGAGAGGCAGATTTAGATTATACGTAAGGAAGAATTTCTTCATGCTAAGAGTGGTGAAGCACTGGCCCAGGTTGCCCAGGGAAGCTGCCCCATCCCTGGAGGTGTTCAAGGCCAGGTTGGATGGGGCTTGGGCACCTGATCCAGTGGGAGGTGTCCCTGCCCATCACAGGGTCTTGGAACTGGATGATCTTTAATGTTCCTTCCAACCCAAACTATTCTATGATTTTATGATATAATGAGTCATCAGTTTCCAAGAACATCAATGGAAAAAACATTATGATTTTAATAGGAATAACGTAAGGTTTAACTCTTAAGACAATGAAATCACTGATTACTTTTATTACATGGGTGTGGACAGTGAGGACAGTAAACGGTTTCTACCTGGATTGATTGTTTAATATGGTTCATAAAAAAGATAGGAATGTGTGTACCGTTTGTCATTTCCTATTGTGGTTAAAGATCATAAAATGATTCGTAATGATTAAATCATTCTTCCGTGGTCATTATGAGTTTTTACATTCTTACTATATTTATTTAACTGACTACTGAAGAAACAGAATTTAGCTTGTGGTTCTTTTATACAAATCATACCATGATTACAATTTTTTTAATCAAACAATTGTCTCTGGCTTGCTTTCCTTTTGATTATTTTGAAATTAACAGGGAACTCTCAAACACAAGCTATTTTGAAAAAAACCCAACTCCACTTTATAGCCTGGTATATCATAAATGATTAAGGAATTTGAAAAAGAAACAGCTAAAGGTGTAGATTTATTCAAGAACTCCCTGCGTGCTGCTGCTCTCCTGAAAGCAAGCGCATGCTGATTTTTATCACTGGAGAGATGGCAGATCCAAATCTATGACTAAGTTCTGTGTGAGCAGTGCACTGCGAGTGAGCATCAGGTCAGGAGTGGCCACCACTGCAGATCCACCCAGAAATCCTCTGCAGAAGGCGTGGGCATTCTCCAAGTCTCTGCTTGCACAAGGACTCTTTGTGCTCTTTGGGTGAGGAGCTGGAGCACAAAAGAGGGGGGACTGGAATATGGTGATGGTTCCCAGCTGGGGACAGCCAACTCTTGAAAGGTGCAAGCAACCAGTTCAGATGAGAGAAGCCTCATTTGTTCTTTGGACACCCTTCCTGGGCAAGTCTCCGGAGCAGGAGGGCACAATGGTGCTGTACAGTAAGGCTTGGCTGTATCCCACCATCAAGGTCAGAGGTGTTAAGTTTCTTCTAATACAAAAATGACAGCTTAAATAGAATTTGTCTGACACTAAGGTGAAACTCTGCATGTTGTACCTCCCCTGGTTCCACCTTTCTCCTTGCCGCTTCGCACCATCCCTCCCCACAGAACTGAGACAGTGCACCTCTGTTGTACTCAGGGGAGTTACACTCTGGTCCATCTGATGTTCTCCAACTTTGATGTACAATTCAGAACATACAAATAAAATATTAGGACAGTTGTGCATTATTGCTATAGCTGTTTTCAAATAGGTTTTCTCTCTTTTCTATTGCTACATGGCTGGATAAATCTGGGTGTTTCTTTCTGAAATAAAACAATACAGAATGTTCATTGCACTTCGAGCTAACAAATACAGGTAATTGCTAAGCTAACTTCAGAATAAACTACAGATAAGTCTGGATAAGCTACAGATTAGTTTGGAAAAATGAGACCTGACAGATTGCTGTACTCATTTCAAACTGAATTTCTGTTGAACAGATAGTTTGTATCTATATCAGATTTTTCATTAAAAATACTCATTTTTATAAATATATCTTAAGATTCTTTTTGTTGATTACAACATAAAAAAGAAGGAATAACTGTATGGACAATGATAAAGTAGCCTGTTGATAATAAATATTTGTCAGGCCTTGTCACATCTGTACACATTCCAATGTTACTGAAGAGACACCACACTGATAAAAAAAAATACTCTCAGAAAAATCAATGGATTTTGAGCTAAAGCAGTTGCTAAACACACAGAAAACATCTTTATCCAACAGCCATAGTGCTGTGAAAATTCCCAAGCCTTGCATTGGTACAGCTAAGGAAAATTTAATCTTCCCAAATACTCATCAGGGCACTCCATCCTGCAGACCTGACAGCCCCACTTATAATTAATTATACAATTTCGATGGGAATATCGACTAAACAAAGCTATAAATCATAGAAAAAGTCAATAGGCATGGACACATTCAATCATGTCCCGACCAATGATTACTACTCTTAAAATACAATAATTATTTTCAGGAGCCAGCTTGAATTAAATTTCTGTCAGGCTGGTACAAGACCAGGGGTTGATGAAGGATGCGATGGATTTTTTGGGTTGAATTCGGCACAGAGACATTTATCCTTTTAGATAGGTAGTTTGTTTTTAGTGATCATGGTGCTGCGTGTTTAACTAGACCATGAAGATTAGATTATCTCCAATGGCTCATTATATCGTTTATCTTTTCCTTCCATGTTTGACCTGGAAGATTTCCCTCTTCTTGATGCATGAATGAAATGACTGCTGATTTTGAAATGGAATGTGCTTATGTGGGATTCTGCCTGCGCCTTTGCACACTGCAACAAAGTATGTAAAGTCAATCAGCAGCCACCCAAAATACCACTTAATGTGTGGTAAATGGCAGCAACAGGAATAGCTTTGCTCAGCTTTGAAATGTACTGGGGGTTGAAAAATGACAAATTTTTGAAATGTTTTAAAAAAAACCTAAAAAAATCACAGTAGTAATACATGTAGAGGAAAATCTGAGCTAGGAATAGGATTAGTATGGAAATGGGAACTGGAATTAGCATTACTAATTTGAATTAAATGTCCTCAAAACTGAAAAACATCAGCAAAGGAAATATTCCATATTTCCCAAGGATGTATTCACCTTGTGTATTTAACAAACAAACCTCAAACCAACTTATCTCATGGTAACTGTGTTTTTAAGACACGTTGCCTCGATAGACATTTCTCCTGGTGAGCATACACACCACACATGAAAAGACATGTTATGTGAAGGGACAGCAGTCCCAACAAGCAGGATGGATGGCAATAGATGCTGAAAGGAGAAAGAGATCTTTGCTTTCCTCACAAGTCTGACTGATCAAACTCTTCTGACCTCAAGAAATCAGTGAGGTCTCAGATTCTCACATGAAATTAACCTCCTAGGTCAACTTAAAAACAGAGGGGTAAAAGGGCTTCAGGTGTCCTCCTTGCCCTGGATCCTTGCAGACAGCCCTCCAAACAACCTGGTTCTCTGTTAATAGCAAGAGAATAAGCTGTAGGTAGGAAAGCAGAAGAGAGAGAGAGGGGAGAGTCATGGACCCAGGGTGCATCCCAGTCCTACGCAAAAAGGAGCAATGCACGGGGTAAGCAGGGACCTGGTTTAACTAGCACAGAGCATGGCAAAACTGAGCGGTGTGGAGTAAGGCAAACACAAAGGGGTTCTCTAAAAAGCAGAGATACTGAAGATGAATCCCTTATCTTCTTTTATTTTAGATAGGAGGAAGGAAGGTAAAGTTCAGTCACCCTAAGGAAAGGACTGAAGAAATAAGAGGAATCTTGGTTAGCTTGTGTTCCTGCACGAGCACCTTTAACACATACAGACAAACAGACACACACACAGAGTTTCTGTAGAACAAAGTTGCCTGAAGATTTTTTTTGTCAAGTGCAACCTGCCCTATTGATACAGCTCAGATTATTCAACATACAAATTCCATTAGATTATGCATAGATGGGCAGACCAAGATCTGACACACGCAAGTACAGGTCTTCTGATGCCAGTGAAGTTGGGCCCATATCCACAAGCATAGGGTCTGGCCAACGAAATCCACAATAAGATTCCATGCAATACGCACATTCCTGATTTTTATTTGTGTGTAACTGTTTGGATTTTTCTTTTGGTGCTTCATCTTTTTCCTTTATTTACAAAACTCCTAGGAATCTTATGTGAAATTGAGAAAGCTGCAAGCAGTGATATATAAATTTTCCAAACTAAGTGGCTACATTTTGAAATAAAACCACATTAAAGAAAATATAAAGCCATTCTCCACAGAAAACCTGGAGTTCTCATTACAAACCAGAACATTTGTGTTCCCTGTCTGCCTTCTCCTCTTAGGAGCCCTCTATGAGTGCCCAAACAGTGCCAGTCTGCTGCAGGGTTTGAGTTTTCTATTCTTTTTATTTATGCATTCCTATTATTCTTTGTACACTAAGAAGACCCAATTATTTTCAGAATGGTTTTGTACTAAGGACTCCTCCTAAGTTACTGTGCTGCAAAATGAAGACCTAGTAAAGACAAAGGTTACTTGAAAAAATGCGGGGCAGAGGACAGAGAAGATAAGTAAGTTGTCACACATATGCAGTTTACAACTTTGTCTGTGAAAAAGAAGCTAAACAGTCGCCAAAGTTAAGAAGCTGTACACAAAAAAAATGGTTAAGTGCAGAGGAAATCTGGAACAGTTATTGTGTTAGATGAACTGTCTCTTCTCATTCCGTAGACAGCAAGGTTGATTAGGATAGATGGCATAAGTGATAATTCCCAAGGAAATAGGGACAGTTGATAAGGATAAGGCCAGTAAAGAAATGCAGTTGCTATATGAGTTTCCAGCTTATTCCTTCAAAAGTGTTTAAGAATGAACTTACCGCAGTGCCATTGTTATCTCTAAATACATCTTGATTAAAATAGTCAAAGAGCTTCTTTTCTAATTGTAGCATAACCTAAAAAAAATGGAGGAGAAAGATTAGGAAAGCTCTTGGACTCAGCTACCTAACACACAGCTGCTGGAAGTGACCCTTTTAGAGACATCCAACACTTCAAAACTACACGAGGTTTCTGCACAGCTAAAGCTCCTTGTCAGCTTGCCCATTTGGTTGACTGGCAATCACTTAGAAAGATCCAATTAACTGAGCATTAGGTCTGACAATCTATATCCCTCCCTTCCCTTTAAATTATCAGTTTGAAACAACTATATTCATGCTTTGTAGGAAAGAAAGTGAGCATTCAACAATGTTTCTGTTTACACAGAGGGACAGAGGGCATTAGGTTGTTTACCTTTCGGTCATTATCAGATTCACGAAATATTAGCTTGACTACTTCATTTGTGTCAGCTGCTCGGATAGTCTGCATTGTAGCCTTTGCACATAGTGTCTAAAAAAAAACACAAAGAGAGAAAGAGAAACTAGTTTATACCCAACACAAGACCACATTTCATCAAACTTTATCAATCTACATATCTTCAACGCCCACCTGCAAGTATGATTTGCTGTAGATCAAAATAAAATGCACTGCTCATTTACTTCCACTCATGATGGATTTAAAACAATAAACTGAATTACTGTTTGAAGAGAAACAGGCAATATTAAGAAAGCATCAATTACATAAGGCAAATAGTCATTAAATTTACTACCACACACATGGGTTCTTTCATAGGTCTGTCACTGTACCTGCAAGCATCCTCAACAAACACTTCCTACAACTACTGACACAACAACTCCACTGGTTTCTGCAATGCCTTCTGAAAAGCTGATAACTACATTGGCACTAGAGCTCTATGCGTTAACTCTCGTTTGCAAAAAATTCTGCCATTTGAATGAATGTTAAATAACTTTAAATAAAATAGTTAAAAAAACCCAATAAAACCAACTTTAAAAGTCCAAGCAACACTCACACAATCTGACAGTAAATTTCAGGGTTTACTCCGGACAGCAAATTCCCCATACATCATCCTTTTAAATAAGAGATAACATCACATCTTTAGATATCTGCAGGGCTGTGTACCTAAAATATAGCACCAATCAACACTTTATCAGGCGCAGAGGTATAGATTTCTGAGGAAGTGTCAGGCCCCAATTCATTTGCCATTCACCTGGTTGGAACCCATTTTCAGTGACAATCAAAGCTAACCTAGGGAATAATATAGAATATGTTGTTTAAAGGCTTGCTCTGTTGCACAGTAACAGGCGAAAACCTGGAGCTTTTAGTAGTAAGGCATCCATTTAACTTAAAAATATAGTTTAGATTTACTGAATCTATACTTCTAGTGAAGCTTTAAGTATGTTAAGTGCTTTGAAATGCAGAAATAGACCATATCTTAACTGTGGGGAAGGCAGGCTTCACAGAGGGTTCTGCAGTTATCCTGCTTGGGCAAAGGTACTGGGCAGCAGAAGAGAGCAAGGGGAACCAAGCAAACCTTGGTATTACTCAAAAACAGTGAGAGAATGGCCAAGATGGGCTCACACCTGGGAGGCACTCCAGAATCCTTCAGCATCCTTTGCTGCTGCTGCCAGCATCTCTGCACAGCTCTGAATAAGGCTATTGGCAAAGACTATTCTGAATAAAAGCATATTTTGCTAGAGGTTCTTAACAAAAATGTGCTAAAGAAAACTCAATCAAAGAGAGGGAATGTTGACTTCCCTGCTCTGCCTGTTCCATTCCTTTTCATAATGGCCAGACAGCAGATTTTCATTTTGCATAATATTCACATAAAAAATAAATATGTACCAGGGTAACAGGGTAATAGAATTTCACTACTACATGCTTCTTCCTTTCAGAAACAGAAATACTGATGTGGGATTCATTAGCAGTAGTACAGTATCCACCAGACACAATGCCATGGAACTACAGCTTACTTCTCAGTTTCCCATTCTGAATTTCTTCTGTAGCAGATGCAGTATTTAAACAAAAATCCCTTTGCTTCTGAATACTTAGATCTCAGCTTAGGTTACTAATGTCAGAGTGGAAACATTCTGCCCATGGACTCGTTTTCTCCCATTTGATAAAGACATTAAAAAATGATCCTTGATAAAGGCCCCTGTGTGTTGCCACAGCACAAACAAAATGCATCAAGCTAAGCAAATTCATTTTTAAAGGATAACTTGAGTGCAATTCAGTAAAAATAAAATACAAATCAGATTTTTTTCTTCAAGTCTGTGAACTGAATGGGCGCTGATTCCCCATCTAACTGAATAAACCATGTCCCTTCCTGATAAATTTTTCTTGACTGCTTTCTCCCCCTCGAATCATACCTATAGATTACAAACATCTAACTGGGTTTTGTCCTGAAAAGCTTGGCACGACCATGGCACCGACACAGCGGTAGGTGTCTGTGACCACAGCTTTCACTGGAGGAAGGAATACTCGTCATGCAGAGACAGGCTGAGGCTGCCCTTTGAGAACTTCACCTGCTCTGCTCAGTCAGACGGTGTTTCATCAAAAGGCAGAGAGGGAAGATGCTGTTAAACCTAACCTCACCTGGGATGGAGGAGGAGAGGCACACCAGGCTGTTTTGATACCTGGTGACCAGGCGGTCAGGGAAGCTGCCCTCTGGGTACCACTGATGCTAAGCACACACCTAGGAACCTTGCCCTCGCATCCCCATGTACCGTAACATCCTTTTTGTCTGTTGGGATGGTAATTCCCATTTTGCCATCTGTGTCCGTACCGGACACCGGTGAGGTTATCCAGCAGCAAGCCATTCCCAAAGTGGCTCTCTCCCATGCCGGCTATTGAAATTCAAAGCACAGATCAGCTAATCGGGTGAAGCCCCCAAAAATAGCGCTTTGGGCTCATGTGTCACAAATCAGTCTGGTCGCCTTTAGACAGCGCACCAGATTAGAACAAGCACCCGAACAAACCAAAGCGGAAAACCCGCCGCTCTCTAAAGCTGGTTTCTAAAGCCCTAACAAATCGCTCCATCTTTCACTCATTTAAACTTTCCAAATGAGGGTCAATACGGTCCCCGAGCATCCAAATGCTAATGCGCTTAAGGGCGCTTAAGCAGCTTTCCAGAGTGAATGGGCCAAAGAAGGGCTCGAAAAGACAAGGCAGAGTTACTGTCACTGTCAAAAAGTCATTGTAGCCACCCCCAGAGTGGTTGCAATTCAAGAAATTCATGATTTCTGTCTCTTAAAGGCATCTGCCTGAGAACACTTTTTTTTTTCCTGAGCTGCTTTATCTCACAACTTCAGGCTGGCTCTAACAGAAAAAAACCCCGCGATGGACTCTTGAGAACCAATACAGAGAAAGGACCCACATACCTTATTGCTTTCAAATTTCACAAGCACAAAAAGTTACCTTATTCACAGACAAAAAGTGATTGGGCAAAGGTTCATTTCTTATACAAGCCGGAGCACTCCTTTTTTTTCATCCTCCTTTCAATTTCTACAAAGTCGTAGTCACCCAAGCAGAAAACTTTGGGGAACATGTGCCTTTTGAGACGAGTCTACTTATGAAGGGATTTTTTGTTGCTGGTAAAGAAAATCAAAATGCTATGAAAACACACTGTTTCTCTTCGAGTATTCTCTCAAAAGTACTCTTTTACAAAGCCAGAAGAGGGGAAACCAGATATCAAAACTCCTCTACCCCAGTTATCTTCTTAAAAAGATCTTTTTTTCTTTCAAAACAAAATTTTGTTAAAATGTTTGCAGGAGAGCCGCATTCAGAGCTGAGAGAGAACTCGGTACTCAGCCTCTACTTAGAAAATACAGATGTGTCTTATTCCTGTGTCCACAAACACTGTCCACACAGGTAGACGCTTCCGACTTTTTAAAAATAATCCTTTGTGATAATTTATGCATATTGAATTGTAACACACAGCAATAACTTTTCTGATAATGACTTTGGAATGTAATAAAATGCACTGTTATGCAAAGCTAGGAGTGAAAGATTTTTATAAGGACAAGAGACAAATCTGGAATTTCTTCCAAACTCTGCAGTCCTCAGAAATGGAAAGCCTTTTGATTTATAGCATAAATGTAACCTTCAAAATACATTTGCTCCCACATATATATATGCAACACCCCAAAATGTTTTAGACTTTTTCTGCTTACAGTAAAAATGGATAAAGACTTTAAAAGTATGGTTACATACACAAACTATACACATGCAATAGTCTATAATACATATTAGAGAATGGCTTTTTATACTGTGTTTATTTGGAAACAGTCTGAATGGCTGCGAACAGTGCTACTGGTTCCTGCTAGCAGAGCTCTGCTGTAAATTGGAGCTGATTTTTCATCAATTTTGCACTCCTCCTCCTCCTTTCTGAACACCCTTTAGACTTGAGTCCACCTCCAGCTGAGTTATCACGTGCTTGTAATTACTTCAACAAACTTCTTGAAAAAAAATGCATTATTTAAGCACGTGCAGACTCAAACTTTCCTACTGATTCTAAAGACGTATTATTTTTCCCAATTATTTGAATACTCTCCTTAGGACTTTTACTCCTTTGAATTCTTCTAAAACAACAGCAACAACAAAAAAGAAAGTAGAATATGATCGCTGCTTCTTTGTAATTAAAAAAGTTTAGTGATGGTAGCAATTGCAATTTCTGGTAAGCTGCATGAAGTGAAACTCAAGTGTTTGTTGCTTGAAGTGCCAGGAGAGAAAAGCAGAGTCTGAAGAATGCTAACATGAGACAGCTGAAATAAGGTCTTGAGCACACGAGCAACCAGTTCAATTAAACTTAAGATATTTCATTTTTTCCCACTTACATATTCTGTGACTTCTGGCAGGATACAAAGAACAGAGGTAAATGTACCAGCTAGTTATGGTAGTGAAATGCTTCTTCTGAAATGCCGCTCAAAAGCCAAAATCAATTTGACACTTACTAAATTAGCATAATCAAATGCTTTTTTATTATTATCTGGATGCAAATTGTATTTGAAACAATCAGCAAAGTGAAAGATTTGCTACTTTGGGAGTAACGGGAACACCTGTCTTGTTTGGCCTTCTCCACACCTCTGAGGGGCTGATATGAGTTCCTGGGTATTGGGAATATTCTAACAGTAAATTCACCAAATCGTGTGATTCAAGTGAAATACAATTTGCGAGCGAGAAAAACAAAGGTAAATGTAACTTTCTGAGTCAAGGAAAGTTGTGCATTTAGCTACTGAACGGGTAACACTGTGGTTTTTAAACTCTATCTGCCACTGGAATGGAGACTTGTTTTAGCTGATTTGTCACCACTGTGCAGAGGTGTTTGGCCACATGTTTGCTGCAAACAGTTAGGGAAACTACAGAGCTTAATCCCCGGATGTAAAGCAATCAAAACACATCTGAGAGGACGCATATTTTACTTGAAAAAATATCCTTCAGACTATATATTAACTTGGACCACGTGGAAACAAGCATAATAATGTCTAAGAGAAGTTGCTATGCTTTTAACACTAATATGCTTCCAGGAATTTAACTCAGCAGAGAGAAAATGTTAGTTGAATAAAGAAGAAATATAAAAAAGTATTAATGAGAAGCCACTGAAAGTATCAATATGTGAAATTACTTTCTCTCTGAATATTCCCAGAGGACTCCAGGGGAGCAGAGGTAGTGGAGACGGGTAGTGGAGATGGTGGGATGGAGAGCAAAAGCCTCCCACACCATTCCTATCTTTCCTCTCAGCACACAGCTCATGTAGCGGTGTATGGTCCATCTTCTGATGGCAAATCAATACAAATTACATGACACTGCTGCCCGTATTCATTTTAGGGCTGATTTAACTTCACAGGCAGTTCACAGCAGCACCAGCTTGGCCCAGAAGCTGTCCAAGACCTACAGTACTACTCTGCTCACCCCCCGCACAAGCCTTTTGCTGATTTGTGGCAAAGGGATATTTTGCTTTTAAAATACCTCTTTGGGTAGCATCTGTAACAAAAAAACTTCAGCACTAAGCCCCTATCTTCATGCGCCTGTTCTCCCAAATATCTCCCGCATCCCTAGAATAAACAATCCTTGCTGGAAACAATTTGCATTCCTCTGGACTTGATTTCACATTAGCTGCACTAAGTTTATTGTGGAAAACATTTTCTTGTCCAGACACACAGAACATTTACAACAATGCTATCAAAGTGTATCACTACACAATGCAAAACTATTTCCATCAGTTTTTCAGGTGCTGCACTGAGTAAGCAGAGAGACCTGTTTGACAACATCTGCTTGGTGGTACAGGTGACTGCCTGCTCTGTCGGTGATGCTCTCTTGCCTGCTGTATTATTGCTGAAAACAACACCCAGTTCTGATAGAATTATCTTCTGCAGTTACTCAGCTGCAGATGCCAGCCCCAGCCCACCCTCAGCCCAAGCAGCGATGGGTGCAGGAGCAGCCAGTTCAGTGCCACTCGCCCACAGAACCACCTGTCCTTCCCCAGCTCCTGAGAGACCTTCGAGCCTGCTGACCGTGCCCTCCCTGCCTCTATAGCTTTCCTCTGTGCCAACAGCTGGTGGCAATGATGGCTCTCTTTTTAATTCTCTTCTTCAGAAAAGAATCTGAATTAAGCCCAAAAGGCCTATGCCACTAAGATTTTCTGAGATTACAAGCCTGGAAAAAAGTGTCAAATGCCCAATCTTATGTTCTTGATAAGAATGTGCTATTACAGCTCTGTCCCAGGAGACAGGACCACTAGATTGCGGCTATCAGCTGCCTCCTTACATCATTTTCACCCAGAACATAACTTCTGATGGCAATGAAAAAAATCCCTCATGGCATTTGTTGCATGTTTAGCAGCAATAGCATTCCATCTACTTATTACAATACTCAACATAACCTAACTCAGCTACTTAGACACTGAGCATAGTTTATAAACCTCTGATGTTTAAATTTGACTTCCCAAATTTTGGCTAACTATTCTAAACATGGGTTTCTTCTGAAAACAAACACTTTGGTTCAGTTAGTCGTTACTTTGTGCATGATTTAATCCTTAAATTTTCATCAATACCCACTGAATAGCAGAACATTAATCACTTGCTCACCTACACAGACCCAGAGAGAAAGAATAAGAATCATAGAATCATAGAATAACCAGGTTGGAAGAGACCCACCGGATCGTTGAGTCCAACCATTCCCACCAATCTCTAAACCATGCCCCTAAGTACCTCATCCACCCTCACCTTAAACACCTCCAGGGAAGGCGAGTTAACCACCTCCCTGGGCAGACTGTTCCAATGCCTAACGACCCTTTCCGTGAAGAATTTTTTCCTTATCTCAAGCCTAAATCTCCCCTGGCGGAGCTTGAGGCCATTCCCTCTTGTCCTGTCCCCTGTCACTTGGGAGAAGAGGCCAGCTCCCTCCTCTCCACAACCTCCTTTCAGGTAGTTGTAGAGAGCAATGAGGTCTCCCCTCAGCCTCCTCTTCTCCAGGCTAAACAACCCCAGCTCTCTCAGTCGCTCCTCATAAGATTTGTTCTCCAGCCCCTTCACCAGCTTCGTTGCTCTTCTCTGGACTCGCTCCAGAGCCTCAACATCCCTCTTGTGGTGAGGGGCCCAGAACTGAACACAGTACTCGAGGTGCGGTCTCACCAGTGCCGAGTACAGAGGGAGAATAACCTCCTTGGACATGCTGGTCGCGCCATTTCTGATACAAGCCAAGATGCCACTGGCCTTCTTGGCCACCTGGGCACACTGCTGGCTCATGTTCAGTTGCTGTCAACCAATACCCCCAGGTCCTTCCCGTCCTGGCAGCTTTCCAATCAGGCTTCTCCTAGTCTGTACCTCTGCTTAGGGTTGTTGTGCCCCAAGTGCAGGAACCAGCATTTGGCCTTGTTAAACCTCATGCCGTTGGTCTCAGCCCAGCAGTCCAGCCTGTTCAGATCCCTTTGGAGCCTCCCGACCCTCCAGCAGATCCACACTTCCACCCAGCTTGGTGTCATCTGCAAACTTGCTAAGGGCTAACTTGCTAAGAGATACTAGTTTCTCACACTCCTAAATTTTTCTGCACCGCATCTTTCCGTAATCCCTTTTGTCAAACAGAGAAAGAGACTGTTAGACACTATGTGGTTCTCTGTCCTAAGCAGTTTTGCAAATACAACAACTCCCCAGTTTGCAACCACTTTTCATTTTCAATGGTGTTAAACTTACTGTTTGATTAAAAAAAACTGTATTGTATCACTGTTAATTTCTACACCCTGCCTCAGTGCTTCTCTTTCTAAGAATTAAAAATCAGCACAGAACTCCTTTTCCATCACACACATTCACCAGCGTGGTGATCACAGAATCACTAGTTTGGAAAGTAGTTTTCTCTATTGGGCCTCTTCTGGTCAGGTTCCGTATCTTTATGGATTCTCCTGTTTCATTTTCCTTACTATGACCTCCAAGTCTGAGTTCAGCTGAGCGTCTACATAGTGATTCACAAACAACTTATCCTGAGCCGTTTGGGACCTGCATGCACTGGGAACACAAAGTTTTGCAGGGTCTCTGCAGGCAACGGTGAAGTTCTCAGGTAATGGGTTCCCCTACCTTCTTTTTAAGCTCTGGGTTTGAATTCGCTCGCTAACATTGATAGTACATATGCATTCGGGACTTTGATTAGATCTGGATAAACCCTGCATCACTAGAAGATCAAGAAATTCAAAGCAGTCTGCTAGAAAAAAACCCTTCCCTCCTCCTGTCCATCTTCCTAGTCATTTAGCATCACTACTTGATGTCCACTAGGGCCCGGGGGGAGTTTTCAAAGACAATGATTTGCTTTTCCATAATTACAGGAACTGGAGCAGTCCAACTGTTTATGGAAATCTTCTGTATATATGTTGTCCTGTCCCATAATCCTATCCCTGAACTTCCTGAAATTTGTTCAGACTTTCTTCTATTATTTCTCTTTCATTATATTTTTCTGCTTTGGCCAAGCAGCAATACCAGCTTGAAAAATCCCTTGTTGGAAACCTTCACAGCTCTTACCCTTGTTTCACTCCAGCTGACCAAGCAGAGGACTGTACGTATTGTTTCTGTTAAGCAAAGACTTTGATGAAGCACACAGGATCTGTAATGTAAATCTCTTTCTGTAGAGAAACGTAAAATCCTCTGTTCCCTTGAATTCAGGAGGAATGAAATAAGAGGCAGCTTCCCTCCTTATAGCTAAGCTTGCTTTTATCTAACTTTCAGACTAAGAACCTTCTATTTCTTTTCATTTTAAAAGCAAAATAGCCTGTGGACCCCATCTGCTCCTGTGCACCCTGCAATTGCCTTTGTTTAGAGTAGTAACATTTGCCTCTGTTTGTGCTGATGGTGTTATCTTTTCTGCTACCTCCAAATTTAATGGTTTCTTACAGCTGTAAGAACTGAAACATGGAAGCAGGGAAGTGGAGTAGCAAAAATTTAAGCCAACACTTAACAAAATTCTCTGGTGCTTCCTGACTAGCCTCCAGAACTGGACATTGCAGGGTTCCAAGTAACTTGAATCTGTCAACTTTATCCTTCTCAGCTGTTCCAGGAAAAACACTTGCTGCCACAGCCTGATGGGGAGGGACAAGCGTGCGTGTGCTGCCAGATCACAACTACTGCAAAGTGCTCTGAGTATTTCCATGTTATCTCACCCAGAACAAAGAGCAAGCCTCAGAAACACTGCTATGCAATATTCTGTTCCACCAACACGCACTGCCAGAATGACTAAATTCAGGAGTTTACCCTTCACATTAATGGGGAATTCGGTACAAAATCAACACTGTGACAAGGTTCAAGATTATGTCTTACCCTATGAAGAGTGTGAACCTTTCGCTTCCACAAATTAGGCTTACAACAGTAAGTATCTTCCATGCAATATATGACCCAATACACTGTTCAACAGTATTTTTGTACTTGACCTCTAATAAGCTTATCCTCAGAAATGAAAATTGGAGCTGACTTTTAAAACATAAAGTGTTGGGCAATTCTGAAATCAAACCACTTATCTACCTAAAATTTATTTGCCTTTAGACAGACAGCAGCTACTTTTAATCACAGAGTGAGAAATAGTGAAGCACAAACCATTTTTTTTCATCCTATTATGCATAATAGCAAAAATAATTAATTCATTAAAGAAAAAGGGAATTTGAGACCTGGAACAGAGAAGTGAGTGAACAGGCAGGAGTGTGTTCTAGGCTGCCAGCTCCTCAAAACTCTGCTCTTGCTAAGTCTAAGCACCAGCGTGCTTAGATGTATATCCTCCATCTCATCAAGTGACCACAAGCAGGTGTGGCAAAGTGGGAGAGATCGTAACATTCTTACACTGTTTCCCAACTATGGGAAAAGAACACCTTCCTCTAAGTTAATTTTAGTTTTTAATATTATTATTAATAGAATCACCAGGTTGGAAAAGACCCACCGGATCATCGAGTCCAACTATTCCTATCAAACACTAAACCACGTCCCTCAGCACCTCATCCACCCGTGCCTTAAACACCTCCAGGGAAGGTGACTCAACCCCCTCCCTGGGCAGCCTGTTCCAAATGTGACAGGAAACTAATTTCCAGTTCACCACATCTGTTTTTCTGAGCTGAACAAGCTGGGAATTTGAAATTCACTGTGTTAATAACTGGAATGGGCTGTGTTCCAGCGAGACTAGAACTTGGCTGATTGGGTGATGCCTTCCTGATGCAACAAGTGTACTATTTTCCTACTGTATTTTTCCCCTTTCTCTGTCCAGCCTCCTTGACTCAACTCTTTTTCATCCTGCCATATCTTATTCATTTCTCATCGATGTACTCCCTTGTCTGGTTCCACATCATTTGCTCCTTTATTCACTTTTGAAATGGAATATGAGTCCAGCAGCCAGTAAGTTCAAGTAATCCTTTTTAGCTAGTTACATTCAAATGGCTCAGAGAACCACGAGGGGGGCTTGCTGAACTGTCCTCCTCTCCCATCGCTGCTGCCACACAGCATCCAAGCGGTTGGTTGCAGCCGCACCTTGACTCTGAAGATGTGGAGAAGTTGAATGTCAGGCTTATGCACCTTGAACAAGTAACAAACCATCGTGGGGTTCACTTACTTCCAGGGGCAGTTAATCACACATTAAAATAAATGCTTTTAGGATACCTTTGTAACATACTATGCAAGGTGCGGAAAGAAGGTTTACTCTGTTCTTGATAAAGGGTAAAAGGAATTGACAGATCAGTATGTGTATGACACATGAACTGCACCCAATAAAAAGACTGGCAACACATATAGAACAGTTGTGGGGTTCCACAGTTAAAGTGAACAGTAGGACATAGGGCGGCATGTTCTGCTGGCTGCCTCTCCTCACCACACCTGATCAGGTACTCTTGTGTCCTGTTAGGTGTGGTTTCTGATGGTGCAGGAATGAAGGGTTTGTGCATTACAGCAATATCCAGAATTCCCTCTGGGACACCACCTACACTGAACGGGTCCAAAGCTCAGTTGCAGACCAACAACAAACTGCAGCGCAGCTCCTGACCAGCTAGAGTGACACAGCTGACAGAGAGAGGAAGAGAAACTTCACACCACTGGCTGGGGATCCACAGGGATTTAACCCAGCGATGGATGTTGATCCTCACTGGACACCACTGACAGAGGACAGAAAGCTCTGCCAGAAATGCAGCTTCCATGGTCCTCCTGCTCATATGGATCCAGCTAGATCCATCTGGAGAGGATGGGGGCCCAACTGGGCAAACAACTGGAAAACATCTTCTACAGAGTTTCTGAAATACAGATGAGATTATTTTTCCTTAAAGCAAAAAAGGATTCAAACATGCTGAGAAATACAGAGAGCTCCCAATTACGCAGAGACAGGGAAAACCGCCAGTTCAGTAGTGTTAACGCAACATCATTTCAAAGCTAACAGCTGTGTTCTGGTTCATGAAGTGCTATTCTTTTTGCTGTATCTTTAAGTGCCGTTAAATTCATTTGTCACTTGATCGAAAGCCAACAGGCTACAAATCTCCCAAGCCCCTCTCGTGCTGAATAGTGACAGGAGTATTCTGTTCCGCCATTAGAAAACATTTGTGTGCATCTCTGTCCGGAGTCATACATGCTACTTTAACTCATCTGCCTCACCATTCTCTCCAGCCCAGAAGGACAAATTGCTCACTGTGGCTCCCTTTCAGAGGCAGTACAGCGCGCAAAGAATCATGACTGAGCAGAAACACAAGAAACAGGCACATAAAAATTCATCACTTTGGCCTCCTGACCTCTTGCCACTGGGTTTGGCAAACCCCGTCTCAAAAAGTAGCACCGAGGGAGAGCTAAGCAGACCGGCTGAGTGAAATTACTGACAAAAAATATCTTGGACACAGGAAAACCCCACCAGATGCTTCATTGTCTTTGCAGAGAAGTGGTGCTGAAAAAGGGGGTGATCTACCACATGGCATATTGGGTGGAATAAGTAGTGCCATTGTTTCAGAGCAGCTCTGTCACTTTACTGACTGCAATACAAAGAGGTGTAAAGCAAGATTTAATCCTGACTTTTTAGTCAGCAGATTAAAACCAATCATGCCAGATGTCCACAAGACTGTTTAACATACAGAAAGCTTTTTCATACTCTACAAAAAAGTGAAAGCTGTAATAACTTCTTTTTTATTTCCTCTAGAGAGGCCTTTTTCACTCACTTTTAGTCAGAAAAAAAGGAGATGTTGTAATGGATTTTAAGATGTGCTATTAATTTTTACTCTAGCCATTGCTCCTTTCCCTTCTGAGACAAAGCTAAACAAAGTAAATTCTTTTACCCATCCAAAATCAGACAGGTATGCCAAAGAAAACTGCTGGCATAAAAATGTTGTGATTTCAAACAGAATCTACACCTTTAAGATGAAAAATGGACACTATCAGCAGTATTCACAACAGAAGGTAAAATTCCTCTTCATAATTCTTGATCATAGAATCATTAAGGTTGGAAAAGATCTCCAAGATCATGAAGTCCAACCATCAGCCCAAAAAGTAATGCAAGGTATGAAAGTGTGGTTGTCAGAATGCTGATAAATAAACACATAATCGTTTCCCCCACACCTCCCCCCCACAAAAAAATCCCTGAAATTGTGCTTGCGCAACTTTCTGCCCTGGTGCAACCCCCCATGTGCTGGTGGATGCCCAGCCCGCGGCTGTGCACGCGCTGCTGCCTACGTAAAAGAGCACACAGACTCGCAGCACATTTTTATCTACTCTGCAGAACCCTTGTTGTCCACAACCGCAGCCGATCAGGGACCAGGGGAGCCGTGCTGCTCCCGGTCGGGCAGTCCTACGGGGAAGCTCCTCGCCGTGCTGCAGGACGCTGCCTCCCCAGCTGCTCCTCCAGTGCGACCCAGGAACCTCACCGAGGTCACTGCAAGCTCGGACAAGCTCTAAAAGATGAGGGCTGATGAATGACCCCCTAGTCTTAAAGGATGCAAAACCACTCAGTGCCCTCATTTAAACTCACCTACAGAACTGTTAAACACTTTGCAATGTTTTCTTAATCTGTTGCTTTCTCTGTTTTTTATTTATAAACAAATTAATCTCTAAAAATCTTACCACTATGGCTATAAATTCAATAATTACATTAAAAACATGTTTAGCATTTTTTCTGCTATATTATGAACAGGCAAAAAATCTGCGTATTAGTGTCCCCTTGCTGCATTTCCATAGCCAAAACTGTCGCTAAATTCAACAGAAACCAGAAAGTATATTTAGTTTCTCATATTAAACTGCAAATCATTTATGCATTTAAGAAAAATAATTGACTTAATCTTTGGCAAGAAGCTGTAGAAAAAACCTACACTGCTTTGAAATTTCAGTATTAGACTGATTTGCATCACATACATCATTTTCTAACTTGGAAGCTATACGGCAGCAAGATAATGTCTTGCTTGGTATCTCTTATCTATCAGTGCTAATGGAAAAAATTATAACTTACAAATCTCATTTGTTTTCTTGACACACGCTTTTACAAAATCCTCATTATGAGCTCCTAAAATAAAAGTAACTATCTTATTGAATTACTGACCTAAATCAGTACTACTAAAATCATTTTATATCTAGTCAGGACCTAAATGAAAACATGAATGAAAAATGAAGCTAAGATTGTATGATATACAAACTAGCAAGACACTGCTTTAGTTATAGCGATAATATGTTAAGGAACAATAGAATTTTTTACCAGCTTTTTAGTACTTTGAGAGAAACACAAGTAGCCTCCTCCTACTGTGTTAATGCAGATGCAAGCGGATGCGCTTTCAAACTGTCTAAATTGGCTGTATGCATAACCGCAGATGTTCTGCCCTCTTGCCACCAACTGAATTATTTTGCACCCTTTAAAACTAAGGTGATGCTTCTGGAATTCACACGAGACAAAAGGATAAGTATGTTTTGGTTAATCACAGTTTACAGTTTTATAAACCATAGCCACAGTTCCAAGGCCAGCATTATGCTTTCTTCCTGGAAAATGTATTTAACTAAGTTAATTAAGCCGCACTATTTGTCTTTCAATTGTTACCATCCTTATTCTTTGCAGGTATCATATCATAATGGTAATTTTGGACAGGCAGACACCTTCACTAAGTTTCTCACTTGTCAGTCTATTATGATGGGCAAAAGGTGTAACACACTTGCTTTAAATCTTTTGGCCATACTCCTTTAAATCATCCTCACACTGAAGAGACACGGCACCATAATGAAAATGATGGTATTTTCTTTCTAATGAAATCCAACTGGACGCTCTCAGGTTACCTAAGTCAACTAAGTGCAAATCTGACTTAGAGATTTCTGTCAGTTATTTCATCTCTACTTATTCCACTTCGGAATCTGCAAAATTTAAATATTATAATTCTACTCCCTACTTCTGATTTTCTTCAAGTAAGTCTTGTGGGTGGCCTTCAAGATACATTTTACCAATTTTTCATGCCCATCCCTCGAAATGTGACCCTGCTCCTGCGCTTTTATCTCTCTGACAACTTCACACAGGAAAACATGCAGCCCCTCTGATAGCATGAAATCGGAAACAATAGCCTCTGGAAACAAAAGGGAGTAGGGAGGCAGCATACAGTCCAGGTCCTGGCTGATTTTAGGCACAAACAGATGTTCATAGGACCTGATACCCTGGGCAAGCTGAAAGGAAAAGCTTGTAAAAGAAATGGACCTTAAAACCAATGTATTGAAGAGCTTTAAATAAAGGCAAAGGGAAAGCAATATGGCTTTCGATGATAAATCTCAGCACAGAAAACCAAAGTGGCGCCATGAATTTCAATGATGCGTTTTCCTTTTTCAATGAACTCTACAGCTCATTTTGAAAACTACAAATTGCTGAAATCTCAACTTAGTTTACAAGTCTCCCATATCCATTAAAAGGTTACAATACGTGCATTTCTCTCGCTTCTCGTAACTAATCACCATAGCTGGGAACACCCAGTGAAGTCCTGAAATGCAGGCTAATGCTATTATTTTAAAAGCTGCTTATAGCTCAACAAAGAGGAATATGCTGAAAGAATCTTGATTGGGAAAAATCTTAGACTAGCTGTTGGAACAAATTATGTTGAATCGCCTTCCCTTTTCACGTGCGCTATTTCAGACTCAAAAAGCCCCACGTAAAGAATCTATGAAGCGCTGTCCTGAATTGGGCCGGGGTTCTGTTTCACAAAGGCCAATACGCACCATTTACAAATAAAACAAAGTGTAGAATCACTTCTCTGACTGAAGTTTCTGCTTTTGTGATTAAAACTCTCTTCCTCTTTCTTGAAGAGCCTGCCATCCAAAAGGCCCTGTGCCATGCTCCAATGCACAAAATACATGTATTCATTACAGGAGAAAAAAAAAACCCTCAGAAAAATTTGGCACAAAGGCGGGCGCATAGCTTAAGTCCTGTTTAGGATAGCCCTCACTTGAACCCTGCACATTTGCATAGATTTTACCTATTGATTGTCCCTAGCAGGAATACAGTAAGCAACTAACAGAAATATTTCATCAGCTGTTTGTGGTCAGGTGCAGATTTCACTTGTTAATTATTAAGATCAATGAGATGTATATGGTACAGAAATAAAGAAGTGATATCTTCCTCCACCAGCATGAAACTCTGTAGAAGTAATTTTGATTAAAAGAAGATCTGCAACAAAAGTGTCTAAGTCTGCTTGGGAAACTTTAAGGAATTACTAGTCAAAAGTGACTATGCACTTGTCTCACCTAATCATACAAACCACAGACCACTACACTGCACCAATTTCCTCCTGAACTGAAGCAAATGGCACCTCTTTTACTAGAACAAATCTTCAGAAAGACATTAGCTCTTGGTGAGACACGGGGCATTCATAAATTCCTCAGGCAGTCGTTCCAAGAAAAGAACCTCTTACTAATCCCTCTTGTGGCTAATTTCTCACGCATGATTTTTTCATTTGAAATTGTCTGTCAGAGGCTTCTAAATATCATTTAGACATGAAAGGAACAGAAATGTTGCAGTAAACATAGCAGAATGTGGAAACCACAGTCTTCTAACTACAAAGTCCTGGGAAATCCTCTCTGAACTACCAAATGGGGCTGTTCCAGATAAATTTAACGGAAGTCTAAGGAAGGCTGGTCCAAGCAAACCTGGTACCACCTGCAAAAGCAATTTGTCTTTGGCATCCATATCTGTCCTAGGGCCTTGTTAAAAAGACTGAGTGCCTCACTCTCCTGTCGTGCCGAATCACGCTTTTTCAATATACAGAGTGAAGATATTTGATGGATTTCAACATACTGGCTCTGCAGCCACACGTAAAATCAACTTTGTAGTTTAAAAAAATATACCTAAATATGCATTAATGACACATATCATGTCATTGCCATGTGAGCTGAGGTTGAGCTGTTTGCCTCCAGTGTCTCCTACTTTTCTGACTACTAATGACTCCTCAGAGCCAAGATAAACAATGGCACGTTTTCAACGAACTCGTTTTGTTGTATGATTGCTTGATTACTATTTCTGTCCAAGCTGTTAATCCTACGACAAACTGACTTGTTCAAGCATGTTTTGTGATTGCATTATATCTTCCAATTTTTTTCTCACTAACAACTTTTCCTTTAGTCTGCCTGAAGTGAATGCCAAGCTAACGAGCCTTCAGCTAATGAGAACTTTGCTTGGAGCTGCCCTCCTTCCTTTCCCCTTAACCACAGACACAAATCTACTTCTCTCTCAGCATTATGCAAGGTCCCAGGTACTCCGTTTTGGTCTAAACCAACATTAAAGACTGTTGGCTACAGATGATCAATTAAAATTAGCCAGTCGTACTAATTAAAATCCTCCTCTGTTACTATTTGACTACTGAATGCTTCATAATCTTCTTGGTTGCCCAGGGAAATTGTGGCTGCCCCATCCCTGGAGATGTTCAAGGCCTGGTTGGATGGGCCTTGGGCAGCTTGATCCAGTGGGAGGTGTCCCTGCCCATGGCAAAGGGTGGAACTGGGTGATCTTTAAGGTCCCTTCCAACCCAAACTATTCTATGATTCTATGATTCTATGATTCATGTGATGAGCATTTTCTGGTCCTTTTAGCATGTCCAGCAGAAATACACGCAGAAGGCCTCTGCTATTTCTGAAAGACCATTTTCAGGTTTATTAAGTGTATGAAATAAATGATGTAAATTTCACTTGTCCTGCTTTCTAAATGGAACTCTGATCAGATACAGTAAAGTATTGATCCTACTTTAAATGTCTAAAAGTAATGAACATAGCCAATGAGCCTCCCGATCAAACGAAAGAAAAAAATGAAAAACACTGAAGGAACAATGAAACTGCTGCAATGACGATCCAGGGGAAATCCAACACCCTACTGATGAAGAATGCCCTGTTATTCAGAATGCCCATCTCCTGTGTACAGGCTGTTCAGGCATCTCTCTGCCTAAATCCCACAGAAGCCTGGTTCAGCAAACATTCAGTGAACACGCTTGTGCACAAGGTGCTGCTGTCGCAGCAACGGTGAAAGTGGACAACGTGCAGAAGACAAAAGTGCCACCCAACTTCCACTTATTGATTTAACGGTCAGGATACATCACCCCGCCACAGGTGGTTCAAAGCTTTCTTCCTATTTTAAATTATACAGAAATACGTCAAGTTAAATAGATTGTCAGTACATTCATGGAAAAAATTAACTCTGAATTTTCTGTTATTGCTTGTGAATAGAGCTCTCAACCATTTCACTTGGGTCCAGTACTGACATCCTCATGAAATTCAACACCAGTTAAAATTGCAGAAAAATGAGAGACAGAAACGACAAATCTTGCTCATTTTTTCAATGACATTTACAAGTGGGGTAATATTTGAAAGAGTTACACTTTAATAAGCCTTTGACACCTTCCAAAAAGGAATTCTCCTATCTATGTAGTGGACATGCACTACTCATTATTTAGATTTCTGGACTGCCTTCAGGTATTTCAGTAAGAAAATGAAAACAGCCTCAGGTTCTGAATGGCTTTTAAAAGTATTTATTCTGGATGGACGTTAATAATGTACTATTACTTGTACATTGCAGTACTAAACTATCTGTAGCAATTTGATTTTGGAACCATATCAGCTATGCAACCAGTATGATTTGCACTAACGTTTTACTCTATTAAAGACACCCTTTAACTTCTTGGAACTATACTCAATGTGCAGGAAATTCAGCTGCCAGTATTAAAGGATTTTAAAATTACCATTACAAAACCACAATAAATTAGCACACAGAGCTGCTCAGTTTAAATACTGTAACATTACAGGCTTTGATGTAAGTTTTATTTAGTTCTAGGGAAATTATCAAAGGTGGGAACAATGTTAATAGTAACAGCCTACATACACTCTCCTGTATCTTCCCAGAGCACATTCATGGCTGAAATAATTCTGTGCAAGTTATTGCCAAAAAATCAAGTGAAACAGCCAACTGTATAGAAATCATTGGCAAAACCAGCCTTTTATTTCAATGGTCACAGGTTTTCACCAGAAATTGACAGCAAGAGGTCCATGCCAGCTATTTGCTAAAGCACATACAATATCCAATATCAGGCAAACTGTTTGAGACTTCTGCACAGCCCAACTACAACAGAATTACAGCCTTAATTTTGTCTATCCCTGCTTTTATTGTTTGTCATTGTTTCTCAGAGTTATTCTGCTGTCAATATTTGAAGAACAGAATCCTGTTCTGATATTGATTTCCTAAAGACTTGAATCACTGTCTTCATAGTGCATATATTTGAAGGCAAGTGCATGCAAAAGGCGGAGATGAAGCAGCTTATTGAATTAAATTAATACAAGACACCAGATTGTCAAGTATCATCTAGTATTCATTTTCTATAATGTAAAATACCCAGTAGACAGAAGAAAAACAATTTTCCATCCCACTTTGGCAATCTCTAATTTAAATCTCTTGTATACTCTGGACCTTTGGCTTGCCTAAGTTCAGTTGTTGTCACTCAAGCATTTAGCACATACTTGACATGATTCCAAAGTGGGTAACGATTGGGTTGCACAGCGCCGCCTTCTCTGACACTCCTATGGTTCACTCTGAAGGGTAGAGAAAGCAAGCAGTGGCAGCTACAGCCTGGAGGTGCTTCTCCCAGGGCTGCACTGCAGGAAATTCATGACTCAGCCCCCCCAAACGACAGGCAGGGGGAAAGATGGGATCCATATGGATGTCCAGCTCTACCCAGGTTAAGTTTGTACTTCTGCAAACTTAGTAATGGCACAACAGTTATACTGTGTTCAGCTGAAAATATACAGAGAATTAAAATTAAGTTTAATCTTCAGGGAAGTATCAGACTTATACGAGTAAAAGTAATCCACAATTAGAAACACAAAGTAGTTTCTGTAAAGAGTTCATCAAGTGTATGCTTTTCTTTATTGTCTCTGTGTAGGATGGTGACCTGAGTGCCACAGAAAGGGCAGTAAGGAGAGGAGTTTAATGAACTAGCAGCAATGGTTCTGTAATCCATACAGGACTTCTTGAGGTTGGAGAGTAAACTAACAACCTTTTACTGTCAAAGAACTATTTGTTGGTATCACTCCGGGTACCTGGGCAGGGTATACGAGGGCTCAACAGTAGAAGATGCAAATCTTCTGATAGCCACTCAGTATCCTCCCAGCACTTCAAACTGCATGGACAGGACTGAGCTCCACGGCCTTGGTTTATGCTCCTGACCAAAGTCTGCGTGGCAGAGGCTGACAAGATGTGCTGCATTAAGAGTTGAGGGAGACATTTTTTCTCCAGGAAGCTGATTTCCTCTTTTCCTGGCAGGAAAGCAGGAGAGGCTGAGCACACTGTTCTGCTCCACCGAAGAGTGCCAGCCTGGTCAGTCCTGCCCTGGACCACAGTCTCTGCACCCACAGGCAGCCTGCAGGGATGCCGGAGCACAACTTGCAATGACATGCTCCAGGAGGGCAAAGCCTACGCCAGGAGGCATTATGTGCATCTTGAATGAACTCTAGCCCATTATTCAGACTTCCTTCTACATTGGAGAACAGTTTCCAAGGCACATAAAAGGGCTGACCCTCCATTCTCACATGCTGTTCTATGGGAGTGCCATAACCAAGTCTGAACTCAGAATTTGCTCCTACCACGATGCCATTTCATGCATACGATTCTGTTTTCAACCTCTACTGGAAAGCACTATTTAACGGTTAGCATTTATTTATCCCACTGAAATATCAAGGTACAAAAACTTTCGGAAAGTCAGTCACAAAAAAGGTAGTTCTGTAACTACCCAATAGCACATAAAAAAATAATCTAAAGAAACAACAAAAGCCAGTAGAAGCCAGATGAAGGATCCTAATGATTTTGCAAATATGTCTGTGTGGGTAATACACCTTGTTCTTCCAGAGGAAGACACCACAAAGGCATATGATTATTTCCAAGGATTTTATTGGCATACTCTTCACTCATTAAAAGAAAAAAAAATCTATTCTATGATTTTTGAGAATAACATCAGACTGTATAGGTCAAAAATTGACTGACATCACTCTGGACAAGCATTATTGAGACACACAAAGAAGCTGTTGTGCCTTTAAGCTTATGGTACATTGCAATGCAGTAAATGAAAAGCCACTATTATGAGGGGATGTTTATGTCAGTATCTGAAACAAATCTTCTTTTTACTAGGATAATACTGTCTTAAATTGTTAACGGTTGATCAGATAAACAACATGTGATAAAGATCCTATAATCTCTTTTCATAAAATGAGTTTTAACCCCCTAATGTCCTTACATATTAAATTATTACATATTATTGATCCCTGTGAAAGCTTATAATAGCTGTAAATAACATCCTAACAGAGTTCTTGTGTAAGCAGTAATGCAAAAATTCAGGACTAGATTTTAAATAATGTAGAGAAGAGATGCTAGAGTTTTCAGAAGAGATAATGCATTGGTCACTACCAGGAACTCATATCCTGCCCCTTTCCCCCTCTTCAGTTAGAATGCCTTCTTAGGCTTTGTGTAAGAAGAAGCTGACTTGATTTCCATGGTTGCACTGTAGATTTAAGAGCTCTTTTATGCAGCAAAGTATACAGAAAACCTCTATGGTGATGTAGTACTGAGACAAAAGTGACACCATTTCAAAGACACAGAACATACAAGATAATGTCCTAGTGGAGAAGAGTCCACAAGCAGGATTAGCGAGAAGAAGGAAAATGGTCCCAACATCATCACTTCACCCCCTTGACCTTTACAGCAGATAGCTGAAACGAATGGCCTTGGGAGAAAGAGAACATCTAAAATAACACCATCCATCTTCTCTCCTGTGCCTCAGAGACATAAAACTTAAAATAAGCAATTCAGGACGTACCAATTACTTGAATCTAGTGACAAGACACCGCAAGGCATGTTTAAGAACTTCCTATGGATGCGTGAAGAGTTTCTCCTTTGAATCCCATCTTTCAGTGGGTCTTAACAGGCATAATCCCTGCTGTGCTCTCCAGATCTGAAATTGCCCCTTGTTAGGCTGATATGATGGCTAATATTACGTGTCCCAATTGATACTTGGGACAAAACTGTATTCTGGCCAACTAATGTAATTTCTGTGACAATCCATCTTCTTCCAATGCAGGTCATTCGGTGATTCTGTGATTTTCAATTTTTGGTTTGCTCACAGGAGGAAAAGAAAATCTTGAAAGTTCTCAGCCTAAAAAACCCTGCATTATTGTGTAAGCGGCCAGGAAACTTTTCATACTTTTAAAAAAACTTTTGAGAAGGAACAACTTAAAATTTGTAACAATTATTAGAGCTGATTTGAGATTACTGGATTGTCATTTTGCATATTTTGCTTTGAAATGTCAGATTCTCGTCTCAAACTGGGACCAGAAAAAACGATACATTATGGGAAATCCTATTCTGAGAAAGGTAAATTGCTGTTTGAATCGCCAGTATTAATAAAGGTAGATTTGTGGCTACATCATGTGAATTGGAAAATCAATGTTTCCTTTAATAATGCACAAAATGATAAAATACAGTGGAGACCTGCATCCAATCCAAATCTTTCAGAAATTACATTCTCCACTACCACCACATGAGTTTTCCTCAGAAAAACTGATGGACAGAAGCTGCTTGCCCATTTATTACCTCTTTGCTACAGAAATTACATAGAAAGTACCACGAGAGATATAAAAGCTGCACGTGCTTATTGCAAGAGTGGCTAATGGTGTGTTTTCTGAATCCTCTTAGAACTGATACTAATGTCTGTGCTCACCTGAAATAAAATGGGGGCTTTCAAACCAGATTAATTTGCTTGTAAGTTTACCTTAATGCAGAGAGGTCCAAAGAAGCCAGAAGAAATAGAAAGAAACTAAAAATCTAAGGCTGCCGAAGAGCCTTATATAAGTGCCTACATCAGAAGGTTAAATTCTACACAAAATATACTGAACATCTTTATTTCAATGACTTCATGGCAGAGATCCCATTAAGAACCAAACTTGAGAGAACATACATTCCTCCTGCACGGCGCAATTCAATATCTTGCTGATGAGCAAGTATTCAACTGGGGAAACACATAATCACAGCTTTTATTTCTGTAATTTTTATGCATCTCTGAGTGAGATGGAATCAAACAGAAATAATCTCAAAATGGATTTATTGAGTGATAGTTACATATTCAGAAGTTGGAATGTGTAAAAAAAGGGAAAGAAATGGCACAGGCATGGGCAGTGAAATGAGGGCTACAAAGTACACTGAAGCTAGGAGGACTTTGCTGTGTTAATAGAATTCATTTCAATTGCTGAAAAATTTAGTCTGGAAAGAGACTTTGTTCTGGTAAGTGTTTTACTTTAAAAAAAAAACAGGTTGGAGGATTTATTTGACTAAAGACTGCACATTTTTTTTTTATTTACTCTTTGTCAAGTTATTTGGTTTATTTCCATTAAATATTTCTAATATCTTGTTTAATTTACAGCAATTTGATCCGATCTTGAAAAGCAACACTGAATAAAGTTTGCAACAGGTCAAATAGTTGAAACTCTCGAGATACTCTGCCGCTGAATATTATCGCAGAGAACAGTAGCGTCTTTTTGTTATATACTACACCATCAAGGCATGATGGGGTCCTGAGTCCATTAGTCCCTGATATAGCAGTAGTGCCTAAACTACTCAACAGTAGAGTCAATAAATACCTTTTTTGCCCTAAAACTCTGAGGGAAAGCTCTTCCTCCCCTCTAGAAAAGAAGCAAATTGAGTATGAGTTTCTAGTGGAGCTGAACAAAGCGGAGCAGCTTTCCAGCCACCACAAGGCCATAAAGGAGCATTGTGGTGTGACGATGGATGCGGAGCAATGCTGTGTCTTGCAGCCCACACACAAACCAGTCTGTCCTGTGGGAAGATGCAGCATTAACTGTGCTTCTATGAAAGGAGATGCAGCAGCTGTCTTTTACTTAGAAAGCTCTTGTACCATTGTTAGCTACAAAACCCTAAGACATACGAATCTGAAGATTTCTGTCACTACAGAACAGTTTAGGTAAGGTGGCCTTAAAACTCTAAAGGAAACAGAAATAATCAAGATGTGAATTACAAGCCAAACGATTTAATGCAACAGCAAACTAGCGTCTCTACAAAAAGGCGTTTGCTGCCTAACTCATACAAATGGCCTAGCACAAAAAAGCTTTATAAATGAGGCACTGCAATTTGTCCATTCACCGTAAGTACCGCTCCATCTACTAGTCAGAGAAAGGAGATGCCATTGCAAGTGCTACAGGAGTGACAGGATTTTGCTTCTGCCAGCACTAAATGTGCGTCCAAATCTAAGTGTAAGTAAGGTTTTTCTTTTTTTTTTTCACAAAATATCAATCTTGGTTCCTTAGTGCACTTTTCTCCTGTTTTTGAGAATGACTGTTGTCAGGTAAAAATCTATGGAACACACTTTTAAAATGTTTTCACAATGCTGTGCACATACACAGAGATTTGACTTATGTTCATTAATTCCTACTGTACTTGTGACTCCAACTCCAGAATAAAACTTGGCATTGCAATAGGAGCTTCAGTGTATAGCACTGAGGCAGATATGATCCTGTTCCTTGATTTTCAGATGGATATGATTTTTTTTCTTCTCAATTTTGTTTTTGGTAAGTAAGCAAATTAGCACTGTATATTACATGGTGCATTTTTTAAAGAACTCCTTCTGGGCTTCCATTTATGACAATAAAAACACGTCTACTTATGCTTTTAATATAATGCTGCGAATTGCACGCAGAGTGCAAGCTTCCTACCACCCCCTGGCTTTTATGTTATACCATCAATGGGTGCCTATTAAATAACAGCACATCATTTGTCCAGATATTTTGTATCATGTTAACATCATGGTAACCAGAAATAAACCGAAACATAAAAAGAATACATTTCTTTACAGGTACAGCTATTTCTTCGAAAGCAACATAATTCTTAGATGGAGAAAAATATTTTTTTACAGCATCTACCCAGGTGATATTTTGCTTCAGTTGTGTTATGAATCTCTATACTAGACAAGAGTGAAAAAAAAAAATAACAGGTGGCTTTAGTAAAATGTTCACTACAGACTTTCACTAGGCATTACAATACTCCATTTAATGATTCAGATTACACCTGCTTTTATACAAATAATTTTCAAGTCAGGGTATTATTCATGGACAGTTATCTGCGTGGCTTTCTAGTTATAATACAGTGAGCCCTCTTGCCCTGACTTAAACCAATTGATTGCTAACGCTTACAGTCTCCCAGGTGCAGGACCCTGGGCACTGTCAAAAGGTTTGGCAAACAAATTTTAGGATCTGCTTCTTAATGAGTCATCATGCAGAAATTAACCTGCAACCCTACCAGAAAGATGAGCATTGGTTCACCTAGGAGGGGCGCAGGGGCTACCTGGGATCTAGCAGGAGCATCTCATTAACTATAAGCCACTGTGAAGAGAATTTTACTAGGTTCATCAGGTTAAGTTTCTCCCTCTGAACTAGCCAGCTTGAGGAAAGCTGCAAGATCTCTCTTCAGATATTGCTGGCTGCTTCATCAGGAGCACTACTCCTTGTGCTAATAAGGACAGGTGCTAATAAGGACAGGTGCTGAGGGGCATGGGTTAGTGATTGGTAGGAATGGTTGGACTCGATGATCCTGTGGGTCTTTTCCAACCTGGTGATTCTGTGTGATTCTGGGTAACAGGTATCCATAAGCCCTCGATGAAATATGCCTGGCCTCCAGGAGCTTCCTCCCTCCTCTTCCACCTCTGCTCTGTTGCTCAGTGCACAGGACAAATCTCTGAACCGGAGCCCTTCAGAAATGAAGTCTGTCCTCAGAAGCTTCTTTAAGCTGGCTGGTGGGCTGGAACCTATATCCCTGGCAGCAGTGAGGGGAGACTCAGCCCCCAGTGCTACCCATCTCCATCGTTGTCAGCTAGGTGATGGATGGCAGGTGTGGCAGCCGCCAGCTCCGGCCCGGGCAGCGTGGGGACGGGCGCTGCTGGTACCACTGTCACCCGCCGTCAGCCGGTGCCAGCTGAGCCTCCCAGCTGCCAGTTGCTGCCCCGCAAGGCATAAAACATACACTCTGAACAATCGCAGCGGCACAGCCGAGCTTATAAACTGCATTATTAATTAGTTTAATGACGCTCAGCCCTATTAGAAAGCACAAGATAATTGTATTTAATTTGTGTACGTTTTAATTACAACCCAAGCAGTGCCAAATTTGATCAACGTATCATCTTTTCTGTTCTGCTCTGTAACTGTGTTTGTATTAATTTGCATCTGAAACAGGAGGAGGTGCTAAGCCCTACTGGGAATAGAGTTCCTTTTAGTTTTTAAACAGTGTCATCTTTCACATTGTGATGCTGTGCGAGACCTCTGCCTGCTGATAACAGTGTCATCTTTTCCTGTAGCCACAAATTAAAAGCAGGTTTATGACCACATGCTACTAGACCCTCCAGGGCCCCGGAGGAGGCAGCCAGAGAACAATTCATTCACTCATCTCTCCCCTTATCCATGATGGAAGTAGAAACAATTGCATCATTTAATTTACTATTGCAACGAGGATATGGCTCATTGGCCCCTCGTTGTTTTGAAGATGGATTTAATTAACCTCCTATGAATCTTGCCAATAAGTGTGGCAGCATCAGTATGGAACGGAAGATGTCAAAAAAAGCAGCTGCAGAGATGGGTAATCAGTATTTCTCAACCTAGCTCTGCTGAGAAGACTCATGACTACGGAATTTTGACCCCAGCAGAAAGCTAAGGAACACATTGAGTTAATACTGACTTACCTCTGGGAATGTGAGCTCAGGTTTGACTTAGACTACTGAGAAAAAAAGAGATAATTGAATAATTCCTGATAGCCACATATATCTTTAATGCAGAAGCCATTTGCGATCACTGGAAAATAAATAAATGCAATTAACTACACTGTTAAGTAAATATACAGTCCCTTGGGGAAGCAATCTGCTTGCTTTTATAAGTCTGGCTACAATATGAAACTCATCACAATGTCTATGAGAGTAATTTATAATGAACATTTAGCAGGTGCCTCAGATGGGTTGCTGCAATTTACATTCATTAATAAAACTGTCCTTATTAAACATGAAGTTTTATGTATTTTAATTAAATAGATCTTTATTACATTTCATTTTACATGGGATTTTGTTTCCTAGAATCACTTTAGCTTGTAAAGAAAGTTAAAAACTTATTCACAATAAACTACTTGAAATAACAAAACAAATCCAGGATCTTGTGCACATTTCTAACTGGAATGAAAACAGGATTTGAAGCTTGTAAACTATTATGAAGAATTTATTCCATGACATGCAGGTTTATCTCAGAAATAAAGCAAGTCATTTTCATTGCATCAGTATTTCCAACCATTCCAAATATATTCAACAAGTAAGGTTTGAGATCAGACCAAAAACATGCACAAATCATCGGAAAACGTGCATTTATGGCTGTTTATATATTCAGCATCTACTGTGGCATCACACAACAGACTATGAAATCTGTACAAGATGCAAGTTTCACTGCTTGCAGATTTTGTGTCTCTAAGTAAGGTAAAATAATCTAATTATATGCTCAAACACCAGACTGGTACATAGGTGTTTAAGTTAGTCTTCATAATCCAAACTATTAGTAATTCCACATCAGCAATTCTTGACCACACTCTTGACCACTTTTATAACTTAGAAAAGGATTACTTTTCCATACACTTTTTCTTTGTTGTTTTTAGACTTAATTTCAGTGCTTGTTAAATAAGAACAAGGGAAGAGAAAAGCTACAGGCATTTCCATTCTCCATACTCCAACCAGCAAATGGCGAGATGGAGTGGAGGTGCAGGACCTTTAGACGGATGGAGAGAAAGGGAACACGTAAACCAGAGAGCAGACTGGGAGAACACATCCACAGGTAAGATAAATGCCTTAAAGAGAAACAAAAGGTGTTTTTCCATGGCTTCAAAGGAATAAAACAGACATCAAGTCACAACTGGAATAAGACAGCACCCAGGTACACAGCAATGGTTGAGAGCTGAGAGAGAAAATCCTTACCCATGCAGTCAATCCAACATAGAGATGTTTGCAGGCTCTTGTTCCTAGTAATCGTAAGCTCACTACCACGTCAGATTCAGCTGCTGAAAAGATTCCCTCCTTCTTCAACTACTGCCATGCCAAGTCAGTTCTCAAGCCTGTCACGTGCTGAGGTGCCTGAGATGTCACTCATTCACTTTCTTTCTTAAAACATATTTCTGCTTTATGTTAGCATTTGCCCATTTCTCGTTTGAGCCAAGACTTATGCAATTTTAGCACCAAATTGCTATGCAGATATTAATTTTCTCATTCTGCTCCATTTCCAGATGGAAAAATCAGAATTAAAAGCAGTGAAAAGAAAGACTGTCATCTTTTTCATACCTTGAGGCTAATGATTTTTTTTTTTTTATAAAGGGACTTCTCATACCTTAAAACAGGTTTACTGATGCCTTGCACCAGAAAGCTGAGATGCGAATCACATATTAAGAAACGTTTTAATTTTACTGGTGAGAAAGGATCCAACTGAAGAGTTTTCATGAGTCTCAGTGGTTCACATAAAACAAACGTGCATCTACTACAGTGTGTAGGTTGATACCTTGCTGTTCAGAAATTATTTGGCATGGGAACAGCAAGCTGGGCTGCATTACGAGCTGCCAGCAGGTTGAGGGAGGTGATCCTTCCCGTTTACTTTGCACTGGTGAGGCTACACTGTGAGTACTGCGTCCAGTTCTGAGCTCCCCAGTACAAGAGAGACATGGACATACTGGAGAGAGTCCAGAGCAAGACCACAAAGATGATGAAAGGATCAGAGCATCTTTCATACAAGGAGGGGCTGAGAAAGCTGGGACTGTTCAGCCTGGAGAAGGCTCTGGTGGATCTTATTTCTGGACATAAGTGCCTGATGGGAGGGAACAGAGAAGGCAGAGCCAGGTTCTTTTCAGCTGTGGGCCAGTGACAGGAGAAGAGGCAATGGGCATAAATGAAAATGCAAGGGGTTCCCTATGAACATGAGAAAACACTTTTCTACTCTTAGGATGACCAAGCACAGGCACAGGTTGCCCAGAGAGGCTGTGGAGTCTCTATCTTTAGCAATATTGTAAACTGAACGAGGCACAGAATCATAGAATAGTTTGGGTTGGAAGGGACCTTAAAGATCATCCAGTTCCAACCCCCCTGCCATGGGCAGGGACGCCTCCCACAAGACCAGGCTGCTCAAAGCCCCATCTAACCTGGCCTTGAACACCTCCAGGGATGGGGCAGCCACAGCTTCCCTGGGCAACCTGGGCCAGTGCTTAACCATTCTCATGACGAAGAAATTCCTCCTTATGTCTAGTCTAAATCTGCCCCTCCCTGATTTATAGCCTTTGCCCCTAGTCCTATCACCACAAGCCTTTGTGAACAGCCCCTTCCCAGCTTTCTTGTAGCCCCTTTCAGGTACTGGAAGGTTGCTGTATGATCTCAGAGCAATGCTCCAGCACATCATCTAGGTGATCCTGCTTGAGTAGAGGTTTGGACTAGATCTCAAGAGGATCCTTCCAAATTTAGTGAGATGTATTCCATGATTAGGTCTGTTTGAAGACACAAGTCAGGTATGAACTGGCATTAGCAGACAGGTTCATAGTCAAATTAGAAAACTAAAACCAACTTGGTGATCTTCAACTGTAATTCAAAATCCATGAACTTGAAAGAGAACAGGTCCTAAGCACGTATTTCCCATACATATTCTTTTCTATTTCTGGGAATGTCTCCTATTTCCCCTGTTAACAGACATAAACTGTTTTTTAAATATTGTGGCCAACATAGTCCCTCTGAAATCTTTGTGATCATTACTATATTTTCCTTCTGCAGTGTTTCTGTGCAAGTGCATTACTATGCTGAAATGGTTTCAAAGAACACAATTTGCATAATCTCCTCCTTAAATATTTTCCAATACAATAACTTTCCAATTGTAATCACATTTTCTGCCATACTAAATGGAATGATATTTGTGGTCACAAACCCCAAGATTGCCAGATTATTTCAAAACATTGAAATAAAATTATATTTATAAGGAAAGAAACATGAAATTTGTAGCTATGGTAATTATAAAATGCTCAAAATAGTAAGTGTCATCATACAGACTTACTAAAGAAAAATATTTCAAATTTTTGGTTTTGTTTTTGAAATTGCAGAGGAAAAGATATAGTCACAGCTAGAAGAAATGTCATGTAAGGAGTTCATTTTCTGAAAATACTCTTAAAATAAACTGTTAAAAAGAACAATGTTCCAAAGATATAAAACATGATTTAAAAATACTTTAGTGTGTCAGATGCCATGTTTTGCTGTCTAGGACTACTGTCATGCAGCAGATTGTGCACTTATCCTGGGCCGAGGAATCCAGTAGGTCCTACAAGACCTTGTCACTTGGCTATGAATTCAATGGATGCAGCTGAGATCTTAAATATATGCAAACAGACATCTGCATTTCATCACTGCCTAGAAAAGATAACAGTCCCTAGTCTGGTTTTGGGTAGGGAGGCAGAATTTCATAAGCCCATGAGTACATACACTCACCTCTTTATGCTATGTCGGTATTTTAAATGCAATTAAACATCACTAGATTCTCCTGAATGCTCACTGGTCAAAGCAAAAAAAGGTCAGAATTTAAGAAAAAGAAATGACTGCTTTGTTTGTAACAACAAGCAAATTCTCACATACACTTTTCCTGATGTATTCAAATATCTTCTGCAAGTAAGAGTTAAAAAAAAGTATGTAAACATAACTATTTGCATCTGACAAGACAGCCAGATGGTTAGCGATGACACTAATATTGTGAGAAGACAGAAGAGCCTCATCCTGCCAGATGACCTGATTTTGTTCAGGGAAGCACACGGATAAAGATGAAGAGGTAATCAAGTCTCCACATCCACCTACAGCCTGACCACCTCGCTGAGAATCAGGTTTCCAAATCACTGCTAATTGCCTAATTAGCTATTAATCTTTTTGATGAAAATTACTAACGAGTCATTTGTTGGCTGGAATTTGCAAAGATCCTAGCTACTGCACAAAACATGGGACTCTGCAATGACAATTTCAACTTCAAATATTTCTTCAGATAATGATTTCCTCTAAATCAATTACTTAAACACAAAGAGCTGTTTATCAGCTTTTTTTTGAACAAAAGATATTTGTTCAAATGCGAAAGATGTCTTCCAGGATAAGGTCCATGTTCATGTTTTCTAGACAGACACATCGTGGCAGTACCAGGGAGTGCTCCTTGAACTTTTGCTGGCACAGTTACACTTGATAAAAAGACACGATGCCATCACTGTCTTTTTCAAAACATTGTGCCAAGACTGTAGGACCAAGTGAGAATTATGTGATATGCTGCAGTATTGGCAACACGGTAGGAGCTAAAAACACACGCGAGAATGAAGTTCCTATTTTACTAGATAATATAAAGTCAAATGGTCAGAGGTGGCAGAGAGGCACAATGCAGGTGAATGATGGAGCTAAATATGCAACGTCTTTATGAGTAGTTATTAACTATTAAAAAACTTTTAATCAGCAATTCCAGTTAGGGCTTATCAAATGGCTGCTTGGCAGAAGTCTAGAAAGGAAATATCTTGGCTGAATGTAACCCATTAAGTAGACAGGGCAGGTGTACAGGCATGAATTTCTACTTCTGAAGATTGAGGACTTTGCTTCTTATTCTGCAGACAGAGCCTGAAAGCTTTTTGTAGGCCAAAATGACTGAAGCCCTGAAAAAAGCATTTCTGTTGTTACCTTTATAGATATTCATATATGGTGCACTTTATCTGCCTCCAGCCTACCAAATGACCATCAACTCTCACAAAAATATCCTTTAGTTTTTTTCTTTTTTTTTCCCTGAAATCAAGTGAAGGTTAAGGTTTACCTTGAGAAAATGGATTTTGTGATTAAAATGACTTTCTCCTACAGACTTACAGTTTGCAAACTGAACTTTATATTCCTGAGTTGCAATTCTAGGAATTAGGGAGAACACAATTATTCTTCTTTTCTTGAAAGTACAAGAGACTTTTGAATCATCAGCCTCAGACAGAAGCAGGTTTTTATTTTAAAACAGTCAAAATAAGCTCGGTTTATTAAGCTTTATTGTATTTTCCTAAAACTGGAAATAAGATTAGGAAGATTTACAGTTAAGAGTTTCAGTGGGTAACTAATTTTTTTTTTAACTATGGAAATAGAGTAATTCTCAAAGATCACTACAAACTGTATCTGTGGCCAGCTGACAGCAAAACCACCCTTCCTAGGTTTACAGCCACCTAACACTTGAATGGTGATTTAAATAAAAAAGGACTGGTAAAATGACTCCCTGAGATAGAAGGAATAGAAGAAGAAGTATTCCTGCTGAAGGAGGTGTATTCCTATTGCTGACTGCAGCCGAAAGTGTGAGCTGTGATGCTCCGGGGTGGTGTGGGGCAATAATGAGAAGAAGCAGCTCCTGACTGATGCACAGCATCAACCACCACGGTCCAGCAGAGTGCTTGGGCTAATGAGAATGGGAAATCTCTCCTTTTAAAAAGCATCTGCTCTAACAAATGAAGGGGAAAGGGCACCTCTGCATGCTAAAGACACAAAATGACAGCCCGCGCAGGATGCCAGCGCTTAGGCAGCCCTACAAATTTACTGACGGGGGTCACGACCCTCCCGCTTGCACTTCCATAGATCCATGTGAATGAGGAGGCAAGGGGAGATTTATGGGACTGATTCTGCTTCCAAATTTACACTAGCAAGTGTCTATAGAGGTTACAGAGAATATTAGATGCTAATAAGTTGTTTCAATTTAAAAAACTTAAATATATGTTGTGGTCAAAGTAGAAAGGCCTTGGACCCATCAGAGCAGATGATATGCTGCTTGCTCCCAGGGAACCGATGGAAAAGAGTTAACTTAATTCTTCCACACATTCATTCACAGTAAACTAATTTCTTTAATTTCTCATATTAAAAAAAAGAATCTCTCCTCCTCAATTCTTCACAATTACTCCCTCTCTTCTATTTCTTCACAAGCATTAGCTCCCTTCTTACCCTTAACACACTTCAGAGATTTTAGTGTCCTGACTTTATTAAATTGATAGCCAACTGGTCTTGTGTAATTTCAGAACCTCCAAGCATTTACCCTGTTACTTTTTCTAAAGAACTAAAACAGTAAATCATAATAGTTTTTAAATTTCTGAAATATTCTTCAGCCTCAGCCTGCAGATTTCTTTAAAGTCACCTCATCAAATCTCCTTTCAATTCAGTTTTAGGAGATGATTTTTCAGAAACAAAAAAACTACGTTTGTCACAGACACCCCAATAAATGCGCGGCATACTTCTGATATCTGCAAAGACTACAGAGACCCATCTGTATCAGCTTTAAAATACAGAAAGAGCAGAACTTCTGGAAAAATTATTGGAGAACCACCTTCTACACAAAGAAACATCACAAATTCATGTTTCTATGACATGCTGTGACAATACCTGTATAAGAAAAAATGCAGAGAAGCTGATATGCACTAGAATTCATAGTGAAACTAATATAAAAGTTTACAGTAATTTCATACATGTTGTAAACACTTCATAGCACGCTGAAAATATAACTGAAAGCAGTGGGCAAAAAACTAGAATGCTGTACCACCCCAAACATTTAGTATTTAAAAAAAAATGCAGAGATAGCAGCAGAACAATGCCAACTTTGCATATGCAGGCTCAGCTGAATTTAGTTGACCATCAGAAAATAATAAGCTCTTAGAGCATACCTTGAAATGCTCAAAACCTGAGGAAATGTAGATCTTCCCTTTGTATGCGTCGCCTTACTAAATACATTTCCTACTTACAAGGTTTATTTTTAGAAGCACTTACAGCATGAAGGATGATGAACAGAAGATCACAGAATCATAGAATAACCAGGTTGGAAGAGACCCACCGGATCATCCAGTCCAACCACTCCCATCAATCACTAAACCATGTCCCTCAGCACCTCATCCACCCGTCCCTTGAACACCTCCAGGGAAGGCGACTCAACCACCTCCCTGGGCAGCCTCTGCAAGTGCCCAATGACCCTTTCTGTGAAATATTTTTTCCTGATGTCCAACTTAAACCTCCCCAGGCGGAGCTTGAGGCCATTCCCTCATGTCCTGTCCCCTGTCACTTGGGAGAAGAGGCCAGCACCCTCCTCTCTACAACCTCCCCTCAGGTAATTATAGAGAGCAATGAGGTCTCCCCTCAGCCTCCTCTTCTCCAGGCTAAACACCCCCAGCTCTCTCAGCCGCTCCTCATAAGGCCTGTTCTCCAGCCCCTTCCCCAGCTTTGTTGCTCTTCTCTGGACTTGCTCCAGAGCCTCAACAACCTTCTTGTGGTGAGGGGCACTACGTGTTCAGCACTAGATGAATGCAATGCCAGCAAGACACATCACACACAGTAGTGCAAAAGGGGCTGTAATTTGCTGGCCTGAATGGGTCTATAACAGATTTTCAAGAAGTCGGTGCCTTCTACAAGGCTACATTGCCAACAGAAGATTTTCTGGATGTTTTACAACATCAAAGCAGTGGTGTTCGTCTCCCTTATGGACAGAAACTGAGCTCAGCAAAACGGACCCAGCAGGACGTCTCAGGACCCAGCCCTAGATGACACCACCAGAGCAGATCAGGAACCAACTCAACACAGGCATTAGGAAGGTTCACTCACACTATGTCAGCAGTAGCACTTGGCCATTACAAATTCACCAACGCGTTAGCCCAGAGGCAATATTGTTCAGGACGTAAGGTTTCCCCCAGCAGAGTCAGGCAGGTGTTGGCAAGCTGGATACAGCAGACTGACCAGAGCATTCTTTGTTTCTGGCCATGCTTGTCCCTGCCTGCATCCACCCGAAAAAACCCAACAGAAAATCCTCTGAGTAATTTAAGACATGCATTGACAGGAGCAATTGAAGTCAGGAGTGTCAGATCTAGAACAGGGTTCCCTAAGACTTGCCCAGTGGCAGAGATGCTGTGTTATAAATACCACTTAGTAGCATTTACAATTCTGTATGTTTATTTTCAGGGAAAGAGTGGCTGAGGACTTCAGCGTGTCTGAAGGAGAGGGTGGCATCAAGCACCCCTTGTGAGATCTGGCAGCTAAAGCCAAGGTGGGTGGCACTGCCTGGCGCATGCCCAGAGCACGCAAATGTCTGAGGCTTCAGAAAAATGCTTGTGCTTCCAGGTCCTCTCAGGCTCCTTGTATTTTCAATCACACACTAGCCCAAGAAAACCAGACTAAAATAGAACCTTATCATGGGCCCTTTTCAAGCTGAGGACAACTTTAAAATGCTTTCAGTGGATGAGCTGCAGGTATTTCTCCAAGCATTATCATGCCGAGCTATGAACTATGCTCAAACTATAATTCAAATCTAATACAGAACAATTGCATTTGCTATGTTTGTTATGCCACACACATCCTATTTCTTTCTTGCCAGTTTATCCCTCTGGACAATGCACTTGTTAATGCACACATGGATCTCAGAACTGCCAGAAGCCTTTACCTGTTTTATTGATCCCCCCCTTGGATTACTCCAACAACAGTAAAGCAGATTTTCCTAGCAGGGAAATCAATATGACTTTAGATTAAGGTTCCCATAAAATGTTTAATAAATTATATATTAATGGTTTATTTCTTACTAATTATGAATTAATAAATGCATCTGATTTAGTCCACTGTACTTCAGTAGCTGTACTCCACATTGGAAACAGCTCTTAGATTCTCCCTTTCAGTGGCTTAACTGAGAAATCCTTTAGAAACTATTTTATTTTTTGTGCTTGGTATAAGCAGTCTATGTTTCCACAACACACATATTGCTCATAACATCTTAGTGTCCAAGCATTCAGCGCACTGTGGTCTCAAGAGGGAATGCAAAAGGTCAGCAAGAAAAGCAGAGATAATTTCAGTAATATAGACAAAGATGACAGATCAATGGGTTAACCCTTAAAATTCCTAGTATTAACTACATGGCTCAATAGTCAAAAGAATGGTTAATACAAGTTTGCATAGGCACACGTTTAAAATGCCAGAAGGGACCAGGATATTTTGTGGAGTGTGAGGTTCATGCACAGGCACAGGGGAACGCTTTGGCTGCCACTGAGTGTTCAACAAGCTTACTGATTCTGTTCTGCCACTGCCAGTTGTGTATGGCCTTGGTCAAGGCACTCTGCCCTCTGCCAGCTTTGGAATAATGGCACAGCTGAGAAACATCAATCGTAAATTAGCTTGTGAAGTGATCTTATGCATAGAATCACAGAATCATAGAATAGTTTGGGTTGGAAGGGACCTTAAAGATCATCTAGTTGCAACTCCCCTGCCATGCATCTTACATAAATCAAACCATTAGGCCCTATCTAAAATAATTTGTGCTAAGAGGTGGTGTGCAACTCTGCCCTTCCAAATTATCCTACAGAAACTAATCTGTCTCCCAGGAGCCTGGACTTCATTGTCAGAACAGAGCGCTATACACTTACTACTGATTCATTCATGGCTGTGCTGGTATTAAGATGCAGTCAATGACTCACTACCTGTACTATGACTTCTGTGTAGCAAATTGAGACAACCATTTCTTAAATCTTTCGGATCTTCTGACATACCAGGTTACAGACTGTACCAAAAGCAGAAGACTACAAACCAAACTTAATACGACTTTAACTGTGTATACAGTTGGAAGTCCTTAGAATAACTTTAAATATGTTTAACTAACCTTGCAAAGTACCTGGGTGAAGTTCTGGTTAACAGGGTATGCTTTTTCTCAAAAAAAAACAAACAAAAACCAACAGAAAATATGTATTATTCTGCCACACTCACACACACATGCACCTTATTTAGGAAGAATGGGTAAATGAATTTCATTCATCTTCAAATTACCATTTGTGTGTTCATATGCGACAACATTAATTAACATTGGTAAAGCATTCATAAGATAGAAAGTACAGTGTCGGGTCTAAGAACAACACGTACTCTTACCACTCACTGTGCAGCTCACTCTGTATACATCATTTATGCCTAGGAATGCTATTTTAGAAGTAGATCCTTTTGAAACGCACAGATGTTAATGTCAGAAGCTGGATTTATTGGTAATAACAAAAGCATTTTCTGCAGCTTCAATCCTGCAGACTGCTAGGCAGTTAGTAAGTTAGGAAATACTTCATCATTACTGGCTGTAGGAGATAATTCTGCAACAGAACGATTGGTAGAGGCGTTTGCGGACAGGAGCATTCTCAAGAACACTATTGCACCACTAGTAAATACTCTCTGCCCCCTGCATAATATTTTAAAAACAAGTAATCAATAAACATTGACAATGACTACAGGGACCGCGACGTAGCAAAGCAGGATTTAGTCCTCAACCCAAGCAGTATGAAGTTGCATATTCTGAATCAGTGACTTGAATTTCATTTCAATTATGCTTTAAGTTAGTTGGTTAAATGATTGCAATGTATAAAGGATTCCAGGAAGGAAACTTTTACGCAGTGCTTTAATGTCAAATTCTTGTTTTTCAATAGATGAAAGACTAACCACCATATAAGGACGGAGAACAGCACTGTCTCTGTATGACAGGCAGCCAGCTTTTGACACACAACACACAAGCCACTTACTGCCTGCTGCTTGATTCGCAAAACAAAAGCTTTTGGTTTAGAAGATGCATGCCTATCTTCAAGGACACCAAAAAAGCACTACAGTATCTCTGAGAATTAAAGTGGGAAAACCATGAGATTAAATTGGTTTTCAACCTGGATATTATTTCTGACCCCACGTTACCTGGAGGTCAGCTTTAGCAGTGGAGTCAAGGTGATCTCAACTCATGGTGAAAAAGGTTTCCTGCATTCTGGTTTTGGCTTACTCAAACCTTCCAGTCACCCTTCCACATTGAGATGCTAGTGTCACGAAGCTTTGCATAAATGTCTGCTTGTATCTTTTAAAGTGCGGAGCTCTATCATAATGTCTCTGTTTTTTTACCCCACAGAGTAGAAATACAAACCAATACTTTCTCTGCTCACAGTAAATGTTGTGAGATTCACTGTAAGCTATAAACACAGGGCAAAAGTCATATGTGTACAACAGAAATGTAGTGTCCTGTGCTGAAGTTCAAAGAGATTTCAAACAAGGAATCTGCATGCCTGCCGAAGGAAGAGACTGTGGGCATTGTAAACCTTCCAGGTCTCACCTTAGACAGGCATCCACATTTTTCCTGTCTCTACACAGGACCATGAGCAGGTGGCATGGACGCTGCAGTTCCCTGGCATCTACAGCTGACACTCACTTTACACACGACTACTGAGAAGAAATGCAGCGTGTCACCTGTGCTCATCTGAACTGCCTCCAGCAGGTTCACAATAGTGACTTTTAGTTACCCGTCTGCTGTTCCTGTTAAAAGTACACTTAGCGAAGCCTGATGACAAAACTAAGATTAGTTTGTTGGCTCACTTTTAGTTTTTCCTCAGGAAAAAATATTTGAGAAATAAAACCTGTTAAGGTCTACAGTAGAAGAAAAATTGCAGTCCTACCTCTACTACTGCTTTGGCATCCAGTCTGAAGTTGAAATCTCCAAAGACAAAATACGAAACTTTCTCAAACCGCTGATCTATAATTCTGGAATAAAACCAAAACAAGACAAATCTGTCATTTAGCTTGACACATATGCAAGGATGCACAAATACACATATCTTATCCTCTAAGCACAATCTCAGAAATAAATATGGGAATGATTAAAACTACTAGTTTATACTGGAACAATATATTAACCATGCTTTCGGGCCAATTTTCTTTGCTTAGACAATTCTATCTCCAACTCCAGTAAAATATTACATTTGATTTCTGCTGTCCGGCTGAAAGAGCAATTTGGAAGAAAGCAAGATCACAGCAATTAGCACAAATAACGCAGGATTGGTATTTGGGCATCACAGAAATCTTGAGGGCATCACGAAGGTACTCCACACCTGTAAAAGATAATTATATAGCTTTGGGCTGGGTAGCTAGAATTGGGAGCCCCAAATGAGTGGCAAGTTCACAGTATGCTCACCTTTGAGTTTACTTATCTATGAGATTGCGATCATAACGTTCACCAGTATTTGTTAATATTTTTGAAGAACTATATGAAAAGTGACATGTTAAGAATAAACATCAATCATCACAGATGATGGAGACTATCTACAAGTGTTTTTTCTGGCTCAGTTACAGTTCTCTGAAAGACAGTTCTCTTTTTGTTCAAAACAGATAAGCTAGATTTTTACTGAAGAAGCTGTAGCTAAGTGTGTCACTACAAGGGAGGATATGTATCTTTCTCTGATCTAAGAAAGCTAGATAGTATCTCAAGCTGATGTGTTCGGTTTTGGCTCATGGTGTTTGCTCAAGACTCAATACCAAAAAGGGATCAGGCATTATTGTTCATCTTTCAAATCTTGTATTATTAAAAATTGCTATATAGTTAGCTTATCTATAATTAACAACTGTCTGCTACTGCTAACAATGTGCTTCCAGAGATCTTGGCACTTGGAAATCCACTGATCGATGCTTAATTTCAAAACAAGAATCAAACCAATTAATTTCCTGTTCACAGCTGAGGAAGGTATGAAACACCTGAAATGCGACTGCTATGGCTACAAAGAATATACACAGAAAAACCCACAAACCCCTGCATTCATATATGAGTTGCATGATCTATAAGAAGTACGAAACAAATGCAAGGCAATACATTGTGTACATTCTGGAAATACATAAATATGTAAGCGTTACGATGCCAGAAACCCCAGCTGAGCCAGAGGCATGGACCCACGTAGAGAGGTAATGGATTCCAAAGTAATGCATGGTAAGTAGGCTTCCTGGAACAAAACTGCCCAGCAAGGAGGCATTCATTTCAAATGGTTTTAAAAGTTTTAATACATCACATTCATTTAGACTTTCCAAAGCTATAAAGAAAGATACAATGTTGGATTTACAGTGAGATACTACTTCTCCTCTTTAAAACATCTCGTAGTTCTAGTCAACAATAATCTATTATGTAGGGAATATTATTCTACTGAAAAAATAATGTGCACCGGACCTAAGGTAGTCACCACTTGAAGCAAAATCTCTTACAAAGACTTATCCTTTTCTAGTATGAAAATCTCCAAATCCTCCATTCAGCTGACAAATTATTGTAGGCACTGTTAATAAATACTGTCTACTGTCAGCTCCCAGCAAGCACTGAGAAAAAACTGTCACTCTTGACCCGTACATAACATTAGTTTGATTAGTGCCCTCCTGGCACATTAAAGGAAAATGAGAACTTAAAAGTGAAACCATTTACATTAACAAAATTTGATAACATTATCATTGCAAAATCTGATATGCAACTTATTCATAAGAAAAAGCATTTTGCTTTGCCAACTTTCCTGATTCATATCTTAGTTTTGGCTTTGCTCATTGCCAGTTACTGCTGACAAAGAAATGACAGATATTGCAGGAATGACATCAAGGTCTAGAGAAGGCCTCTTAAAATGAATTGTTATTATGAGAATGATGCCTGTGATTGTATTATGCAAAGACAGATTTTCCAAATAAACAAACTATTCCAAAAATAGCCTCTTAAAATGTCTCCTAACTGATGAACAAAGCAGCTGATTAGTCTGCTTCTGATCAATTAATTAAAACTCAGTCATTTCATAGTCTTCCACATTATCTGATTTAAGCATGATTTGCATGAGTCAATCCCTGCTTTAAAACTGATCATTTTAACCAGTTGCTCCCTTTGTAAGATTGTCTTGTTGGCCCTTTTAGAATCCATGTCTCATGACAGACTGAAGCAAAATAGTCCAAATGATACTTCTCAAGTGGTTTCTGAAAAATCTCCTTTGCACAGGTGGTGAAATTTAGGTGTTCAGTAAAATTACCAGCAGTGATACAGCAAGGGATAGACACATTTATATTCTTTTTAAATGATCCAGGCCATCCAACAATAAAATACACTTTAAATCACTCAGCTTAATACACTTATGTACCCTACTGTCCTTGCCACTGGAACTTATTACTAGTTCACAAGTTACCAAATCTTAGAATTATTTCAGCAATTTGATGTTTTCAGAGCTCTGTTCTGAAATACTTACCGGTGCCTACAACTGCACTGAATAATGACAGAAGAACTAATCTTGATTGTGCTTTTAGAATCAGACTCCAAGTTAGCAACGGAGATAGCTGTAAAGAAGAGTACAACCCCTGGAACATGCAGGAAAAACATCTGGCACTGGGGGGCTTGGATGGAAATGGAGCACGGCAAAATACTGCGGACCAAGGACACGCAGTGAGGGTATTCAGACTGGGGCAAGAGCTAAACAGAAGCATTCCATTTCTCCTGTTTGCACATTCTAAGCCACAAATACTTACAGTTCATCATGTGTACAAGTAAATGAGAACTCAGAGACATTTTTTTTTTAGAAGAAGGAGTGCTTGCAAATGAACTTGGAAGGCTTCAAAATCTGTGTTATTCTACTTTGCTGTTTCAATAACAATACCCTTCCTTTAACCATGTACCAAATAATCACTTAAAAATGTTGCCATGGTCAGCCAATGGAGTGATAAATCTGAACCATAAAAAGAAAGCAGTCAACCTATGCCACCAGGATTAATCTTACATTTTCAGTGGGAGGATGCATTGCCACTTCTTGCTGACTAACAGATTGTCCTGGAAGGCTGCGCCATACCTTAATTCTCTATTCTTTCCCGTACAACTTTTCTAAAGAGTTGGTGACAAAACAAGCCACTCAGGTAAAAATGACTGTAGGGAAGCTACAAAAATTTCACTTCCACAACTCTGTATGAAAGAGCAATTTTTTTCTATTATGAAAGATCATCAATGCCTTAACTAGCAGTGCTGTTTGTTCCGACCTATGCAGGGTCATCAAGTGATGATGAGCAATTAGGGTGTATCCAATGCTTGGATGCAAATAAAAAAAGAAAACTTAAAACAGATTACAGCCCTTCCTTTCCAGAAAGAGAAGTCTTCCCTTTGAAATGGCTGGAAAAACACAATCACTCTTTTAAACTTAAGTTCTTGTTCCAGAAGACATCGTTTATAAGAAGAGAATCTATCTGCACTTGGAACAGAACAAAGAAATATTTTTTTACTTTTGCCCATTTCGGCAATCAAACCAACAAATTCCATGTGGCAAACAAGGACTATTGGAAAAAACCCCCACATGCTTATAGCTGAGTTTATTGCTCACCATGTGAAACTTTAAAGCACAAAACCATAAATGCCATAGATGATTTCTCTCCTATCAGTTCCACATACACAGAAGTTTAATTGCATAGGGAGTCCTTGAGAACAGGACAAGATTCTTTACACTTGGAATGCATTCATTATTTTCCCAGTTTCAAACCAATTCTGCATTTCTAGCTGATGGCTTAACACTGGAAGCCTTCTAGACTGGTTCGGTTACTGTGTTTCTTTTTAAATCTTGTATTTTGAGAAGATGCAGACTGCAAATAGTTTTTGAAAGAGAGTTCAACAGCTTTTTAGAGAGGACACACAGTAAGAGAAGGAAACACTCCAGCAACTGTAACTTTCAAATACAGTTTACAGTCCAAGTTAGTCACATGCTTGAATGTTTTGGTCAGTCAGAACCATACTTCACACTTTTTTTTTAAGGAGTAAACTCCATTGCTAATACTGCAAATTAATGTTAAATTACTATATCAATTTCTTTGCTGCTAAATAATTAGATTTAATTCTTATTTTGGTCTAACAGCTGCAGGTTGCCAGATACCATCAGCTGCTTTACAAGCCCAGAAAGAAGTTACTGTGCCTGCACTGGAGATACGCTTGCTCTGCTGTATTGGCAAGACTTCTAGCAAACCAAGCTCTTCTCATCAGTGCCTTTTAGCGTAGCAGTCCCCTAACACATTTTCCCAAAGACCCATGACCCAAACTGCCTGTTATTCTGGGTGCATTATGAGAAACCCCTGAAGCCCCCTGAGCTATGAGGTTGATTAGCTGTCACGTGTTCTAGACTGGCCCACCAGCAACGAAAGCCCTACCCAGCTCAGAGCAGGGGCTACTGGACCACTGTGGCAGGCAAACTTAGAAAGAAGCCAAACAAATGCCACAGTACAAGCAAATGCTCAGGGTTTGGTCTTGGAGCCTACGATATGCAAAGACGGACCTCTCAGTCTGGACGGCAGCGGCTAAGTGGATTGTGAAGGGTAAGTTTTTTCAAAAGTATTTAGGACATCTGGATGCCATATTCCTTCCACGACTAAACGGAGTAAGAGGTAGAGATTCCTCTTCTCCTTGATACTACTGGAAATCTGTGCCTAGTTATTCATTTTAGAGTCTATACCACAAGCAATCACTTAGTGCAATCCTAAAATTAACAATACTGTGTTATTGGAAAGACTAAAACACTTTCATAATTTACTTTACTGTAAACTATTAATTGCAGTAGTTACAATTAAAGATACTTTATGGAATGTACCCGCTTTTATAAAAACTATATGGTGTACTGTATGTACATTTACATGCACTGAAATTCAGCCGGAAAATACCAGGGCAATCGGAAACATGACTGATCTTCCCTTTCTTTCATACTTGTCCCCCTCCCATACTGCAGCAAGAAAGGAGAAGACAAGGAAGCATCTAAATTTCAGCAATTTGGTCATGGAAGAGAGCAGCTGAACATGATTCAGTGTGACAAGAGGCACTGTGATTTGGCTAAACCATTTCTCAGGGCACTTTGTAAGGAGGATCAGCAGCATTATTCCTTTAATAGCCATGTCTAATGCAATAGCCAGCTGGGTTTTGTCCCAGACCAAGGTATCAGCATCAGGTCAGAAGGTAACATTCTGTTTACACGATTATTTCCTAAAGCACTTATCTTCTCCTCGGTGTGAAAGTTGACTTTTCTGTTTGTAAGGAGGCCTAAAGAATTGAGGGAATGGGAAAAATTAGCTACACTGAGCTGGAGCTGAATGGCATTAAGTGGGAGGTCTGAGAAAGGCTGCTGCGGCGCTCAGCAGGACACCTTATTAGCCGCGTCATCGCAGTTCATTCAGGCAAGCCATACCAGTGTCACCAGCATTCCCACACAAAGACAAAGTTCTTCACACAGTCTATAAACATGCCTCCCTGGCCAATTCATCCTAACTTGACACCGCTGAAAAGAGGGGCTTGAGGGTTTTTTTTGGTTTTTTTTTTTTTTTTTTTTTTAAACACAACAATACCATAACAAAACAAAAAACTTGCAGCTCTGCCAAGCAGGCTGAATGGAGAAGAAGGAGGGACACTGTCACGTTTCTTGGGAAGAAACAGTCCAGAGGTCAGGCCGTATTTTATTCAGTGAGCAGATTTTTATAATAACTAAATGTGTTTAAGATAAATACTAGCTGATCTGAGCGCTTCTGTGTTTCTTGTAGAGCTGCAGGTGTAAGAAATTATCTTCCCATAATCTCTTTATTCTTGCACATTACCCACACAGAAGAATTAAAGCTCCTTTTACAGAGTAAATGTGACTGCCCGAATAAAATGTCCTTTCCTAAGTAAAGGAATACAAAAATCACAACTAACTGTGCAGAGGAGAGAGGATGGCTCAGTCTCGGTGCAGCAATCATCGCTGAACTGCTAATACTGTTTACTGTTGACCTAAGGATAGCCTTGGACCAAAGATTCCTTTTTGATCTGAATCCAGGAAAACTAATGCTGGCCTATGTCTCCGCAAAAGATGATAAACCTTTTCACATTTCAACCAAGCAGTGAAGCATTCAGGAAACACCACAGAGATGGAGCCAGCAGAGCTGTTTGCACTGTGTGCAGTGCAGGAACCAGGACTCTGGACCCCCAGCCACTGTCCAGATTCTCCACGAGGCTACTGGCGCGTAGGCAGCACTGCCAGGTGCTCTGGAGCCCCAAGTGCATCCCACAGCTAGACTCAAGCGTGTAGTAGGCTTGTACTTCACAGCCACACTCTACAAAGGGCACGCTCAATGTTTTCTAGACAAGTGAGGATCTTGCCCCAAAGAGGAATGTTTAGGAAGCAAACAAAAAAGACAAAGTGACTTGATCATCTCTCAGGTGGGAGCTAAGTGCTAGTATAGGGGTAGCAGGTGACCTGTGGGTAAGGAGATTATACATACTTTCTTCTCCACAGATCTGTAATGCCAGGGGTAACAGCAACTCCTGCAGTGACTTCCGCTGGAAAGTCAAGGAACAACGACAGCGAAACCTGTTCTCTACCGCAGCCATGTCAAGGAACTGAAGATAAAAGAGAATGGGAACACACTAGGCTTTCTTTTCTACAAAACTAGGCACAGGATTGTGTATGGCCTCTCAGATTTCTGCTGTTTCTGTCCTCCTTACTTCTTCCCTTGTAAGTTTTAGTTGAAGAGATCAGCTTGCACAACTGCAAGAGAGAACTGGTATGTGGGGGATCCACCTCCAGCAGAAGATATGGGGAGGGCTTTGAAACAGGACCCTGTCTTCTGGTATTGCTTCCCTTCTACAGCACAATCAGCAGTCGGCTTACACCATTCCGCATTCTCAGATCTACATTCAGATACAAATTCCAGAACCCTCCATCCATCAATTCTGAATAAAAGTTACCTGGTGACTGTCTAAGTGTGCCTCAAAAGATGTGATGTAAGTCCCTTCATTGGCATGCCTAAGGTGCTGTAGCACTGTCATTAAAAAGATAAAGTTTATCATATATTTGTGCCCTGTTCTTTCTGATATAATAGCTAAAACCTATTAATAACACCAAAACATCTCAAAAGGTCAAGCAGCATACAGCAAGATGAAGGGAATTGTCAAGAAGCTTAGGCAATCATCTTAGCACTCAAGACATTTGCCAGGGCTGTTTAACTAATATGTGATGTTCACTTTTAATTTCAATATAGTGCCATTTGGGCAAAAATGTTGTATTTTTTAATTAATTACAATGTCAGCAGCTATTAAGATTAAAAGAAAGACCACATCAATAATAAATACTTAATCCGAAGAAAGGATTACAAGAGCAGCAATAAAAATCAATTTTTAGAGCTGGAAAATTGTGACTTTTTCCTCACTTGACTGGTATTTTCATTATATTGACAAAGCCATGATCCTACCTGACACTGACATTTGCCTAATGAAATAGCAGCCATGTATAATGATGTAAGTACTTATCAATTTAGCTACAGAATACAATGCTACAACACTGGTGTTATGCTACGAAGAAATTTCCTGGCTCTTCATCTGATGCAATAGGAAACAACAAGAGCAAACCAGAGAAATTGCACATCTTTTTGAATCTTTCTTTACTTTATGATAGAAGATTAAAATCCTTCCATGCAACTTCTAGAACTCCTCAATGTTGGTAACACTTGGCCATAAGCAGGTGGAGATAACTGCCATAACTTGTATGAGACATTGCAACTCTTGCTTACTGCTCCATAGTGCTTGGATGTGGTGGAGTAAAACAAAAATCCCGTGTTCACTCAGTGTTAAGAGAGTGCTAAGAGCAAGGCAGAAAATAATCAGGATACGCAGCAAAGGGATACCGATTGATTAACTCATTAAAGCTGGGGAAAGTGTTTTTTGTGACAAAACCAGAAAAACTCAGAACAGAGGCACTGCGTGTCATAAACAGTTCATCAAAGGAACAGTGGCAGAACGGTTAAGAAATCTTGCCAGATTTGTACCTCGTCAGACTTGCAACAAACACCTTTCCCAGATGCTGCTAGTGACAGAAACCCACACACTCCATTGGCTTGGGGACACAGCTAGGCTCAAAAGCGTCGTGAATAAAAGCCAAACCCAACACTTCGAGAAAAGGGTAATGCAAATTACTAGAAATACAGAAGGGCTTCACTCACCAAGGATTAAAAAACACCTGATGTTGAGAATAGCAAATAGCAACATATTTTACATACTTAATTGTCAGCTTGGGCACTCACCCCTTTGAAAATCGCACTACAGTGGACTGACTACCTGCTACAAAAGGGAACAAGTGAGGGGCAACATGAGAGAAATATTTGAAGTGCTAAAGAGAAGGGAAGCCCCCTTTCTTTCAAAAGAGCACAACAATTAAAAAAACTAGAGCTGTCAACTTCTGATTTAAACAAAGAAAATCTGTTTGGATGTAAAGACAGTAGAACTATTTTCTTTGTTGGAGTAAGAAATGGAATCACCCTAGCTGCATCTTAAACCCTACACTTTAGGAAGAAAGTTAAAGACACTTTCATAAAAGGTGGAGCAGCTACAGCTATTTACCCGTCAGTCCATGAAGAACGCCTGCCAAGTCCATCTACAACTACTTCAGCACCTGTACACACAGGAAAGGGGCTAAAAATGCTTACACTTGCATCTGGTTATTTACCTGTTAGGGAGAATGTGTATTTCCAGGACATAGTGATCCTACCTTCCTATGGGTAGTAAAAACATTGAAAGGTGGTTATTAGTGCCCATAAACTCAAACAGCAGCAGAATGAAGCTCTTCCAACCATTTCACTGTTTTATAACTATCGGTTCATAGCATCATCTTGCAGTGAGCCTTGTAAATAAAAACACAATAGCAATTCATTTTCATTTCTCTGCAAATGAATAAAAATTGGATCAACAGCCCATATAGATTCTTTTTAATTGAATCATAGCTATTCTGGAAGATTGTATGGCTGTACGATAGAAGATTTCAAAAGACACAAACCACAATGAATGCTGATGCAAGTATCACCCTTAGCTAGACAGTAATGACTGCTTTTTAGCTAACCCCAGACTCTCTAAGAGACAAATTACAGTAAAAAGAGAAATATAACTCAACAAGAATGTGATGCACTCTGCACATTCTCGTATAAAGCCATTTTCAGAGAAAAATCAAGCAGGCAGCAAGTTATTTGCAGATATTTCCTTTTTTTTTAAGATGCATTCTCTCTTTTCTTCAGCTGTTTCTGCTTAATTACAGAAATTCTCCTGGAGTGGTATTTTTTACGCATTATCCAATCTAACCAGTCCTTACATGGGTTATATTCTACAAGAAAGACATAGTAGCCAACAGAGGCAGCACCAGGAGAACCTATCACGGAAAATGAGTAAAAAGGGAGTAAAGCCCATCTGCAAGGTGACCTGGAAAGCAGCTCCAAGCTCACTAGCAGACTTGGTAACACCTTACTGCGATCCCCATCACAGGCTGTTCACTTTTGTGAAAATATCTGTCAAAAATCCCGCTAGGAATCCTCAGAGCTTTTATTTTCAGTATTTCTCTTGGAAAAGCCACATTTCTGTTCACATTAGTCAGACAAAGTGAAGAGCGACTTAGTGTATCCACACACCTTTCTGTGTGACACCTGCAAGCTCTTACACATACTGTGTAAGATTGCTGATTTTGGATTTATGATTCTCCAGTCAGACCTTTGCTTCCAAATCCGCTTTTGTTTATACAGATTTTGTTTTCATCATGAGAGAAAAAGAAGAGATCTTTAATTTACCTTTTGAATAACAAACGCTGCAAATTTATTATTAACCAGTTCAGTTATTAATTAATAAAAAAAGCTGAAAATAACAGAACAAGGGCAAAATTACTGACTAGGACTATCAGAAAACATAATTCACTTATTATGGAAATGTATTTATTGTGTCCGTAAAACGATAATAATGTCTATTTTCCATTACAATATCTACAAGTACAAAATTATAATATGCTAAAAATATAACCTAAATAAAATTAAAAATGTTTTTGTGTAAGTAGGATGGACATACGAGTTTAATGTTTTACATCTGTATCAAACAGATGAAAGCTTGAGCCAGGAGAAAACCAAGATGCAAGGAAAAAGTGTCTTTGACTATATTTGACAGGTTGAAAGTAACAAGACAATTTTGCTGGCTTTACACTTTAAAGAGCATATTATACAAACACACTAATTTTGAGAGCACTTAACCTTAGTTTAAAGGTGGGGGGATGACTGAATATTAATGAGATGAGCCTCAGGGTGTTTAATGAAAAGCTGTCTTTTTGAATGTGATCTAGGGTTTTAAACCTTTGTTAGAGGATATTTGGATGGAAGGTTTATTTGTCCTGGGAGTGCATTCTATCTGCATACGCAGAAATTTCACTACACGTTTGAAGGCAAAAGATTACAGAGAGTTTTCACTCCGAGTTAAAATCACTGTTGCAAAAAATAAACAAAATTAAATAAAATCCAACTCTCCCCCCTCTCAAGCAAGCTAGTCCTAGGATTTTCTGAAATGACCCAGATCTTTAGAGTGAAGTTTTCCTTTGCCTAGAAACTAAGTGGCTTTTCTTTTGCTCATTCAGCTGCTAGTTCTGGGAAAAGCCCAAAGAGAAACATTTAGATTGGAGGGGTCTTTGAGAAGATGTGACAGTTGACTGATGAGCATCCATAAAATGACAAAGAATAGTTGTGTGGAGCCGGTGCATCACATCGCCTCTCCCTGGGAAACTAATTGCTCTGAATTGTTAATAGTAACATTATTTTTCTGGCAATCATTTCTTTTGAATACCCAAAATGAGCATGAAACAGCTCCTTTGACCGGACATAAAAGTTAAATGTCCCAATGTTGATCAAATTAACTTCAGCTATGTGACAATGGACTATATTTGTGAGAAAATAATGAAGGGCACAAAGGGGAGCTTTATGCCAAGATTTCACAGTTGTAATGTAAAAATGTTTCTGTTGAACTAGGCCAGGGAACATTTTAATAGGAAAACAGAAGAGCACTGTCACTTTCTTTAAAGAAAAAAAAAAAAAAAACACATTCATTTTATGGATCTGAATGCTCCAGATAATTTCAGGAAGTTTAAATGGCTGGCACATCGAGAACCACAGTATCAAGCTCACATCTCACGTCCTTGTCCTTTGCCAACTCTCTTCTAAGACTTTTAAAGGACCCTCTCCTACAGCTTCTACTAAATCCCTAGCCAGGCTATTAAATCCAGCAGATACCCTTCCCCACGAAGGGTCTAAAGAACATGACTAATAGGCCAATATGATTAATTAGTAAGACACACGCACAAGCATTAATTGCAGCAGATGTATGACAGGCTAAACTGAAATGTAAGCTGCATTTCATTTCTTACTCTCATAAAGAGCTCAACTCCCCCGACTTTAGAAAATACAAAAATGCAAGTATTACACACATAGGGCTAATTGTACATGGGAATTATACAAATCAAGTCTGGAAGAATTTTTTTTGCCCCAGAAAATATAAAGCATGTGTTCTCATTATGCATAAAACAAACTCAGTTTTGACTCTATCTGTGTCTATCCAAACAACATAACCAACTTCTGGGAATTTAGTTTGGGTTCACAGTAGTGCTGACAAAGACTCATTACACACACCAATTTTCTACATATATACTGTATACGCATTTGTAAATAAACAAGCGAATATCTGCTTAACACCAGTTTAATTTCAACTCTCCGCCTTTAAAGAGCCTAACACCACATTTTCTTTTCACTTGCTAAAAGGCAAATGCTAAACCCAATCTGGCTCAGCACATACCAACTAACTGTCTTTAAAAAATATTGTACTTGCTATATAATTAATTTTTAATATTATTTAAGCTAAATCACTTCAGAACACCCTTTTACGATTCAATCTTTCTACTCCCCAAAAGTGTTAATATGATTATTAATAGACTCCCTCAGGAGAAAACTTTTAGCGGCACTTTTAAATCATTCACTTGACATGGTTTTCCTTTGTTTTTTCCCTTCTAACTCCTCCTCTCAGTAATTTAGAGATGTTTAGCGGTTTTGTGCCTATGGGTCAAAACCTTGTAGTCAGAATAATTTTGGGGAAAGCAACTTCCCAGATGATTTTAACAATTAAGCTAATTCCTTTATTTGCAAACGCATTTCTGGATTTCAAACTCCTGTGATAGCTTGTACCTAAGATGAAAAGGCTGTACTTAATTCACGTTTATGAAGATGCAGGGTGAACAGAACTGCGCTTTCACTTACTCCCACAGTGACCTAAATCAACTGTGAGAAGGTGTTTCTGTTTCATTCAGTGAAGGTTTAGCTCATTAAACTGTTTTCCTTCTCAGTATTGTTCGCTGGGTTTGAACTGTATTGCTGTTAAATGCTCTTTAGCAGTTTAAAGGCTTTAAAGGAAAAGACTTATCAGTCTCTGTTTTTAACAGCACTAAATCTGCATTATTAGTTCATGCAGATAAGGGGATTTAAAAGCTCAGCTTGAAACCTCTCTCTTCTGTATTTATCTGACACTGCATAGCTCCAGTAGCTCAGCTGGAAATGTAGATCTATGAAGCTTTAAAGAGAGATTAAAGCCAAGAAAAGAAGTACTTTTCCCCCTATAGACGCTCTCACTTTCCCTTTTCCTACTGTCTGAAGGAGTGATGGCAGACAATGCTCAAAGATGGTTCCCAAAACCCTCTGAATAGGGACACTGTTGGTGGTAGCATTCATTCAAAGTGAGCTTCAGTGTATTGTCCTCCCCAATCAGCAGATCAGAATAGAGTTTGCTGGTGGCTGCCAAAAGGTTAGCAATGCCGATGAAAGGGGTTTCCCATTATTCACTGCTCTTACAGAACTCCCCTTTTGTGCGCGTCAGCCCATCATTTCACTATGGAGGTCCGGATCTGCGGCTGGCTGCTCTCTCAAAATGAACAATTCATCTGAATGCGAGCTCACAGTAGTAGTGTGCAACCTATAATCGAAGGTTTTCTTTTCTAAGGACACGGGAGCTGGGGCAGGTTTTGGCAGTGTCACATTTTAATGATATACCATCATGACATCTCTGACCTGCAGCTGACACTAATACTACAGTCTTATTACCTTACCCTTGCCAGGGCATCGTGGGAGGTCCAAAGCCAAAATTAGCTAATGAAGCACACTGTATGCTGTAAACAAGTGCGCAATACATAATGCAAAAGGTTTATATGAGTTTGCCTCTCATGCAGAGCATAAGAAAAGGAGAGGAAACCAACGGAACCAACTAAAAATGAAATAACACTAGGCCTTTCCCACACTGCTCCACGTTACAGAACTCAAAAATCTGTCTCTCAAACTGCGCTGAGAGTAGATCCTGGTCTTACTGCACCTCTGTCCCCTTAATAAGGGAACTCTTATAAACTGCTGCATGCTACCTATTTGCAAACTTTCCAAGTGCCTCCACGGTTTCCTGATGGTTTGAACAGGTTTTACAGGTGATATAAAAGAAGACATACTGGATTTTTCCTCTTCACCCTTTATCACCCCCAAAAGTGAAAATAAATGACTATTTTGGAGAAATTCCTACTTAGCCCTCTGCTGGGGTGCACAGGAAAAACACTTCTTTTTTATACACAGTGGGAAAAGCAGTTTCTTTTGCTAAAATATCTGCCAGGCTTTAGATAAGATAAACCTTATAGAAAGAAATAAAACTTTGGACAGAATGTGATTGAAGAGGTATTTACACTCCATCCCACATTTCAGAACCTTTTTCAGTGAAAATCTATATAGGACAACACTGCATATGCATAGGTATTTTTCAACGCATAACTTAATGTGGTGCAGGAATGTCTTTAACTTGTAGGATGCTGCCAGGGTGGCAGCAGTCCTGTGCTCATCTGGAGTCTTGCTGCCAAGAGGCACGTGCTGGCACCTGTGACACAGGGGCGGCCACGGCACAACGTGCACAACCACAGGCTGCCGGACTCCAGCGATCAGGGTAAGAAAACAGCACATAAAGTGCTCTGCTTTTATTTTTTCCAGCCTAAGCAGTTTGTTCAATGAAACACCTCATGCCGCAGATCGCAGCGTATGCCACGGCTGCTTTGAAGAGACGTTTGAAAGCTGTTTCTTAGGCAAACATGAAGTCAAGCAGTACCCTGTAAGGGAAACACCCATTCCCTTTGCCAGTACACATATGTCTATGCAGAAATAATTTTTTCTTACTGAAGAAAAAGTTTTCTTTTTACCTAACATTGTAACTGCTAATTAGTGCAGCTGTAAACTGTTAAGTATCTTGGGGACTATTCTCTGTACTGTACCAACAGTCAGATGAATCAACTCTGTAACACCATTATAAACCAAGGTATCATTAATAACAGTGACAACTGCACACGAATGCCGTGCTGTTTCTTGAAAAAGACCAGCTGCCTACTGCACTCAGCTAGAGTTGAGATTAAAACGCCACAGAGTTTAATGCTGAGGGGGGTTGAAGATTCTGACTTACAAGGAGAGGCTGCAAGAGCTGGATTTGTTCAGTTTAGAGAAAAGATGTTTACGGGAGGATTTTGTTGCTAGCTTTACCTCTTTGGCAGTTACAGAAAAGACAGAGCCAGTCTCTTTCCAGCAATGCACACCACAAGACGAGGGGCAATGGACACAAACTGCTTTAAGGGAAATTCTGACTTGGTACCAGGGAGAAGAAGTTTCACACTGAGGGTAGTCAAACACAGTAGTGGGCGGCTCAGAGAAGCTGCACATCACTGTGTGTGGAGCTTTTCAAGGCTCAGCTGGATAAGCCTTGAACAACCTGATCTGATGTTGAAGTCAGCCCTGCTCTGAGCAGGGGGATGAATAAGAGACTCACAGAAGTCTCTTCCAATGTGAATTATCCTATCATTCTGTAACTGAAAACATACTTGTACGGCAGCTTTATTAGTCTCCACACAGACTAAAAAGAAACTAAATAACAAATTTAAAAAATAAACCTTCTTTCTACTTTACAGGTTCTGGTAACTTCAGAGGCATTCTCCAATCTCACTAATTCAGCTTAAAAGAATAATCGTATAAAGAGGTTTGTAATTGGCATTGTCTAGAAAACTCTGATAAGAAGTGATCATTTTCAGTTCACAGAATAAAAACCTCTACATTTCTGAGTGTGCCTTTTGACACATCTTTTATACGCTGCTTATGAACACAGAAGATTGAAAGAGGCTAGTAAATGCTAATACATACCTATCAAGTACATAGCCAAGAGCCTTATGCCGTATTCCTGAGTAAACCGATGGGCTTGTTTCCCAAGCAATTAAATTGGAAGCATCATGGAAAAGATGAATGTTTACCAAGTCAAAGGCACTATGACAAAAAAGGAAAAAAAAAATGATTCAGGATAAAAGAAAAAAAACATCAGTTGCATCAGTAAAGCATTCTACATAATAACATTTACTGTAGTCTCTCTTATGTTACCTTAATATTTACTCACATAGGCTGTGCAATTTAAGCTACCGTCGTCAGCGAATTGTCAAAGACTATTATCAAACTTGTGACAACTCATCCACAGGCAACACTGCATCTAAGCTTTTGCTTCAAATATACGTAATATGCAAATGAAAAGCTATTTGTCAGTCACAATTCACAGAAATCAAGCAGTAACCTCCCACTAGAATACATTTAGAACAAAATTGAATGTGTAAACAAACAACTACAAGTTGATAAAGCTGTAGCTAAATACCTAGTAGAACTGAGGCTTTGCAATAAGCAAAATGAAAAGCTATTGATGAGAGGCCTTTAAGTTTACCTAGTCCAACTGTAAACCTAGCCCTGACAAGTTCACCACCAAGCAGTTCAGTTATGGAGTTGGCAGTGTTAGGTTTATGGTTGGACTCAATGTTCTTGGAGGTCTTTTCCAACCTAAACAATTCTGTGATTCCGTAAACCATGTCCCTAATTACCACACTGTTTCCTCCTAATACTTGTTGTTGGGAGAAGTGATTGACCACCCCTCGGCTATAACCTCCTTTTCCAGTAGTTGTAAAGAGCAATGTGGTCTCACCTCAGCCTCGTTTTCTCAAGGCTAAACAACCCCAGTTCACTCAGCTGCTCCTCGTAAGACGTGGATGAGGAGCTGACCTCAGAACTTCAGTAAAATTTGTAAAATTTCATAGCTTTGCTGCCTAATCTGAAAGACCAGAGTATTAACTCATCCCTTCCTACTTCGCAGTGAGGCAAAGAGCCAGGCAGCAGTCCATTCACCTGGCTGCAGGCTGGCTCAGACAAAAGCCCACTGCATCAGCATCCACTCCAAGAGATAGATGCTGTCTTGGCTTTGGGAAACCTGCCCTCCAGGAAGAACATGCAGGAGTTGAGAACTGCTGTTACAGTGCCCAGTGCTTGCCTTATGGCATGGCCAAAGATTGACAGAAGAGACTTCTGAAAAGAATCATATTGTTTCGATGGAAAAATCTATGATTTTTATTTGGTTGAGGACAAAAGAAACAGGGATTTTCTGCAAGTTCCTTCTTTTTCAATGAAACCAACTTCTGTGAAACAGAAATACCTTCTGTGTCCCACTGCATAAAAGCTGAATTATAGAATCACAGAATGGTTTGGGTTGGAAGTGACCTCAAAGATCACCCAGGTGCAAACCCCTGCCGTGGGCAGGGACACATCCCACCAGATCAAAACTTCATCCAATGTCGCCTTGGACACTTCCAGGGACAGGGCATCCACATCCACGACTTCTCCAGATAACCTACGCCAGTGTCTCACCACTCTCATTGTAAAGAATCCCCTCCTTGTGTCCAAACCAAACCTACCCTCTTTCAGTTAAAACTGTGGCCCCTTGTCCCGTCACTACAGACCTTTGCAAAAGCCCTTCTTTGCCTTTCTTGTTAAGACCATGTTCTGTACTGAAAGGTTGCAATAAGGTCTCCTCAGAGACTTCTCTTCCCCAGGCTGAACAACCTCAACTCTCTCAGTCTGTCCTCGGAGGAGAGATGTCCTAGCCCTTTCATTCTCCTCTGGACTCAGTTTAGCAGGTCCATGACTTCGTATGATCACTGTGTCTGCCCCATCTCCCTATCCATTATATATATTAAAATAGAATCATAGAATCACTAGGTTGGAAAAGACCTTTAAGATCATTATGTCCAACTGTACCTTTCTATGACTAAATCCTATCCCTAAGTGGGGATCTTCCCATCTTTTAAACACCTCCAGGGATGGTGACTCAACAACCTCCCTTGGCAGCTGTTCCAGTGCCCTATAACCCTTACAGTGAAGAAATTTTTCCTAAGACAGGTGACAGCTCTCTGTGACAGCTGCTTATACCTACATTCTCTCCAATGTTAGCACACGAGTTTCCTGACACAGGGAATGGAATTTGCTATGAACTTGCACGACACTTGGCTGCTTTGGGCCGGTAACAGTACTTTTAACAATAACAACACTACCAGCCTTGCGGCATACTTGTACACAACTATATTCTTGTACTTTAAATGATTTCACACAATCCCACTTTTCACTGTAGCAGAAAACCTTCACATAGAGGGAATTTCTGTTATAAAAATGCCCAGACAAAGGAATCTCCTCATCACCTACATTAATCACACACGAGGCATCACCTCTAGTGGCTGGGAGTGATCTGGAAGGAAAGTTGTCTTCCTGAACTCTGGTCTCCCACTGCTGATGGACAGGACACAGATCTGAGTGTCAGACAGAATGCTATCCAGCTGTTATGGCCAGACTTTGTGGCTTTTTGTGTCCTAGAGACCCAATCTGCATTTTTAAAAACTCTATCATCTCATTGCTTTGCTATTCAACTTTGCTGGCAACAGGACATGGTGAGTTACAGTGAAAACAGAAAACCTGGAATACTCTTTCATACACATATAACAATACCATCACCCCACAACCTCCCTAACAAAACTCCCTCAAACCAACCAGTGTTTGCAGGAATTCCTGTATACTGAATTGAGGGACTGCAGGAAAGGTGTCTCCTATGAACTCTGAAAGGGATATTTAAGGGAGAGCACTGACAATGTTATGTTTTGGAAAGGAGGCCCCTCCAGCACCTGCAGAAAGTGGTGTGCCCCATGAGCTACTACATGCATGAGACTGCTATGTGCTAAAAACCTTCTATGTCAGAGTGCGCTTTGATACCCTCGAGCTTGAATATGGTGATGAGGAGATCGAGTGCCTGTGGGTTAAAATCAGACGAGCCCACAAGAAGGTGGATATTGTGATGGGAGTCTGTTACAGACCACCCAGTCAAGAAGAAGCTGATGAGCCCTTCTATAAGCAACTGGGAGTAGTCTCAAGATTGCGAGTTTTTGTCCTTATGGGAGACTTCAATCTTCCAGATAATCTGCTGGAAGTACAATACAGCAGAAAGGAAGCAGTCTAGGAAGTTCCTAGAGTGTGTGGAAGATAACTTCCTCACACAATTGGTGAGTGAACTGACAAGGGAAGGTGCCCTCCTGGACCTGCTGTTTGTCAACAGAGAAGGCCTTGTGAGGGATGTGACGGTTGGAAGATGCCTGGGACAAAGTGATCATGAGATGGTAGAGTTTTCAGTTCTAGGTGAGGTGAGGAGGGGGATTAGCAGAACAGTCACATTAAAATTGCAGAGGGCAGACTTTGGACTGTTCAGAAGGCTGGTTGATAAAGTCCCGTGGGAGACAGTCCTTAAGGGCAAGGGAGCCCATGGGAGCTGGGAGCTCTTCAAGAAGGAAATCCTGGCAGCGCAGGAGCAAGCTGTCTCCATGTTCCAGAAAAGGGGTCGGAGGGGAAAAAACCCAGCTGGGTTGTGCAGTGAAATCTTGAGGGACCTCAAAAAGAAGAGACATGTCTATGAGCCTTGGAAGAAAGGACAGGAGTCTTGAGTGGATTACAGGGAGGAAGTGAGATTGTGCAGAGGAAAAATCAGGAGGGCTAAAGCCCAACTAGAGCTCAGATTGGCCAGGTCGGTGAAAGATAACAAAAGACTTTTCTATAAATACATTAACAATAAAAGGAGGACCAGGGAGAATATTCAGTCCTTATTGGATGCAAAGGGAACAACCATGACAAAAGATAAGGACAAGGCTGAGGTACTCAATGCCTTCTTTGCCTCAGTCTTTAATAGTAAGGGAAGTTGTTCCCTGTGTGTACATCCCCAGGAGTTAGAGGAGCAGAACTGCCAAGAGGAGAAGGACCTGGGGGTGCTGGTTGACAGTGACTGAACATGAGCCAGCAGTGGCCCAAGTGGACAAGAAGGCCAGTGGCATCCTGGCTTGGATCAGAAACGACGTGACCAGCAGGTCCAGGGAGGTTATTCTCCCCCTGTACTCGGCACTGGTGAGACTGCTCCTCGAATCCTGTGTTCAGTTCTGGGCCCCTCACCACAAGAAGGATGTTGAGGCTCTGGAGCGAGTCCAGAGAAGAGCGACAAAGCTGGTGAAGGGGCTGGAGAACAAGTCTTACAAGGAGTGGCTGAGGGAACTGGGGTTGTTTAGCCTGGAGAAGAGGAGGCTGAGGGGAGATCTTATTGCTCACTACAACTAGCTGAAAGGAGGTTGTAGAGAGGAGGGAGCTGGCCTCTTCTCCCAAGTGACAGGGGACAGAACAAGGGGGAATGGCCTCAAGCTCCACCAGGGGAGGTTCAGGCTGGACATCAGAAAATTTTTTTTCACGGAAAGGGTCATTGGATACTGGAACAAACTACCCAGGGAGGTGGTTGAGTCGCCTTCCCTGGAGGTGTTTAAGGGACAGGTGGATCAGGTGATGGGGGGCATGGTTTTGTGGTTGATAGGAATGGTTGGACTTGATGATCCTGGGGGTCTTTTCCAACCTAGTGATTCTGTGAAAAAAGATGTTGCACTTCTCTTTGAGGGCACAATTTTGATTAGTGTTTCAAAAATACATTTTAAGTTGGTTCCACAAACAATATTAATTATTACGCTAGCATGGGACTAACAAGGGTAAAAAAATTTCCTGGGTGTAATTGAATAGACTTCTTTTAACTTCTTTAAAACTATAAAGAAACAGGGATTACATATTGGAGCAGAGGTAAGTCTGTCCTAGAGGACTGTTACAAGAAACAAGGCTATTTAAAATGCTTAGTCTCACATTCAGAAAAAACGTTGGCAAAATCTGGTTGTAGCTGATCCAAAGCAGTCAGCACTTAAATGAGAAAAGACATTATGGAAAGAATGGAGGCAAAATGAAACTGCCAGAGCTCTAACAAAAGTTCAGTCTTGTTGACAGTTTTAGGCAGGATGGGAGTGGTCAAACCAGACCTTTTTTAAGCTCTTTGTCCAAGCCTCCTTCAATACTATAATACTATGCCTGCCCTTGGCAGCTCAGGCATAGTCCACGGACAAAGGTTCTCTGTCAACTCGCTTCCCTTCACAGACAGGTGGTTTCTTGGTTTTCCTATCCAAAATCCCTTCAAACAATGCTGATATCTACAGAAATGCTCCTCAGCCAAGCGATGCTCTTCCAGGCACTGTGTATTTTGTGCTGCTAACCCCTTTCGGGAGCTCTGATCTTCAACAGACACATACTGATGAATTTGTGAAGGGCTCCAACACCACGCATTCTCCACCTTAGGATAAGCTAAACGCAGAGGTGCTACTAGATAAAGCAATAAAACACATGTTCTCATTTATCTGCTTCACTGATGAACACCATTTGGGCTTAGCCCGAAGCCATCTATGGATTTCAAGTTGCCTCTTCCCAGAGGAGTCCGCCGAATGTCCTCTCAGTGTCTTTCCCTTGGTCTTACTGCTAATGAAAGGTCCATGTAGTAAGTTTTCTGCCCCCCTTTTGAGGTGAACCACAGCTCAGCCCCACCATCTGACTGTATTAGCTTGCCTGAGATTTCAGATTTAAAGAATAGTTTTTCTCTTTACAGGAGCCAAACAGTTTGAAATTGAACAAATGGCTAAATCATACTGACTGCATTACTAGTCCTGTGCTCAGAGATGTCTTGTATGAGAATTTAGTGTGGAGATCAAAAACAGAGAAGGCAAACATACCTTACATTCAAAAAGGAGTTTAAAGCCTGCCAGTGAGAGCATGGGAACAGACTCTGGCAGCAAAATATCAAGCACAGACCCCAAGCTGTGTGAGATTCCACAGATCATGACAGAGACAGGGAACAGATTTGGACACAGCAAGTAATGGTCGTCAAAACAGCAAATGCATGATCGCATGATAAAGACACCTAGGTCACCAAGCAGCCAGCACAAAGGCCACTTCGAAAGACAGTGGTGGAGTTTTTTTGGGTACAAGGAACAGTATCTTGCTGAATGAACTCACAGGGATGACAGAACAGTCCTACTAACCTTTGTATTAAGGTATATAAGTAGGGCATAACTATAAAACATAAGATGGAGACGATGGCTTGAGATGCTCATTCCTTTCTGTCTGAAGGATGAACAAAGAGAATCTCTGTAGGATAAGGAGACACCTCATGTCATGAACTTACCTCCTGAGTGAAGGTATCCTACAATCCATCCTCACCTGCCTAACAACTGCTTGTTCTTAAAACTTGCTAATGAAGGACTTTCCATTTATAATTTCCCTGTCCTGAAATTAAAACTTTCATCATATTACCTGTTTTCCTGCAAATGAAACTGGTTTCCTTCTGCCCTTTCTCCAGGGGACACAGACAGCAACCAGTCTGCCAGATGTGGTGAGACAAATTTTTTCAACTCCTACTAAAATACTCTTAGAATTCTTGACTCTCTCGTTTTACTTCCAGCTTACCTAAAGCACAGCACTCAACACAAGGCAGAGGACTCTATCAAAGGTCTTGGTAGCACTCTATTAAACTATGATCATACCTTCTCCCCGTCATGTCTTTCATATGATGTGTCTATTAACACGTCAGAAAGATAATAATTAACAATATTCAATTTCTTCTCCCTTGATCCTTTTCTACAGTATGGCTAATGAGTCAATTATTCCCAATATTGTATTTGTGCTTTTGAATTCTCCTCTCAAAGTGCAATGCTTTGCACTGCCCTCACTTTAATCTTGCAGTCCTACTTGCTCTAAAATAGCAGAACAATTTTGATTGCCAATTCTGACCTCTGATCGACTTGCAAACATTCCCAGGTTGGTGCCATACCTACATTTTATAAACATATTCTCTACTCCACCCTCCCTACCAAACACAAACTATAGGAATAAAATGTATTTGAGACTGTAATTCATTCCTGGCGCTGTATTCATAGAATCAGAGATAGTTAGGGTTGGAAGGGACCTTAAAGATCATATAGTTCCAAGCCCCTGCCATGGGCAGGGACACCTCCCACTAGATGAGGCTGCTCAAGGTCCCATCCAACCTGGCCTTGAACACCTCCAGGGATGGGGCAGCCACGGCTTCCCTGGGCAACCTGGGCCGGGGCCTCACCACTCTCACAGTGAAGAAATTCCTCCTTATCTCTAGTCTAAATCTCCAGTTTACTCCCATTGCAACTTGTCCTATCACCACAAGCCTTTGTGAACAGTCCCTCCCCAGCTTTCTTGTAGCCCCTTCAGGTACTGGAAGGTCACTTTAAGGTCTCCTCAGAGCCTTCTCTTCTACAGGCTGAACAACCCCAACTCTCTCAGCCTGAACTCATAAGGGAGGCGCTCCAGCCCTCAGATCATCCTTGTAGCCTCCTCTAGACCCATTCCAACAGTTCCATCTCCTTCCTATGTTGAGGATTCCAGAACTGGACGCAATACTCCAGATGAGGTTTCACTAGAGGGGAATAGAGGGGCAGAATCCCCTCCCTCACCCTGCTGGCCACGCTGCTTTTGATGCAGCCCAGGACACTGTTGGCCTTCTGGGCTGCAAGAACACACTGCTGGCTTGTGTTGAGCTTCTCATCAACCAGCACCCCCAAGTCCTTCTCTGCAGGGCGGCTCTCAGTCACATCATCCCCCATCATCCTGAAGAACATTTTTCTTTTCTTGGGAAGGCATACAAAAAATTCACTTTATTTTTTTCTGCAAAAGGAAATTTAACAGGATAGGAAAGACAGAACCTAGAAAAGCCATGATATAAGAGGAAAGGCCAGATTAGTAATTGGTGCCAAATACCCACTTCTGCAGATCTCTACTGCTGGAATCACATGCCACATCATATTTGTCTGGAAAAATTAACAAGAACCTACATCATCCCATAGCTGCCTGCCTGATTGCTGGGTTGGAAGTCTGTAAAAGGTGAAAACCTGCTGCTTTTTCATTTTTAACAAACTATTTACTTAATCTAATAAACATGCTTATGCAAAGAAGCAAGAACACTGTTCAGCACTCAAATGTCAGCCCGTGCGAGCATTCATCAGACTTTAAAATCTAACTTGCAATTTTAAGATTGCAAGGAGGAAGGGAAAAATGGTGAACGTTCATATGCCTTTAGATGATTATACCATAAATAAGCAGTAAAGACCAAAACTCTGACTAAACAGTAAAAAAGAATGGTCAGATTTTGAGGTAGGACTAGAGAAATCTGAGCCACCTGTGGGTTTATTGAGCTCTGTGCTAATATGAGGAAAATTCTCAAGCTCTCTCAGGTACACTGTTTTGTACAGTCAGCTGCTCCCTACCGCCCCATACACTAAAGTTATTAAAGACAGCATTTTGAAACACAGTTAGTAAGTAGCTTCAGTTATGAGATGCGCCTCTCGTCAACACTAGTTAGCACTACATCTTTCAAAGGCAGTGACCTAGTGTGCAAACCCATAATGACATTCAACCTCTATTTTCATACTGTTGTCTGCTCCCCTCAGCCCCTATCTCTTCTGGCTATTGGATGAACCCAAAACCAAAACAATGTTTGCTTCTTCAGTAGACATTCACAACACATCTCATTAAGAACTCCGCCTGCTTTGTGGCCAGCCAGGTCACACTCAACTGAAACAGGTCTTGATCAGTGGGAAGTTTCCTCAACAGCCTATAAGCACACAGATCAGAAGTGTCTGCCTGCTCTCTGCTTCCCCTCCATCAAACCCTACCAGGGTGTGCTGGGCTGCCAGGTGTGTTATTCTACTCTGAGTGTGAAAATAAGCAGCCTCACAGAGAATAGGACCATGACTTGGGTCTAAAATGGGAATCTTGACCTGAATGTGACAAATAAAAAGTTCTGTTGCAGTAGAAGTAATATTGTAGGAACTGGTTTTAAAAAGCTGCATTCCTTAAAGGTAGGGCCCCTTCCACTGACTTCAGCATGAAGGGCTGGCTTGAAGAGTTCGTAGAGAACAATCTCTTTCCTCAGAAGTTCCAGAGGTGAGGGCTGCAGGCATCTGACCCAGGTGAGATGCTGTAGGCCTTTGGCTGTATCAGACATGATGGGGATTAGCAGTGAGGGATGCCTTTAGCTCCATACTGTGACTCCAGTGGCCTTGATCACATTCACCATACTTTCTTGATCATGCTTGATTGAGAACTTGCTTATGACCTGAATTATCCCATGCTAATTACACATACGCATGACTATTAACATCCCATTTTGTCAAGCATCATTACAACTTACTGAACTTTACAGTGTTCAATAAATAAAAACGCAAAGGAACTGTTTTACAACCAATCCATTCTATGAGTAGACTGATCTATATATACCAACACCTTCTTTGAAACAGTTGTTAACAAACCCATAAATAAGATATACGTAGTAAGAAATAACAAAGATGCAACTTACCAATCAGTAATACACCACCTTGTTCGAATGAAACCTTTTCTGGACCACTTGCACTGAAAAATAAGTAAATTAACATCAGTCACCTTAAACTAAACGATTTCTGTGAAAGTGAAACCTACTTATACAAAGAAGAAAAGATAACAGATTTCATCCATATGTTGTAAATAATAACTGCTACACAACAACTGAGGTGCCTTGAAAACATATATTGTGTCACTCATAAATGCTGGAATTATTTATATCTTTGGTCCTGTGGCAGTTATAGACTCACATGTAAAATTAATATAAGCCCTTGTAGTTGTTTATAGATGAAAGATAACCAATTAGGAAAGCTTTACAACTGTATTTATGCTCAGCCTAAACCAGCAACTTCTTACTGCCTATGCACAAATGTCTTGGCTTCTCTCTACTTTTCCCTGAACTGTAAAATGTCACCAGCGATTTACATCGAATTAAAATGAATGAGATCCGCTAGAAAGCTATTTCTCCTGTCGAGCCAACCCACCCAATATTTCTATAAATGTTAAGGGGAATTTAAATAATGGTAAAACATTACATTTATCAAAGCTGCAACGTCCATGAGAAAGCCACAAATCAGCTCATGCCAACGTATGGCACTTCTGATATAGCAAAAGGATTTTTCCAGCACCACTCCTAAGCTATTGCCATAAATTACAACCTCACACAAAAAGACATGATTCTGCATCCTATTTATTCACTGTTAACAATGAGTGTGGGGCTAGGCTAATGTTCTCTATTAATGAATATTGCAACAGACAAGCCTAAATAATGATGCCAATGATTTTGTAGCAAAAGACTGCAAATCCTTATTATGAATAAAATGGTAGCCACAGCACAGCATCCTCCTCCAGTCAGGAGGGTCACTCTCCTAAGCCTCTCCAAAAGCACCGCCTTCAGAAGAGACCTGCTGGACACATTTATCCACCTATGAACAGACAGTCCCTGTGAAATTTTGAAGTCCCAAATACTGCTGAGATAGTGAAGTACCTCTCAAAGTCTAAATGGGCAAACTGTTTTCCAACTGCCCTTCAGAAAACAGACACCTATCTCCCACCACCCCTCTTCAGGCATGAACACAGTAATCACAGTCAAGATCAACCAGACATGACACCACTACTTTACTTGGGCCTCTTTCCCATCGGGGTTCTCTTTGCATTTAAAATAAGAAGATTTCAAAATGTTTACTTTACTGAATAAATAATAGCTTATCCTTGAAAGCTTGACTATGAAAACTCTTTACTGGTATGCAGTTGTTCTATTCACACCTAGAAGAACGTGCAAAGTTACTTGTGAATGACAGCTTATTTCATTGACTGCACCCAACTACACAGTTGGCAATTCCATGGAAAAAGCATTGCCTACATGCTGCAAAACTAAGAAGAAAAAATTGCCTACAAAATTGACATCTAGCTCTGTACTCCAGATTTTTGGAAACCTGTTTTTACTGCTTCTTACTTCAGGTAGTAATTTCAGTATTGTCTTTCTGCAGGCTTGTGGGACCTTGCTCCATGATTGCTAGAGCCAAATTTGACTGCAAGAGAGAGCCCCAGGGAAAACTGCAGCTTGGCTGCTTACCTGCAGACCCAACTGTGCTGGCCCTGCCGAAGAATGGTTGGAAGCTTTCGCTGCATGAGTTTTATCAGCTTCATATTGCTACAGCAGCAGGCAGCTCAAGGAATTGTTCCCCTCAAGACCCCCAAAGCCAAGAAGAGTGACTAACAAAGTCCTTTAGGCAATGAATCAAATTTTGTATTTTGATGCTGTAGACACACAACAAAGCTTTCTTCTGGTCTTGACTTATGTCTCTACTTACAGTTGTCTGTGAATTGCTCACAGGACATATATTAAGAGGGAATAAAATAAATGAACAAAACAAACGTGAAGATTTCCTCTAGACAAAGGGAGAAAAACCTCCTAAACCTAGAAGGATAATACAGAGTAGATGGACTTCCCTTCTGAGCACACGTGAAGTTTACACCACCCATTTGATTTGGTAAAATGTCAACATTTATTCAAAAGCAAAACAATGAAAAAAGTTAAATGCTAAAAGCATTCAAAATTGGCTTAAATCTAATCTCAATCAAAAAAGGGGAGCTCTGTAATTTCATTCTTAAAAATAACTACATTGAACTTTTAATTACTGAAGACCAATGCACAGAATTTAAAATTAAATAGTCCAAGCCAATGATGTGGCCGAAGACAACGTCTTCAATCAAGCTGTCATTTTTCATTCGGTATTTTCCTCTTTGGCAAGATACTACGTACTTTGAATGATGCAACATTACAACAGGGCCAACTAGATCATGTGGCCCAGGGCCATATCCCATTGGATTTTGAGTATCTCCGAGGAGAGATTCTAAGACCTATCTGGGCCTCTCTTGTGTTGTTTACCTTCATGGTGAAATCTTTTGCCAGATCTAGTCAGATTTTCCCTTGCTGGAACTGGCTGCTGCCTCTTGTCCTGTTGCTGCACACCACCCAGAGGCACCTGGCCTCAGCCCTCAAAAGGCACCATTTGGGCCACTGCAGCCAGCAGCATGGATCCCCATCACCTCCTTCTCCTGGCAGCACAGATAGGCTCGCTGGCTCCTCCTCCCAAACCTCATGTCCCAGCCCCAGAGGTGCCTCTGCTATGCTTGCTCCAGCTTGCCCATGTTTACCTGGTACAGGGGTTTCTAAACAAGACACTGAAGATGTAATGTGGCCTTGGGAGTTCCAAATAGATGGAGAAGTCCCTTCCCGGGACCTAACACATCCTGAGACACTGTTGGTCTTTTTTTTGACAAAGTAGAGTGTTGGTTCATGTTCAACTCGCTGTCCAACAAGATCCGTGTCCTCTTCTATTTTCCACATAGTCACTGCCAGCCTGTCCCGCCTTATGAGATTAACCCATCCCAGGGACAAGGCTTGGCATTAAGCTTTGTGGAAGAACATAAGGTTCCTGTCAGATCATTTCTCCAGCCTGTTGAAATCTCTCTGAACAGCAGCCTTGTCCTCCAGTGTATCGACTGCTCCCACAACTTAACATCGCCTCCAAAGGTGAGCATGAGCTCGAACCTGTTGTCCATGTTGTTAACAAAGCTGATGACTAGTACAGACCGCAGCCTTGACCCCTGAGGAACACCATCATCAACCAACTGCCAGCTGGACTTTGCTCACCACCCTGAGGACCTGGTGGCTGGCCAGCTCTTCAGCCACCTTACACTCCAGCTATCCAGTGCTTATGTCACCAGTTGGACTTCAAAGATACTATGACAGATTGCATTGAAGGCCTTGCTAGGGTCAATGTAGACAACACCCACAACACTCCCTTTGTTCAGTCAACTGGTCATCCAGGAAGATCCACTACTCTGATTCTGCCATTGATGAGATCACCAAGCGCCACCGGTACAGAGTATGTGCAACGCTCAGCTCTGCTGCCTTATTCTGTTTCATGAAAGCCTACACTGATACAAGCCAATTAAAAGGTATTTGCAACACAGTTTATATTTCATGATTTGGTAAAACACAGGAATTTCTTATAGCAGCTTGGTGTTACCTCACACATACAGTGCAAATACTGGTTTTAAGGGCAGCAGTGTGGATTAGAGGCTATTTTGCCAAATATTTACCTTAATAAGTGTAACTGGAATTCTGACACCTCTCTATCAGAAGTCCTTAAAAATATAAATAGAAAAATCACAGTTTGAAAACCTGTAGTTGCATTCCGTCAGCTTTTTCTTTGTGAATAGAGTCTCTCAGGAGATCGTGCTGACCTTTTAAAACCCCCTAGAAACACCACCTACATAAATAACCTCTGCTACATCGGGTAAAAGGACCTCCAGACAACATTAACATGAAGAGAGAGGTTATAGAGGGCTAATGTCAAAAAGCACTGTGAGCAATAAGTAATGCACACAAACCATGATTGATAATGACTAGCACAGAGCCTTAATTCATCTTTTCTCCATCATTTTACTGAGAGGGACCATATCAAATTAAATAGTGACCCAGCAAGGGTTTATTCAACCATACAAAGCAGGGGCACGAAGGGAAGACATATTAAAGTGGCGATGACTGCAGTGTAATTGCAGCTTCTTAAAGGAACACCACAGTTCAGGGGAAGAGGGGAAATCTTGTACACGAAAACACTAAATACTGAGCAGCACAAACAACTGAGGCACCAAGTGACGTTCAGCATTAAGAGGCCCACATTACTGCAGTGAGAACCCCTCCTCCTCCGAGCTGCATACAGGAACTTGTGTTTCAGGGACTCACAAGATGCTCTATGTTTAACTAGCCAGGAAAAAGGCACATATATCATGACACCTTTCCATAAAATCCACGCAGAATGTAGTTCCTGACCCAAAATGACTTCCTTTCTTTCCTCAGACCAGTTTACAAAATTAAAGAATTTATGCTCTTGCATTTTTAGGAGTTTGTATACAATCTCTTTGAAGTACCTATTCCCTGTATTTCAGAATAACACGTAACATGTGGAAAACTCAAGCCCAGCTCAGCCTTTGAAGACTATCAAACACTGCAACAGCACTATCAGTCATGTTTTTACCACTAAAGATTTTTAAAAGTCACTACATAAATTTGAAAGTCTGCAAATGGCACTCATCAAACAGAATATATAGTGAGAGCTTAAGAATACAAAGTCTATATAATGACAAAGCCCATTATATAGTGTAATAAATTAATTGGTAATTTGCTTTTTCACATAAAGCTTTCTTCACTTTTTATTTACCAGAAAATACAATATAAAAAATTTAGTAAGGATAGAACATGGATCTGTTAGAGTGAGTCCAAAAGAAGCCATGAAGATGATCACAGAGGCTGGAGCACCTCTCATATGAGGACAGGCTGAGAGAGTTGGGCTTCTTCACCATAGAGAAGAGAAGACTCTGAGGAGACCTTACAGCAGCCTGGAAAGGGGCTACAGGAAAGATGAGGAGGGACTCCATCATAGTGATAGGACTTATGCTGAACGATGGGAGATTTAGATTAGGTATCAGGAAGAAATTTTTTACTATGAGGGTAGTGAGGCCCTGGCACAGGTTGTCCAGAGAACAACCTGATTGAGTTGGAGGTGTCCCTGCCCACGGCAAGGGGGCTGGAACTGGGTGATCTTTAAGGTCCCTTCCAACCCAAACCATTCTGTGATTTTATGGTTCTATGAATATACCTCTTGGAAGACCATATTTAACTGTCTGTGCATGATGTAAACAAGTATAGAAAATGTGTGATAAATTACACACTCGCTGCACTTATTTCTACATGCAGAACCATGGGACATGCAAATCATTATTGCTGTCAGCTTCTTCCTATACACATCACCAGCAAAGCAGCCAACCAGCAACTATAAGTTATTTTAAAGGACAGAAATACAACAGTGATGGAACTTTAGAAAGAAAGATCAAATGAAGTATTTATTTGTAATAAAGTTGTAAGTTACAACAAGCTGGTCAAAGGCCTGTGGCAGCAATAGGTATGAGTACACACGTGGTGGGGCAGAGGCTTCAGGGGTCCCTTTTTCGTCTGTTTGATAACCCCAAAGGATCAAGTGGAAAAAGGGGAATGCAGGAGCAGGGATGTGAAGTCAGAGGGGCCTGGCCATGCCAGCAGCTGAAGTGTGATGCTCCAGTCTGTGTCACTGCCAAAAATAGCTGAAAATAACAGTATGTGTTTAAAGTACAACACGGACTACCAGCCTGTTCTCAAACATCATATCCACTGCCAGAGATACAATATTTCTTCTGTTTTACAAGGCACCTCCTTTTTTTGCCCTCTATTTTACTAAATTCTCCAAAGAACGTTTAAAACTATAATAATCCCTTTCTTTGGAACAGCAGAATTTAGAGTTGATGAGAGAATAAACAATGAGCCTAAATTCTAGTCACCCAGCCCAAAATATGGTAGAAATTCTGTAGCTCATTTAACTTTTCCTGAGGATGCAGAGTCATTACAAAACTTATTTTATAAAATAGGCATTAAAGGTAGATAATCACAATAATAGAATTTATACTATTAAGGTGACAGCCGCATGGTGATAACACGCCATGGAACTGCCAACAGCAAGGTTACAAGACTTGTTCCAAAATGACAAAATCAGAACCCCCATCTTGCAGCGTAATTTGCTACTATGGTCACGTTAAACCCAACTCAGCATTTGACCACAACCTCTTCCAATGAAGATTTTCTTTAGGACTTACCTATAAGCAAAATTGTACTATTTTTTGAGCATAAGACTTCAAATAAAAAAGTAGCAGCGGTGGATGGAAACATGATGGTTTGGCCCAAGCCAGCACTGGGGACTGGGGAGGTACTTCAAGTCACACTGGAGAACGTCACCCAGCCTAGTCTGAAGAAAGCTAGGAAATATGTGCCTCTGCACCATAAAATGACAGTTCTTTTATTGGGTAAATGGTGTATTTCCCCCCACCCCAACTTGCAAATTGCCTTTCAGCACTCATAACTTGAACAGACCTACTTAGTTCCTTTAACTTTGATAAAGATGTCATGCTTCACCTTAGTTATACACTGCAGCTGAACAACATGCTTTACACATTTTGGATCACTGATGTGCTTTAACATTTCCAAATACAATATTTGGAAAAAAGAAACTTTTGGAAAGAGAATTGAAGGAAGAACTATAGCTTGGGAAGGAAGGAAGAGAAAATTATTTTTCATTGCAGATTTCAAAGCCAGAATCTTTATTTTGACTTTAACAGATAGTCACTAGCTGATCTGCCATCTGTAAGCCCATATAAAAACAGGCAGAGATGATATAGATCATCTGTACACTCTCAGAGAGGTTTCTACATTTTAAAATAGGAAAAAAAAATCCTGCTTCATGTCCCAGAAAAGGGATACCACATCTTTCACCTTACAGTATTAAGTCTCTTCTCAGATCCTCTGTTAATAGGATTCCTTTAGCCAGCAGATGGATTGTGAATACAGGCAGTTTCATCTACTAAAAGACAACATAAATCATCATTGAGAAAGGAGAGACCGCAGTAAGGTTATCACCATACAGCCTTCTTCATGAAAGGTTTGCATTAAAGCATTAGTGAAATTAATTCATCTTTCATAAGAGCTTTGAGCAGTATCTGTGATCTATGATAACAACCAATTTCTCACTATGGGAAAAAAAAAATTACTCAGGCCTGATAGACTACACAAATCTGCTTTTTTTTAAATGGCCTAACATTATCTGGAGTGTTGCTCCCAGAGGCATCATTTGAGCCTTATGCCTAGCCAAGAGGACTCATAAATCAAGACAAAAAGTTTTGTTAGTTTTATATGCAGTGGGCTGTAATTATTTTGAATTGGATTATGCCTCAATCATTGTAATTACTTTTAGATCATCTTTAAGCAGCAATAATAAAATGAAAAGAAATCAGTCTTAAACCATTTCTCACACGAAATATTCTAAATGTGATATGCGAAGTTGGGCTAGAAACACACAAGAGCATGTAAATGTCTGGGTACGCAGCTTATGCACTCTGCTGTGTCAACTCACATTTTCAAAATACACATTATTTTGTGGTCTTTTAATTAGCATTGTTATTACCAAACACTTGTCTAGCAAGAAAATAAGTGATAATATTAATTTTAACTTTAAAAAAATAACTACGTATGCTTGAAAGAATCCCTAGTCTTCAGTCCAAAATTAAAAACCGTGTAGTGTAAAAATAATCACAATTATTTTCTAACTTTTCAAGTGACAAGATAAAAACGCTGGCTTCATCTGTGCTAGGCTGCACGCCAAATGAGCATCACAGAACTGTAAATATCGATGCTGTTATTATCAGCATTACTGTAGTCCTGGAGAGTCCATACTACTTTCCTTTCCCACTCTGTGAAGCTCTGACAGGTAAAACCCCCAGGCTGTTCTACCAGTCTCTGAGTCTTGCCGCAATACTACTACAAGGAATTGTGCTGTATGCAGGAACAGAACTAAACTTCCAAGGTGCTTCTGGGATTCATTTGTATTGTAACTGTGGATGCTTGTGGATCTTCTCTTTTCCTACTTACTCCTCCTCCAGGTAAAGAGTATCCCTGACAACACCAGAACATGGTGCTTCTTCCTTAGATGAGTCATTTGAGGTAATGTAATGAATGGGAACAGCATGAAGACGTGAGATCCTCACAAGGTATTTAGGGTTCTGGACCTAACAGTCCCATACCTAAAGGAGAACTCCAGGGTGTACTGAATACAGAAACTATTGCTCCAAAACCAGACATGGGAACAACTGATCCCTGAACACCAAATAAAAACAGACACAACCCCTGGTCCAGAAAACAGTCTGGGAAAGCCATTAGACTCGACCATTTCTCCAAGGGACTGTGAAGAATTGTTCATGTAAGAGGCAGTAATAAACAACCTTGAATGAGTTACAAATTTGCCAGTCTCACGATGAAACAACAGCAGTGAAATAATGATGGAAATAATTCTTCCTGGGTATCAATGAACAATCCATAATTGTTGGGTCCTATTGCTGTTAAGCGTGATAACAGCGCTCACACACCGCTGTTGAGCGCTCTCAGTATTACAATCAAATCATTCAACAGCACCGTTGGTTTCCCACTTACATTGTCCATCACCCATAGTGCTACAGTTTATTGCTAATGGAGGAGAAAAGTAAATATCTGAGTAATCGCCTGATGCTCCTTCAAAATGATAGAACACTTAAATTCAAAGAAGTATTTAAGATGTTTATTCACAGGAGGGAAGAGCTAGTAAAAACATGTCAAAGGCAGTTTCCTTTCCAGTAGAGATATTGAACATAAGAAGAAATAATTTAGTATCAAAGTCAAAAAAAGAATAACCTATACCACATCAACCCTGTAATTATTTATGCCATGCTCTTTCAAGCAGACATGCACTATGTAAATACCACTAAGCCTGTATATTTACGAATTCTAAATTAATTTTTAAAGTTTATTTAGTTCTGCCTTATGTTAAAGTGGTAACATGCCTGTTTGATCCACAAATGCTACAGGAATTCAACAAATTAATTCACCTGGCTTGTCCTAAACACTAACCATTAAATATCCATGTTCTAGATGTTTTTAATAAATTAAGAATGAGCACATTAGTAAATATCAAAGAAGAGACTCATAGGCAAAGACTGCACTTGTCTGTGTAACTGCACTTCCAGGTGAAGCGGAAGAAAACCTTTCACTGCACTTGTGTTTCTGCGTTTGACAAGACTTTCACCTTCAACTGCAGGTGTGCAGCGTTCCCCAGTTCTTAGGAGAACAACAGAAAAGGGAGTATGAGGGCAGCGTCAGAGGAAAACATCAATACCTTCTTAAGTTGCATGCACCCACATCCCAATAGGAAACCACATTTTCTGACAACTTGCACTGATTGCAGCAATTTGTAGCTGTATGGAAGAGAAAGCAGCATCACTGCAACCATGAGTACCGAGCTGCTGCTGCTGAATGCAAATGGAACCCATTCAAAGTCCAATCTCACCCTGCCAAGGAGAAAGTCTCCCTGAAACGGACTTGCACTTGGCACTGTCTGCTATTTCTTTGGTTTTAAATGCACAAACAAGTCTTTTCATCACTGTCTCCATCCTTCACAAGGACTTCCTACTATACAAAGAGCTCCATTTGGTAAATCCATGCAATGACTTAAAACATATATTACAGGTGACAAGAAACCAACACACAAAGAAATAAAAACTCAAGACTCAATTCTGACCCTATTTACATTACTGAGAGTAGCTATTCAAGTAATCAGAGCAAATTGGAATCAAAGCTAGTACATACCTCAGGGAAATAATCCTGTGGAAACTTCTCTTTTTCCAGCATGGGTGTGCTTTCTAAAGTGTCTGAGTAGATTTCTTTCCCAGTAACCTTTTTATACTTCTTAGCTAGGAAGAGACACCAATGAAAATTAACATTCATAGCTGTAACATCATAAGCAACTTACAGCACTCGTTTGGCAAAGCAGGAACATCTGTGAAATAGGTGGTAGGGTCTTAGCAAAAACATGCAAGTGCTGAACTGTTCTGGGGGAAAAAACAGAGACCACTAAACCTGGTATAAGCATACTTGTTTCTATGAAAAATCTTTATGTTATACAGCCATGGGTACTGTTATTTTTATTATCAGAGCACTGGAGCTCTAATTAGGAACAATGTCTGCACACCTTTGCACTCAAACTTTCTGGCATGGTTCTTCCAGGAGACACCTGTTTGTGTCACAGAATCACAGAATAACCAGGTTGGAAGTGACCCACTGGATTGTTGAGTCCAACCATTCCCACCAATCCCTAAATCATGCCCCTAAGTACCTCATCCACCCTCACCTTACACATCTCCAGGGACGGTGACTCAACCACCTCCCTGGACAGACTGTTCCAATGCCTAACCACCCTCTCCGTGAAGAATTTTTTCCTTATCTCAAGCCTAAATCTCCCCTGGCGGAGCTTGAGGCCATTCCCTCTCGTCCTGTCCCCTGTCACTTGGGAGAAGGCAGCACCCAGCAATGTATGCTGGATAATAACAGAAAAATTAATTAATACAAAACACATTAGGCCAAAAAAGTTACTTATCAGTAATGATCATCTGTATGTTTTCTCTAAAAACTCTTTTTTCCTAATTTTATCTACCTAAGCAACAACTGTAACACACTAGTAATCACATCTTTTACCCATCAAACAAGTAAACAAGTACATATTTATTCATTTAGACCATCTCAGCTTTTTGCCTTTTTTTTTTATTTAAATCAACAATATTGACAATCATCATCAATGTAATGTTTGGCCACACTTAAATTGTCTGCTGGGCGAGCTGTGTCAGTGGGGAGGTGGATTTTTGTCTTGTTGGAACTGACTAAGCAATGCTGGTAGGACTCCTAATGGAAGATGAGCTGACCGTGAGCGGAGCAGCCCACTTCTTTTGTGGAACTGATGGGAGGTGGACTTGTTTTTAACTAATGATACTCTCTGGAAAGAAAAGCGACATCTTCAAGTCATCCACTAAAGGTGTTCGAATACTACGCTGCCCTGAGACAAAACAAGAAATGTGAAAAAAAGTTGTGAAATGAACAATATTTTCCCTCAGGGACATGAAAGTAGCAGAGCACATGCTGCGCCAAAACCAAGTGCTTTACTGAGTGGTTTCTAACAGGAAAATGAGAAATTTCTCTCCGTTATGTCCTAAACCAGAAATAGGGACAATCAATGAAATTCAGAAGCAGTGATGAGCAATCTGATAAAAAGAGAAGTTCATTTTCTACTTAATGCATTATTTTACTGGGCAACTTACCGTTGGACTTGAGCAAGATCCTGGAAAAGACTGTATATTCCTAACTATTTAGATACCTAGAATTACAACAGGAATCATACGTGCATGGACAGAGCTTTAGAGAACACAGTTAACATTCAAGGCCAAACTTAAACAGACTCCTGTGGTGCAATTGGCTCACAGGTGTCCACCAGAGGATTTCCTCCGGGTCTCTTCCACGTTCAGGAAGAGTTGCTGGACCAGAACGAGCAGTGGTCTGACGCAGTACAGCCATCCCTGCAGGCACAGGTGGAAACAGTTTAGAACTCTGCTGACATCCTGACTACCTACATCCATCAAGAAAGCCACTAACAGAAACTGCTAAGTTTCAGCTGGGTATTCCTTAATCAGTGAAGTGACCGAAAATGATAAAAAAACCCCCATAACAACCATATCTCAGAACAAAAAGGAATTCTTTTTTTCCCCTTATTTCCTCCTGAAACATTCTGTGCTTACACATGCAACTCAGTCAACTCTGAATTATTTCTGTAGTCAATTGAAAGTCCTTAGGGTAAAAAAATGGTCTTGTTTTTGAATAGCCTTCACAGATACTAGGCCTTCTGCACCAGTCCTCCTGAAGAACCTGAGGAAGCAAAGATTTTGCTCTGGGGATACACAGAAGAACTGGGCTTCAAATTCAAATTCAAATCCTGTATCAGCTGCTCTGTGACCCTGTACCCATCCACCTCTTTCAGATTATCTAATTCTGGCTGCCAGTACGTGAGGCTGATGTATGAATCCAAAGCTGGAGTGGGTGCAATGTTTGTAGAAGTGACTTAGTGGTAAAGCACATCACTTTCTGAAGTTTTTAATGAATGGTTACATCACAGACAGAAATAGCGTAGGCTTTTCAGCCTTAGCATTCAATCTATGGGTCTACACAGCTCATGAACAAGGGGTTCTACTTCTTGATCCACTTCATACTTGGTCTCCCCTGATCAGGGCAATATACTGGCATCTCTAATGGTGAGAATCTGACTTGATGTACCAAACCCCTCTGAGGCAGAAATTCAGGCAGCTATCTTACAGCTACCATTAAGACAAACCACCCAACTGGACAGAGTGTTGACTAAGAATTCATAAGAGAAAAACTCCAAAACAAATTATCAAGAGCTGTGAACTGTCCAGTTCTATTGGGCATCTGCTGAAAATACCAAGCAATAAAAAAATCTTGTCACTTTGAGTAGTCTAGATAAAATATTTTATAGAATATGAGGAAGCATTTACTGTAATGTATCAATATATCTCCAGGAGGGGGAAAAAAGTATCATTCTTTATGTGCCAATCACTTTGAGGTCTGGCTCCCACAGGAAGACTAAACAAATATCCTGATAAACTACTGTGGCATCATTCTAAGTAGATCATGGATGGATGTGCCTCTTTCAGTAACTTTAACAGTGTCAGCAAAAAGATCCCGATGTCATTCAGGATACAGAAATAAACTGGCAGAAGTGTGAGGGCTGAAGGCTTCTGCTGTGAGAACCTAAATAAAAAGTAGCACTTGGCAGAAAGGAAGCACTTTACCATCCACTTAGGTTAACATCAATGCTAAATATGAACCAGCGATTCATTTACATGACTGCTGAGAAGCAAATGCAGAAGGAAAGCAGCATATCTTCTTGTGTATCTCCAGTAAAAATACTATTATGGCATTTCTGATTTCACACCACAGAAAACAAGATTCTTTCTGTAACTCAAAGTGGCAGACTGAAACTGGCCTAACGCCCCAGCCAGCAAACCCCTCTGCTGGACAGTGGCTCTTTAGAACATAGAGCTTGTCAATAGTCTGAGTTGTAAGCAAACTTTTGGGCCTCTAACCACTACAAAATCAGTCCAACACTTTCCATACTGTAGGAAATGACACATGAGGCTGTAGGAAAAAACTCTCTTTTTTTTTCTTAAGACTGTATCCAACTGTGCAGTGAATTTTGAAAATACACAGTGGTGTTACAGGAGTATTGAATTGTAAATAAACTTCTATTTTTGCATGCTTTTGAGTAGAACTAGAACTTCATAATGATTTTTCTGCAGAGAATGTTTGTATCCGTTTGGATTTTTTCTTCTGATTTAAGAGCTTAATACACTGTGAAATGTCAATAGTCATGAGAGAAGAGGCAAGCTTTACATTTCCCCTGAAAGATGGGAGCCTTCTGGGTCATATTTTACAAACACTACACTGGGAGACTGATTCTGCTCTACATTACGAGAACAGTGGGTGACTTACAACACTGATTCAGTGTTGCACCTGCTCTCCTTGGATTTTTATTGAGGTTTTTCTTTCCAAGTGATGACTGGGCCAAACCCATCTTTATGTGCATGGTTCACACCTCATCTGGCTTTGCTAAGGTTTTGTCAAGCAAAACGAAGCACTGAACATTCAAAGTGTGTATTTTCTGGAATAACTATCTGCTTATTTCTTCTATATCGATTATTTTCCCCTACACTTCTTCCTTTCATTTGATTGCTCATATTTAATTCTTATATTTTCTTTTGAAAGCTGTACAGTAGTGAATAAGCTGTCGATCAACTATTGATAAACTCAGAAAGCTCCTCGTTTCCCAAAACAGTTGTCATTCACTCTGTTACAAGCTGCTTGAGCAGGACACCTCTAGCCTATGATCAGCGAGTCGGAATTCAGAGCAAAACTTCCACGCTGATGCAAGGAAATTGCAGGCTCACATATTACTGATACACAACACCACTCAGATGGCAAAAAGAGTAAACAGGTACTAATAGTGCACCAGTGTTCAGTCCAGAGATTGGGGTAACAACTTGGACACCCAGCTTCCTGTACAATGCCAAAATTCTCCAATATTCCCACCCTGCACACAGTTCATCTGATAATACTGTCATTTCTTAATATCTCCAACACTCTCCTCGTTTGGGAGAAAGAGCAGAAAGAGCATTCTCTCATTAGGAATCTCTACATCACTACTGAGTTTTCCAGTACAGTCTCTCAGAAATGGAATCTACTCTGAACTGCCTGTGCTATTATGGCTAACATTTTCCTTCAGTTCAGCATTGAAACTGATGATGACAAGAGGACACATCTTGGCTAAGTCTTGAATTGCTATATATGTAGAATTACCGTTCAAATATTTCAGGGAAGGAAGACCCTGCACCCTCAATTACAAGAGCAGAGAGAATCTGTCTCTATTGAGAGCAAAAATAATGAATCTATATAATGAAGACTCACTCTGTTGTTACCATTATTTCAATGGTGTCTCATATTAATGGGATGTTAGCTACAGTATTAATGTGACTCAGCTCAATAAGCTAAATGAAGCCTAGAAGATTTTTTTATTTAATATAAAGACAGTTCTCAACTGAAATAACATAAATTTTATATAATCTTTTCTATATACACCTCAGGAAGCACTTAGTAATTTTCTATGGTATTTTTAATATTTAATGTACATAGCCTGGTGTTACTTTTAAACTTCTCAGCAAGACCTCCAACCTGATGGATCAATACGGGTTAAAAACAATGACGCCCTCCTACTGACCTGCACTGCTCCAAAGTAATTTAAGCCATAAATCTTACATAGCTGCTTTGCAAAATGACCATCACTGCTGGACATTTAAGGTCTTGGTCTTATATCTGATCTACATGGAAGAACCTTGTGGCCATTCTGAGTCCTTCTGAAATCATCAGGGATCTCTATGGATCAAAGATCCATCTGCATGGAAATGATTAATGCACCAGTTTTCAGTCTGTGGCTGGTCCATTGACTTCTTCTAAGAGGTCTATAAAAGGTAAGGAAAGCAACGTCTGTCATCAACAGAGTTGCATGCATTATACAGAAGTCTGCGTATGATGGAAAAAACTGCTAAGCACCCCTATCAGAAAAGAGGACGGAAGAGCTGCCTTGATATATAAAGAGAATTGACAATAAACAACATTAAACTCCTTCACTTACCTTTAAAATCAAACTGGTAGATGTTTTTCAAAGATTCATGAAGAAAGTAAAAACTTCCTAAAGCCTGTAAAAACAACAATGAAGCAAGAAATTATAAAACATCTATTTTGGCTAAAAAAACCCAAAACAGTACCATGCTTTCCAAATAGAAAAAAAACCACCAAAAAACCCCAAACAAAATAGAAGAAATTAAATGCTAATATATGAAATTACTAATGTTTATATTTTCCAAGGTCTATAAAAATATTAATTTCCTTTGCTGCACCTCTGAAGCTTCCTAAGTCATTATAAAGAAGATCCTTAACAACTGACTAAACATGGTAAGGGCACAATTATCCAGTGTACTTTTAGCAATACCAAATGGATGCACGCAGTGAGTAATACAGACCAGTACCTTTCTGAACACCAAACACATCCCCACATTTCTTTTATAAAGAAGCCTGACAATCTGTGCTTCTCTTTCAGAGCAAAACAAATGCTTTTGGAGGCTAAGCAGTACAGAAACAAGAGAAGGGATGTGAGATTCAATAGCTTTTGAGAGCCAGGCACAGGTTTTCTGTCTTCCTACTGAGTTGTGCAGAGTGAATGACTTTGCCAGCTACAGAGCAGGCAGAACACTTAAAATCAAACAGGAGTGTTGGGAATATTTGCACACGCTTGTGCAGCTTTCCCTGTTTGTCAATAATTGTAATGATGGAACAGAACGATATGTCCACCTCTGCCAGCTACACTTGGAGAGCAACTGCTGCTCCTGGCTAAGGTGTGAAGGTTACAGAGGCAAGCAGCTTCTCACAATGCACTGACCCAAAGGGGAAGAATACAAAAATATCTAGCAAAGCTTAAGATGTTTGAATACACGTTAAGTCGCTTGATACTGGCATAACTGATGTGTTTCTAAGCATACACAGATTTTAGTGTCCAAAACTAGAGATGAAAAATTTGAGTTATCACTGAAACTAAAATACTGTGTGTTCATAGATTAGATTTAGATAGGACTTCAGACAGGACAGCCCCTTCTACTGATCTAGTCCTGAGCAACTACTCTCTTTAGTTTTTACGACAACAGTGACCTAACCCAACTATGGAATTCTGTCAGTCATAATGATTAGTCCAGACTGAGTAAAGCTTGTAAACAAAGAAGTAGTCTCTACTGCATTCAGAAAAGTCAATAGACTCTCACCTCAGCAAATCCATTTTGAGAGCATACGGAAGTGCACCCATATTCAGCAAAATATTAGTACCTTTTCTTTACAAATACTTAAGTACTTCCCTGGTTTCTAAAGATTTCTGAGTTTTTAAACCTCAGCCCACTATGTAAGAAAGCATCTTTGTTCAGGATATCAGTGCAGCACACCCCTCAGCTGCACAGACACTTTGGTCCCAAGGTGAATAAGGGCTGAAATGCCATCTATCTTCAGACCGACCACAGTGCAGGGCGCGCTGTCCAGCCAGCTGTGGATTTTAGGACCCTTTTCTCTGCCACAGAGTTGCTACAACATATGAGGAAACTCACTCGAAGCTTCCCAAGTCGACATCATAATTACATCTCCCTCATTTTCTGGGTACTCTCTCTCAGACTTCTGGGATCCAGTTTACAGAACGGCCGAGTGAACTCAGCTCAAGGGGCACTCATGGCACTGTGCTCCAAATACACACACTGTAGCACAGCAAAAACAATGCTTGAGGCAATCAGTGTCTCACACAAGTAAAACAAAGAAATTAAGATCTGAAGTGCAAGAGACACCCTAGCCCAGAGGTGGTTCTCAAACTGTACAGGTACAATGCCCACCGTCACACGCCAACACAGAACCTGCAGAGGTTGGTTTCCTTAACAGGAACGATCCTGTTTGCCTTCCTGCCCCAGCCTTTTCTTACTATCCTCGTAGCTGTGAGCCCTGCTCCTTTTCCAGTGACCCTCCCTAGACTGGAAGGCTGCTAACCCGAGGTGCTTAGGCTGAGACGGTCCCTTCCTGGCTCCATTTATGTCATGGAAGCTTTGCCAAGATTTCACCTACACACACTGTGAGCTTGCTGCTTGCTTTTCTTCTTCACAGCTGATGAGAGGAAAGCTACATATTAGAGGGCAGTAAAGGAAAATCAAGTGAGCAAAGGAAAAAGTAGAGTAACCAAACTTTATCAAGGAATATAAAAAAAAGTATGAATTTTAAATGAGAACTTGATGAGCCTTAAAATACATCTGCTGCACTCAACAACAGCTGAGTGGGGAAAAAAAAGGCAGCCGGGCACTAGATAAACTCTTACAGAGAATTATAAAAGAAGCAATACATTAAAAAAGAGGATGATTCAGTTTCGTTTTGTCTTTTACTCCTATAACGGCAGAGAACCTCCTAGCGGAGCGACGTTTTGGTTCAGTGACTGCTGCATTATTTATGAGATGTGGCACATCCACAGATTTGCTGATTTGTCAAAAGCACAAACATGAGGTCCTGCCCATCTCCTTGACATATTAGTCCATCCAACAGAAAACACTGTCACACATTTAATTGATGAGTACACTTCTCTGCGACCCAGTCAGCTTCCCTTAGGTCTTTGGTTTGCTTTTTTATAATGTGGAGGAGGAAAATAAGGAAATGCAGGAGACACTCTTGTAGAGGACTCAAGGTTAACTGTCCTGCAACAAGGACATGCTGCCAGAAAAAAATATAGATCCTGATAGCAGAATAAAACATTGCCACTGGATATTTAATTTCTAACTCAAGAAATTGTAATTAGCAATAGAAAACACTGCTGTCTCAAGTTAAACTTTCACGACACTCTGGCCTTTGGATTTTTAAAAACTGAAGATCATTCTTAAATATCAATATGGTTGCAGGGAGTATTTTGGTGAAGTATTTTTTGCCTCTTGGAGCGCTAAAACTAGAAAGTCTTACAATCACATGTAAGCTAGAGGTAAAATTCAGTTGTTATACTTGAAAACTTTTACTAAACTTACTTTCAAAGCCTTCAGTTAAAACAAAGAAAGAAAAATATCTGCTGTCACAACTTTGAACTTGCTGGAAAGGCAGGAAATGCCACGTTAAAAGTGCCTATTTCTTTGAATGCACACAAGCACTGCTCAGATGCATCATCATCGAGGATGGGAGAAAGCTAGTTTTAGAATTCTCCTTGGTAACACCAAGTTACAGTGAAGCTGATCAAAACCAGGGGTTTGGGATAAGGTTAGAACATGGGGCCTGCTGTGGAACTGTTGCTTCATGTGAAGTTAGTGACTGGGTTTGTAAATACTACTCGGATGTATAAGTGTCTCAAAATGTGGTTATGAATCCCAGAATTTCATCATACCCATACACATTTTATGGTCTTAACATAAATGCAATCTGTACACACACAGTTTTTATCCCACTGAAAGCAGCGCTATTGAGTACGAAGCAAAGTACTTCTGAGTGGTAGGACACTGTAGTTGAGGTCTTACCTTATATAATAATTATATAGCTTATATAATCATTATACAGTCTATATGAGCTATATCCCTTTATTCTCAGTGGAATTCTCCTTGCCACACTTGAGATGGAAATGTAAGGCTAACTAAAAAGAAATATTTGGAAATAATGACCTATCCAAGTCAGACACAAATAATTTTAGAGAGCTGAAAATTTAGACCTAGGTCACAGGATTATGAATTCTGAATTTTTGAAATTCTATGTAATGTATCACTAGGTAAACAAAGAAGAATTAAGATGCTCTAAAATTTTTTTTATTTAGATGCCATAATTCTATTAGAAACAGTACTGCCCCTTGTGGTTAAGCTCTAATTTCAACTCTCAGCATCCTGTTTTGCCCATTGCTTGATTTCCTACAGTTTTAATCTCATGTTTAAAAACTGATTTTGAAGAATTATGCAGCAGACGTTTGGTTTGATTGCCTACATTTGCAGCACAGAATATTAACTAATTATGCACAAAGAATCTCTGATAGTGGTAAGTAACACTGTACAGTTTCAGGAACCGATACTACTAACATTAAGATAGACTTTGACTGTGCAATTCTAAACACACCACTGAAAAGAAGGAAAACTACAATGTAATGGAAATTACAGCTATCGCTATCCTCCGCATTGTTATAGACTTAATCAGCTTTATGTACATAAATGTTAACTTGTAAAAATGATGGAGTATGGTTATAATTCACTGCCATAACACAATGAAATATAATTAAAAAGAAACTTTCTTTCAAGGTCTAATGCCCAGACCCTTTTCTTGAGGAGATTATGCTAATTCAGTTTATTTTTCATAAAATGACAGTTTAACAATAAAGTCAAATTCAAAGTCTTTATTGCTTTGTTTTCATATTTACAATTTTAATATTCTTTGGAAAAAGAAGTAGAGGCACATGTGGTAGCAGTAGTACATACAGTACCTACATAATATAATACAGAAACACATTACAAGCTATAAATCACCCAAACCAGTTCAACTTCTAAAAATTTCAGACACAAAGAAAGAAAAATATTATTTGTTCCACTTTAAGCATTGCTCAAATTGATCACTTCTGCTGTTATCATCAATTCTATGGCATCTGTAAGCAGGTGCTTTTACTAAAATGCAACCTCAGGAGTCATGTTATGTATTGTATCTTACTTTTTCTCATTTTCTGCTACATTTATGTCAGCGACTGCAGAACAGCAAACCAGCAAATCTGCAAAAACTTAAGCCCTCTTTACAACAGTCTTTCTAGAGCAAAAGCCTGAAAAATAATATGTCCTGAAAGTCACCAATGTTAATTTTACCATACAGACAGGAGGATGCATGTTCTGCAAGAGGGCCCCCTAGAGACAGTGCCACAGTTATCTCCCGAATGACGATCTGTTGACTTGCATCTCAAGCATTCACAGCAACCTCATTTCTAAGATTAAGGCTCAGGCTCAGCAGGCTCTTGCAAGCCACTCTGAACCCGAATCGTAGTGGCACCTCACTAAGAAAAATTATTATACATACCCTAAATAAATTAGCAGAAAGTATCCAAGTGAAAAGTCAGATTGGACAGTCATGACCAACAGTAATTTTTAGCTTGGCCGAGTAGCTTAGAAATACACAGGAATGTAAAACTGATTGCCAACTATTCCTCTGTGTCCCTAGTAGATTATAACTAAACAGCCTGGCTTTAATGCTCTAAAAACCAAATAGACTTGCATGCAAAATCCTACAGGTCAGCTAGGGAAAATTTCCTTTGTGAACTCCTAGAAACTCTTTCAATATCAGCACCACTGATTGCAGAGTACACAGTCAAACACATCCTAGCTTCTGAAAGCTTTTGTGAGAATGGCCCTTACGGAAACGCTCAGGAACTCAGTGAAAAGGCCAGGCGATTATCTCACAGCAATCCTATTATTAACAAAACGCCTTTTTTCAGGACTGACAGGAGTACCTGACTGTTCTCACAATGTGCACGTACAGAATTGCACTGCCAGCTTTAGCAACGGAAAACAAAATTTAACTTAAGTAAGCACAGATTAATTAGAAGATCTTTGCATCCCCCTCCAAAATGTATTACAGAGAAAAAAACTAGGTAGCATCTCCCTTTAGCAGATTGAATTTAAATGATCACCGCTTTTGATTAGGTTTCAGAATGATACTCAGTACAATACTGGAAATTTCATTATTGCATGTCAAAAGACTCATCTGGAAAAACTAGTACTGATGGGAAGACAAACAAATTGGTTCTGATGGATTATAGATCTGGTGTTATTGAAAAACACCATTTCTTGGAGGATACAGGAGTCTTGCCACAAAAGCCTGAAGATTTAAGCAGCTATATTGTTTTTTAACAGTCAATTGGCATAATTTATTTTTAAAGTACGTCATACCAACTGTGGAAATTTAATGCATAAAGGAAACACCTGAATAAAAGTTTAATTACTGTACAGAGTAAACATTTACTGCATTACCTCACTAAATGTGATAAAGCTAATATATAAAGATTGCTTTAAATAAATTTAAAATAAATTGCCAATGATGACAGAGAAACTGTAATTCATGTGGTCATAAAATCCATAATTAGCTTTAATGAATATTTAAAGTCAAAGTTCAACCCAACTTTTTCAATGTTTAACCTACTATATCAATATAGTTCAAGGAATTCATTTATCATCGAACATGACAATGTCTGAATATTAATTAGCACGGGTGCTGCTGACAGGAAGCCCTTATCTTGTGCCAGTCCCCCGGCCATGCCGCATGTCAGCAGCGTGTTTGTCACGCCTGGTGTTATTGATTGCCTGCCTGTTTTGCTAACGACAATTAAAAGAATATTTTACATCTTTATAAACCCAAACGTCAAGAGCTCCTATTAGTTTCCCATTAGTAAAATGGAGTCTATTAGCTGCCGTGTTTCAGTCAGGGCAAACACAACAAACAAGAGCTCCAGACAGCAATTTTACATAAAGGCACGGGTATCGGCTACTGCATGGATACACGCCTTATCCAAGATGCATTTATGTTGCAGCAGAGTTCAAGAGACCTCAAGCAGAAAACCTGAGGTGGGAAACCATGCAAGTCTGACTGTCCCCACAGCCTCACCAGGGGGACTCAGGCGCTGAGTGCCGGCAGTCGGACCACCACGCGATGTTAAGTGTACGTGGTCATCAGCTCCACTCGTAGGCTACTGCATCCAGTATGGCTAAATTAACACTAAATGTCTATTACTCATTCAAGGTTAAAAAAACAGGCTGAGTACACAGATCAACTCATTATAAAATGGTCTATCACCTTTTATTTGCAAACAAATTAGGTGTCCAGCAATTTATCATTTCCTCTATTGGACTTATCAGCTAAAGCACACACAATCGAACTGCTATTGAGCTGCCCCCAGGCAGCCCCCTCCACCCAACGTGTGGACGGCCAGAACCCGTGCCAGACCATTTCACACAATTATGTGCTATTTCTTCAGCTTCCTATCTCAAACATGGGTATCGGCTTCGTTTCAACGGTACTTGAGTAATTACACCTTTAATAAAGTGTAAAAGCGAATGGGCTCCAAACATTCAGTGACAAACTCACTCTCCCGGCATCTTGTAGCTTGGTCTGTACTTAGTTACATATGATACTTGCATTAAAGCCAGTGAAATTATTCACTTGAGAAGAGTAAAATCACAGGCAGGATTGGTACTGAAGACCCCCATGCTCCATAAAACTTAAACCAATGTTATGTACATAATATAAAAGTTAAGTCAACGCTGCTGAAACAGGGAGACTTCTGACAGCGAGCCTGCATGTACAGGTGGTGGGGAAATACAGGGTATCTAGCACTAGGACTCCCTAAATCCTGACCATCTATTTACTGTAATTATATTAGACCTGCAAAGATATTTCTGCATTTCTAGATTAATTTCCACATGCAGGTTTTAACTTAAATAGTTCTAATTTGCTTGCAATCTACTTATTTGAAGGACCAGCCAGTTTTTCAACCTGACCCTCTCAGCCCTACCATTTCAGCTACGCAGTGAAGTTACTCTTCTCACTGCTTTATGCCAGCTGAATAACCTCATGCTTTCCACGTTTCCAGCATGCAGGGTGATTTCTAAGCAGCCCAACTAATTTAATGCCACAGTCTTTCCTGTTAATTTGTAGTTTGGCAGCACCAGACATACCTTTAACATCTAGTAGTGCTCTCTCTCACTCTTCTCCTTTTTACTTCTTCAGAATAGTTCTTCTAAGTCTGACACCAAGAACAACTGAACTATCAAGAGGAATAGTCACTATAAAAATACCACTAGAAAATCCAAATAATTTAAAACAAATTCTAGGGTTTTGTTTTTATAGTAGTTGAATTAAATGTAATTCAGGAGACAACAAAAATGTTTATGCATAGTTTTATAGCTTATACTATCTATTTCTGGACTCATTACCAAGACTTAGATATTTTCAAATGGGCTTCTCTGCAGGTTTCTAAAAAGGTTGTGACCTGTCTAAATGACAGGTTGGAGCAACTGTTTTAGAAATTCCAAGATATCTAAATCCCAAGTCATTTTGATGCTTCATCAAGAGACTCTAATATAAAAATAACTTGTTTGCAGACCCGGACTTTATAGATAACCTCAAAGAGGTCTCTCTGCTAACAGCAATGACCAATAGTACATTTTCAGGAAAAAAATTTATTTTCCTTTTCGCATGACTAAAAAAATGAGCGATCTTCAGCTAACACGATCCACCTCTACTACTGTCTCTTTATAATTTCCTTACTGCATCAATACAACAAATGAAAAATCCTATTCTATGTTAAAAGATTCTTTAAAAAGAGAAAAGAAAAAAATAACAAACAAAAAATCTGAGCTATGTATAAACATATCTGGTAAGTAAATGAATAATCTATATGTAACCTACCACACCAATAAAGAATATTTAATGTCACTTTTGATCCTGACATCTCTCACAAAGGTATTTAACACTTTAATTACAAATCAATTCAATTAAAAAAAAAGAAGTTTTTTTCTTGAAATAAAGATTACTGACAGACCAAGGAGTCAACAAGAGTTAAGGCATGTGGACGTATGCGGAGCAGTTAAAAAAAGGCCACTTATCAATATTCCTGAACTCAAGAGTAGAACCTTCACAAAGTCATTAATCACACTGTTATTTAATATTTCTATTACACAAGCACTCCGGAGGCCCCCAATCAGGATAAGAGGCACACAGCTTGGCTCCGCACCAGTACGGGAAGGAGGTTGTCTGAATACAGGATTTGAAACTGTAATTCAGGGCCACGCTCTGAATTCTGCCCAAGCAACTTTTTAATGGGCCAGACTGCAAGAAGGGCGGGCAAAGAGCCAAACCTCTGCTCGGGGCTCCGCTGGTGGCTTCAAAGCCAGAACAAATTACTTTGCACTGCTCCGAATATGCACTGGCTCTTCAGTATTGAGAAAGACGTTGAAATAAAAGCAATTTCTATCTCTAAGCATACCAGACAGAGTAAGCGTAAGCATACCTTAATAGAGATATGCAGTTAGATGCTTAAATACTTAACAGTTGTTTCAAAGTACTCCCCAGGCAGTCATAAGTTCTTGACCAACAGAGCTCAAAATAGTGTGCAGAGACCCAGACTTATGCAGTGGATAGTCCTAACAGTTCACAAACTGAGAGAAACTGAGCTTGAGCCTCAGATTGCAGGAGTTAATACCAAAGTGCAGCATATTATTTTCCAGGAAGCAAGCTATAACCTATATTCTACTTCCCATTTATGTTTGTAAAAATTTCAGGAGTGTGACCCATAGCAACAGGGACCAAAGTAGCACTTCACCTCTTCCAGAAATGTATTCCTTATTCTCAGCTACTTTTATCCTCCCATTTCTGCGTGAGTGCACCCCACAAACCACCAAAGGGATGCAGCCGTGGAAAAGGCAGAATTGATCTCAGCACGCAGCACGTGAGATACAACCATAGTTAGAAAAGCATTACTGCGGCCAAAGATGCTGCACTGTCTGGAACCACACTAACAATTCCAATCTCCCACATAAAAGGTTTCATCACCCTTAAAAAAGGCCATCAGGATTAGAGAATAAGATCCTGTCAAACAAGAGGTGACTATGAAAGACTGATGCTATATCCCAGTGAAACAAACCAGAGCTGAGGAGTAACACCAGGGAATGGAAAGCACTATGTAAGCTGAAGAGCAACACTGACACGGGACAAAGCAGATCTAGTGTAGATACAGGTATCCGATAACCATGAAGAGATGAAGAATGTGGAATATCCTTTCTCTTCTCTGCGAGGGCAGAAGGAGAACCTCTGAGGGCAAAAATGACGACAGGTTCTGAGGCAGAACTTGACAGATGTACGTGAGCACAGCAGGAAACTCAGGGCAATGTCTTTCAGTCTATTTACTCCTACAAATCAGGGGCTCCTTCACTAACAGCCAAACGGTGGCACACGGCTCTGGTCAGTGAAGGAGCCCGGCAGAGGGGAGCTTGGCACAGGGCACATAAAGGAGCGCTCTGCCTGAATCCCTGACTACCTGGACACCTAGTAAGGTGGCTGGTTAGCGCTGTGCTGGCTTTGCCAGAGACCCATTCCTCCTGACTGCGTTATGTGATGCAAGATTTGCCTTTGGCAGCTCTACTGGAACTTGGATGCAACTTGGATGGCTTCTGATAAGATGGGAGAGGCTGTCTGGTGTTTAGCATTTTACACTATTATTCTTCTACTTAAAAAAACCCCAGGAACTACACTTTGCAGAAAGCTGGATGAGCTTGGAAGATGTACCACATTTACTTGACTGTGAATAGTTTTAATTTTAAAAACTTTACATCAGTTCAGTAATTCATCGATATATCCTTACATAATACACTCGAGATGGCAAATTCAATTTGATGAGGAGGCATTAATGCCCATTTCATTTAGTCTTATACAGGACATCTTCAAATAGGAAAGTACCATGTGGTAAAAGGTTCTATTTAGCGTGTCAGAGTCGCTGGCGGTTGTTTTGTATCTTAAAGAACCTTTGTAACTGCCTCAAAATAAGAGATGATTGATTTACAAAGTACCAAATTTCAAATTTCATATTCCAGGCCTAAACATCAAATAATTGGACAAAGCTGTCCCCCTGTCTGACCCACCACAATCAAGCCCCTTTCAAGGTTGAATGCCTGCATAAGAAATATGTGCATAATTTCATTTTGTCTCCTGTCCAACATCCAATGTTAGAAGTTAATTAAATTGCTTGTCCATTGTATTCATCCACTTACAAAGTTAATGATATTCTGTTCCTGAATTAAAGAGAATTTTATAAAGCCTGCACTATGGAACCTGGCATGCTGTACACTGAGGAGCTGAACTCTGTCATGGTTCCTGATTGCAGCTCTCCTAATTAGGAAACAAAATGAATGTTTCTGTGTCTGCCAATGCAGAGGACAAGTCATTCTAACAGCGAGGGTAAATGCTTTGTACAATAGCAACTTAATAATATCTCATGTTTGACTATAATAAATTCTGCAGGATTAATAAACCTGTTAAATTTTTAAATTATCATAACAAAGATGAACTGCAGTGTAACAAGACAGCCTTAAAAGAGGGAGACAGGTTTGAGGGAGAGAACAGCTTCTTGCAAGGGCATCAACCTTGAGGACACGGAAATCACCAGATTCTTGTTCTTGCATGAGATGAGGAAGGAAAGCATAATGGTACAGCAATCTGATGGAGCCAGCTGAGAGCATACGATTAATAATTTAAACTATACTACTCTTGCGCTTTTGGTCTAGATACAAGGATCTGGTACCCATGCAACAGTCAGTCTAAGCAACCATGCAATCAGAAGCATAATGTGGTTGCAAATCAAGTACCTGTTAACGGCAAACTTCTACAGTTCAGAGAAGCTGCTCCTGACAGTGCTGAAGCCATTGTATGAGTCAAAGCTAGCATTGAGTACCAAGCCTACATGCCATGTGAGACAAAGGAACCATGTAGCTGAGTAAACTCTATCAGAATACTGCCCTGCACAGAGGGGCTGTTTTAAGAGGGCCATTTTCCATGCTCAGCAAGAAGCATGGAGACGCAAGAGCACCTGGAGATGCAGTCAGCCTACTAACTGGTGTTGCCGAGATTACAAGGACTGACACAGATCTGCTGAAGCCACCTTTCCGCACGCTCCTAGGGCAGCCTAGCACCGGTGGCAGGACGTTCTGGTCGGTTGTGCTCCTGGGAGATCATCTCGTGCTTCGGTCTGGGCTGTGTGGCTTTGTGGGAAGCAGCCTGCCACCTCCAGAGCTGTTGCAGACCTGCTCTCTCGGGATCACAGCTAGGCTGCAGTGGCTGTGCTCACTCCGCCAGCATCTCTGCCAACACTGCTGCTGCTGTCAAAACCTCACCTATGGTGTTTCCAGAGTACGGTGTACAAACCCTACGCTGTCATGGCTCTTTTTCAATGCAACTGCATTGGAAACGCAAGCATGGGATGGCAAAACAGCAGCCATTTGACACATACAAGAGAAACCCAGAGCCTCTGACACACAGAGCGTGAGAGCAATGAGACCTGGGCAGAGGGGAACACATTTGTCATGCTCTTCTTAACACTCTCCCAAAATCTTTATTCTCAGGCTCCACTGTAACACGCAGAAAAGGTCTGAAATCACTAAAACCCCCACAAAAAGTAAGGTTTTCAGTGCTTTTTTACATACCACCACAGTTAGGAGCACTGAACAACGAATGCAATAAGAATTGCCCATATTTGAAAAACAGAATCTCTACCGACTTGTATCAACTTAATACAATGTATTTTATCTTAAAAAATAGAAGAAAAATACCTTCCAGCTTTTCTTTGTCTTTTATCCAATGCTGTTAAGACAGAAAATTGGTATTAAAAATCACTGGTATTAAAACAATCAAATTTTTTTATCAATTGGTATCAAAACTTCACTGACACTCTGAGCAGATAAACCTGAGTCAGTGCAATGTCTCTTCAGTGCTTTTCTCCCCACAGCGCCATTTCAGCAAGAGACAAAAAAGCATATTGTAAGTGTTTAAATTATTATTGCTAACAAGGGGCCAAACCCAGTATTTCCTAAGAGGCTTCACTTCATTGAAATGAAGAGCAATGTGATTTATGTGATTAGATATTACAAGCTCTTGCACCCGTTGCCTCAGTTGCTGCACTGATTCCATAAAGGTATAATGATACAAAACAAAGCAGCAATAATATAATGATTCAAGGTTACTCTATTAAGTTCATTCAAAATATTGAAATTTGAGTTAGGAAGAATCCTAGCCAAAATAAGAGCATAAATGAAAACACATCCAGCATATTTTGCTTTAAGGAACATAAGAAAATGTCTGCACTGCTGAAAGGAAAATAGTTTTCCTGGAGCTACATACAATAATTATTATGTAAAATAACAGAATGCCTGCTGCCATGTTGCATTTCTTCTTGTACCTTAAGGAGCAATACTTTGTGATAATTCATTTTAAACTACACTCGGCATTTTCTTCAAGTGGCCCGATTTCCAAAATAAAGCTACATTTAACAATCCAAAAGATGTATTTTAACTAATGTAACTTATGTGAATTTAAACTCATTAAATAGTATTGCCAAATAAATGTAAAGCTTTTCTTTATGAAATAAACCAAATTATACCCTTCTAACTGAAATACTCAGTCAAGTCACTCGATAATTAAATCATGTAGAAAACTCGCCTTGTTATTAAAATCTCTTCAGAATGTCCATGTAAGTTGGAGTATGCACACAGATAATACATATTATTTATATTCCTGCCTTTCAGAACTTTTCAATATCAATTAGAATTCTGTAATTTTTATTGGGAATCACATTACATGCATGATAGATATAAGTTAATTAAAGGACAATCAATTCTAAGAGATGGCCAACAATGAACCTAACCAGTTTACAAATTACCTACTGCCATTCAACTGGAGCATGTGGTGTCTGTGGATAATTACAGAAAAGCTTTAATTGATTTTTAAAATTTCAATAATACTGTACAGTTTATAAGTACTCTAGCTGTACTCAAATTTTTAGAATTAAAGTGGGATCGACAATATAAAGTCCTTGCACAGTGCGGATCTTAGGTTTGAAGTTCAATGTAGTGCACCCCAAAACAGCCATATCTACATCCCAAATTGTACCAATAGCTGTTTTATGTGGTATAATGTATTTTTAAAGAAACATGTTCCTGACTAATTACGATTTAAAAAATATTTAGCACATTTATTTGAAGTTTGTTACCGACTTGAAGGTTCTATTGCTCTGTTGACAGACAAGAACATTTTTCCCTTTAAATTCTGGCAGGTCTTGGAGCAAACAAAATTACTCGAGAAAAAACAAACTGTCACCCTCTGATTCACTGGTAACACAAACAGCAAACACCAGAACTTGTTAAAGCTCTTTTGTCTCAACATCCTAAAAAGATGGAATAAACAGAGATTTACTACAGCCTATTTCTACAGCTCCCTCTGTGTTTTAGAGTTGGGACATCTGACAAGCCTCAGGGAACAGGTAATGACAAGCAAAGTCCACACAAAGGCTTGGTCTTCAGCAAAGGTATATTCTTGATGTGGAAACCTCAAAGACATTATTTATGCTAATAAAAGCAATTCTAGCAAATCTGCCCATCTAGGCAAGATGCTTGCTGATGTTCTGTCCCTAAGCAGGCAACACATTTTGTGAGGCTACCCCTGCAGCAGACAGATATCACACGTACAGTCAGAAGAAAGTAAACACTGGCTCACACCTTCTGACCTACTGATACTGGTGAGAGCACAGAGACGAACAAGGCACTAGGATGAACGTGCCTTAATCTGCCAACATCCTGGGCATGCCAATTTGTGATTTATCCTGAAGCAGAAATCTCGCTTCATGATAGGAGGAACTTGGAAGGATGCCACCCTCCCTGCCGCACAAGTTCACTTCACAAAGAAAACACCGCAAACAGTTTCGGAAGAAACTGTTAAAAATGTCTGCCATATCTTGCTTTGAAGTGTAATTCGTCATTTCTATTAAACCTTTACCTTTCACAGACTCAGACGAACCTTCAAATATTGAACTGCCATAAAGAAATTGATTGTGGCATGCTAGAAAAAATGCAATTCTGCTCAAAGACTTACCATCTTAATTTGTGGAGGTTTTTCCCTACAGAGGCAGCATTTGAATATCCATGCCCGACTATAAAAAAAAAAAAATCAGGAAAATAAAACCCAAACATCTCCATAAAGGATATGAAAAGAGAGCTTAAGATTACTTCATTTAATAACCTGACACCCCTGCCTTGCTCGCACCCTATTTTTTGCCTTGCTACCATCACCATCTTCCAGTATTTAAAGGGCACCTGCAGGAAAGACAAAGAGGGGGTGTTTATCAAGGAGTGTAGTGATGGGAAGAGGATTAATAGTTTTAATCTGAAACAGGGGAGATTTAGATTACATTTTAGGAGAGACTTAGATAGTTTTATTGTGAGGGTGGTGGGGCAACGGAAGTGGTTGCCCAGAGAAGTCATGGATGCCCTATACCTGAAGGTGTTTCGGGTCAGGTTGCACGAGGCTTTGAGCAACCTGATCCAGGGGAAGGTGTCCCTGCCCCATGCCAAGGGGTTTGGAACTCGTGATCTTTAAAGTCTATTTCAACCCAAACCATTCTACAACTCTATGATATTACCACTATTTTCTAGCTTTGAGGTTCTAAACGACAAAGAAAATATATTTAAGCATTTCAAGAACAGCATAGAAATGCAGAAACAAAGCTCACGGTTCTGTAACATGCTTTTTGATCATATGAAATTTGATAAAAGGTATGAGATAACAGCACTGGTTTTGAAGGAAACGGCAGCTGGAGATGCCATGGCACTGAGTACAGTTCCATGGGGTAGGAGATGGCTTTGACAACAATTCAAAAGACCACAGGATCTACTCAGCTGATCCAGAGTTACAATCAAGCCCAAGAACAACACTTTGCTGCTGCAATATCATAAAGGGAATTTGCACATGTGAATTTGAAAACCAATAAATAGAAACCACTTTCTGTTTCTACAAAAGAATATACTTTCTTAAAGCAACATGGCAACAGATGAATTAAAGAGCCCCCAAAAAACCCAAACTAAAAACCAGCTCTTTCAAAGAAGTGAAAAATATCAGGCAGTTGTACTGCATGTCCACCTACAGGTAAGGTCTCTCTTCCTACAGGCTCGTACTTGAATTACAAAGAAGCCAGCACTTGAAAAGAATGTTTTAGTAATAGCAAAAGTGAGAAAGACAACCTCTATACTGACAGAAGTAATAACTTGAATTTTAAAATAAAAACTGAGAAGACAAAAATAGTCTGTATAAATCAAATGAGTTGTCTCTTCATGTCACTTTTATGATGGACATTAATCTTAGTTTCTAGACAGAACTGCTGTCTGATGTAACCACGCTTATTGACTTAATGGGAAGAAATTTATATTTGTCTAGGAAGCTGTGATGAATGCAGTCTTAAAGTTCAATGACTCAAACACTTTAGCAACCTCAAACATTGACCCAGGTAGACAGAAACTTAAATCTTAATTCTGAACGCAACTTTATGCTTCATTCACATTTTGTTGCTAAGAAATTTTGAATGCTTATGTATTTTTCTATCTATTTATGCATGCATGTTTGTACATACATAAACTCTATGTAGGATACGCAGTTTTATGTAAGCAAGATGTCTGCGGGGAGAGATCCGAAGTACATGCCTTTTATTGCAAGGCATGCTCCCTCCCAGAACTAAGGAGTGGAAAAGTTGCCAAGAGATTCCAAAGCAGATTTGATGCTTTCTTCTCAGCAATTAAAAATTAAGTAAGAATATGCTGAAATTTGAGTTCTATGCACAGAAGTAGGTGCTAGGACAGGCACCCGGCTATTGCTCTGCATCCTCTCACTGAGGATGTGGATAGGTTGCTGAGGGCCCCGCTCAGACAGTACTTTGACACTTCTTACAACTGATGCTCTCACTCACCTGGAAGAGTTTCCTGGCAAATCCCTTTTTCCTACCCCAGCTGGAGATGTTGGCCTGAGGCTGTACAACGATGATTCTACTTGAGCCTGAAACTTGCCCATGTAACTTAAAAATGCACCATCAGGGTCAGCAGAACTGATTAAATTGTTTCACACTTGAATCGGGACATGATGAGTACAGACAAGTATATTGATGAACCAACAGAGTCTTGGTGAAACCACTTTCCAACGTGTGGCAGTAGCGTGTACAGAGAGGTGGACAAAAATAAAAAAAAATCAAACTCAGACTATATCCAGAGGCTATCAGGGCGGGGATATTCAGAGGGCCTGCAGTTAGCACCCATCAGTTCACTGCAATTAAAGTTGGGAAGATCCCAGCAGCAAGTGCAGTGAGGCCTAAGACTGCATACTGTGAGGTGTGCAGAACAGGGCAGTTTTGGCCAAGACAACTCCTTTGAAACAGATAAAACGGCCTCTGCTTTTAACAAAACTCTTCCCATCAGTGTTTCCCACCTTCCATTACATTCCCTCCTTTATTCTGCTTTCACATTCCGTAAGTATATCTTGCCTTAGCTCATTTCACAGATGGAATTTCCCTTCTGTTGGAAAATGATCACCCTGCAGGTCCACACAGTATGAAGACTTTGAGACAGGATTTGTCCTCTCCCTCCTTCCTATCAACCCCCAGCTATTTTTGCAGAAACTGGTGTTAACTACATCTTCCATTTACAATCTGAGATAAGGCTGTGCACACATGACAAGAGTCACCTGGTATTCTTACTGCCTCCTTCCCAGATGGGAATAATGGTCTCCACTTCATTAGGAACTGAGCAAAATAGAAGTAATTTACATTAGAGTTTTAGACAATTTAATTATGTTTAATTATACCCAGGACAAATCTGTATAGAAATAACACTTCCCTTAGCACTAGTTGTCATTTGAGATCCAACCAACTGTAGATTCCCCTTCTGCAGATCTGCCATTTTGCAACAATTTTTCTTTTTTTAAAATATATTCTACCATCCCTCAGTCACCAGGATTTCCTTTTACAGGATACTAAGGGCTACAATAAATCATTCCTGAACAGAAGCCCATATACTTTCCTAAGTTCACAGAACAGCTTAATCAGAAATCTCTGACCCATTATTTTGGGAACACTATTTTTGGTGCCAGTTTCACCTCACATTGCTCTGCACAACGCTGGAGTGGAGAAGTGGCAGGAGGCACACTGGGCACTGCCAGTCCAGGGGCATGGAAAGCCTTTTCCAAAAGTCACAGCTCAATGGGATGGAGTTGGGGCTCACACAGCATAGAATAGTTTCATAGAATCATAGAATAATTTGGGTGGGAAGGGACCTTAAAGATCATCTAGTTCCAAGCCCCCTGCCATGGGCAGGGACACTTCCAACTTCCCTAGGCAACCTGTGCCAGTGCCTCCCCACTCTCAGTGTGAAGAAATTCCTCCTGATGTCTAGCCTAAATCTGCCTCTCTAACAATTTACATCCATTGCCCCTAGTCCTATCACTACAAGCCTTTGTAAACAGTTCCTCTCCAGCTTTCTTGTAGCCCCTTCAGGTACTGGAAGGTTGCTCTAATGTCTCCTTGGAGCCTTCTCTTCTTCAGGCTGAACAACCCCAACTCTCTCAGCTTGTCCTCATAGGGAAGGTGCTTCAGCCCTCGGATCATCTTTATAGACTCCTCTTTTGAACTGATAGCCTCTTTTGATAGGAATGGTTGGATTCAATGATCTGGCGGGTCTCTTCCGGCCTCGTTATTCTATGACTCCCTGGACCCATTCCAACAGCTCCACATCCTTCTTATTTTGAGGATTCCAGAAGCGGACACAATACTCCAGGTGAGGTCTCACAAGAGAGGAACAGAGGGGTAGAATCACCTTGCTCTGCTGGCCACGCTGCTTTTGATGCAGCCCAGGCCATGGTTGGCCTTCTGAGCTGCAAGCACACATTGCCAGCTCATGTCGAGCTTCTCATCAATCAGCATGGGCTCCTTATGGCAAACTACCTGGCTGCACCTATCTAGAAACTTCTCTGGAGTTACACACAATACTAGAAGCCCAGGAAAAGATTCAAAGAGAAAATAAAGATGCTCCCTAATTTGCAGGGTTTACTTTTGCTAAAGCAGGTAATGAGAAGGATGCTAACAGAGCAATAATAATGCATGTGACTGAGAAGAAGCTAGAGAAAGATTTCTGCAAGTAAAAGAATGTTCATTAACATAGAAGTGCCTAATTACACAGATTTCATGCTCACCTTCCACACAAGGTGGAAGAGCTCAAAATTCAGTAGACCTTTTCAAGTTGTAACACACTAAAATACTAAGTCTTAATACCTTAACGGACAATTTGAGCAGAAGCCAAAGAAAGTCAGAGAAAGTAGAGATTTTAATTTGCCACAGGAACTGTAGCAAAACCACCTGACTTCTATCCTCCACTGTTTAAATTTAAAAGATAGTAGTTAATTAGCTTATAAAATACATATAAGCAGCAAAATACCCATTCTACACCACCAGGAGAGATTCAAGAATGGATGTACACTGAAATACATTTAAGACAATAAAATGCACTGAAGATCAATTTACATGGGGCCTTAGTGAAAACTTACTGTATGGAAATAAGAAAGTTACAAGTCAAAAGGAACAAGTTTAATCTGATTATTCTGGGGCTGAAGCAACATATTAATCAAGTGGACAAAACAATTCTATTAATGACATTCAAAAGGTACAGTACAATAATCAATCTTTTACTATATTGCAAATGATAAAACAAGCATCCAGAAGGGTTATGCTAATTACATGTTTCAAGTCAAATGAACCCGCTCAATGCTTTGTCTTGTTTAGACAAATAGAGCGTTCCTGCCATTTAATTATATTTCAGATGTCTATATCAGTGTCTGCAGCGATACATTAGCCTACTGAAGGACTGGAGATAGACTGTTACCGTCTTATAACAGAAATGCAAAACACACACAGACAGCAATCTGGGTGCAGCAATTCCTACGGATTGTTGGGCAGAAGTGAGGAATGAAGCCAAGAGGAGAAGAGGAGCTCCTGTCAGGCACCTCACAAGGCCACCTCCTGTGTATTTCTCTGCAAACATGTGCCAGAGTAGATAAGCAGGCTCTCTCCTTCTTGAAAGTGCAAAGGGTCTGCATGGCACAGGCTGGGCAGAGCTGAAACACCTGAGCCGGCTGAGAAGCGTGAGCAGCCAATGGTAGGTGGGAGCATCTCAGAGGAGAGGATCTGCTCGGGGCAGTGTTGTGCAATCATCAACACACAGCTTCTCCTGTCTGGGTTGGTTGGGCTATATCTGCACAGAACTCTCTAGTATCACATACATATTGCACCTGCCCAAACAGAAATACCCTCTTCTAAGGATGCAACACAATCAGTAACACCCACTTGCCCAGAAAGATCAAAATTACAGTGTTATGTTGTAAAAAAACATAGCATGAACTCCTGTCTCCTGCCTCTGCCTGCAGATATTCAGTGTAACTGAGCAAGACAAGGGGCACAGACCTATGTACAGAATTAACACAGAAGTGCAAAGTGGGAAAAGGAGAGAGGGGAACTCCTTTTTCCCACTGGAGAGGGAGAGGGGCAGATTTAGACTAGACATAAAGAGGAATTTCTTCACCATGAGAGCGGTGAGACACTGGAACAGGTTGCCAAGGGACGTTGTGGCTGGCCCATCCCTGGAGGTGTTCAAGCCCAGGATGGATGGGTCTTGAGTAACCTGATCTAGAGGGAGGTGGCCCTGCCCATGGCAGGGGGATTGGAACTAGATAATCTTTAATGCCTCTTCCAACCCTAACTCCAACTCTCCCACAGCCCCAAGGAAAATGAAGATACTTATTAGAGCCCAGGAAAACAAAGAGTAGCCACATCCTCCAAAAGTGTTTGAAATACAGCAAATATCGGCCATAGGATAATTTGGTCTCAGTTATTAAAAGTTACGTGACTGTGTAAAGTAACACAAAGCCCCTAAAACTGAAGTCACACCATGCTGACACCATACACAATGTAAATAACTCTTATCTAATACTTACAGATGGAAATATGATTCCACGAGTTTAATTTTTCTCCAAGGGTACCATTTTTATGTTACTCCCAACAGATGGATCATACTGCAAATACAAAATATCCTGAAAATAACTGGAATAGCTTTTCTGTAAAGGTTGGTGCGTAGATCTGTCAATCCTGTCCCTACTATGTACAAGAACATTTTCATCTAAATAAACACATCCTCTGTGAGGCTCCAACATTTTTCCTGGCTGCATTTCCTGAAGCATATACCCTCTTCAGCCACACCCTATCATTTCCTTTCATTTTCACAGAATCATAGAATAGTTTGGGTTAGAAGGGACCTTGAAGACCATCCAGTCCCACCCCCCCTGCCATGGGCAGGGACACCTCCCACCAGACCAGGCTGCCCAAGGATCAACCAACCCAGCCTTGAACACCTCCAGGGATGGGGCAGCTACAGTTTCCCTGGGCAAACTGGGCCAGGGCCTCCCCACTATCAGCGTGAAGAAATATCTCCTTATGTCTAGCCTAAATCTGCCCCTCTCCTGTTTATACCCATTGCCCCTAGTCCTGTTACTACAAGCCTTTGTGAACAGTCCCTCTCCACCTTTCTTGTAGCCCCTTCAGGCACTGGAAGGTTGCTATAAGGTCTCCTTGGAGCCTTTTCTTCTCCAGGCTGAACAACCCCAACTCTCTCAGCCTGTCCTTGTATGGGAGGTGCTCTGGCCCTCTGATCATCTTTGTAGCTTTCTCTGGACTCAATCCAACAGCTCCATGCCCTTCTTCTGTTGAGGATTCCAGAACTGGACACAATATTCCAGATGACGTCTCACAAGAGAGGAACAGAGGGGCAGAATCACAGAATAACCAGGTTGGAAGAGACCCACCGGATCGCTGAGTTCAACCATTCCCACCAATCCCTAAATCATGCCCCTAAGTACCTCATCCACCCTCACCTTAAACACCTCCAGGGACGGTGACTCAACCACCTCCCTGGGCAGACTGTTCCAATGCCTAACGACCCTCTCCATGAAGAACTTTTTCCTTATCTCAAGCCTGAATCTCCCCTGGCGGAGCTTGAGGCCATTCCCTCTCGTCCTGTCCCCTGTCACCTGGGAGAAGAGGCCAGCACCCTCCTCTCCACAACCTCCCCTCAGGTAGTTGTAGAGAGTAATAAGGTCTCCCCTCAGCCTCCTCTTCTCCAGGCTGAACAACCCCAGCTCTCTCAGCCGCTCCTCGTAAGATTTGTTCTCCAGCCCCTTCACCAGCTTTGTTGCTCTTCTCTGGACTCGCTCCAGAGCCTCAGCATCCTTCTTGTGGTGAGGGGCCCAGAACTGAACACAGTACTCGAGGTGCGGTCTCACCAGTGCCGAGTACAGGGGGAGAATAACCTCCCTGGACCTGCTGGTCACGCCATTCCTGATACAAGCCAAGATGCCATTGGCCTTTTTGGCCACCTGGGCCACTGCTGGCTCATGTTCAGTCGGTTGTCAACCAACACCCCCAGGTCCTTCTCCTCCTGGCAGCTTTCCAGCCAGGTTTCTCCTAGTCTGTACCTCTGCTTAGGGTTGTTGTGCCCCAAGTGCAGGACCCGGCATTTGGCCTTGTTAAACCTCATGTCGTTGGTCTCAGCCCAGCAGTCCAGCCCGTTCAGATCCCTTTGCAGCCTCCCGACCCTCCAGCAGATTCACGCTTCCACCCAGCTTGGTGTCATCTGCAAACTTGCTAAGGGAGGACTCGATGCCTTCATCCAGGTCGTTGATAAAGACATTAAACAGGACTGGACCCAGGACTGAGCCCTGGGGAACCCCACTTGTCACTGGCCTCCAGCTGGATTTAACTCCATTTACCACCACCCTCTGGGCCCGGTCATTCAACCAGTTTTTCACCCAGGAGAGTGTGCGCCCGTCCAGGCCAGAGGTGACAGTTTCCGAAGCAGAATGCTGTGAGAAACCATATCAAAGGCTTTACTAAAGTCCAGGAAGATACATCCACAGCCTTTCCCTCGTCCAAGAGTTTAGTCACTTGGTCATAGAAGGTGATCAGATTACTCTGGCAAGACCTGCCTTTCATGAACCCGTGTTGACTGGGCCTGATCACCCGGTTCTCTTGCAAGTGCTTCTTGATAGCAGTCAAGATCACCCGCTCCATGACTTTCCCCGGTACCGAGGTCAGACTGACAGGCCTGTAGTTCCCTGGATCCTCCCTGCGCCCCTTCTTATAGATGGGCACGACATCAGCCAGCCTCCAGTCCAGCGGAACCTCCCCAGTCATCCAGGACTGTTGGAAGATGATGGAAAGGGGTTTGGCCAGGACATCCGCCAGTTCCCTCAAAACTCTTGGGTGGACTCCATCTGGCCCCATAGACTTGTGGGCATCTAGCTGGGCAAGCAAGTCTCTAACCACCTCCTCTTGGACCTTGGGAATCTCATACTTCTCTTCCAACCCCTGGGGTTTTGCACAGAGGGGACAATTTTCCTTACTGTTAAAGACTGAGGCAAAGTAGGCATTGAGTACTTCAGCCTTGTCTTCGTCCCCTGTTACTCTTGTTCCCACTGCATCTACTAGGGACTGGAGATTCTCCCTAGCCCTCCTTTTGCTGTTGATGTATTTGTAGAAAGACTTTTTGTTGTCTTTCACAGTCTTGGCCAATCGCATTTCTAGTTGGGCCTTAGCCCTCCTGACTTTTTCCCTGCACGTTCTCGCTTCCTCCCTATAGTCCACCCAGGATGCCTGCCCCTTCCTCCAGAGGTCGTAGACCCTCCTCTTCCTATTGATGTCTCTTAGGACCTCCCTACTCAACCATGCTGGTTTCTTACCCCGCTGGCTACTTTTCCGGAACTTAGGGACGGCTTTCTCCTGAGCTGCTAGGAGTTCCTTCTTGAAGAGCGCCCAGCCCTCATGGACACCTTTGCCTTCAAGGAGCGCCTCCCATGGGACTTTTCTGACCAGCCTTCTGAACAGTCCAAATCCATCGCCCTGCTGGCCACGCTGCTTTTGATGCAGCCCAGGACTCGGTTAGTGTCTGGTCCGCAGGTGCACATTGCTGGCTCATATTGAGCTTCTCATCCACTGGAACCCCCAAGACCTTCTCTGCAGGGCAGTTCTCATTCACATCATCCCCCATCCTGTAATGAAATTGGGGATTGCTCCGACCCAGGTGTAGGACCTTGCACTTGGGCTTGTTGAACCTCATGATGTTCTCACAGCCCCGCTTCTCCAGCCTGTCCAGGTTCCTCTGGATGACATCCTGTCCTTCCTGTGTGACAATGGCACCACTCACCCTGGTGTCATCAGCAGACTTGCTGAGGGTGCACTCGATCTCACTGTCTATGTAATTGATGAAGATATTAAACAGCGCTGGTCCCAGTATGGATCCCTGAGGGACACCACTTGTCCTTTGCTTCCACACAGGCAGACTGAATGCTTTGATCTGTTCCGCACTCCACCAACGCCACAGCTTCCTCCCTTGCAATGCAAACTTCAGCACTTGCTGTTTGGGTTTAACTTGGGTCTTCCCAAACAGGCGTGACTGCATGTGCCCACAAACCAGCTGAGCCGTGCTGGCTCCCCAAGTAACACGCTGCCACAGGGCACAGTGCTAGCACGCAACACACCGAGACATTCTTCATAGACAGGAGGCATTATAGACACAGTTCCATATTCATTCACTTTGGCATCTGAAGTAAACAGCCCAGAAGCAGGACAGCAAAACAGAAATAAACACCACTATGTAAAAAAGCCCAGGAAATATGGAACAAATTAAAAGAAAAAAAATCTTCATAGAAAACAATATATTTAAAGCGAAAAGCTACCAGACCTATATTAGCAGCCAAAACCACAAGAAAACAATGACGGCAACCAAATGCGTGCCTAAGTCTCATTAAAAAAACAACCAAACTGTAAAACCTTCCCACACAAAAGCAACCAGAATATCCTTTCTGATAAAAAACGATAAAACCCCCATAATTTTTCCTTAGCTTTCAAAGAAAGTCTTTTTTTAAAAAAAAACCAACCAAACATAAGTCATTGATATATACTTCAGAATCTTAAAACCATGCCTTTTTCTATCTAGCAGTAGCTAGCTTTAAGAGAAAAAAATGTAAGTAATAAAGAAAATTCAACTTCCCACATTGCATCACCTTCCTTCCTTTTCAGTAACAATCCCTTTGCTGCACGCAAGAGAAATGACATCCTAAGAAAGTCACACTAATAAACCCACAGATACTATCGACTCCAATGGATTTCCTCATAAATTTACATATTTACCAACAGACTAGAATTTAATACCTGAAGTCAATGGGCTGTCATCTGGCCTTATGTTCTCTTAAACTGGAAAATATCAATTTTCAGAAAGGAGACACTCTATTTTGAATTGTAATGACTGCAAGAATTCTGACTCATCTAGTATCCTGCTTTGTCACACTACCGTGTATAGTTTTCCCTGATGGAACTAAAATATATGGCATAAAGGAAAACTAGTTTACCAGTTCAAGTTGGAGAAAAAAAATAAAATAGGTAATTGCTTTATAAGAAAACACCACATCAATTTTGTATAATTTAGCATCCACATTTAGTTTTGAGTTTTAAGTAAACTACCAAATTAGCAATACTTGTTTCCTAACCATATTTCAAGCATGTTATTAGATGAACCCAAATCACTGAAATGACAATTTTGGCCTTAATCCTGTTCCAAATATCTTCCTGGATTTTCAAGTGTACTTCATACAAAGAGCAGTGACATATTTGGGGTAGGGGTTTTACAAGTATAAGCCGTCATTTTTACTATTACACTCTGTGTAATCTCCCACGTAAACTCGTGTCAGCTTGCTTTAAATTAACTTAAATTCAGGTTTACCAAAGAAGAAAATCAGACTCTAACTAAATGAGGTCAAGGACTTTGGAAGACCTCATTTAATCCCACAATACTTGGATCTTTTTATGAAGTCCATTTCATCATCATGAGTCGCGCAAATGGGCGCAAGTATGTATGGCAGATTAAATAACTCTGTTTAATATGAGTCAGAAATAAGAAACAATAACTAATATTTGTAAAAAGTTACACCTGAAATATTTCGCTCCGTCTAATGTTAAATGTACATAGCAGAAAGGTCAGAGCTCCTGAATTTGCTAGATAAATAAATGTTGGTGAGGTGGATGAATCACTGGAGAATTGGTGCATGGCAGCGAATGAATAACCTGCAAATGCTTCCCAAACCCCATTATTTCCCTTTTTCCAGTAGGCCAAAGATTCATGTCCCTGCATGCCGCCAGTTCATTACGGAGAAATATCATTCCTCTTCTGGCACTCTCTGGGCGGCCTCTCAGCCCCACGAGGACCCTTTAATGTTTAATTCCCCATCATCTGCTCCAGTGAACAGCTTAATCTCTGCTTGTATGATCAATACTATATCAGTGTAAATTAAAATGACAATTTTAAAGTAATTAAGCCTGTTAATGCTCGATTCAAATGTCATTATTTGCACAAGGGATTGAGGAGAAATTACATCGTGTCCAGGGTGACAGGAAAATGTTTGAGCCTTCTCAATCCTGTTGCCGCTGTGCCACTGGAGGCTTTAGCAAAGCAGATTAACTTCTAGCTCCCACTGCCAGGATACCTATCCAATTTCAAAAGAGGATAACACAATTTGATAAATTTAATTCCAGCTACAAACTCAATTATTGTGATAATGGATGAAAACTGGGAGGAGACACTAAACAAGACCCACATAAAAAATACACTTAACTTCAGAATGAGATACAACAGTAATTGTTTTATTTGATTTGCTCTACCCCTTTTGAAAACCCTTTAAATAATTGTGATTGTTAGAAGAATAGCCAGCATTTATTAAATAGCATGAGCTCTAAGATCAAAGTGGCTGCAGTTTAAAGGATTTCGGTCACAATAGAAATGTTTGCTATCCTTTGCTTGTACAGCCACATTTATTAGACAAGTAAAATTACATCATTACAGTATTGGATCTCATAAATAGATCTATAAAACTCAACTACACTCAGATGAAATCTCAGCTCATTCTACGTGCTGGCCTTTCTAGACCCTGCTGTGACAGCCTGTAGTCATTTATTATTTCAAAGGAAGATTTTAATAATAGAAAACCTTAAACTTTATGAGACAGCCATAGGATTTGGTTTGTATTTCAAGTCTGACTAGCTGAAAATGGAGCTGAGCCATCGTTGTTTGAGCTCATCTCTAGGCCTCCAGGACACAGAAATCCACAGCAGTTAAGGCAAAACACTGGACAGAGCCATCAATATTTGATATTTTGAAAGAGATAGCAGAAGTGAAGTCATGGATTTAATTCAGTGATAAAGAATGGTGGAAAACTTCTGCATAGGAAGCTCAGGCTGTAACAAATTCCTATTGAAAGAGGTATCAGCAGCTCAAAACAGAGCCTTAAGAAGGTCAATCGGCATTCCTGTCACTGGGTATTGTTTTAATAAATTCAGTTTATCTGACCGTCCGCATTTCCTGAAGTTCTCTGAAATAATTATATTGAATTTTTATTAGTGCACATGAAACATTTTTGGCTTGCACTTCTTTGAATAATAAATGGCATATATTAAAGTGCCTTACAGGTCTAATAACTTGCATCAGATCCGTGTAGGCCTGTCTTATTAAGTCTTAGTTTAAATTACAGCAGAATTCATCAATCAGTGTTTCTAAAAAGCAGATTGCCACAGAATCTTAAGAAAAATGTATCTCAGGACAATTAAAACACCTACTGTGACTCAAGCATTTAATCAGAAAATCTATCAAATCACAGATGAACTGTCAAAAGAAGAACCCTAAAAGGGTAACCAAAGACTATTAAGCACGTTTCACAATAATGATGAAAATAAATAACTAAAGTTTAAATAGAATTTTAAGTTTTTAAATTAAATTGACTCACTCTAGCACAAACAATTTTGAAATGAAAATTAAGGAAAGCTGATTAAGTCTGTACCATAGCCTTGATATTTTATTGCCAACTTCTTAAACACAGGGGCTGCTGGCATGGCAGAGGTCAAAATAAAGTCCTGACTTCCACTTGCTTTAATTAAAAACAGCTTTCTCCTGAAAGGATAGCTACAGATTCAAAACTCAGAAGACAATGTTCAGAAGGGAAAGACTGTACTCCATGGGTTGTGGGTGGTTGGGGTTTTTTCCTCCCTTCTTTCCTTTTTTTTAATCTGGTATATTACTGTGAGTTAATTACGTTTTGCTGTGATAATTATGAAAACTTTAAATTATAAAGATACTGAATCAAAATAGAACCAAACCACTATGTTTAAAACAACAATCAGAAAACACAACAAACTAGCGAAGCTACTGTTGCTTTGGGATTCCTCTGACATTTTCAAACACCACTTTATTCTTTTTTTTTTTCTTGTGTTAGTAACAGGCACAAAGACTTGGCCACTGCCACAGTGAACGATATGCAAGATATGTGTTAGTCTGAGGTTAATTTTCTCTAAGAAACTTTAATGAGGAAAGCAAACAGACATTTTCTGGAGGTTTGTTTTTTTTTTTTTTTTAATTAGGTTGGGGAATATGAAGTCACATTGTTCTCACACCACAGCGAAATGAGCACTATTGACAATTTTAGGCAGTTTATGCACTGACATCTTAAAATATTTCTCCTGTTAAACAGCACTGAAAATTACTTCAGATGCGAGTGCTAGCTGTATACTACATATATTCTACAGCTAACTGAATTAGTTGAACATATATTAAAAAGAAGTAACGTGGTAAGAGAACTGAACAAGATTGACGTTATTCATCAAGCTTCCCTGCATCTGCAGTAACTGAGAGTACAAACTAAAGAGAATAGCTGTCTAACTTGCAAGAAAAAAGGAAATACAGAAAGAAGGAAAAATACTACTTTCAAATTAGTGTCTGAATAGATTATTACAACAGTCTCCTTTGTGCATGCACTAAAACCTGTGTACACTCTACCACAGCTTTTCTGTTTTGCATTATTAGTAGGGCATGATAATGGACATCAGACCATATGGAGCAACAAATTAATTGTTTCCCTATGTACAATAATAGCTCCATTTGTCATGCACATGTTGACCTGTGTTTGCTTTAAAAAGCTTATTAATTATCAGTGATCTTGGTGCTTTAAGAATAAAGCATCAGGAAAATTTACCACAACTAAAATATTCATTCAGAATTATTAAACACATAACTATTGTTGAAGATAGGAAAAATGTTCAATTTCATTTTGCTTCACTTTTAAAATTTCATTTATTTTAAAGAAATGACATTGGTTAATAGGAACAAACCCAACATTATTTGGAGTAGACTGATATTTGTGCTCATAATTGTTCTGTTGAAAGTAACTTTTCTTTTTAATACTATGCCTAGTATCAGCTGATTTATTTTTCTACTAGCCTTTTATTAACCTGTGAAAAGATAAGCAAAACCACAGGGCGTTAATAGATTATCTCTCTCATCTGATCTTCATACCTACTATGTGAATTTGCTTCACTTGGAACCTGCAGTACAGGAGGCTTCATCTGGAAGGTAAGTCTTTGTCCTAAGGCAGCAGCTGCACAAGGAGGTGTCCACATCGATACTGTCCTCAGACAAATAAACCCTTTAGCTGAGGCGGCAGATGGTTGTGTTAGATCAAAACATTGCAGGTTCAGCACCTTTAGCAAAACCCATCCAAACACCAAAGAAAAAAATATTTTACAAAGAAATAACATGTCCTGTCTTACTAAGACTCTCCTACAGTTTTGATGAAAGGTAACCTGATAAATTCTCTGAGCACAACAGGAAATTGTGTAATTGAAGAAGTTCTCAAACAATGGAGCAAAAAGGCTTATAGGTATCAAAACACACTTCCTTACCAGTTCCAGCAAGAGGAATGAGCATCCTTACAGAGCAAGTAAGGATGAACGAACAGATCTACAAATCTAAATTCTGATTCAGCCATTATGCCTTTTTCGTTCTTTCTTTTCATGTTCACTGCTTCACTGGCTTTCTGTCAAAAATGCTAACAAGCCTTTAAGCTCTTTAAGAGCTTAACAATTTTTCAGTTTGCTCACCAATAGATTTCTCACAGAATATTTGTTTCCCACACGTGGTGCTATGACACAGCATTCAATCATATTTGTCTTTCCCCTTGATATATGGCTCAACCACAATACAGCTTGGTCAAACCTGTGCCAACACGTCAGTTACATATTTTTCTCACTCCTTAAGAAAGTCTAGTGACAAGTGATTGAATTTAAAGACATTCTGGCCAAAACACTGATCTTAACTTAAAAGGACAAACTGAGCACAACTAATAATAGTAAAACAGCTATTGACCTTTTCTTTGTAATTAAAATATCAAAACCAGTAGAAGTTTGCTTATCATAATGTGAGGTGATTAAGGTAATGACACAGTGTTACAACAGCAGCTGCCGCTTTCATACTGCAATCTCTTTAAGCCAATGAATTAGTATTATCAGGTGTCAGGATGATGAAATTCAAAGTTCTCCTTTGCCAATGAAATAAAAAGTTCTTTGAAAAGCAGAGATAAATATCTGAATACACAGTGAGACTCTCTTTTAATTTCCAAGATAAAACAGAATCACCAGAAGAGGAGGATATAGTTCTGGGAAGCCTCTGCTGCTATCACAGCAGGACAAACCATTCACCATTCCCAGCAGCTACTTGTGCAACCTCCCCATGGAAGCCCTCACTGTAAAATGTAAGGGGCACTTTTAAAAATAATTTGGTTCATGTCTTTTCCAGATGATAGAGGGAAAAGTCTGTTCCCTCTACCTTCCTCAGTTTTCTCCAATCTAAACTAGCCATACCCACTACTGCTAATCGCTCACAGTTTGTATTTTCTCAAGTTCCAGTCAAGTCTTGCTCCTCTCCTTCAAAACTCCCCAAACCAACTTTCTGACAGCAGCACTGTCACCTTCAGAGAGCGGTCGCACTGCTCAGAGGCAAGCTGCTCACACCTGGGTTTCAACGGGGCCGCTTATCTGAGGAGGAACCAACCCAAAGACATGTCCCCTGTATGTTTCCTTCAGGGCACAAACAAGTAAATCAGCAGACGAAACAGTGTCCCACATAAATGAGTGGATAAGCATATAAAAAGCAAGTAAATCCTGTTACTGTCAAGAACTTACCTATCATAAGATCGTATAATTTCACTGCACTTGGACTTGGATCATAAATCATTCACAGTCTGTTTTGCAAATTAATGGGTGATGAAAAAAAAAAATAGCATTTTCCAAGAGAAGAACTCAAATGAGTCATCTCCATACCATCACCCCCATAGCAGGGAAGAATTTGCACCTCCTTCAAAACTGATTTTGCTGTGTGAGTTGTTAATGTACAAGCTGAGAGTGATGCTCAGTTCTAGGTGGGATCCCAGTCCTCTTCTAGGCTTGATGGCCACTAGAAGTTACTTAGAGCACATCTAGACTTTCTTTAAACCTATTCAACTGGAATACATGAATTCAAGTCTACAATGCTCAGTAGAGGAGATTCAAAAGTTCTGTGCCAGAAATGGAACAGGAGAGTCAGAAAGAAGGATAACCCCTACAGTTGTTTTTCCTGGTCATCACTGTGGGACCCACCCTCCCATTCCCTTTTCCAGTCACAGCCAATTAACATTTGGGTGCTTGCTGTTAACACAGTCCCTTGTGCTGATCCTCAAACCCAAAGTGATCCAAAGCCCAGCAGCACCTCACAAAGGATTACTAAAGCCTGACCTGGGCTCCCTGCATTTCGGGCGGCTTCGCTATTGCCACACAAATCATTTTTATCAGACCATCCAGCAACCAAGTTCAAACTACTTCTTCACGCTTCCTATTTTCCCTTACCCTGTGGCAGATTCCAGAAGTGGCTGCAGGAAGAGCTCCCTTCCCGGGCCAGAAACCCCAGCCAACCAGCAAGAGCAATGCCCTGCTGCAATCATCACCATCCCCAAGTCCTCTTAGGACACCCTATCAAACCCAAGGTTTCATTCCTCATCTTTAAAGCCTCATTTGAAATTTTATCTGTTGTAACTGATGACTCTTCTCACTCCTGTATGTCCAGAACAAAGGTGCTGCAGGAGCTGTGGGGCTGCAGCCTCAACAGGAAAACTCCTGAGAGCGAAGACTGGAACGTCTCCGGGACTGACCCACAAATCTGACACCTGCTACTATTCAAGGTGTAGAAGGACAACATACACTATGTTTCAGTGGTCATCCCTCCTCTTTTTTTAAGTACAGCGTTTTAATTATGACACTTAAAAAAAATAATAACTCTACCCAAAACAGAAGACTTGTAGAAAGCATCTTAGGTCAGTACTTGCTGAACAGATGGCAATTCCTACATGTTTTTATGTATACATGTTACAAACGTGGGAGCTGGGTAGCACATTTTTGTGCCACACTGACACTAGACAAACAGACATAGGGTTTAGAAAAAAAATTAAAAAAAAAACCCAGTGTGAACTTGAGGAATTTTAATCAAACTTCTGCAAGTGGATATATCCAAGAGAGTTTAACTGTAAATATCTTTTAGCTACTTCCAAGGACCCTCTGGATGTTAACAAGACACACAAACAAAAGCAAAAACTGGCTGATTAAACGCAGTTACGCAGGAAAGTGGACAATGAGTGAACTGTGATCAACTCCATAATGTAATTTATGGAGCTTTAGTTTTATTCCTCTTAATTGATCATGTCTCCTTGTATTAAAACACGATAAACACATGAGCTTAACTACACTTGAAACATCAGGCCCTGCCTGGTAAATCTAGGAATGTAACACTGAAACGCGAACTCAAGTGTAGAGGAGTTTGCCAAGGTACGAGTACTGCCTCGATGAAACAAGGGGTACATTTAAGACTCTATAGTAAAGATCTAATTGCTTAAGGGAATTTTTAACACACTTTAACACTGACCAAACTTTTCTCTCCCTGTTAATGGAAGAAATCACTCTCATTCTCGTAACAACTTTTCTTTTTCTACCACCTTGAAGAGCAGAGCAGGCACTCGGCCATTTCTTGTAACAACATTAAAAAGCAGGGTCATAATTGCTGCCAGAGAACAGTAGCATCAATATAGCCATTCCCAAAGAATGTTTGGGGATCTAAAAATCAACTGGCTTGTTTGTAAGAGAAAACGACTTTTTTTGAAGATGCATGTTGCTGCATTTTACTGCTTCCACTAATCAGAAATACCCGCACCGGCACAATTCATAACACTGTAGCGTTAGTGCACGAGCAGGGTAACCGTTAAAGAACTCATTACATTACTGTGTACCTATTTCTTGTTAGATGTAAAAAGAAGTTAGATCAATGAAGCAAAAATAATCCATTTAATGCTTATGCTATGTGATGCATTTATATGGGGTTTCTGTTGTTGTTGTTACAGTGGTTCTATTCATTCTTATGCTTTAGTGGTTCAACTGCAATTTATCAGCCTGTAGTGGAAAATACCTGGCACCTACTTAAAATGCATGGAGCTAGCAATAAAATTAACCTTGTGGCAATTGTTTTCCCACATGTTTGATAGACCAATGTCAGCTCATCTGTTAGAAGGAAATAAAAAAGTCAAGCCTAAATGTACAAAAAATTATGATGGAAGCCTTAAATAAAGCAAGGGTAATGCAAGTTTATTGAGTCAAAAATCAATCAATCAATGAGCGAGTGGATTAGGAGCACCTCATAAGCCCCAAAGAAATAATTTGCCCAAACACTGGGATTTAACGGTAGAGCACCAAATTCCAACACTTTTAGGAAGTAAGTAATGAAAAATCAATTCAAAAGGAAAAACAGATCAAGAACCCTGGATTCTGACATGCCGACACATTTATTGCTGAATACCATTTCTTGGCTGACCCGAAAACTTCGGAAGGTGTTTATTTACTTTCAACACCTTCCAGAGATCAATATTTTTAATTTGGATCCGAGTTATTATTTTTCACATCACAGCATCGGGGAGCGGAGTAAAGTGGCTCATATTTTAGTGCTAAAAAGATCGATATGACAGTTTCACCTTCACGGCAGCCCCCCGCAGCCGCCCGGGCGCACATCATAACATCCCGCAGGGGGGTGCGAGTGCCACGGTGCAGGGAGCAGGTCATCACCCAGCCAGAGAGCCAGACAGCCCATGATTTAGCTGATCATGAAGGGCCTGGTGCCCTTAGAAAACCAATCTTGTTTCTCTCACTTTATCAGGCCTGTCTTTTATCTGGCGCATGGGAAGGGGGAGGGGGCTGGAGGAGAGAGAAGAGAAAAAGAGGGAGGGAAGGAGCAGAGTAAAAGACAATCAGTTTCATAAAGTGGATTACGTCCCTCATTGTAAATGCATCCATTCATTTTTACCTTCCTTGAACCAGGGCACATCTGTAATCGATAATTAATTTTCCATAAATTTCAAAATATTGTTCTGGTAGCTGAAAGGGGACAAACAGGTAGGGGAGAGCGGGAGGGAGGATCTCCTGCGGTAAGAGGCTCCGGTGGCTCTATTGATCGCTGCTATTGGGGCTGATGGAGGCAGGCAGGGAGAATTATGGACCCAGCCAGTGGACCACTGCCCTGACATCTCTTTCATTGCGGCAGTTTAAGGTTATGCTGCCTCTCAGAGAGCCAAAGAAAATGGCAGGTACTGCGTCCTGCATTGTCACAGCTAACTTCACTCTGATCTGAATTTAGCTACCTCCTTTCCACCCCGACAGACTGACTTAAAAGGCACCATCTACATACAGTCTTAGAGCTTCAAAATTCCTGTTCTCAATCCATTCATCCTTCCAGAGTAAGAAGATTGAGATGCTACACAAATACTAGCATAGTGCCACCAAAAAAAAAAAAAGTTTCAGATATTTAGAAGCTATGGGTTTTATGCACACAAGTCAGTGACACAGAGGTTGGGGACAGGACATATATGGCATGAGGATGTGGTGAATGGTACTCGCAGCTGTCAGGGCTTGGAAGACTCAAGCTTACCCAGGCATGTAAGCACTGCACAGGTAACTGCTTCAGGCAGACTGTGCTGTCATTATGGACTGAGTATTGTCACTGAGGAACTGCAAACTAAATCCAAAGAATAATCTCACAGCTCTGAGCGATTTCTTAACAAAACATTTATGTCTACCCCCAGGAAGTAATTGGTGATGCTATAACATAGCTGTTATTTGCCATTGAGTGCAGTAATTAGTTCCTTAAAAGGGCAGCTTATGTGAAGCTAGGCGGATACCAAAATGGGAAAAGTATCTACAAGTCAGACGTGTTTATTGGGAAATCTCATATTTTCTTCTCAATGTGTCCTAGACAATAAGGATGGGCTGCTCAAAAAAACCACATTCTTTTCTTAGCATAATTAATAGCTCACACTCTTTAAAAAATTGCCTTCATGAAGTCCTGTGCTTGGAAGAATAATAAATGATAGTCATCCTCTCGGGGTATGCTCCAGAATACTAACTGAAAAGTAAATGCAGGACTATTTCTCCAAATTATGTACCAGAGCTAAAGGTCACATTAAAGGAGCAGCATTATGTAATGACATTAACTGAAAGCCAAGCAGCTCCTGGCTTACTGACAGCAGCACTGCAAAGTCAGGATAAGGAGACTTCCTTGGACTCGCAGGGACACACGCAGCAATCAAGCACACAGTCAGCCCAATACGCCTCTTCTGTATTAAGATGGACAGATGCTTGCCTTCAAATTCAAGTCCTGAAGGATAACGGTGGAAAACTGCAGCTGACTAATAAACGATCCACCCATATGGACAGTCATCTGTGTTTTTGTGACACTGTTTAGAATCATAGAATAACCAGGTTTAGAAGAACTAGTCCTTGTATTATACTACAAAGCACCCTATTTCCCAACTAAATCTCTGCAACTCAGTAAAATGTTCTTGGTTTGTCGATCTCTATCAATCAGAAATCAAAGTACCAATGACAAAATAACCCAGCTTTGATTCCAAGTCAAAGAACCAAATTTTTAATTCTTACTTTAGTATTAGAAGATCAGAGAGCAAACACTTTAAGAGCTGGCTGATATTAGCCCTAGGATCCTGGCACTCTTGTAGGTTATTTAGAAAATGTGGCAGAAGGGCTGCAGAGAACAAGTTCATGAATTGAAACCCCTCACCTGGAAGGAGGCTGAATACCCAGGGCAGGTTCAAGGCCCCCATAGCAAACACTGCCCACTCTGGATATGCTTTGAGGGAGACACATGTTGGACAGCACTCTCCAGACTTCTGTGCTCCACTACCCTCGCTAATGAACATCATCCTTCTAACTCAGACAGTACAAATACATATTGTGTTACTGGCCTGTGTGTCAGATGTCACTGTAAAACGAGAATGTCTTAACTTCCACTGCAATCTCTGAAGAAGTTTTACAGATACTTTGCAAATGATATTTTGTTGGCTAACGGTTAAATGCTATATAATTAAGTATACTTTTAGTGCACTGCAAATCATAAAGAACACTTGCCAAGTGACATGGTCTCCAGATCCATGCTCTGGTTCAGGATTTGTTCACACTCACAGTTTGGCTCTATCAGGTAGAGGTCAGCATCTAAAAGGTACTGAAGGTACTGAAATGCAAAGATAAGGGACTGGATTTACTCAGGACTAAAAAGATGCAGAATGCTGAGATACAGCTTAGAATGTTCTGGACTCAAAACACCCTGTGGCTTCCACCCTGCCACCTCTGTGCAGTTGTGTTTAAATGACAAGAGAATTCACAGATACAGATTTCTCACTGGAAGCTTGAACAACTTCTGTGCCAACTTAGACCACCTTTGCCATGAAGACTGCTATGTACCATGGGCTCATCTGCTGGCTTAGACTCCCCTTTCATTTATCTAAGAACTTACCCACAAGTAGGCAGTGGTCATCCCCAGCGAGGAAGTCAGGCTCTGCAGGAACCAAATTCTAGATGATAAGTCTCATCATCTATTGATTTCTTAGGATCATACAGAATATAGTTTTGGTCTTCTTGGAGGTTCAACCATGGATTAAATCTTTCTCAGTCATCCCATCAACAGGATACCCAGCTAAAGTTGTGTTACGGCAAGCCAACAAGTGCATCATGGGAGGGAAAGGGAAGTTTCTCAGATTTGGAAAACCCCTGGTGAACAATAAAGATGAACATCTATCCAACTGAAGAATTATTACCAAGCTCTGACCTAAATGACACCACAGCAACGGGATAAGATGTCTTGAGTGAATAACTGTTCTCAAGGCTGCTTGTAAACGTTGCCATTTCTCCTGTTTTAACACCTCTCTTGCCTTCATTTCTCCTTAGAGTTTGAATATTTAGAATATATTTTATTTACTCCATGATAACTGGCACCCACTATTAGATACAGCTACATATTCAAATCTCCAAGTATCTTTTCTCATATAGCACTTTGTTGAGTGTGCATGACTGTAATAGCCCTGTGCTTTCTGCATGGAAACTGAGCACATAAACATGATGTACGTGTATTGTAGAATCACAGAATGCCCTGAGTTGAAAAGGATCCACAAAGGATCATCAAGTCCAACTCCTGTCACTGCACAGGCCAACCTCAACATTCACACCAACTGCAGCAAGGATAAAAGGTTTACTTGGGCCTTGCTGAAATCACATCCACCTCATCTAGCGCCCTTGAGTCTAATACAGGTCTATAACGATTTGGAGCCTACAAGAATAAGAGAACCACTATGTTGGAAAAGACCTCTTGGAACACTGAGTCCAATCATACCTGTCAACCACGAAACCATGCCCCTCAGCACCTCATCCATCTATCTTTTAAACACCTCCAAGGATGGGGACTCAACCACCTCCCTGGGCAGCCTGTTCCAACATCCAATGACCCTTTCCATGAGAAATTTTTTTCTGATGTCCAGCCTGAACCTCCCCGGGCAGAGTTTGAGGCCATTCCCCCTTGTCCTGTCCCCTGACACTTGGGAGAAGAGGCCAGTTCCCTCCTCTCTACAACTTCTTTTCAGGTAGTTAGAAAGCAATATTTCAATTTGGGGTAGCCAACTGGAAATACAAGAAAGCAACACGTAAAATAGAGGTACATAACGTCCCTCTCCCCTCATGTTGGCCTTTATTGATAGAGTATATTAAGATATTTCTCCTAGTTTTGGAGGAAATATACTTTTTCAATTCTAAAAGTATAATTAGAGTATAAGAAATACCCTATTAGGTATCCAAAATACTGTAATATCTTTCAAATGTTATTCATTATTTTCATTATGCCTTAAACCCTCCCCACCATGCACACAGAAGTCCATCAGTGTATTATCTGTTTTCATGTACCATATTAACCAGGGGATTAGCCTGCAGCTTTCTTTGAAAAGCGGTGTGTCAGAAGAAGACGTTTGTATAATCTGATAGCACTTGTATCCGTGCACGTGTATCTCAGTGGGGGATTTGTGTGTGCTGATTCCATCTAGCATCAGCATTAAAACAAAAGCAAACCAAATTCCAGGCTAGGTGGGCTTGACAAATAAAAGGTTAGGATGCGCTCAGGTGGTTTTTCCCTTTTGTATGACACACATAACGTGAGTCTCTTACACATCTGTATCTGGATCCAAATCCTGTTGATTCCTCCCATGAAAGTGAGTGGTTTTCAAATTCTTACCTGGTAACCAGCTATCAAGCAGACACTGGAAGCTTTAAAATGATCTAAACATTACTGCAACTGTTATTTAAAAGACAATTTGCATAAGAGAGGACTCTAAGTAATGGTGATATTTAAATGCGGGATTTGTAATTTCAGCTTCCTTCACAACAAAATGAGTCAGTACAGAAATACTCCATCTTTTTTGGAGACCTTTTCAGGAATGCAAGACGTTTAGGTTACAGACTTTTGAGCCTGAGATTAATAAGCCATTAATTTAATTAGTTGAGAGAGAGACAAATTCTTGGAAAAAAAGGGGTTGTGTTTTTTTTTTTAAACATTAAAGTTATCATTTACTTGTCTTCTCCTCATGAATTTTCTGCTCATTAATACTTTTTTCCTGACATTCTCACGTATCATCCACCCAGTTCACACATTCATTACTTACACAATTTTTTCCTCTGTGGTCTAAATCCTCCAACTACTCTAATACAAGTGATCAAAACACCAACTATGAACTTCTAACACAAAGAGTTACTCAAGCCCTTGCTCCAGTTCTGGGCAGCCCCAGTTCCCATAGCTTCTATGACAGCAAGCCATACCTGCAAACATGTGCTGTTTCAGCGTGCTCCAAGGGATCAGCCTAGTTTATCATCAGTACTCAGGAGTAGCTGCACATCTATTCATTTTCACGATTGTGTTAAAGACAAGGCTTAATATTGTACAACAAAGATTTACATCTTCCATCATCTTTATACTGTCCAATATTCTTTCTTCGATATTCTGATAGACTTCCTTGTTGGTGAACCAAACAAAGTTTCGCCCTAGTTAGCTGGAAAAAAAATGAATCTGTTTATCTGTTTTCTCAAATCCCACACTGATTTATCAGCAACCCAACTGCTGTTTTTACCTCCCTTCCGTATCCCAGTTTATTGCCACTGCACTATACTCCAGTTCCACAGCCTGAAAACCATAGCCACAAAGCACCCCAATGGATCTCAAACACGCAAGAGTCACAGCGCAGCATCTTAACCAAAACCAGCAGCACCTTGCCAGATCTGCTTCTGCACAGGGCAGGTGTTGCCACAGCTCTAGTCCTGAGACACAGTTTCCTCTGCTTCAGAGAGCCTCCTGTAAAGGCAGAGGCTGCACCGCACCTCTCAGATCCCAACTCTGCAGTCGGATTTCCTACCAAAGTCATTACTCACCCAACCTACCTCTTGGACCATTTTCCTAAGTGCACAATGGTTATAAGTATGCTTTGATAAATGTGAAATAAATGGCACAAAACAGAATCTCTCTGGGTTTTTTTTAATTTTTTTTTTTTTGGAAGGGGGGGAGGTTTGTGTGTTGGTGTTTTGTCTTGTTTTTAATCACCTCTCTGTGCACAACTTTCATTGACTGATGAAGCATTCCACAGGACACCAGTTAGAATCATAGAATAGTTTAGGTTAGAAGGGACCTTGAAGATCATCCATTTCCATCCCCCTGCCATGAGCAGGGACACCTCCCACTAGATCAAGCTGCCCAAGGCCCATCCAACCTGGCCTGGAACACCTCCAGCAATGGGGCAGCCACAGCTTCCCTGGGAAACTTGCAGCAGGGCCTCACCACCCTCATGGTGAAGAAATTCCTCCTTATGTCTAGTCTAAATCTGCCCCTCTCTGATTTATCCCCATTCCCCCTCATCCTATCGCCAAAAGCCTTTGTAAACAGTCCCTCCCCAGCTTTCTTGTAGGCCCTTCAGGTACTGGAAGGTCACTATAAGATCTCCTCAGAGCCCAACTCTCTCAGCCTGTCAATTACTATTTATAGCTTAATCTATTCTATACTTTTATGAAGCAGGCATAAAAGAGTTTAAGGAAAGGAAACAATGAATGTTTCATAACTCTGGTACAGTAAAGACTTCCAGCAAAGGAAAAAAAATGCATCCTCACGAGCAGACACAGAGCTTTTTCCACAACATTAGGATAAACACTTCTCCACTAATCCTAAAAGATGAAAAACACAACCCAAAGAGTTAAACTGTAAGAATTGAAGACTGTCACATGCACACTTCTAAATACCATGTACAAACCTACTCTTCTTAACAATCATAAGCATTTATCCCCCAGCTTGATTTCCCACCAACCAACAGCAAGGGAATTCTGTGTAGGGCTGTAGGAAACTTTCATCTACGACAGATTTGCAGGTAATCTGAGAGTAATGCCAGCCAGTTCTCTAATGAATGTTCAGCATTATTTTAGTTCATTTAGAAATCAAGCCTTATATACTTTTCTCAAAGAAATCTGCTTATCTGGAAAAGGTAGGATAAAGTTAAACCAATCCCAAACTCCCTCACACTTTAATACCACACAATGAACAGAAGGGACCTGATAACATATTCCTTCCCAATCCAGACTTCTACTACTCACCTCTGGAGAATTAGTATTTATCCCATTTATTCGAAAACCAAGAATTTGACATCTAAATAGTTTTTGCTATACATTTATTTATGTTAATAAATTACTATAAAATTAACAATCTGTGTCCATGGTAATGGACTCAATCGAGACAAAGATGTTCCTGACAACAGTGAGTCACTTGGAAAACAGCAATATTTGAAATTGTTTGGACAGAAACAGCAGACTCTTAGCCAGACTTCATGAGCAAAAATCACTACATTTGTCAAAATGACTACACCCCACATTTCCACCCTTTTCTCTTTTGTTTTATATGCTTTGTATGTCAGACAAATTATCAGGAAAATACTCCTTGTGTGACATTTCATTGCTTAATGCTTTACCAGTGCAGTAAAACAAGACAACTGCTGAAATTATAGGAAAATAAATTTGTAATTTCTTCCTCATTTAGCCATTTTTGAAGCTCTTGTATAGGAAAGTCATTAATGTTATGTCCTCCTATTGATGTTCCAAGCCTTTCAAGGGATAACTAATGTTTTTTCTATACTCCTCCATGTGGCCAGTTAAATTAGACACATTATTTCTGTGCTGTTAGAGAACACTGATCAATAGACACTTGGAAAGCCCTCTAAAACTAAGTGGAAACACTTCCTCAGTGTCAAAGGGTTCTAGTTTGGGTTTGTACATTGCAAGCATTGTTAAATTTAACAGAGTAGTAAGCATGTGCCTGTGGCATTTTATTACTAGTATCCAAAGCTCTGAATGCTGACTTCTCTTTAAAAGCATCATCTGACACTCAGTATCCACTAACCACGATGGTGGTAGCTTCATAAAAGGAGACACTACTGCCTCTCTGTCAGTGCTAGGTCTTTTTTTACTGGTTTCTATCATTGGGAACTACTCTGCTGCCAAAGTCCATTAGGCTCACGATCACAGAACCTACAGTTTTCAGCCCAGCTCAGCTCCACTGAGAACTGTGCAGGTTCTTATTCACGTATTTTCCCTTGGAAACTAGGCTGCTTGCTGTCTTTTCACATCAACAGTAATACTTTGAGATTATGATGAGGTAATGAAATACAACAAAATCATTTTCTCCCACTCATTTGCTTTTAACTGTGGAAAAAATAGGTGCTTTTCCAAGTCTCTTTGAAATGTACAGTTGATAAGCTATGTAGTTAAACCTGACTGCTACATGATACCCATAGAAGGGGAGTGAGCAGGCTCATGTACTGCTTTCTTTTCAGCTATTAATGCCGCATTACACCATTATTTCAAACACTGTTAAGTCCATTAGTTTATATCAGTAAATAGCATGTGTATTCTTTTTCTACAGAGTCACGCTGCTCTTTTTTAAGAATTAACTCAGTGCCTCAGACAAATACATTAGCAAGTTCCTTAAACAGCATTTCACAATTTCTTAAGCAATTATTTTCACATTTTCCAATCTCACATCTTTTCTTGGAAGTCCGAGCTGTTCCAAGTCAAATATTTTGCTCACACAAACCAAATTCCTCATACACATTACTTGAAAAGAGCCGTTAATAAAATTGTGGCTATGCTAGAGCAATGTATAAACGGTCCTGCCCTTAGCCCTACTGCATATAAACGCAAACAAGAGATCTGATTGCCCCATACTTTAATGCTTCCATTTAATGTTGGTTTTTTTTCTGCAGAAAGACAAAAGCTGTTAACTGTGCTCCCAGATTTCTAAAGGGGACCTATGTGGGGCTTCGCAAACTTCAAATTAAAGCTTTTGCTGTATTATTTGTGCTGATCTTTAATTATTTCAGTGAAGTACACCTTTTCATTACTGTTCTTCCCATTCCATTAAATATCCAATATTTTCCTGAGCACTTGGTGAGACTCTGCACAAAGCATCCTCAAGCCCTCAGCCCCTAAAAGGAGCAGAGGTTCATCCTCACTGGCTGCAGAAGAGGCAGGGACGGCAGAGGCACAAGGGCTGTCGGCAGATGGCCCAGATCTCCAGCTGGAAAGGAGACAGGGACCTGCCTATGGGCACAGCTCCCCAGCAGCAGCTGGATGCTTGGACACCCGGGACAACAGCAGGGCTGTCAAGCAATGCCTCCACAGCCCTAAGAAAAGGCTAAAACGATTGCTGGTTTAAAAGGGAAGGGTTAGGTCTCAGTAAATATGCTTCATAGCATCTAAATGCTTACTAATAGATGTTCACCAGATGTGCAGAATGCAGTCACTGAAACACGGTGAGCAGCTACTTGCAAATCACTAAGGTGAAAAGCTATGAATCTTTGGCCATAGATCATTTGTGGATGAGCTGCAAACGACAGATACCAAGCAGAACTCTGCTTCTCGCTTGCCCCCACCCCAGTCTAAGCAGGAGAGCACTAACAAGTAACTATGGGTGGGTTAACAGCACATGCTTCTCCAGCACAGAGCAGGGAACCTGAGCGGCCAAATGCCACAGCACCAGGGAGATGCTGGCATCTCTGGTCCAGCTCACTTCTGCTGCTGGGATGGACAGACTGTACACCGAGTTCGTTGATGTGAACAGACTTCTCCCTCTGCTTAGGGAGGGGATGGATGACATGATCAAAGTTGTGAGTCTTGTGCCTGTACTAGCACAGCCATCCCTCTGCAGAGTCTGTTCTCTACTCTGCCACAAACATTTTCCATCTTTTCACCTGAGAAGGCTCACTGTGCTCTTGGCCTTCAAGAAACTCCAGTAAAACAAAGTAAAGTGGTCTGAAAATTGGACTTCCCATTTGCAGTAAGTGAATCTCTACTAGCCATGTTTTCCCTCAAAATTCTTTACTATTTGCAAGTAGCAAATTTATGTATCAAACTGAACTATAGTCACTCTTCATGACAGGACTAAGAAAAAAGAAATTGAAGTATTGCGTAATACAAAAAAGGGCAAAAAAAAGTGCTAAATAAAACTTGAGAACAGTCGTGCAAAAAGCAGGCAACAAACACAAAGCTGCAAAGTACACAGAGTTAAAGCCTCAGGAAGATTGCTGCACTATTGCTCAACTGTCAAAAGCGGAGTTGCGGAATAAATGGAAAATGATTGAGAAGACTTACTTACTGTTTTCAGGTATGTATTGAGCCAACCAGCAATTCTTTGTATAAATCTCTAGACAAATTAATAACACATAATAATTAAATACGTGATAAGGAGGAAGCAAACAGAATGCAACCCTACACTGAAATGAGAGCTGTTCTGCCTCTCAGTTTGCTCTCCTCCTCACCAGCTCCAACAATGCCAAGTGCCAACCAAGCCTATGGCAGTGCCGCAGGTCACGCACCACCTTCTCCAGGAGAAGGTCCTCCTCACCTTGGTGGCCTTCTCCACAGCTGGGGTCCCATAGCTACTTCTCCTCAGCCAGGCTCTACTGACATGCCTGCTCTCCCACAGAGCCAAGGCTGGGCTGGTGGGGAGCTGTGTCCCATGTCTGTGCCCTGCACGGTTAAACAACCTCAGGACATTCTGAACTGAAGCATCCATCCAAGCGATGACAGGACCCAGTACCACATGATTATGGGTGAGTTGTGTGCCTCAAAAGTACCTGCCCAAGTAACAACCACCACTGAATGCCTCATCTTAGATGACAGCTAGATTTTTAAAGAATAAGTTTGTTTTAGGCTCACTTTTCTAATAGCAATTATAAAATATTCATTTTTTTAAAAGGTTAGAAATAGTTGATTTCCTCTTGTATTCAGATACTGTAGTCTGTTAATTATTTTCAAATATTTCAGCTGACTTTCAGATCTATGGGTTTCTACAAAAAGGTTATAACTATTGTTTATAAGTACTCCCTTACTTTTTTCTAAATACATTATCTGCTGCACAACTGTAGTCTCAAATTCTGAATATAAAATCCACAGCCCATAGAAAACATATTCCCATGTAAACTGTAAATCCACAGCCAATACAAATAGCATAATGATTCTATGTAGAAAGAAGCTGCTCTATCACCCATTTCCTCTGCACTAGTGCATTTGTAAACAGAAAGTGACCCAAGACCACATTATTGGGCAACTGATTTCTGGAATTTCTCACTGTTTTGTAATTATGCCTCCTTTTGTAATTATAAAGAGGTGTCAGAAAACAGGTAGAAGATAAACCATGGAATTCCTCATAGCAAGAACTCTATAGATGTCTCATTGATTTGTATCAAAACCGCACAGAATAAGACACAAGTCAGAAACCATGATTTTGTCAGAAGCAGTAGGATTAGCTTCTACAGTCACCAGCTCACTTCAACACTTTTTTCCAATTAAAAAAAAGATACACGCTAATGAAGAGGTCAAACTGTGATGCAGGTTTAAAAAAATCTCTCAAATGTGTACCTCATCAGGAACCCTCAAAACCCAGAAAGCTGTAATGGAAAACGATTCTGTGCTACGATGGAGATGGGCAGCAATGAGGCTGCTAGAAAACAAGGAAGTCCCACTGGGCGCTCCAGGTGCAGAAACAAATCCAGTCACTGAAAGACACTGCCATCGCGAGGCTTCACTCGGTTTTGCATTACTTACATTGCACGACAGACAGAGCTTAAATCCTCAATTTTCCATTTCACTTCTCCTACCACATGCAACTCGCCAGCTGGCAATTCTGTGCACGGCTATCGATTTGCTCCTGGCATTTTAGGGCCGTTTCTAGGGAAGACTAACGTATTTCTTTGAAGGGTTTCATTCTCCTCTAGGGAGTGAAATCAGCAGAAAGTAAAAAGCAAGTAAGTATCCAAGTCCAGGGCAGCAAGTGTTCCGCTCCAGCCTCTCGCAGATGTTTGCGATGCAGCCCTTTGCCTGGCATTTAATGGGAGAATCTTCCGGCACATCCTCTCACACCCCACCAGTGTTATACACTGATGTACATAACTCGACCACCACACACACACAAATAAACACAACAAAAAAACCCAGGAACTTGCATAGTAACATTTGTTTTATTAGTAAATCATCCCTGGATGAATCTCATAGCAGCTAATTTCAGGAAAGACATAACCTCAGCTGCTGCTGCAGAATGACCTTCCCATGCAGAACAGTTCTGTCCTCAGGCATCTCTGCCAGACATCACTTCTGCCACCTTCTCACCTCACCATGCACTGTGGGAACCCACTGCCACGCCTTAATCAGTATTTTGTCTAAGTATTGCTTTTAGGAAGTCTGAAGTAAGCCCAAGGTTTCTGAAGGGCAGGGGCAGGAGCCTCTGGGAACCCAGGATACGTTCTTCGGAGGTGGACAAGGAATGAGTATTCTGGTTCTGTAACCTCTTACATTAGTGAAGGGGGCTCCCAAGTCCCACAGATCACTCCCACACCACTGTGGGGCCAGAAGGGAAATTATGAGCGGTGAGGCTGTCACCACACCAACATCCAGACGTGCATTCCTCACCAAGGAGATATCAGTTTATTACGATGCTATGGCTGAAGATCAAAAATGACATCCTACTTTCTCTAGCTTAGCATATTATTTTGCAAATATATCACTATGAAAAACAAACTCAAGGACAAAATAGAATTCCATGGAAAAGACAAGAAGGAAAAAAAGGCAAAGGTGTAAAGAGGATCATGTAATTAGTAGAAGAAAATTCAAACAGAGACTATACAAGAAAGGACAATCCTGGCAGACAAGCACACTCAAATCTCCTGCTGAGCAGGAGACCATGATGCGCAGCTACAAATTTTAGATTACTATGAACATTGCAGCTGCACCAGGACTCCTCCTCTCAGCCTTCCCAGAAAGCCCACGCCATGGAGAGGGACATGGACAACCAGTGGGCAAAGCCACAGCTCAGCAGCCTCCTCCAACCCCAAGTCCCAGCTATGAAGGTGCCAGGCTGGTGCTTCAGCTCCACCTCCTGGGGAAAACCTGATCTGCAAACTCGGAAAAGTCCTCAAAATTGTTAATGGGGAAATGGGCCCAGAACTAATCAGGCATGTGAATTCCCCCAATATTCAATTCAATTATGCCTCTCTTCCTAAATCATCTTTTTTATTTAACAAAACCCTAAACTGCCACAGCTAATAAGCTCAGAAGAATCAGTGTACACCATCCATTTCTGGGAACAGGCCGATATTTTCTAAGATCCATTAATAACTATGACAGGATTTATGTACAAGATAAATTCAATTCAATTTCCTTTTTCAATTAATGGCCAATTATTCGAACTCAGCTCAACCAAAAATATTACTCAAATATCATTAATCTAACAAAAATTAACTTTAATATTCTCTCAGTAATGAGCAGATATAATTATAACACACTTGAATAAAGTGTTGTCTGTCTGTATTTTCAGGACCACTGCTCACCACTGGAGCCCCCTCGCCTTGTGCCAGCTCAGGATATTATTGTTATTAAAGAAAGACAGTGACTTGAGCAAAGGTCACTCCTAGGTTCTACTGCAGGCCACCCAGTGCTTTATCCAGCTTAATTTAAAAGTAATTTTACATCTACAAAACTGTTGGTATGGATTGCATGGAGTCGAGTGAAAATAATCAGACAAAGAAAGCATAACCATTTTCTACACATTACGGCAACACATGTACTGATTTATGTAGTCCAAGAGGAAATGTCCTACTGCAGAATCTGAGCATTTTGCCTTTTTTGTAGTGCTTATCCTCACTTTATCCTTACTGCTCCCACGTGTAACCCCTGCCCTGCCCTGAGCACTGTGCAGCTCAAGATCAACTCTGCAGCTGCCTGTTCCTGCCCTGCTCCTGGGAACGTGATGCAGCGTGTTGGTTGGAAGGAGCTGTGGCGGATGGTGAGACCCCCAATCCCAGCACACAGGCAGCCAGAGGAACACGCAGTTCCCCTACACAACACCAAGATTTGTGTCCCATTAAAAAGGGGGTGCAATGGCAGCTTGCGAACATTTCTGGCTAGCATGAGTCCAGTTTGCTCTCCATATTTCCAGTCATAACTAGAGTTGCCCGTTTAGTTAATCTAAAACTTCTGGGAAGCCATCATTATGCTTGCAAAGGCTGTCACCTGCAAGCCTCATTCATAACTGCTGGGAGCTCTTAACTCCAACGCTGTCAGCTTCCCAGAGCTGATAAGCTTTAGCTATAATGTAGCAGCTTTCTGTCAAGAGATTAATCTTCACATTATTTTTAAATTTTTAAATTTTAGAAAACTGAGCATCTCTGCAGTGTGACAGGAACTGCTCTACCCATGTGCATGCTGCTCTGCATTCCCTGTGAAACCTCTGCTGCAAAGGCTAATTACACGTGCCTTAAAGCCTTAGGTCAGGGGTTGCTGCCAAAATCTGACTGTCCCTCAATCCTTCCCCTAAAGCCTGTACAGTGACCCCCGACATCGAGATCACAGACCTGCTGCACACTGTCAGAGGGCCAGTGGCACTTAACGTGTTCCCCCAGGCTGCACATGCGCTGCTCATCCTCTGGGCTGCGTTTGTATTTTGTGCATGTCATTTACTAAGTTTTGAGTGGAACAATTTCTCACACAGCTTCATCCTATCACCTACAGCAAAACAGAACCAACCAACCAAACCACAGTCTTCCCCCACAGTCATGACTTTCTTACCCTCCCCACAAATCCCAAACCTAAACCTGATCTGTTTTAAAGCAGATGTGGCGTATATGACCATAAATGACAAATGCCTAGTATTAAACTGTATTTCTGCCTGGGATAGTGCAAAATGAACCACTTTGATCCTTAATATATAGTGAATTATTAGAGGTTTTAAACCCAAATCACTCCACGAGAGACACATCATCACATTGTTCTCCGATTTCACAATACTTGCGTAAAACACGCATCCTAGGTTGCCTTGAACTGGAAGAGACAGACTGTGTTCTGACGGGACAGGCTACTGAAAAACACATTGAGATCTCACTGGTAGTCCTAACGCAGCCAAACTGAGTAACTATGGGCAACAAAATCCAATTTAGCTTTGTGGGACCCAAGCTGAGGAGAGCCTCACATAGGAAATGATGCCAAAACTGCTAGAAAAGAGAATAGGAAAGCAGCAGGGTAAAGGTTAGCCAAACTGTAACTACTTGGGCTTCTCCATTTCTGAAGAAAATAGCATTATACAACAATATATGTGATAAATGTTTATATTTCAAAGGCAGAGAGGTAATAATATAATAATTACAAGGCTACCATCTCCTGCCAATCCCATGCCTTAGAAGGGATGGAAAAAAGCCCATAAAAGTTAAAGAACTTCGCAATCAAACAAAACTAATGAGGAAGCAGGGAGACACATAACATTGTGTGAGCCAAACCACAGTGAAGATAAGACAAACTTTACCCTAAATGGGCACACCACAGTAGTGAAATCCCTGTTTAGACAGTCATCCAACGCATAAGTTATATGCACACAAAGACTGTACAGAGGAGCTGAAGAACATGGCTGTAGTCTCAAGAACAATGCATGAGGACTAGCAGCAATAAGTGCCAAAAAGTAAGCTGTAAGTAGTCAAAACTAAGGAGCTCAATATAAAGGTTCATCCTCACTTCTTGCTAGATTTTCTGGCTTTGGTTCCATGCCACTACTACTAGAAGTCTAATTAAAGAAAGGTATGAAAAATTCCTTTAGCACACAGCATTTTCTCCCAACGATGTGCTCGTATTTTGATTTTTTTCCCCACTTTCCATATTAAACTGATCCAGCTCTAAAAGGTTCTTACAGGTTAGGAAGATGACAGGAAAAAAGCCAAAAACATACTCCTGTGTGTTCCTTTCATCTCTTCATTATACTTTTAAAAATTCTAATGCAAGCAGGGGATGCCAGAGCACTCATGCTGCCTCCACTATGTCTGTATATAGAGGCAAAATCAGCACTCTTCTTAAGCCCCTTCTCTACTAGCTACGCATTCAAGGATCATTGTCCTCCTTAAGATACAGCACTGCAATGAGAGTTTGTTTCTGGTTTGTACAACACGACCTCTAAACCCTTTCTAGAACTGCTCCTTCCTGGAGAGGGAGTCCATTCTCCATTGGAGACCCCTTACCAACACACACTGGTGACAAGCTCATCAGTACTTCCCAATAACTTTGTTATTTTTTTTTGATGTTATCAGCAACACTTATATTTACTGCCAGGTTACTTACACAGATAAGCTTATGTCTGAAAAGATCTGAAGGCTCCTTTGGAGAACCCTCTCCCTAGTGCAATCATCTCCATTTGAGACGGATGGAATCCCTTTGTGGGCACTTGGCACCGCAGTGGTACAGGTAGCAGTATTTCCAAACAGCCTGTCACGTGGGACTGTCAAACACCTTCACAAACCTTTTTTATATTTTTACAGTTACTGGTTAAACTAAGACTAATTTAATCAAATAATGATATCATATATTTGCTTAGACTACTATCCATGAAGCAACATTTTTTCATGAACTAGGAACTTTACAAAATACAGAGTTCTTCACAGCACACACACTATGCCTAGGATTGCATTACAGCCTTTTTATCCACTGTACTGGCATCAATAACAATGTACCTTGTGTTAAACAAAATACTTCATAATATTGAAGTATTGGGATCACCTTTAAAAGAAAGCCGCTCACGAATATTTTGTTAAGAGGTAGTAATAGTCTTCTATTTTGTTTCCCAAATTAAAAGCACAGATGACTATCTCTGTTTCCCATAATAACAGAAAAGTCTTGGTTAGAAGGGACCTCTGGAGCCATCTGATCCACCCTTCTGCTGAAAGCAGACCAGGTTATGCAGAGTCCCAGTAGCTTTTCTTAAATAGCAGGAGGTGCTTGCTTACTGCGGGCCAACTACAGCCCTGCGACAGGATCCCTGCGACAGGATCCCTGCGACAGGATCCCTGCGACAGGATCCCTGCGACAGGATCCCTGCGACAGGATCCCTGCGACAGGATCCCTGCGACAGGATCCCTGCGACAGGATCCCTGCGACAGGATCCCTGCGACAGGATCCCTGCGACAGGATCCCTGCGACAGGATCCCTGCGACAGGATCCCTGCGACAGGATCCCTGCGACAGGATCCCTGCGACAGGATCCCTGCGACAGGATCCCTGCGACAGGATCCCTGCGACAGGATCCCTGCGACAGGATCCCTGCGACAGGATCCCTGCGACAGGATCCCTGCGACAGGATCCCTGCGACAGGATCCCTGCGACAGGATCCCTGCGACAGGATCCCTGCGACAGGATCCCTGCGACAGGATCCCTGCGACAGGATCCCTGCGACAGGATCCCTGCGACAGGATCCCTGCGACAGGATCCCTGCGACAGGATCCCTGCGACAGGATCCCTGCGACAGGATCCCTGCGACAGGATCCCTGCGACAGGATCCCTGCGACAGGATCCCTGCGACAGGATCCCTGCGACAGGATCCCTGCAGGGTCTTGGTCAGCAAGTCGATGTAACCAGACACAGTTCTGACCTATAAAACATGCAGTTCTATCCTACGGCCCTACATCTAACAGGGCTTCCTGAGTGGCTCCAACAGTTTCAGCACTCTTGATGCAAGATTTGTCCCAGTAAGGCTCAGTACAGCTCATAATCTCAGATTTTTCCTCTTTGATGGGAAAGAAAAATACCCAGGTATCTCTCCTCCAGTTCCAAGTTACCTGGGCTCCCAGGCAGAGTCTTTAAAAAAAAATGATAACCTTTCCCAGTTCTTATTGCCTTAGGCTGTGTGCTACCAAGCTGGGACTTGTTGTGTTTTTGGAGGGTGTTGGTTTTTCCGTTTGAACTGCGTGTCCCAGTTGCTGCCTTCAGCTGCTGAGCAGCATCAGCTCACAAACAGGGAGCAGAACCCGAGGAAGCACCAGGGAGAGCCCAGCAAGAGGCACTGAGCACACCGAGAAGTACACTGGGAAAAAAGGAAATTGCCATCCCGTACAGAAGGGAGATGTCACTGATTCACCTCTAAGGGACTTGTTCTTTCCTGTATAACCTAGCAACAATCACCTGAATAAACAGCAAACCTGCACACACTGTAGAGCCATGGCAATGACATACGATCACCACTGCTCTGCATGAAAGGCAACTCTGCACACATGCTTTTACATTTGCCTAAACATTACTCATGTGCTAGTGGGAACTTGTGCTCTGGCTCTTCTCACAATCCTGCTGGTAAGCAAGCCTGTGAATCAGCTCAAGAAAATAGTAACCCAAGTCGTGAACGCTTGCCAAGCCCTGTTGCCAGCTTGTCACACTGCAGAGCTGGCACTGCTGGGGACTGTCAGCCAGCCACACGTTTTCTGGAGGCTGTAATTCTGATCTACCAAGAAGGCTTATTGTTAATAGGGAAAAAAAAACCTTAAAAAATGATTTTTAATTAAAGAAAAAGCTTCCTGTGCATTCTGATATTCTACTCTTTTAAATGGATGCATCTGTATGAAATTAGCATTTACATGTCCTACAGAGTAAATACACTTAGCAAAGATGTAATCTTTTTTTGATGGAAAAGGCTTGTATAAATTTATCCTGTGTTCAACTAAAATTGCGAAAGAAAAGTTTACCGTAAAGTGTTCCTGTGATTTATAGTTCTCATCCAGGTAAACTCGAGCTCTGTTGTAGTCTTTCATCGCATCACTCGATAACAATTCTCTAAAAGAGGAAAAAAAAAAAAAAAAAAGAAAAATTGAAAACATAAAAGGAAATGCAAAGATACTACGCTGCCTTAGTATTGTTCTCTGTATTGTGGCATCAAAGGAATGTCTCATTTGGGGTGAATTTCAGGGATTGCAGCTTCCCGTGGATCAGCCAGCCGCAAGCTCTAGGGTTGCCCACATCAGCTACGCTCTCAGTCCGAGCCAGGAAACTCCTGGAGCACCATTTGGACACAGCTGGGAAGGACTCGAGGCTCTGAACACCCCAAAATTCCATAGACATAGGCGATTCCCGCTGAGGGCTGCACGGTCTCACCCGCAGAGCTTTGCTTTCCTTCCCTTTCCCCGGCCCCGTGCCCCCCGGCGCCAGCAGAGGGCGCCGACAGACCAACCGACGGACAGACGGACCTTGGACGCTCCTCGGATGGCAGAGCAGGAGAGAAGGGGCACGAAGGGCGGGGGAGCCGAGCCCCTTGCCCGGGTACCCGGGAAGCTCCCTCCCTGCAGCCGGGTGGATGCTCCCCCTCGGGAACAGCGGGTGAAGGAGCCAGGACCTTAAATCCAGCCACTTGGTTTGCCGAGCAGTATTGCTAAGAAGCCACTCGGGCAGAAGGTGGTTTTCCAGAAGTTATTTCACACATGCAGAGGCTTCACCATGGAGAGGTGGCATCCTCAGCTCTTGAGAGCTAACAAATCAATCCATCCTTGCCTTGAGGTGCTTCCTCACCTCAGTGACTGTTTCTTCTTGCTTCACTCCATGCGTTGCCTGTGCCGATGCTGCTAGAACTCCTCCCGACTAAAGGGTCAAGTTAAAACGATGCCTTCTCACCCTGACTTGCACCTCCAGCTTTGGTACGTTGACTGTCTTTCACTCCCATCTGCACTATGCCACCTTCCACCCAGCTCCCATCAGCTTTTCAATGGCACCAGTCACGAGAAACATCACCGCTCTCAGAAGGCACAAGGACGTAGCCACCTCACTCAGCTCCTGCTCGAAGTGCAACTGCACACCATCCATAGCTGAGAATGCTTCGCACCAGATGTAACCCAGAGGGATGTGGACAGGCTGGAGAAGTGGGCCTGGGCAAACCTCATGAGGTTCAACAAAGTCAAGTGCAAGATCCTACATCTGGGTTGGGGCAATCCCCAATTTCAACACAGAACGGGGGATGATGTGATTGAGAGTTGCCCCGTGAAGAAGGACCTGGGAGTGCTGGTTGATGAGAAGCTTGACATGAGCCAGCAATGTGCACTCACAGCCCAGAAGTCCAACTGTGTCCTGGGCTGCATCAAAAGCAGCACAGCCAATAGGTCAAGTGAGGTGGTCCTGCCCCTCTATTCCTCTCTCGTGAGATGTCATCTGGAGTACTGCGTCTGGTTCTGGAATCCTCAGCATAAGAAGGAGATAGAGCTGTTGGAGTGGGTTCAGAGGAGGGTGATGAAGATGATCTGAGGGCTGGAACACCTCCCATATGAGGACAGGCTGAGAGAGTTGGGGTTGTTCAGCCTGGAGAAGAGAAGGCTCCAAGAAGACCTTACAGTGACCTTCCAGTACCTGAAAGGGCTACAAGAAAGCTGGGGAGGGACTGTTCACAAAGGCTTGGAGTGATAGGACTAGGGGCAATGTGTATAAACTGGAGAAGGGCAGGTTTAGACTAGACATAAAGAGGAATTTCTTCACCATGAGAGTGGTGAAGCACTGGCACAGGTTGCCCAGGGAAGTCCTTTACCAACTCAAACTATTATACGATTCTATGATTCTAAATACAAAACTGACTATTAGGCATAAGCAGCTTCATCCCAGAGATGATAAAAAGCTACACACACATTCCATGTCTTGCAGGATTATCTTGCCAGGACATGGCTGGAGGAGGCTTTTATCACTTTTTTCTAATTTCCTAAATAATATGAAGCATAAACATTTGCCTAATCACCTCTTTCTGTGAGGTTCTATGACATGGGAAAATTGAAAAATATTTGAAAGATTATATACTTTACACATCTAATGACCTCTGCTCAGAACACATTATACACTATACAAGTTCCAACAAATAAAAACCAAAAAGAGACTGTGAAGAGACTGTGCCTGTAACTCTTTATTTAACAAACTAAGGAAATCAACTGCAATCACCTTCAAAACAGTTCCCTTCTGAGGCGAGACACAGCTGCACACGATGCTGCCAATGTTCAAAGCAATTCTGCAGAGCACTCTCTGAAAGGCTGTTGAGGAGCTCTGTCAATTTTGCTTTCACATCTTCTGCTGACAAAAAAAATGGGTTTTGAGCACCTATTTGGTGTTTGGGATCTCTTCACCATAAGCCTCAGTCAATAACTGAAAAGTTTCCATCGTGGATTTCTTCACTTTGACAAGAAACTTGATGTTAACTTGCTGCTCACTCTTGCACACCAACATTTTTCCAAGAGTGGTTAAAAACATGTCTCTATTTGAACAGGCGTCTGCTTGCACTGAGTGAAGCGATCGAGTTGTCTCACTGTGACAGATCAAAACACATTCTACAGCCATCTCTGTCTCCCCAATCCCACTTTTGGTTCCTGAGCTATGGGGTCAGCCTAATTTTTGTGTCAGACCTTGTACATATTCCAGTTACTTACTTAACAAACTTGTCCACGTGAGACATGGAAGCTTCATAGTTTTTCCCTCCAAACTCTTGACAGTGTAAAGCCATGAAGTGGGGCTTGTGTGCATGTACAACCTGAAACAAAGAGAGAAACAAGCATTTACAAAGTTGTATCCCCAACTATAATCATACAACATAAATGACAAATCCAGATGTGTTATTTCTGAAAGGAGGACTATCAGATTTTTTATGAGAAGTAATTGGCAGGAGAGTAATAAGCAATAAGGGGAGCATCATTTATCATGCACATAAGATTCAACATACAACAATGACAGTGAATATTTCTAGTCAATATTTTCTTTTTTTAAACTGCTAACAAGCTCTTGAGCAAATACTCTCCCACCTCACCCCAAAGAGGACCTAACACCCCCAAAACTTATGTGGAAGCTGGAAGAGTTGAAACACCTGAATTGATTTGCTATGGGAGTGGATTTTTCCACTTTCACAAACTGTCTCACATTGGCTCATGACAGAAAGCTGATTAGTTGTCACATCTGATATTTTTATTTATGGAATACCTTATCTACAAAAGTATTTAAAACCACATACTCTATGGTGTTATAAACACAGGTATCTAATATAGGAGGCACATAAATCAATCATATTGTTTCAGGTGTTAGTCTTGTATAATGCAAGTATCTCAAACACTATATAGTGCTAAGTCACACTTATAATGTATGTTATTTCAGTCATGCATCAAATCAAATATACGGTATTTATAAATTTGCTGCTGCACTAAACACATTCAATGTTATTTTGTTCTAATACCTTTTGTGTTAACTATATTCAGCATTACAAACAACACATCTAAAAATGTCTTTGCATTGATGCTGAGTCTAACTTGTATTCACGTCATCTTATCTTGGGAATTAATGGACATAAGATACAGAACTACTTAAATTTTTAAAGAGGCTAAACAGTCTGAACTAATCAAGTATGTGCTGGTACAAGCATACAGGGTAAATAACATTCACCGCTATTTTTGACTCAGCAGCACTCAGCGGCTGCAGCCGGCACAAAGGCCATGTTGTTTGCGTGGCCATTCAGAGGAGGAATGGCCTGGTTTCCATGAGCTGCTTCAATCAGAATAATAAATGAACTCCTCTCTCCACAGGTCTTGGCACTGGCAGGTTGGGGGCTCTTTGCCAAGCAGGGGCCGCAGCATCCTCCCCCTTTCTTGCTCTAATGGGTGGCAGACAGATGTGCAGAAGGGCAGGATTACTGAAGAAAGTTCTACTTGCAGGCTGCAGAACACCACAATGGAGAATAGCAGAAAATAACAGGCCAGCTCGCCTTTAGCACTCATTCTTTTTGCTGCTGCACCCTGCAACTCTGAAGAGACAGGCAAAACCCTTTCCAGTCATGCTTTTAATTATGTAAATCAACAGTGACTAAGTTTACTGTAAAAAGGTCTTTAAAAATATTTCTTTCAAACCACAGTAGAGAGAAATTGTCATCTGACCCGATGGCAGGGTGCAAAATTCCTCATTCCTGACCATGCAAATAATCTCATTAGAAAATCAAGCTCAAAGGCAATGAATTAAAGATGAGCAAAATCTGAAATATGCCAGCTTTCCATTGAGTAAAAGGCAAACAGTAAATCCATCCCTGCTTCTGGCTGATAGCTTCTCATGACAGCAACACAGCTGGGCAGCACAGCTGAGTGGACGGGCAGCAGGTCTGTCCATGGCACCAGCTGGTGACACTGCTCATCTCCGCTCGAAGGATTCCTCAGAGCACGCACGAGTCCATGTGCCCACTGGACGTGAGAGGGCCACTTGATAGCAAGGTCTTTTCCCTGGCTGGTGACACATTACTTTTCAGGGGTGCCCTGTGGACATCCCTCTCCATCAGAATCCAGCTGCAGGGACAGCTTGGGGAGCCCAGAGCCAGCTGGGCCATGGGGAAGCCTGGCAGTGGTTCATCAGTACCAAAGCCAACAGGAATACAGCATACTACTAATTACAGAACATGTAGTAAACTGAAGCATTTCTAATTTAAGCTAGACTAGATTCACAAAAAGAGATAACAGCTGCTGTTTTCTGAGTGACTTCAGACAAGTCACTTCCTCTTCTGCACCTCAGCTTCCCCATCATTGAAACAAATCTTGACACCAACGTGCTCAGTGACAGATTTTGAGGTAAGCTGCAAGTGTTACTACATAAAGGGAAAATGTAAACGCTCCCTCCCACACATGCTGGTTGATCTTTGTGCACTTCAGTCAGCTCTTCCATGCCAGTTTCTGCCTAACTATGATGGGCAGCAATCTTACTGGTGATTGCTGGCTTTTAAAGCTAGGACAGAATGAGCTAGAGCAGGACTCAATGGAAAGTCCAACTGAAAAAAAGTAATAAACCTAGAAAAATAATAAATAAGCAGATTACAGAATAGATGGCTAAAAAAATCCTGGAACTCTAGAAATTGTACCCAGCTGGGGGAGACAAATCCTTTTCCTTTGATATATGTAGCTATAAAAGCTTACATTAGTTGATTTAACAGATTTACAAATGATTAAGATAAAGCTTCGCCCGGGAAGTTGTTCTCAAGTACTTGTCCAATACCAAACATGGCACTCAACAGGACACGTACCTGAAGTGGTTTTGAACTTCAAAAAGTGGGGTTTTTTTGGCTACATCAACTAACATTCATTCGATTTCCAAGAAATTCAGGTCTACTTTAGCTTTCAGCAAGAACTGTTAAGCAGAAACTGAAGAGCCACAATAAGCTTCATGTGGGAAGTGAAGTCCAGAATAAACTTCTCTATGTTTAAAGGTGTTCAACTCTTAAACTATGGGTGGTGGAGTGGTACCCAAGCAGGCTTCTGGGGACAGGGAGACACTGTAAAATGGAAACAAGCGTCCCAGTAAAAACGCCTCTTTCTTCCTACAGACGATGTGCTGTTGAACCACATAACTTCACCCACAAGCTAGGAAGCAACCAACATTTCCTCTATGCTAACAGTCTTGCAGTGGTGTAAACCTAATTTATGATGCTGTAACAAGGACACCATCCTGCAGAACATCAACCCTTATGTATGGAACAGAAAGCATGACACCCAAAAGTGTGAGAGGGTGCTGCCATAAGGGACCACCTGCAGCCAGCAAACTGCAAACACAGATTCCATTAGCAACAAACTAATAATGAGAGAAACGTGGAACTGCTTGGCTGGAAACAAACTTGGAGATTGAGTCCAACTGTACTTGTCCACTACTAAACCATATCCCTAAGCACTTCATCTACCCATCTTTTAAATACCTTCAGAGATGGTGATAGCCTCTGACAGTGCCCGATAACCCTTCTGTCTAATCTGAACCTCCCCTGGCATAACTTGAGGCCCTCGCATCCTATCACCTGTCACCTGGGAAAAGAGATCAACACTCACCTCTCTACAACCTCCTTTCAGGTAGTTATAGATAGTGATAAGGTCTCTCCTCAGCCTCCTTTTCTCCAGGCCAAATAACCCCAGTTCCCTCAGCCGTTCCTCATAAGACTTGTTCTCCAGCCCCTTCACCAGCTTCATTGCTCTTCTCTGGATGCGCTCCAAGACTCCAATGTCCTCCTTGTAGTGAGGGGCCCAAAACTGAACATTTGAGGTGCAGCTTCATCAATGTCGAGTACAGGGGCAGCCAATAAACCATCTTTATCAAGTTTCACTGGCTAGTTCATGTTATTCACCATCTTAGAGATAAATATTAACTGAACACATCCTGTGAAGTCAAACTGCGTAACAGAGCTCATTTGTGGTTCCTAAACAACATGCAGCCCCAGCTCTCCATAAGCTTTATTGCTCCAGATCAGCTTTGGCTTCCAAGTCCTGATCTTATCTACTTGGAGAGCTCTATGGAATTACCCTAATTAGAAGACAGTTGTAACTATTTAATCTTTTAAAGCAAGTATATCCAACTCTCACTGTTTCAAAGCAATACATCCAGTGGTCGCTTACTGCAGACACAGCAAAAACACGCTGTCACATTGTGTTACTCGTTTTTACTGCTATGACAGTTTGCTTCATTAAGATCTCTTCTTACAGAGCTAATAGAACTAATAAATTTGTAAGACTGAAGTAAAACAAATGGTTTCAAATAGGATCTAGGCATAGACCATCTCACTTCAAGAATGATGAGTAACAGGGAGCCTTGAACATGGAGACCTGCATTGAGAAAACATTGGAAAATAACTTTACTGTGCTGCAGGAATAACAGAAAACATCTCCAGGCTCCGAAGTGTAGGTCCAATTTTGGTAGGTTTTTTTTTTTTTGCTCCCATTCAAATCCATGAGAGTGAAATCACAGCAGATATTAAATAGATAAGTAAACATATTCCATTTTAAAATGAGGAAACAACACTGGCTTAATAGCAATAAGAGGCCTTTGTGGCATTCCTTTCAGGTTAAGCCACAAAAGCATACCTGAATATTACTTATATCCTCTCATGTAATAAATACCCTCCAACTAAGAGCAAATTGGCTCTGCTTCATTAACTTTTACTGTTTTTCTGCTCTTATGAAAGAGCAAACAGTACACAATAATGAGTAATAAATACTTCAAGAGTTGAAAACTCGCAGTTGCCAGAGGTTAAATATCATATACAAGAGCACATAAACACTGAATTTGCATCTTCAGTAGCTCAATGTTTTTACAAAGTTGGACATTATTCTCAACTTACGGATACATAAAAATAGGTAAACAAAGCCACGACTGGAAATAATTTTTTGGGGATATGGGTAAGCGAGCAAGATGCTCCAACACAGTCCTACCATCCAGAAAAAATTTGTTATGTTATGCACAGTCTGTCTGCATGAACAACCTGACAGACATGATTCAAAGACTTTGCACCAAGAGGTCTGGCAGCAAACCCTCTGCCTTGCTTGGTGAGAAGCAGAGAGCTGTGAAGCACATGAGGCAGAGGATGGTGGGCAGGAAGCGAGCAGAGAGGAAGGGGATTTTCTGCTGCCCTCCCAGCATGGGTCTGCCCTTGTGTCCATGGCGGGATGGCACCAGGCAGGTTTCCAGCTGCTTTCCAAGGGAATTGTTACTCTAATTGTCTTCATGTTGTAAGCAAAGCAATCCCTGGCATCTGATCTACAGAGGGGAAGAGCACTCGAGCACTCCTTCCTGCTCCTGCAAGTCAGAGCTGTGCTTTGGGGGCACAAAGTCATTATTTAAAGAGAAAAAAAGGCTGTGTGAAGGGGCTACCACTACACAACCTCAATGCACACCTGAGTATCCACAGCTGGACTTCACCTCCAGTACATTACTACACCACAGTGTGACCACAGCCAAGAAAGTCATTGCCTAGCAATTGCTACTTAAATTTTACTTAATGGTATGCAGTAAACTAAGGGCAGGAAGAGACTGACTTGCAAATACCTTATCAGTTATGCACAGCCGAGGTAACTCCACAACTGGCATTGAGCTCTTTTGTTAAGGATACTGCAGGGTCATTCTAAGCAATTCACAGAATCACAGAATAACCAGGTTGGAAGAGACCCACTGGATCGTCAAGTCCAACCATTCCCACCAATCCCTAAATCATGCTCCTCAGCACCTCATCCACCCTAAACTTAAACACCTCCAGGGACTGCGACTCAACCACCTCCCTTGGCAGACCGTTCCAATGCCTAACGACCCTTTCCGTGAAGAATTTTTTCCTAATCTCAAGCCTAAATCTCCCCTGGCGGAGCTTGAGGCCATTCCCTCCCGTCCTGTCCCCTGTCACTTGGGAGAAGAGGCCAGCTCCCTCCTCTCCACAACCTCCCTTCAGGTAGTTGTAGAGAGTAATAAGGTCTCCCCTGAGCCTCTTCTTCTCCAGGCTAAACAACCCCAGCTCTCTGTCGCTCCTCATAAGATTTGTTCTCCAAGGGGTTTGGCCAGCACATCTGCCAGTTCCCTCAAAACTCTTGGATGGACTCCATCCGGCCCCATAGACTTGTGGGTGTCTAGCTGGGCAAGCAAGTCTCTAACCACCTCCTCTTGGACCTTGGGAATATCATACTTCTATTCCAACCCTTGGGGTTGTGCACAGATTTTCCTTACTGTTAAAAATTGAGGCAAAGTAGGCATTGAGTACTTCAGCCTTGTCTTCGTCCCCTGTTACTCTTGTTATTCTTTATGGGATTTTTCTTAAACCCTTAACAAGTAATGCAGGACCACTATCATCAGCTGGGTAAGCAGTTTTACACTCTCCCATATTACTCCATCTTGAATAAATGGAGAAAGGACACCTATAGACAGCTCCTCATCCTGTGGCTCAGCCCCAAGTTGCTCCCAGACTCATATCCATAGCAGGGCTCCAGGCTGGGTCACAGCTACAGGTCAGGGCTCCCTCCAGCTCTGACACACCCGTGCTCCAGCTGCCTGGCATCCTTGCCCTTATTTAACATCCCCATTGCTCTCTGGGGTTCATATGCCATTCTGGCACCCCTCTTTCCCTGGCTTGACTGGCATCTCTGGGTCAAGTTCCTCAGTGAACTTCTAGCTTCTGTGTTACAACACAAAAGCTCTAAATTCTCTCAAACCCATTAAGCAACATGGAACCTGCATTAGGTGGGGAAAACCCACTCTGCCTCCACACTTTCATCTGAAAGGAACATTTGCCATGAATGCTGCAAAAAATAATTAAAATTCATAACAATTTCAATAGCTCCATCACCTGAACTCCTCCCATCCCTACCTTACACACAATACTACACAAAATCCACAAAGGATGGGGAGGGAGGGAGGGGATGAAAAAAAAAACCAACCCAAGTAAATACATAAATCAATAGAGGTTCTTTCTGTGTGCCCATACAGCCCTGCATTGCAAACAGCTCCCTGGATGCTCCTCAAGCTTCTTGTTCCCTGTATTCTTTCCCTGCTGTGAGCCAGGGCACTGGCCACTGAAAATAAGTGGGACAATAATCTGATTTGCATGTTCCGTGAGTACTCTATCTTTCATTAAGCACTAAACCCTTCCTCATCATGCATAAAGTGCTCCAAACCACTGTTCTCACAATCTGTTTTCACTCCCCTTCCAACAGCCACTTTCCCTCCTCGTTTCTAACGTTTGTCTCTGCAATGAGAATTCTTACTGAAAAGAATCTATTTAAAATATTTAAGGTCTAAGATACCAGAAACTATTCACAGTTAAGAAATAGGCTATAATAACCAGCAGCATTTGGACTTCACTTAATTCAGCCTCCATATAAGGTTTTTCCCCACCTTGTTCTCTACAATTTCTGATTGAGTGCATGGTACAACATACTTGCTTACAAGATCTTTTTCTTTTATCTTTATTTCAGTGGATGTTTTCAACTGCAAGTACTATTGTCTGCTTCAAACATTAGAAACCAGAGCAAACACTGCAAACTCTGGGATTTTGCAATATCCTTCCCCCATAACGCCTGCTCCTTTTTGAACAAGCACACGGAGTTCACTGTTGGGAGCTGCACAGCGTCACATGGAAGGATGACGTGCAGGAGTGGGAAAGCGCAAGACAGCACGTAAGTGAAGTGCCTGGTTCCTTCTGCAGCATTCTGGCTGATGCCAGGGATAGTTATATCATAGGAGATCAATTAGGTTCCTAACCATGAGCTGATTTTGCTGCACGTACCAGTCATTTAGCACGGCCCTAGCAAAGGCAGGTTAGCATAACTGCCTCAGGACTTCCTTCCAGAGCCACTGAGCCATCAGTAATGATCCCACTCATCACTACAAAACACTCACACGTTCCTCCAGCTCAAATTTACCAAAGCACACAGCGTGCTAAAGCTGTTGCAGAACATGCTGCCTTTTCACTCCGTACCCACATAATTGCAAGCCCAGGTCACAACTGTTGCTAGTCAAGAGCTGGAGGCAAAGAGCTGACTTCTGACAGGGAGAGCATTTACTGCACAAACAAAAGGAAACAACCCCTGCATCCAAGACTCTTCTGACAGGCAAACTCTTCTCTTGATCACCTCTGCATGATATTTGGGCGATTTTTACAAAAAAAAGCTCAGTGTTTGTGCTCCTCCTTCCCTATACATGATACCCAGTAGTCCAGATATATCTTCTCGTGGACAGCACAGTATTTCCCCATTTTCAAGGACATTTATCAGCAAAACATAGCTTCTGTTCTACAGCATGATTTTAAAAAGAAACAACAACCCCCCCAAAAAACTAAGATTAAAAAAGTCTTGTAAAACTGATCAATGTCTTTATCAATGACCTAGATGAAAGCATTGAATGTACCCTTGACAAGTTCACAGGCAACACTAAGCTGGGTGGAAGTGTCAATCTGCTGGAGGGTCGGGAGGCTCCAAAGGGATCTGAACAGGCTGGACTGCTGGCCAGAGTCCAACGGCATGAGGGTTAACAAGGCCAAGCGCCGGGTCCTGCACTTGGGGCACAACAACCCTGTGTAGCTACAGACTAGGAGAAGTCTGGCTGGAAAGCTGCCTGGAGGAGAAGGACCTGGGGGTGTTGGTTGACAGTCAACTGACCATGAGCCAGCAGTGGCCCAGGTGGCCAAGAAGGCCAATGGCATCTTGGCTTGTATCAGAAACGGTGTGACCAGCAGGTCCAGGGAGGTTATTCTCCCTCTGTACTTGGCACTGGTGAGACCGCACCTCAAATCCTGTGTTCAGTTCTGGGCCCCTCACCACAAGAAGGATGCTGAGGCTCTGGAGCGAGTCCCAGGAAGAGCAACAAAGCTGGGGAAGGGGCTGGAGAACAAATCTTATGAGGAGCGGCTGAGAGAGCTGGGGGTGTTTAGCCTGGAGAAGAGGAGGCTGAGGGGAGACCTCATTGCTCTCTACAACTACCTGAAAGGAAGTTGTGGAGAGGAGGGAGCTGGGCTCTTCTCCCAAGTGACAGGGGACAGGACGAGATGGAATGGCCTCAAGCTGCACCAGGGGAGATTTAGGCTGAACATTAGGAAAAAAATTTTCACAGAAAGGGTCATTGGGCACTGGAACAGGCTGCCCAGGGAGGTGGTTGAGTCACTTTCCCTGGAGGTGTTTAAGGCATGGGTGGATGAGGTGCTGAGGGACATGGTTTAGTGACTGACGGGAATGGTTGGACTCGATCTGGTGGGTCTCTTCCAAGCTGGTGATTTTATGAAAAATTAGCTGTGACCAACAACTGGAAGGGACTTAGGGTAAAGCTCAGAGAGAATCATCAAACTTAGAATACATGGAGCTTAACTATACCTATCAAAAAGCTTTCATAAAGTTTTAATACTGTACGCAACCCAACTGCAGGACACAATCTCCTTTAGCAGGACAGCAATCAAAGCAACAAGCTCTGTACTGGAAGCAAAGTGCAGTGGCACCAGCACGTACCTTACCAGCCCAGACAGCCCCACAGCAGTGTTTTAACCATGCCACAGGACACCCAGCAAGCTTGTGTTGCTTCATTGGGCATGAGCTAACACTCATTGGATTCCACTTTGCGTATCAAGATTTGTATTATGAATAGATATAAATCCACCTATGGCAGCAGTACAGCATGCAGGTAAAAAAATAGATTCCTGAAATGTCAACAGCTACTGATGGGTTCTTTCCAAAAAGACAACGGACAGCAACAACAAAAAAAAAGCAATTAAATCATTTGTCTGTTATTGTATGTTCTAATCTAGCATGTTTTAGAAAACACCCGAAAATCAGGGCATGTTTTAGAGAGCAAGTAAGCATAGCTGCTCGGTGTCCCTTCCAACTCCAAGCTTAACAGGTACAAAAGTGACTTCAGATGGCAGCAAGCTCAAGAATTGCTCCTCCTCTTCTCAAGGCAAAAAACCAAAGCACAGTTTGTACCTTCCCTGCTCCAGAGGTAAGACAGAGCTGCAGAGGATCACTATGTGACCTTTGTCAGCCTCGCTAATACCTTCCCGTTCTTGACCAAAAAGAAGGGTGTTCTCTCACACACAAGAGCTCCTTTAACTTTCAAGGCTTTGCAGTCCTACATTAAGCCACGAAGGACATGCCAGCTCTGAGTACAGCTTCCCCCAGTCCCCTCTGCCCAGCCACCCACCCTCACCTGGACACCAGACTCCATGTCCAGGTTCAAAATAGGACAGCAGGAGCAGGGGTTGTACAGCTGAGGAGGGCTAGGAATAAACAGGGGATGGAACATCTCCTGCCCAGCAGCTGTCTGGACAGAACTGGCTTTCAGAATGCTACAGATCAAGCAAGGATACTCCTGGCCACCTTATTCCTGGTTACAAATTAAGAAAATTATTCGCTGGTACTAAATCAAGAGACAACAAGATGCAACATTTGATGGCAACCATAGGAGAACAATAACCCACTGCGCCAATTCCAATCTGCTGTATTTCAAGAGAGCAAGTTCCTGAAGTGTAGCTTTTGGAAGTTAAACCAATTTCTACACTTTCCTATAGGACAGGTACTTTACTGGCTTCACAGAGGAAAGCTGAAAACACAAATCCAGCTACTCTGTGCTCTCCTGAGGAGTATTACTACTTGACAATAGGCACTCAGAAAATCTACACCTACAAACTTTAGCCTACACCAAACCAGGAGCAGAAGGTTCAGGGAGGTCAAATCTCTCTAAGTTGCCATCACATGAGCACAGGTATCCTATCTAATGGGATGTGCCCCTGCCCATCGCAGGGGAGTTGGAACAATGATCTCAAAGTCCCTTCCAACCCAAGTTATTCTATCATTCTTCATGCGTTATCTTTGGGAAAAGGATGGAGCTCAGGGAGAGAAGAAGGAACATGAAAGAAAGTTGACATTTGTTTCTTTCTGGCTTGTAAAAAATTTGAAATATGCTAGCTTTGAAGTTAACATTGTAACCTGCAGAAGATGGGGAAAACATTGCATTTCTCAGTTGTTTGGAGAGTGTTTTTGATGATACTGTATTTTAATTAGATTATGTAGCTTGATCACTTTGTTAAGCTTTCACAGACAGGCAGATGGATTTTTCAGAAGCCTTTTCTTGATCCTAAAGCATCTCCCTGCTGCAGCGTTATCAGAAATGCTGCCTTTCTTTCCCTACTACTACTTGTTTTGTAAAAGCTGGTTAGCTTTAAGCCTTCTTGTTTATCTATATGCAATGAGGCTACAATACCTAGGGCTTATATCATATGGAGAAGTGTTATGAAACATCAGAATGGCATTGGCCATGTATTCACCCATCAGATCAAATGGAAAAAAGCAGCGTAGTGAGGAGGAAAAGCTTAATTGTAAATTTAGCAATGGGAAACAAGAAAGATTCTGAGATCCAGGCCACACTTTCCTCCTAGAAGCCTGTTGTCAGCTGAGCGTCAAGGGCACAGTCTATTCCAGTGCTACCTGCCATGCGTGGGAACAGCTCCATCACTCCCTGGGGAGCATGCCAAAGGCAATTCTTACAAATATCCGAAACAGTTCAGCTGAATTCTTCCTTCATCTCGTTATAATTTTCCTTGAGGGAAAACCAGCAAATAACAGCAAATTGGTAGAAAATGATCCCATATTTGATAGTCAAATCAGCTTTAAACTACCAAGTCAGACGTAACTCAAAATGTATAAGACTGGGGACCAATAAATCCAAGGAAAGGAAATTGGACAAAATATCTCTTAACTCTATCAGCCGTGCCGTCAACAAAAGGGACCAAGCAGTATGCAACTTTAGGGTCTACTATCTTGTAAGCTGTGAGTAAAAACATCCCTGAAAGTTCATTTAAAATATTTTTTCCGTTTGTATTTCTTGGACAAACTGTTCAGTTTGCTTATATCTTCCATATTTTTCATGCTAATAATACAGGATATTTGTAGATGTACGGCAGAAGTTTAAAAAATTTCACAGGACATTTGAATGTTATTTTAGTCTTCCGTATGCTACCACATACTCAGAAATGCATTCAGCGTATAATCAAGAACGATACATAAATGAAGTGACTTCTACTCACCCGTCACAGCAATCAAAACCTCATATTTTAATTTACCAGAACTTAAAAACAAGCCCACAAACTGCTCTGTCATTGATATGTTCTTTGACATCAATTCAAGCATGTTTCCATCATTGGTTTAATTTTTAGAAACATTTTAAACTTAAAAGTGCCAACTGCACTTTCTTTTTTTGACTATTATTTTGACTGCTTACTAAAGGATTTCATCCTCAGAAGTTACGCAAGCTGTAGTGACACAACTACGTATGCAAATTGAATTCCTCAGAAGAATGGAAAAAAGCTGCGGTCTGCGGTTTATCTGGGGTTTGAGTTTATGAAGAAGCATTAAGAGTCATTTTCCAGTACTTGTGATGAACTTCAATTTGCAGAAGCTTTCAACAAAGCATGCAGTATTCCAATTAAAAAAACAATCCTGAAGTTGCACATTTGCCAGGTTGCTGCATAGTCCAGTATCAGCCCCGTGTTGTGTCACTTTTGGTACAAGGATATTAGTCTCTTCCCTAAGGGGCTTTTTATAAAGTTCTATTCCACTTCCTACTGCCCTTGTGAACACAACGTAAACAGCCAAAGAGAGGAAGGAGGGTTCAAGGCCAAACATCACTGTTCCTCAAATCACTTGCTTGCTGGTTACCTGTCACCAGCAGAAGTGCTAACAACCCCTTTCTTTACCCCTTTTCTTTTCAATAGAGCTTTCTCAGACTGCAGATGTGGAGGGCAGAGGCACTGAGAGGGAGCATAGACACAGCAAAACTTCAGCAGCTGAGAGATGGCTTCAGGTCCCCTCTAGCTGGTCCAGCCCTGCACTTGACTGGCTACACGGGATTGTAAAAATTGTTTTCTTCCTATAAATAGTTTGAACTTCATATACACAATATTCACAGGACCAAAGATAGGCCACACCCAGTTATGTTAGTAGTCCCTTCTGATACTAGCAGCTCATTCTTTTCTCCTCCTTTTCCTGTTTTCCACAAATTATTCAGAGGCATTTCCGTAGTGCTCACTCCACTTCACTATACAAGTTAACACATAAGGAATCTCTTTGACAAAGACACTTAAGTATTGTGATGCTAATATACAGTGATCTAAAAAACCCCAAACCAAACCCAAAATAAGTTTTATCTATTTAAAAGTACTTTGCCTTTTCTTCATAGCAAGTCTTTCCTGTGTAGGGCGTGTAAATTAGAATTCTCTGAGAAAGTCTGCACAGTTTGAGCATCATGTACACTCAGCAGTCACCAATCAAGATGGAAGAAGAAAAACAAAGTACCTTTTGTAAGGCTCACCACAGTGAGGAATGAGGTTGGTTATTGCATCTTGGATTTTTACAAATCCATCAAGTTTGCCAGAAAAAAACTACCTGCAGAATTTTACAACCCTGCAATGAAGGTCACACACTGTAACCTGACCATATAAATAATGACAGGATGTCTTCAGTTTACAAGAAAGAAAATGACAAAATAGTGCTAATAATTTTTTTGCATGTACTTTAAAAACTTGGAACGGGAGAATATTTTTGCTTTAATAATTTTTGAAGAGAAGATGTAAAACTGAACAAAGGAATTCCAGAATCTATCAGTGCTGGCAAACAAGACAAAAGCTGTCAGAGTGAATCAACACTCACAGTACTTAGCAGGGATGACACCTTTGTGTTCCACCAGTGCTCATTTCCTATTGCTTATTTACACGTTTCTGCATGATCTCAGCAAGTTAAACAAACCTCTACTGCACCAACACAACGTTTAGAGTGGCTTTCGTGCTTGGGGTGGGGGGAACAAACCAAATCCACACCCAAACTTTACAACACGTTTAACAATATGGGTTCATTTTCAATATTTTCACATCGCCTAAACCAGAAAACTTTCAAGGAAGAGCAGACAGCAGCACCGATGTATGGTAAACCCGCACCAGGAATGGTTAGATTTCAATGTGGACTTCCCAACTTATATATATATATAAAATGTATAAAATTTACTCAACTATTTCTTACTTAGGAGACTTAAAAGACCATTTCACACCAAACTGAAGTAATTTTTTGTAAAATGTAAAAGCTTTTTTTCAGGCAGAGGATTGTCAATGGAATAAACCATGTTCTGTGCTGATTTTTTTTTTAATCATTACTTAGAAATCCAGAAAGAGATATATTCTTTATGACTGGTTTTGACTATAATGATTTCAACTTCACAAAGCAAAAGATCTTGACATTAATTAAGCAAATAAGCAACAGCACATAGAACTCCATGCAAAAATCAGTTTTATCCTACCTGATAAAATTCCCGAAGCCAGTTCTTCTGTAAGTTTTCTGGCTGAAAAACAAAACACAAAAATTAATCAATAATAAAAGCAAGGTGTTTTCATAATAATATCCTGACACTTATTGCTTTCCTCAGTGCAGTCAAGTGGGGAGCTTTTTCCGCAAGTGAAGAAAAATGTACAAACACAAGGACATTCCTTGAGAAGCGCCAAGGGACAGACCTCTCCTTTGTGCTTGACTCCCTTCTCAGATTTTCACTAAGAAGGTACATTTTTGTATACAACTTCACAATATTCATACACACACAAGATTATCAAGCAATTAAATCAACAGACTTTATATGAACTGAAAGATGCACTTTTAGAACTACAGACTCATTGGCAGGGTATCAAAAACTTTACACAAACTGCTGACCCAGCCCTTGCAATCTGAGCTTCAAATTACACAGATTTTCTTCTAATAAATTGTTGCAGGGGGATGACCGTGCTCCTGAAGCAAGCTCAAGAACATAAGAGCTCCTGTCACGGGCAAACTGGGAAAAGTGTTTTAAGATTGCTACAAAAGTTATGAAAACTAAAGCAGCAAAAATACAGCAAATATGAAGTTTTGCCTTTTCCAAAACACAGCCCGCCCCAGATACGATTGTTGAGATAATCCATTTTCACACATTAAATATACAGCTGGAAGAGAAACTTTTGTTTGAGTTTCATCTTCAACAGCAAGATTTCTGGATAATTTTTGCATCATAGCAGGGAATAAAAACCCAAGTCAGACTTTTCTCTCCCAGAAATAGCAGGAACATACAGTATCTGTGGGAGGCAGCAGAATGTATTGAACTGCAAACCAGAGATGCCTCAACATCCTCCCTTTTCTAACACTTAGGACACCAGCTGCCTGAAGGCAAATATATACGCATGAAACTTCTGTTCTGCTCTCCCTGCACATCATGTTATTTTCAAATAGTTGGATACAACTTTAAACTTACTCATTTATAGTGACTGCTTGTTGCATGATGGTTTGCCCATAGGTGGCTCTAAAGATTTCTAAGCAGTCAGAAAAAAACCCCAGAACTACTTTTCTACAAGTCTATAAAATGCATCCAGTTCTGTAAGCCTGTGAGGGCTACAAGTCTACAAAAGATCTTTTTGAAAGCTGAAGGAGGAAAAAAAGGGCCATGTTTGTCCCTTCCTATCCATGCCCTCCCTCTTGCTGATGACTTCTTCTTGACAGTTCAGGATTTCAGGCATTACTGGTCAAGGTGGTGACATTTTCACCCCTTAGGAACAACTATTTTTCTAGCAAAGAACTCTCCCAGTATTTCCTATGGAAGTTACTGCTCTCGGCTCGGGGGCACGGGGCCAGGAGAAAGCAAGAGCAGAGGCCCCTCATTCTGCGCCTGAAGCCAACCAGGATGAATCTTGGCATTAGCTCAGGGACATCTTAAATTAATAAACACAACAGAACAAAACACCCATGGCTCCCACCCATGCCCTTCCCCTCAGCTGAACAGTGTAACTCACTGCCAGATTAAGGAAGCTGCAGACAAGAACTGAAGGCAGCCTGACAGACAATAAAACAGCCCCTCTAAAAATGCTTCTCCTTAACTGCTTATTTAGCAATTTTAACTCTTTTTCTACTCATCCTGAACTTAATGAGATGACTCACAGAGCAACAGTATGTAAGGATTCTTACTTTTATAAAAGCAGCAACACAAAAGCAAGCAAACCAGTTACTGCTGTGAAGTGTACTTCTAACCTGAAGTTATGATGACAGCATAGGATTTATTGTTAGGGGTTTTAAGCACTCTACAAAACAGATATAAAATGAGAACATGCTTTGTGTATGATTTCTGTACGATATATGCCAAAAGGCCAGATTCAAAATATCAAGTGCACGAGACCTTGGGGACTGAAATTCCTAATTACAATTTTCTGCTTGTTATGAAAACTAGACAAGCACATCCTGCAGGAGTCCGCAAGCAGCCTTTAGCAGTGCTCTGTATTTACCTGCAAAACAAAGTATGGCTTTACTCTGTAGGTAACTGGCATTTTTCATGTTAATAAACAACAATCCTCCCCCACTCCTCACTTCTCTTCATATACAAGATGTCTTGGGGACCTCTTATATTTTCAGAGTAATCCAGAATTAACTGAAATCCATTATTTTTGCAAATCTACTAAAGAAACCCAAACCCCACTTCAGCCTATTTTACAGGCACGACCTAAATGATGGGTGACACTATTCCAAAGAACACAAACCTGAATTTGAGGCAATTGTACTGCAGAGCACAGGACTCCAAGAGCCTTACCTAGTTTCAGACATTGCCTTTCTATGTTAAGCACAAACATAAGAGTCTTATTTAGCACGTTTTGAGATTTCCAGTTACACCCAAGTGTGAATCTGTAAATAAGGATGCTGCAGTTACTAACATTAATTTATATTAGCTACAGATTCCTCTGGGAGAGGAAAATGCTACCAATGAAGGATATTTAAAGCAAGTTATTCATACTTGAGGAATGCCAGGGGAGAAAATAAAATACAATCTTACTTTTGTTTTCAAATACTACTGCAAGCAGTACAAGTTCCCCCATTTGCTACATGACTAAATGAAAACATTGTAAGATCAAACATGAAAACAACCCAGTACACCAGAGGGAAGCAATGAGATAGCTCCAGGCCCCTCCAACAGCTCTGCTCCCACCTCCCATATGTTGAGCGAAATTGTTTTTGAGAAATCAGACCAAATATTGAGAAATTAGCCAAAATACATCCTGAGCATTGACAGCAGTCCCTCTGATGAGCAACCTAGAGAGGCCCCGCAACCTAGAGAGGTCCCTCACAGTGCACAGTGACCCAAGGTTTACCCAATTCTTCTGACTCCCAGCTCCTCCTCCCCAACAGTGCATCTAAATGGCAATGTCTCTTATAAGGAGAAATAATGATTTCACTCCTGAAAAGGGACAAGGGGTTACTGGATTTTTGTTTCCTGAGCTCCTAGTCCTTCTGATGCTCTGGGACACTGCTTGCAGAAAGCATTCACGGTACAAAGCTAGAACTCACCCCATCAAAATACCAACCAACATGAACTCATGCTGAAGAAGCAGGAAGAGGCTCTAGGAGTACAAAATCAGAGAGCCCTAGCTGTTAGTGGCAGCTCTGCCACAATAGCTCTTGGAGGTGTACTAGGGATCCCTGTATCTTTCTGTCTGGTGGCCCTACAAGATAACATACAGCAGAAAGCCAATGACGGGCTTGCTTGCTCCACTTCTGCCACCCAGCTTGAGAAGAGATGAGCAGTGCCATTTACTTGTTGCCTTCATTATAGCTTTGACATCCCCAATAGGTATGATAAATGCAAAGCATCACCACATCGATTCACATCTCCCACTGGAGGAGACACATCGAAAACATGGCACTCCCTAGAAAATTCAAGATCTCAAATCTACACAAAAATCTACAACAGCTACATTTTGAAGGTAGTCTAGGAATGCGTTTTGAACATAAGCAGGAGTCATCTGCAAGTGACAATGAAAAAAGCTGTTAATAGCACTCCTGTTGCCACATTTAGCTATTATGACACCTACCAACTCATACATTTGTGAAAAAGCAGGAGCAACATGTAAATAGATCTGTGTAGAGGAAAAGTGCTTTGGCATTTGGGGGTTTGCTTGTTTGTTTTTTTTTAAAAAGCTTTAGTTTCTTCTTATTTATAAGCCCAACAGTCACTACCTGGAAGACCTGTAAGCTGATGGCAGATGTTCTTTTTGGAGTTGCTGTACACTTTCATTAGGTAAATCAAGGCCTTCAGCTCAGGAATCACAGAATCACAGAATAACCAGGTTGGAAGAGGCCCACTGGATCGTCGAGTCCAACCATTCCCACCAATCCCTAAATCATGCTCCTAAGTACCTCATCCACCCTAACCTTAAACACCTCCAGGGACTGCGACTCAACCACCTCCCTGGGCAGACTGTTCCAATGCCTAACCACCCTCTCCGTGAGGAACTTTTTCCTAATCTCAAGCCTAAATCTCCCCTGGCGGAGCTTGAGGCCATTCCCTCTCGTCCTGTCCCCTGTCACTTGGGAGAAGAGGCCAGCTCCCTCCTCTCCACAACCTCCCTTCAGGTAGTTGTAGAAAGTAATAAGGTCTCCCCTCAGCCTCCTCTTCTCCAGGCTAAACACCCCCAGCTCTCTCAGCCGCTCCTCATAAGATTTGTTCTCCAGTCCCTTCACCAGCTTTGTTGCTCTTCCCGGGACTCGCTCCAGAGCCTCAACATCCTTCTTGTGGTGAGGGGCCCAGAACTGAACACACGATTCGAGGTGCGGTCTCACCAGTGCCGAGTACAGAGGGAGAATAACCTCCCTGGACCTGTTGGTTACACCATTTCTGATCCAAGCCAAGATGCCATTGGCCTTTTTGGCCACCTGGGCACACTGCTGGCTCATGTTCAGTCACTTGTCCAGGAAGAAATATAGCATCCCACCAATGGCACGGACAACCTGCACCTGGCTCCTTGTGAGCAGAATTCAGCACAGCTCCATAACCTGCCAGTGTAATCCCTCTCAACACCCACTGCACTTTAAATTCGCTGGCACAGGCCAGTGTTCAAAGAGAAAATGGAAAGTGAATTCAGGTCACTAAGTAGCGGTGCACCTAATTTCACAACTTTGCATGTCTGTGCATCCTTTTAAACTAAACTAATTAACAGAGAACCAAGTCTCGGGGGGAAGGCATTTATAAAAAGAATTCCAGAACTAAGCCAGGTATGAGATGGCGCAAGTCAAACACTAAGACCTTTCAAATTTCCTCCTTCCTTTCTCTTCATCTGAGCTGTGCAACAAGAACACTGAAGCTGCGCCATCAGAAGCCATCACCGTGGGCAAGGGATGTTGGAAAGACAGAATGCCATGGGCCCTGGGCTGGTTGTGGGGTCAAGCCCCCTCTCCATTGGTGGGACTGAGGAGCTGCTGTCCTGCCCCAGGAATGGTAGCAGGGAGAACAAGGCATCAAACACAGGCCAAGAGCTGAACACTCGGCACCAAGGAGGTAGCTTCAAACAAGCTAATTCTATGAAGACCCCTCAATGGTTGAGGTCAGAAGGGCCCTCTGGAGATCATCTAGTCCAACTCCCCTGCTAAAGCTGGATCACCCAGAGCAGGTTGCACAGGAACGCGTCCAGGACGGTTTGAATATCTCCACAGAAGGAGACTCCACAACCTCCCTGAGCAGCCTGTGTCAGTGCTTCATCACCCTCACAGGAAAGAAGTTTTTCCTCATGTTCAGGTGGAACTTCCCGTTCTCCAGTTTGTGCCCTTTGCCCTGTTGCTGGGCACCACTGAACAATCTGGTCTCATCCTCCTGAGCTCTACCTTTTTAGATATCAGCATTGATGACATCCCCTCTCAGTCTTCTCTTCAGGCTAAACAGACCCAAGTCTCTCAGTCTCTCCTCATGAGAAATGCTCCAGTCCCCTCATCATCTCTGTGACCTCTGCTGAACTCTCTCCAGTAGTTCCTTGTCTTTCTTGAACTGGGAAGCCCAGAAATGGACACAGGTCTCCAGATGTCAGCACAGAGGGTGAGAAGAACCTCCATCACTCATACTACTGGCCAAACTTTTCTCAATGAATCCCAGGATACCACTGACCTTCTTGGCTGTGAGGGCATGTTGCTAGCTCATAACTGGCTTGCTGTCCACCAGGACTCCCAGGTCCTTCTCTGCAGGAACTGCTTTCCAGCAGGAAAAGCAGTGAATTACTTTTCACCTGTACTGGTACAGGGGGCTGTTCCTTCCTAGGTGCAGAACTCTACTACTTGTCTGTGTGGAACTTCATTAGGTTCCTCTCTGCCCAAGTCTCCAGCCTGGCTAGGTATTGCTGGAAGGTAGAACAGCTTCTGGTGTATCAATAAACAATAAAGGATTGCTAAATTGCACCATCACAGGTGAGGGCGGCAACTGATCATCACAGCTCACAACTGAGATTTTCTGAAGAGAGCAAAGCCAAATGCAATGACATGACCAGGTACAGGATAAAGCTCTCATGTCAGCAGATTAATTCCTTCTAGAATCCCACAGAACAGTTTGAAGAAGTGGTGACAGAAGCACAAATCCGAGCAAGAGAAATAGTACTGGAAGACACCAGTCAAGTGCCTTGGCAGGTAATTTCAGGAGTTGAGGTACTAAAGAAGTTGCTGGGGCAGCTACCAAGGACTCCTCTGTGTGGGGCTGGGTTTTCAGTGATTCCTGGTTCTTGCTGGGACTCACTCCCTGCCACCCATAACGTCTTCAGCTCTGCAAGACCCAACCGCTCCTGCTGCCCTTGGACACAAGAAGGACCCTGCCATGCTTCCAGCCACCGTGCCCTCCTCCTACGGTACGATCACATCCCCTCTTTCTGCTTTTAGCACACTGTGGTAAAATCCTGTAATCTAGCCGCTGGCTCAAAATTCTCCCCAGTCACCTGTGCATAAATGAAGTAATTTTACATTTTGAAGGTCTGGAGATAACAATCAAGTGGAAAGAGAACTTATCCTTCTCTTATTTTTCTGTCTAAAAATAGGAACATTATATTTCATGTCTTCTCGACTCTCTGGCCTTCTTCCCATCCTTTCTCTTCACACTCTGTCCTTCATTAAATTATATCACTCTTTTTTACAATGTAACAAATGAATCTTTTCCTTGTCCTCTTCACTGCTAATTCCTTTTCTCCCCATCCACTAGTCCAAACCTCACTTTATCAACCTCCTCATTTCTGGCTCTCCCCACCTCCAGTCCTGCAGCAGCCGTGTTTGCTCCAGGTCCTTCTCCCCCACCCACACAGCAGCCTCGGCTCATGCCTTTGGGGATCCACCACAAGGAAAGACAAAAAGATACAAGAAAAAGGTCTGAGCATCCTTTCAGAAGAAATCTCTCTCCTGAGTGCCAAGTGCTTTTCCCTTTCTCCATCCTCCCTTGCCTGCATGGATCAGGGATCCAGGCTGCTCTGCCCAGTGCTTGGAGAGCACCCAGTCTGTCCAGCGTGGCTTCGTTAGAAGCATTTGCCTGCTTTAAACGTCGTGTTCACAAGCTGAGCAGATGCATACAGGCTATTCTCCTCCAATGCGCACAAAAGCATGGGAAGTTTGCCGTTCTTTGGGCTGTGCTGTTGTAGTTAAGCCCATCAAATATCTCAACGCCTCAGGGAGCATTCTCTGGGTTTCCTTCCATCTATGAGCACACGTACTGACTCAGAGCTACAAATAGAAACTCTTCCCCCCCTAAAACAAGCACAACTTTTCTAGACTGCAGAACCACGTGGAACCCATGTTAAAATAACTGGACACACGCATCGTGCACTGCTGCTCCCTTCAATTAAAAGCAGTTTTGAACTTTTCCTGGAATTCCAAATCCCACTAAAAGTGTCTCTTTTCATGCAGAGTTTCCACTCGAAGCCTATTTACGTCACACTGGTGACTGTACTGGTCAGGGTTATAAGAAAAAGTAGTGAGCTTGCGACCACATGGATACCACATGAGCTGGTAGCATCCCAAAAACAAGCAGCTTTTCAAAATGAACATACAAGTAGTCTCTATTCTCCCCAGTGATTCCATTTCCTACAAAATTATACCCAACAGCCAAAAGAAAGCTTTACGCCTGTTGTAAAAATATAACCCCATAGGGAAGAAGTCTTTTCAAAAAAAAAGGTAAAAAGAAAAATATATTTAGATGGGGTAGGAAGCCTTTCATTCAAAAAGGAAAAAAAAAAAAAGGAAAGCAAACTAAATGAAACCAAATTAACAGCTTGGAAAATTTCTTTTCATTCTCATTCAGAGGGAAATGGAAGAAAGTAGATGAATTATAGAAAGCAGATTCTATTTTGTGAAGTTTATTTTTAGCTAAGAATAGGCTCATTTTTAAGCTAAAAGGAAAAAATTCTTGACTCATTTTGTGAAAACTGAGCACCAAAATGAACACAGGGGAGAGCTGGCTGGTTGGACTTCATACACTGACTTGAACAGTGAGTACAACTAATCAACACTGTTAAATGCCCGACAATCCTAAGAGCCCTGTGTGGACTAAGGGATTCCCCAAATCCCTGAGCTTGAAAGTGTTCTTGGCACTGCATAGGAACACACCAGCCCTTATTGAAGTAATCTTTTCAAAGGATGCAGTCCCACACAGTACCCAAAGCATTTGAGATCTCTTCCCATCACAGAAAAATGTGAAGTAGAGGCTATTTTTCCTTGCATTTGCTATACTTGATTTTCTACTTATTTAATGAAAACCAAAACCTTTAATGAAGTTCTGTTTGACCTGAGCTACCAGGCTTACTCAAAAACTATTTCCAGGTCTGACATGACATTTAAAACTTTTCTCCAGAACTGTTTAGGTTAAGGCTTTACATCAGGATTTTCTCATCTTCTATCACACCTTTGTAAGTTTACCAGCATCTTTTTTACATTTATATTCAAAGACCTGTTTGATTTAATTTCTTTTTTACCTTCAAATAGATTCGTAAGTACTCCTGTCATGCTCTAAAGATCGGACTATATGGATGATGCTAAAGAAAACTCACATCAGGCAGGTACTGTTACTGTGCAGTCTTGCACCAACTTCAACTTCACAGTTAACATAAAAAGAGCATATCCTGCACGCTATGTTCATATTACTGGTTTACCAGATTCAAAGTCGATATGGACAAACCAACCAGGATCAAATAGGAAAAGGAGAATTACTCGTAAGTCAAAAGAAAGCTTCTAAAGGAAGAGTATAGAGTCTTCCACTGTTGGAAAAAATGAGGCTTGGACACACAAAGCTTTCATTGTAAAGTTTAGGGCAGTTTTAGTCCTGGGCTGACAAAAGCAGTGGCTCATCAGATACTGGGTGAAGTGAAATGAAGTACCTAAAGCAGAAGGTAGTGCTTGGGATAAAATAGAGTGTTTGGGGACAGGAAGAGCAAGGAAGAACAAGGCACTTCTGCCCATCCTTCCAGTTACACAGGATGCTGCATTGCCCTGCCGGGGCCAAAGACGACAGACATAGAGGGTGAACATCAAGAAGCAAAGACAGTCTGTGCCTTCTGGGGACCTTGTGCCTGAAGGAGTAGGGCTGAATTCTCCACAGCCAAAGGCCTCTCCCCCTTGTAGGGCAGGTCACGGAATTCAAGGACAGCAGTATGTTACCAGGCAGACTAACAGACAGGTTGTCCTGGACTGAGGCTCCACAGGACAAAGCCATGCTGCCACCTGACTCACTGCTGCATTGGGCTGGTATTTAAGGACTGAAGTCCCTAACACAGTGGCCTTTCAAAGGGGTACTGAGAAGAACCATCTTGGTCTCTCCCGTTCACTGTTGATAGCTGAGTACCTACTAAAAATGCAATAAACACCTATTTTATTTACCTTTCCAGTTGATCTCCCTTCCTGTGAGTGAGTCTAAATGAAGACACAATGCATGGTGGGAATACAAAAAGAAATCAAACAAGTTACAGCTTCCTGTGGGGTAGTGCAGAAGACATGCTGCTCGCAGCCTCCACGAGAAGCGCTGCAGGAAGGCAGGTGAAGCAGCTCTCTGGAGAGCCCAAGGCAGGTAAGTTGGCTGTAGCCCCAGGCTGTGCGCTCGACAGCACCCATCTCCAGCAGGAACTGGAAAAAAAAACTTAAAGCCTGGGCTTCCTGTCAAAAAACACCAGAAGCATCTACTACCTGTTTTGAAGGCTGTTTCCCAGTAGCTGAAGCGGTCTAGCCTGTACATACGAGCCACCAGCACCTCTTGAAACAACAAAAACCACGTGTACCTAGACTGTAAGACACATCAGAAGACAGACCTTCCCAGCCAGGGATGGTGCATTCAAGACCCAGTAGGACTCTTTTCAACAAGGGAAACACAGTCTAAAATGATAACAGCAGAGGGTAGCTTGTTAAAGAGTAAATAAACTTTATTCTGGCCACATTTTAGAGGAAACATCAGGAATGGTGTAGTTGAACAGAATGAAAGTGATGACTGCCAAAAGTGCTTACTGCCTCAGCACAGGAAGGAGATGGAACTCTGAGTGAGTACTGTGGAGGCCATAAAGATGATCAGAGGGCTGGAGCATCTCCCGTATGGGGAGAGGATGAGAGAGCTGGGGCCGTTTAGCCTGGAGAAGGCTCCAGAGAGACCTTGTAGCAGCTTTCCAGTACTTAACATGGGCCTGCAGGAAAGCTGGGGAAAGGCTCTTCATCAGGGAGTGCAGTGATAGGATGAGGAGGAATGGTTTTAATCTCAAAGACAGGAGATTTAGATTAGATATCAGGAAAAATTTTTTTACTTGAAGGTGAGGAGGTCCTGGCCCAGGCTGCCTAGAGAAGTGGTGGATGCCCCATCCCTGAAAGTGTTCAAGGCCAGGCTAGATGAGGCTTTGAGCAACCTGATCCACTGGAAAGTCTCCCTGCCCACATCCCTGGAACAGAGGGATCTTTAAGGTCCTTTCCAAGCCAAACCATTCTATGATTCTACAATTCAAAGTAGCTGGAGGTAAAGACAGATAAATTACAGTTGATACCAAGACCAGAATTAGTATTAGTCTCATCACAAACAACACAAGATAAGGAAGGGGAAAGGACTGCCTTTCTCTAACTCCTTAGAAGTAATGGTAGCAGCTGTCAGGACACTCATCTGGACGTGATCTTCCAAGCTCTCAGGACCTCACTGACCTTTAAACCAACAGAACATGTTATGAGAAAAGCCTAAACCAAACAAAGAAATCAAAGAGATCCCCAAGCTCTAGTTCTTCAGCAGCTTCAGCTAATGAGGCTGATGCCATAGCAGTGCCTTGAAAAAGCAACAGAAAATCTTGTCACCTAACACCAGACTTCAGCAATTGCATCTTGTTCTACTGAAACTAGCTGTGCTCTTCACAAATAGCTTTTACAAGGTTCTGGCTTCTGAATGGCCAAGATGCTGTCATGACCTTAGAGGTAGAGAGGCACAGCCTGACAGTGAGACACGCAGGAAGCAGCGTAGAGTGGTGTACGACACACCAATGGGTGCTGCTACACCTATCAGAGTGTAGAAACACAGCTACATGAACCGCAAGTGGGAGAGAAACCACAAAGAGATGCCAAGCCTGTGCTAGAGGAAGAGGACCAGTGTAAGTCTTCAGATTCCAAGCAAGTTGTAGGAGACATTTATGTGGAGAATGCATTAATACATCCACAAGCAGAGAAAGCAAGTGGCACCTGGATGTAAGCCTGGGGAGTTTAAAGGGCTGAGAGTCTTGTCCACAGTATTACTTAAAGCAGGAATGCCTGGCTCAGCCCCACCACATACACTGGCACCAAAGAAGCGGTTGGGACAACTGCCTTTCTGCATGGTGCTGGAACAAGCACCCAGCACAGAATATCAGGAACTACACGACCTGCCCAGCCAAGATGATCAACCCTAGCATGGAAACCACAGTCTGCTGTTGGCATGATCCAGCCAGCCAGCCCAATAACCAGCAACCCCAACTTCATCTTGGAGACAGACACTGGACTCCTGCACTTGCAGTGAATTCATCTCAGGCAACACCTAATTACCCGAGTGCACAACTACATATAATGCAAGAACATTGGCACTGCACACAACTGAGTACCTGCATCTTCTGCAACCAGTGGGCACACACTACAGCTGCACAGAAATCTGTTGCAGCAGCAAGGTCTGAGACCCAGATCAAGAGGAGATGCCTCCCAGCATGCTGTGTTGCACAGGACCAGGGCCAAGAGGAGAGTAGGCCCCCATGGGCAGCATCAGGCAAGCAGCATGGGATGAGACTGAACTCAGAAAGGCAGGAACTTTATTGCAGTCAGGATGAGGCTTCATATGAGAAAACACAAAACAGTGACATGAAATCTAGTGATTTATTTTAACACCATGTAATGGAAATAGCTGTAAGGCTGACTAGCTGCGCAAGACAAAGGAAAGATTATGAACACCTAGATACAGTCCTTCTAGCATGACCTTATGATGAAGAGAACTCCAGGGGTGAAACAAGATACTTGACCCTGATGCCAAAGAGCATACAGAGCAGCCACTGAGTGGGCAAGTGACACAGCATTACGCCTGTCAACACAAGCACCACCACTAAACACCCCCACCCAGTGCATATAGAAAACAAACCTCATTCTAGGAACGGGAGAAGATTCAAGTGGAAAAAGACAGTGCCAGGAGGATTAACAGCAGCTCCTTTTACAGGCAGAGCACAACAGCAAGAGGAAAATAACGTGAACATACTGCATGCAGAACAGGACTAGGAATTTTCTTCCCTACCCCGAAGAGCAGCTCTGTCTCAGGTTCTCAGTGGGGCTATTTGGGAGTCCCTCCTGAACTCCAGGGGAATAAGGGAACAAAAAAAGTCTAGCCAAGAGTATCACTCCATGAAAAAAGAGAGGAAGAAATGCACTCATTACTGACAGATAAAATAAACTTTACATAACGAAACTGGTCACCTAACTCAGATGAGTTAGGTGACCCTTGCATTTAGTAAAGGGCATGATTCAGTGGCAGTGACAAAAAGCAACCTATCACTTATCTGACCAATCAAATCTCAGCAAAGAGTTTATGACATACAATGCAAATGTTGCATCACAAAATTGTGTAACCCCCAAGCAAAGATGAAAACCATACTCGAAGTATATCACAGCAAAACATCTTTAGAGCAAACACTAAGTACAGCATAGAGCAGAGGGGCAGCCTGAGTCTGGAACAGACCCTCTGCAAGGTCTGCTCCTCGCTCCACTTGTGGCTCCACTTGAGAAGAGACCTCATTGCTCTCTATAACTACCTGAAAGGAGGTTGTAGAGAGGAGGGAGTTGGCCTCTTCTCCCAAGTAACAGGGCACAGGACAAGAGGGAATGGCCACAAACTCCGCCAGGGGAGGTTTAGGCTGGACATTAGGAAAAAAATTTCTCACAGAAAAGGTCACTGGGCACTGGCAGAGGCTGCCCAGGGAAGTGGTTGATTCGCCTTCCCTGGAGGTGTTTAAGGCACAGGTGGATGAGGTGCTAAGGGGCATGGTTTAGTGTTTGATAGGAATGCTTGGACTCGATGATCCAGTGGGTCTCTTCTAACCTGATTATTCTATGATTCTATGATTCACCGTCACTGCCATCCACGCTCTTTAAAAAAAGAAATCAGGAGAGAAGCTCACATATATGCTGACACTTTGCAAGACTCCAGTTCAGCAACTAGTTTCAAGCATGTTTATGCTCATCTCTGCTGAAAGTAGAACATGCCTGAGCCAAAATGCAGGTCTGTGGGCTTTGCAGAGAGAACTAGGCTCATTGCTTAATCTGAGAGCGATGTCAGGTTGTGCCAGCACATTTTCTCCAGCATACCTGCAATGGCACTGAGCAGCTGGTGTGCGAAAATAAAGTACAGTGACACGATGGCGTGCATTTGCCATCACAGAAAGGTAACCACTTGCCGTCTGGTGGTATCAGCAGCAAGAAAGCTTTGATCCAGCCAGCTGCTGGCCGTGGATGCCATGCAGCTGCTACCCACCTGGTGCCAGACCCCTCAGGAAAAGGATACTGAGCCGGAGAATAGGACACTTTCCCCATAGGCTCTGGCAGTGCCAGGTCTGGAAAATACACTTCCCATAAAAAGTGCTTAAAGTTTTTGTCATCAGTGCTGAACTTCCTCTGTACACAGCACAGCAGGATTTATACAGCTAATGCTCTGTTACAGGCTTTCACAGTCAATTAAAGGCTCTGCCTGCCAAACACCTGCAAAACACATTCCCCGTCGCTGTGTAAGAGAAAATACACAGCCATGCTCACATACACCCAAACCCTCCTCTAGCCCAGTTTTCTTCATGTATGCCTTGCCTGACAGAGACTGTTCATTAGCCAACATACAGCTTTAATAATTGTCGATTTTATTTTTTTTAATGGATTGCTCGACAACCTGTAAACCAGCACCATCCACAGACACCCTCTCACTTCAGCCTGTATTCTTTGTATCATCAAATAAACTCTTACATGGGCAAGTGACGCAAGATTCATTAGTTGTGATCAAAAAGACAGACTGAGGAAGAGCAAACATGGCTTTTCTTTCACAATGCCATAATTTTCACATGTATGTATGAATGAAAAGCTAGTGAAGTAACAGACCTAGGAAAGGTGCACATATAAGTGTGTAAGTGCATATATACATGCCTGTATGCTTATGTATACACATATATTCCAAACAAAGTGTTAATATCCAGCCCAAATGTATTGCTTTCTTAGCCAATGCACTGTCAGACAATGAAAGACAGACTTCTCACAACACTAACGAAGCTCAGCTTTCAATTATAAAACTCCCACATTATAAGTAATTGAAGATACACCTTCTTTCTTAACTATTTTTAGTAGAGTTGAGTAACAGGTAATTTTCTTAAGGATCAGATTACACTGAGACAGAGCAATAAGACTTTCAGACTTCCAAGAGTGTTCGCATTGAAGATGGCAACAAAGACCAGGTTTACACAAGTCTAACATATATCCATATATACCTTCAAAAGAAGTGAGGTTAAGCCATTAAAACAGTATGTTTCCTCAGGGTAGGTAGCACAGACAATATTTATTATTCTCTGCCACACCTGTGAGTACGTGCGTACTCCGCCGTGCCGCAGACGCCGTGCACAGGCTCTCTCTGAGGACACACTGCAACAGAAGACAGAGACCAGACCACAGCTGGGTTCATCTCGATTCACAGCCCACATGTAAGATAAATCCAGCCAGATGCAAGCACAGTACAATAACATCCAATGAATAATGATTTACAAGTAACTGCAAAGACTGGAATAAAAAAAGTCATGAGTCTTAACCATCCTGACCCTAGCAAACTCCCAATATATTTCACATTTAACTTCTATTAGCTACATCTTATTGAAAGATTAAAGGCTCCTGGATATTTGAATAACCAGAGTGTTAGGAGTATTAACAACGAGAGTTAATCCAACACCAAGTATTTACAACATCACACAAACTATAATTGTTAGCAAACAGCAGCGATTAACCACATTAATACACTCAAGGCTTCAATTACTTTGTATCCTAATTCTGGAATAGCATAGGCAAAAGGACATTATGCTGAAAAAGAGCGTAGATAAAATGAATCTGCTCCAGCATATGGATAGATAAAATAGAGCTTTAGCAATATTCACTGTCTCAACCACCACCACCAGCTATCTTGTGTATTTGTCAAGTTCCTTTGTTTGTTTTAAACTGGATCTTTAAAGTCACCTCCTGGTTTGAATACAGGGATAACTGCTTGTTATCTATAGCAACTGGTGTTGTAAAGTCTACATGGTATGAAGACACACCATTTTAGGATCCAGTTTCAGAAGTTAAATCTACAACATATGGAAGTGCCTCTCTTCCCAAATCCCACAAGAAAAATCACTGTGCCAATGACATTTGAAAAGTGCAAACAAAAACCCTCACCACAACCACCAACAAAACCAGAATGTATTTGTTAATTCCTGGTTTTTGAAAGACTTTCCTGCAAAGCCTCGTTTGTGCTCCAGGTGCTGGGTAGCACAACCCCAGGGAAGCCACATTGTCCTGACTTGACTCATGTCCCCCAGCCATGATGGGAGCTGGGCATGGACCCACCATGCAAAGTGACAGGATGAAGTAGCAAGCAAATAACTGGTCCTCACTTTAAGAATGCTGGATCTGCTCATCACAAGTAACTTCTATTAGCCACCAAGGAGCTCAGCACGCAGAGCTGAGCAAGGAGTTAAATGTGAACTAGATTCAAGAAAAATAAAGTCCCTGTCAGTCACTGACAAAAGCCTGGTAAAGAATTTGTCTCTCCAAGCCAAGTCAAAGTGAGATGTGTCAAGAGCTGCACACCTACCCTGTAGCAGCTGCTGCTACCACAACATTCGAATTTTTGTATGTTCAAGCTATGATAGGGCTATAGTTAAAAATACAGGAAATTTTTAGTTTCTAAGGTTCTATGAGGCAACAAAGACACAACAGTGAAAATAGCCACTAAATCCAACGATCAACAAAGTTCTTCCTGGGCACTAGATTTTATGGAGGCTTGAAAACATCCCATATGTTTTATTAATTCTGTCAGCTGTGACACTGGGACACCTTGTCACTGTGCTGGTATCTTGAAACAGCAATGCCACAGACTCCCAGTGCAAGAACTAAATGCACTGGGCAGGGCATCACAGGTGAGCCATCCCAGCACATACACGCTGCACGTATCCAACTATACCTATGGCGCCGAGAGATCTACTGAGCCAAACTGCTCAGGGAACAACTGCAGAGGAGGCGGCCTGCATAAAATATAGTCTTAAATTAATAAGGTAAAAATGTCCCATGGAAAAAATAAATGTAATATTACGTAAATGCTCTCTTTTGTAGACAAGAACTTTCAGGAACTAGTGCTCAAGAACTGCAGTTGATGAGCCATGTGCACTGGTATAATGCACCATGTAGCAACTACTCCAAGCAATAAATACTCTTTCCACAAGAAGTTATCCACATTTACCAGCTAAACACCTTTTGATTGGGCATTGCTCTGCCAAGGATGAAAGTCTGAGGCTTTCCCAGAATTGTTGCAGAATCAATGCCAGGCCTAATACACCAGCAACATGCAAGCTGTCAGTGAGACAGCTCCAACACACCCTATTAAATCAGAAGGGAGCTCTTCCATGCCAAAACACTATAGTCCTAAAAGTGGCTGTCAATTTACTGCCAAGTGAAGGACGCGATATGCCAAAACATAGTTCATCACACTAATAAAGAACTATGTAGTGATCTAATGTAAGCAATTGATAGCAGAGGAGGTCATGTGAAAGTTGTTTATATCCTAATTCAGAAATAGTGCTGAGAGAGACTTAAAAATTAATTTCAATTTGACCTAAAGAGGGTTTTCATTTCCCCCCCTCCTTTCTGCTCAGCATGTTTCTGTGGTAAGTGCATCTTTGATCAATGGCCTAGGAATCCACAAAAGTTCTCAGCTTTATTGAGAGCCACCACATGGAAAAGTCAGCTTCGTTCCAGCATTGCCAGGAGACAGTCTGGCAGAGAAGGTTTAGGACAGTGTTTTCCTGTGTAACACCCCCCGCCAGCAAGGCTCCCATGAAACATGCAGTATAACACTTTGTCTTGGTAAAGTGCCTTGTGCTGCAAGGGACCCAAGTCACACACAGACCCCAGTGCGAGCTCACAGCACCCAAACCCACCTGCCTGCAAGGCACTGCTTACTGGGCCATCCACTGCCTTGGGGGCTCATCAGCACCCGACTCCCAAGAGCTTCACGGCACCAAGTTCCCCGCACTAGGAACACCAAGCACAGCATGTGCAGTCACATTAGCAGCTCAGGAGTCACTTCAGTGGCACACATTAAATGATTGCAGAATCACTAGGTTGGAAAGACCTCCAGGATCATGGAGTCCCACCATTCTTGTCAAACACTAAACCATGTCCCTCAGCACCTCACCCACCTGTCTTTTAAATATCTCCAGGGAAGGTGACTCAACCACCTCCCTGGGCAGTCTTTTCCAGTGCCCAATGACCCTTTCCGTGAAAAATTTTTTTTCTGATGTCCAGCATGAACCTCCCCTGGTGCAGCTTGAGGCTATTCCCTCTTGTCCTGTCCCCTGTCATTTGGGAGAAGAAGCCAGCACCCTGCTCTCCGCAACCTCCTTTCACGGAGTTGTAGGGAGCAATGAGGTCTCCTCTCAGCCCTTTCTTCTCCAGGCTAAACAACCCCAGCTCTCTCAGCCACTCCTCATACAACTTGTTCTCCAGCCCCCTCACCAGCTTCGTTGCTCTTCTCTCGACTCACTCCAGAGCCTCAACATTCTTCTTGAGGCGAGGGACCCAGAACTGAACACATGATTTGAGGAGCAGTCTCACCAGTGCTGAGTACAGAGGGAGAGTAACCTCCCTGGACCTGCTGGCTACGCTGTTTCTGATCCAAGCCAAGATGCTTTACTGCACCCCAGCCAACATCACCTACTTGAAGCAGAGCATCACAAGTGTCACAGCACTGCTCACCCTCTTTACCAGCCCCAAACATTAAGCAATACTGATACATGGGGCTATCAGGTGAAAGGAAAGCAGAACTAATGACGCTTCCCAAAAGCGCTGAGGCTGAATTTGGCCCTGGTGAGACTGAGGACCTCTGTGCAGCCAGCAGCACAGAGCTCTACTCCCTGCAGGCTAACTCCCTGCAGGCAACTGTGTGCCATAAGCTCCGCTCCAGAGTTAGCTGACACAGAAGGAGGAGGTGGCTAATGCCATTCGCATGGCTCCTTGGCCACTATTAGCACTGGGAAAAGGTGTCTTTGCCAAATTCTGTCCTGGCAGGAAATTCAGTCCAGACTGTTCTGGGTACCTAAGGAATGGCTGAACACATGGTCAGTGCACCACCAGGGAACCAACTCCAGAAAACAGCAGGTACCAAAACCCAGTGTGGTCTTATTCGCTGCTCAGCATAGGTGAACAGACCTGAGAAGTCTTTTCCTGACAGGAGAAACTGGAGCAACGCCTGCTGCTGCTGTTTTCCATCAACACCAGGTCTACTTAAGCAAATGCAAAGGTTTGGGGTTTGCTTTATGCAGGAAGCAGAGGGGGAGAACAACCAATGAAAACACAAACCCAAGCCCAACTCAACACAGGAAGCATCACTTGCCCTATATATGTTATATTTACTGGCACTTTGATTGCTCAGGAGGGACTCCTGAGGGGAGTCTACTCCCCTTAAGGGGAGTAGAATCCTCTTTTTTGCATCCTTGGGATTCTCCAGCAGAGATGTTTACATGCTACAACTGCACTTAACATGCAGTTCCTTTAAGAGGAAAAAATTAAGAAGAAAAATATCAGGTAGTTTTATGATAAAAATAAGATATACTAGGAGAAATAGGTCTTCAAAGCCATAAATGACTGACAAGAAGTGATTTAGAGGAAGTGCTAGAAGGAACACAGTTTTGCATCGATAATGTCAACAACATTGAGCAATTTCTAAGAAGCCAAGGCAGCAGAAATGATCTGTGAAATTGGAAGCAACATTGTCGATATTCTGCTAAGTTTCTGTAGAAGACCATCAGATGTCTTGTCAACAGGCAATCTTATACAGATATAAATTCTCAAGATAAATATGTACACAGCCTTTTGCAAAGTGTTTTTATCCAGTCAGGTTTAGTTTAAGCAAACTATCAAATGAAATAAATAAACTTTCCTGTTGCTTTTAAGACAGATCTACATTTAAATCTGGCATTGATACTCCTTTGGAAACATAAGTATTCAGCAATATTGCAATAATTACTTTAGGTGCCTAGAATTTTGATTTATCTACTAAAATAGAGAATTGGAGAAATCTTAAGAGACTGTTTGGGCTCCAATTACAGAAAAGAGCTATACAGATCCATTAAGAGTAAGGCCCCAGTGCTTCTACACATGAAGACTGGATGTACAGTTAGTTCTGTTTTGAGTCAGGATACACCTCCGAACAACACACCAGAGCTCAATCCTCATGTTACAAATGGAAAAACAAGCTACAAACCCAAACCCCAAACAGAACTTGTCTTGAAAATGAACCTTTTCATGAACGGTATGCAATGAAGCTTTAGTGGCATTCATAGAAAAAGAAAATAATGAAAAAACATGAGATAAACCCATAAATATTACAAATTCTGACATTCTATGAATTTACTACAGTGTCAAAAAAGGCAGCACTTATTGCAGCTTTGGAATTTACATAAATGCTTAATTGAAATGAGCACAAACAGGGCAGTAGTTTGGAGTTCCCATAGAAGGACATCTGTTCATCACTGCACAAGCACAGGGCAGGCAACATCCTCAGAAAACACACCTTATAGCAATGTCAATGTGTAACAGTAAGGGCCAACCACAAAAAAAGTTCTAAGTTCTGAATTCAAGTAGACAACTGGGTGCTTATAGATATTTTCCCCATTCAAACACTCCTGTTGTTAGGGAGAGGCAGAAGTGAAATTCACCGCTGTTGCAGTAATCCTTTTTTTCCACTTCCTTTCTGAATTTCAGCACCCACAAAAGCTAAATTAGGGAGAAAGCCACCAGTTGTTTGATTAAGGAAGAATGACAACCCCACTACTGCCCATCCTGCCTGCTCCACGTCTCTAAGAGCCACACCTACGCATTTTTTAAAGCCCTCCAGGAATGGCAACTCCACCGCTTCCCTGTGCAGCCTACTACAATGCTCCACAACCTTTTCCATTTAGTCTTTCACCAATATCATCCAAACCTCCCCTGGTGCAATATGAGGCCATTTCCTCTGGTCCTACCACTTGTTACTTGGAAGAAGAGACCAACGCCCACCTTACTATAACCTCCTTTCAGGTAGTTGTAGAGGGAAAAGAGGTTCCCCTCAGCCTCTTTTTTTCTCCTGGCTTAACAACCCCAGTTCCCTCAGCTGGTCCCCACAGGACTTGTGCTCCATTTCCCTTCTCCACAAACACAAACCCGCTACACCTGAAATTAACCCAACCCTGGGAGGCCAGGGTGGCAGGAACTAGGGTCTCTGTCTGCCCTGCTCTTGGTAGGTACCCACTGCAGGCACTCAGGAACACATCTAGGGGTCAGGGTGTCCAAAAGTTCCATCCAAAGATGGAGACCCCCCAACACAAGCAGCGCCTGGCTCGCACTTCTTTGTGCCTGAGAAGGGATAAGGGAATCCTGACCAAAAACTAGAGTTTCCTAAAGAAAGGAAACCCTTCAGTTACTTTAAAGGATTAAAAAAGGGAGCAACCCACGTTGCTCACAACCAGAAAGCTATAAAGAAACACATCTATCAATCTCCATACAATGTTAACATGAGCACCATCAGGAATTTTACCTCTATAAGGACTTCAGAGAGTCCTAAAAAACAAGCTAATGCGAAGAAATGAATTAAAAAGGTGATTATCTCGGGCACAAAGTCACTTTATTCAGTCTCTTATCCAATCTGTAGCATGCCAGGAGATGCTGAGGAACAGGCCAAGGACACAGGGTGAGCAATCTGCCTCACCCCTGCAGACTGCTGCCAGGCACCAACGGGAAAACCATCCTTAAGCTCAGCACTTTCGGGAAACACCACCCAAAGAATCACCCACACTGACTGCTCTGCAGACACAGGGCACCACCTCAGAGGTGCCAGAGGCAGCTGGAAGTGCCGCTGATGTTGCAACGCCCCTGCATGAGCAGAGATGAATGCCCAGATCCTCTCGGGGGCACAGGGAAGGGGGAGAGCTGCCTTCTTAGCAGGGCTGTACAGCACATCCCTGGCACACACCAGAGGAACAGACCGTGCTATGCATCCCACCAGGGCTTCCATCACGCACATGTTCATGCTCCTGTCACAGCTCGCTGTTTCATTAGCTCCTAAATGGAACAACAGCTGCCCTGCTATGTTCTGAAGAGCACACGCTTGTCTGCTCCTCCAGAACCTTTAAAGGAGCCACAAGAGGTCAGAAAATTCCAACTAAAATCAGACATGGTCACTGTAAGAGCTTCTTCATCCTCCCAGAATGCAGAACAACGCTACTGTAAGGAAACACACCACAAAGCACCTTAGGCACATGCTTGCAGACCCTTCCAACTTTGCAGGTGGTGGCAGAGCCACTTAAGAGGCACATAGACTCCCGGGAAGAAGGGAATACTTCTTGAGGAAATAAGCAAAAGTAGGTTTTCACACTACGCGTCAAGAACCATGACCTAGCGTGCTCCTCCAGCCCCTCATACCCACCAATTAGGGCAGGACAGTACATGCTGTGGTGGGTTTTGGACTCTCTGGACGCCAGCAGCCCCAAGCAGACTGAAGCCCATCTGGGATCTGCAGCTGTAGGCTTTGATTCACCTACAAAATCACCACCATCAATGCCCTCCTCTGGTTCTGCAGAATCTCTAGGATTTCTGTCCTATTATGAGAAGAACCTAAAGTTGGACAAAAGATTCATAAGGCTTTGAGAGGAACAGCAGAATGGCAGCGTGCTGTGATGGGCCAAGAGGGCAAGGGACAGCCTATGCCTCCCACGCACTGGAGGGCCAGAGCTTTCAGTCAGCCTGTTGCTTGCAAGGGAGGCAAGCAGCCTCCTGCTTCTGCTTTCCCTTAGCATCCTCCTGAAGCCCCCAGCCATGTCCTGTGCCCAGCCACCCCACATACCTGGCTGGCTCTGGCCATACACACCTGTGGGGGCACACATGGCTACGGGACAGATTAAAGTCACATGCAAAGCTTTCTGAACTCCTACACCGTAAACAGATCACTAGTACACCTAAAGGGAGCTCCTCTCCCAGCACAGATGCAGCACATGCCCAGATGGCACCATGAAATCATATGGCAGTAATCAGGGCTCCTCGCTCCATGGCACAGCTGCACAGTTCCACAGGTCCTGTTCCTTTCGCCTACACAACAGCCGTCCAGTGACTCCATCCTGAGACACAGGCTATTTTTAAAGCCATTAATAAGGGAGAGGAAAACAGATCACATTCACCAGGGAACACATCTGCTGGTCTCAGAGTTTGTCGTACCCTCTGCCGCTGTTCTGCACCAAAAAAGCAGATTTCTTTTGTCCTTGGCACAGGGACTTTACAGTGTTTCCCCTGTGCTATGTGGCACAATGCTGTGTTAGGACAATTGCATACGTGGCACAGGCACCTCACACCAGTCAGTGACTGTAAAGCCACACAAAGTTACCTTGTCACTTCTGGAAATGTGGTTGTGTGACAGTCCTGGTTCCCCAGTTTCCACAAAGAGGCCTAATTCAAGCTACAGCAGATGTGCTAAGAAATACAAAAGAGAGTTATAGGAGAGAAAAATCTTTTCTTTTGGCATAATTTGTCCAGGTTTTTCATTCAGCCTCGTTCACCATTAAGTTCAAAGTAAAAGTCAACTCATGTGGGAGAGTTTCCACAGGAAATCCTGCCCTTCGTTCACTCTTATCCCTAAAGAAAGCCATTTCCTTTTACTTGAAAGGCAACTGCCTCGAGTCCTATGCCACAGCAAGTGCTTTTTTACACTAAATATAGATCCTCAAGGAAGGAAACATCAGGCAGACAACAAAAGCGAGGAATGTTAGCATGCACTCTGTCAGATGGTGCAGGCTCTCTGAAAACACGCCTGTGACAACACGTGCTCTACTAACACAGAAATTCCAGCCTCTTCTCTCAAATTTCAGAAAAGCCAAACATTGCTTAAAATAAATTCTAAAAGGCTCAAAGCAACAAAAACATACACACATCTGAAATACACCCTACCTGCATGTGATGATCTGACTGTTCACCATAGAGGATGTATAAACTTGTTATATGCTTTATTTTTTTAAGCACACAGACTAAGAGCCAAGCCTCTTAGTCCTGCAACTTTTTTTAGTTTGGCAAGTCCCCTACGCTGCAAAAAGCACAAGCATGAAATAACTGGTGTCCCCCCTTCTTTACAAATCTCCTCACACCCCTACGGTGATGGTTTGTCAGCCAAGCAGACTCACATTTCAGCTTATGAAAGCGAAACCTCGTTCCTAATAAAACTTACACAACTGAAGGAGTTTGTGGGACTGACTCCATGGGTGAATCTCCAGTGTGAAGAGTGCCATGTAGTTTGGGGTCTGCCTTTAAATTATCGCACTGTCCCATGCCACAAAGGACAAATAAGCAGAAGCATAAACTAGGCTGGAAGCTGCTGCATCCTTTTGGTTATTTCTCTTCAAATGCTCATCTGGGAAAGGAGGATGCCCTGGAGCTTGCCAATGAACCAGCTCCCATGCTGCAGCTTTCCAGCAGGTACCATGGTTCAAGTAATGTTCTGGCTTCTGCTTCAGACATCATCACTGCTGCCTTCTCCAGACCATCCCTCCTCCTGCTGCAAACGGAGACATCTGCTCTCACAAACCTCAAGCCCACCCCTGCACAGATACCTCCTGAACTCCTATGCCTCCAGCCATGTGCTCCAAGACACCTCAAAGATAAAAAAGATTAAAGAGCATTTATTGAGTAAAATAAATTCCTACTTAGAGTCAAACTGAAGATCCAGCCCGAAGACTTTATTTTCACCCAAAGAAGTCCAATAAAAGTTATCTACGTGCAACCAGACATCACAAAGTGAAGCTTAATGTGTTCCCTGCTCCTACCGTATAAGGTTAAAATGAGATAGTTTCACTCAGTAATAAACTGACAGGTCAGAGCACGAGGCAATGTTCCACAGACCTCTCTGTAGAGCAGCCCAGTCTCACCACAACTGCTCCGACCCCAACCCTTTTGGCTCCCACGCTATACTCCAAATGCCACACTCTCCTCTTTTTGTCTTTATAGACATTTTTCCTCTTTTTTAAAAAAAATATTAGAATGCTGGTACATACTAACCAATTTCCATTTGTCTCCCAATCAACTTCTTCAAGAACTGTTACATGAAACTGGAGTTTAGCAGGACAGAGTACATTTTGTCAAATCCCATTTTTTCCTCAGTATCCCAATGGACACAACAGGTAGGATTGTTTTGACCACTACCAGAGGGAAGTAGCAAAGCTTTCATTGCTCTGGGAAGAATGTACAAGCTCAGCACTACCCAAATAAAGGTTAGACTTAAGATATTATTAACCAATTCCTGAAAAAAATTATCAAGCTGACTATCCATTTGCAGGTGTGAAGAAGATTAACCAATGACTTAAGTTATTTTCAAACAAGCATGACCAGTGGGTAGTGGTGTAAAAGATATTAAATCTCTACAGTGCTTGTGTAAAACCTCTGGCTGGAAACAGGCTATGAAAACTCCAACTGATGTTTCAAAGAAAAAAACCTGGTAAAGCAAACTTCATCAGAGGTACTTCATTTCCCACTGCTTTCCATCTTAATTTCCTGCACAATCTTCCATTCTTTAGGCAAGAAACTTTTGTCTTAAACTGACCAAAAATAACAATATATATTCATAAAGGGTAATCACCTATTGGTTTTGTAATTGTCAATATAAACTCTGCAGAACAGAAATGGAAATCGAGCTAGTGTTCCTATTTCCACAGCTGACCTCACAATTGTGCCTTGCAGAATGAGGGCCCAAACTTCCTTTCTGTAGATTTTTACCAAGTAACAGGGAAGGGTCACGTTAGTCAAACAGTACAGAAATTGAAACTTTCTTTTCTTTTTTCTTTACAATATGCCTGCTGATGTTCACTGTCAATGTTTAAAGTAGTTTATGCAAGGAACTAAGGTTACTGCTACTCAACCTACACAACATGGTATTGGCAAACAGTTTACAGGCATTTATTAGGCATCAGGTACAATCAGTGCTGTGAGCTCCAACTGCATTCATTTTCTCAACACTCATTTTACTTTGTGTCTGTGATTTATGTCCCTTTTTTGGCCTTTTTCTTTTAAGAAAACTCAAAAGGCCAGGTGAGTCTTTCCATTATTCCTATGAAAAATGTAATTTCTCACTGGTGGATACAGAAACAAACTTGAAACACCAGCAAACACTCTTTGAGGTGTAACAACCCGAAAGGAAATGAATAAGCCTCCTACAATCTCCTGATTTTCAGCATGTTGGCTGCAGCCGGCTCTGCAACTGCTGCAACTGGGCTGGGGATTGGCAGCTCCCTCTCCAGCACTTGCCATGTCATAACAAGGACAAACACCACAAATGTCAGCCCCAGGCATGAAAAGAAAGATATTTTCACGGCTTGACCAACGCTTTAACAGGCTGCACAGCTGTAACCAGCTCTTAGGTGCTGCTCTGGGTTGCTACTTCTGCAAAAATATTTTTCAAAATGCCTTTTTTGTAAAAGCAAAAAAGAATTTACTTACTATGCTTTATAAAAACATCTTTTGGCATACATTTAATATTAAGTAGCAGTAATTTCAATCAAATGAAATCATAAAGCATCAAGGAGGATGGGAAGACAGATAAGGCATGTGTTACAAAAGTTACACAAATTACTTAACTAATGGCAGAAATGTAAAGAAGCATTGTGGCTGGAACAAAGAGCTTAGGTACTAAAGCAGAAGGTGAACAAGTTCTCCTACCCCATTTACTGCCCTGGGCAGCTTTCCTTCAAGGTTTGTGATCTGCTTTCCATCTGATCGCACTCCTTCATCCACCTTTTCCTCCAACTCAGCTTTTCATGTTACATTTCCCAGGGAAACACTTGGCAACTTCAGCTCCCATTTTCATCTTCCAGAGGCTTCAATCAGCAACAAGTTACCTTAGCTCACCAGATTTGCATGAAATCCTGAATGACAGGTAGGAGAAGCACCAACCCTGGACCACTTCACCAGCGTACCAGCCACTACGCAGACACCTGAGGAAAGTAGACCAGTTCACGCCCCAGTAGGCTTTTTTTACATAAATACATATATAGAAATTATATGCAAATATAGTTTAATTACCTATTAATTGATAAAAATAAGATTACAGGGAGATCAGCTGGCTAGAAGTTTGCACAGAAGACTGTTTTCAGCACACAAACCGTTCAACATCTGTTGGATTTTTACAGTGCCCCCTTGAAAGTTTAAGAAAGTTTTGTAGATTTTTACAAGTTATCCTGGGATAGAAGAAACAGATCTCCTGGCAAATCCAATGAGTGAGCAGTCCAGAAAGGAAACATTGACTAAACGGATAAATAAGATCAAACAGAAGCCAACCTCCCACTATGATTTGATGAAAAAATAAAAAAAGTCTTAAGAAGGCTGCAGAAAGCAAGGGGATTTTACATTAAGTCAGGAAGCTTACTCCCCCCCCAAAAAAGTGAAATAAATGAACAGGCAAGACAAGGGGTGAGATTATCTGTGACAGGCTAGGAAAACGACCTGCGTGAGTGTGATCTAAAGAGATGCTATGTGAGACAAGACCGCCTTCATCACAGGTAGGGAAAAGCCTTTCAAAGTCATCAGGATGCAAAGCAACCACCTGAACTGGGAATGACCATTAGCATAAACTGCAAGCAAAATGTTAGCAAGATCATGACCAAGCCTGAACTTGAGGAGCCACAAAAACGGTCTGCATCAGTACAGATAAAACTCCTCATGTGGGACTGATTCACAAACTCATATGGGAAAAAGCTATGGTTAGAAAGCTTTGCAGATACAAAGATAAAAATAAAAAAGGCTAGGCTTAGCAATATACAAACCCACAGATTTAAGAAAAAATGAACGCAAGAGAACTCGAAACATTTTCCAAATCACCAATCTCTTTTCAGATAGTTTATTGCTGCACGCACCAGCACATGAACAGGTCCACAGCACATCAGCTATGAGATTCAAGACTGTAGAACCTGGTCTAGTCCCCAAGAATATTCCTGCCAGATCTGAACGCTTGCCCAAATAAAAGCTCCAAGTCCCTGTGTTTCCATATGAGCAGCACCCAGCCCCGCTCACCTCTGCAGGAGAAGCGTTCACAGATCCACCTCCCAACATCCCCAGAGTGATGGAACACGGGACCAGGCTGCCCAGGAAAGTCATGGGGTCTCCACCCATGGAGATAATCAATTCCCCAGGCAGAGACCCCCCCCACCAGCCTCAGCCCTCCTGGGGTCTGTGATCTGCGCTCATACTCCGTTTTTTTCTTTCCCTCTCATATAATTGCAGCCTGCAGGTTGCAAAACTGACCCAGTGGGGACCTCAAAACAACCATTTGTATTCAACTGGTGGCCAACTGCACACAGAGCAGTAAGCAGTGTTTCAGTTGTGTTTCCCCTTGTGGGACTCCAACCTTTCCTAAGGCTGTACCAAGCTCTTTTCAGCCCCTGTTGCTGCCATTTGTTCACAGGCAGACACATCACTGCTAGCAGAACGGCTCCTTTGCTGCTGGAGACTCTTCCCCAGCATCCCTGTCAAAGTAACGATTTTGGAAACGGGTGAATTTCTAAAGGGTGTCCTACCACACCTTCTGCTCAAACTTCTGCACCACTCCAGAAACATGCTGGAGATCACCAATTCACTGCCAAATCCATACAGCAGCCTTCTAAATGCAAATTCACTCCATGAGCTCTTTCGACAGGGACACAGGGTGGGTGGCTACACAGACGTGACACAAATATGAGATATATTAACTTTCAGTGGTATAACTGAGAGAGTGGAACTGTTATATCTCCCTATTTCTTAAATGTTGAATAGCAAATAGATAAGAATCTGGGGAAGTTATCTCAGAGTTTCCAGGATAAGAATACTTCTCAAGTTAGAAAGAAAATGCAAAGAACTATTTCCTGTGTCAATTTTTTTTTTTTTACATACAGCCAAGAAACAGTTTTGCCATCATGTCTCCCAAGTGACAGGGGCCAGGACGAGAGGGAATGGCCTCAAGCTCCACCAGGAGAGGTTCAGGCTGGACATCAGGAAAAAATTTTTCACGCAAAGGGTCATTGGACACTGGAAGAGGCTGCCCAGGGAGGGGGTTGAGTCACCTTCCCTGGAGTTGTTTAAGGCACGGGTAGGTGAGGCGCTGAGGGACATGGTTTAGTATTTGATAGGAATGGTTGGACTCAATGATCCGGTGGGTCTTTTCCAACCTTGTGATTCTATTCTATAATTCTATTCTAACTCTACAATACTGACATCAGCTTATGATGTCAGCAAGACATTTTGCAACAAGAGAAAGTTTACTTACTGGCTGTGTGAAAATCCTCAATGCTATAGCAGAAAAGCCTTCTACCCACGTGGAATTAAAACCCCTACCGTAAAACAGCAGATGTGATGCTTGCTCTGAGGACATGGAGGATCCAGTCCCTGTTCAGCTGCCAACCAAAGCTGAGCCCCACCGGAGTTGTGCCAGGCTTCCCAGTGAAGAAGGCATGGCAGCCCCATGGCAACACAGGCTCAATTTCCTCATCAGCCTAAAAAAATAGTAGTCTGTCTTCAGCCCGTTTGTTGTGCCAAATTAAAATTTTAATTTTTAACTCATTACATAGCACTTTGCTTTCTATGCTCATCTTAAGAATTACTCATGAGACACAGCCAGAAACAGAGGCTTTCTATTTAGAACTTACATGCCCAGAATGTTTTTCTTTACTCGAACACATTTCTCACTCAAATCAAAGACTGCAGCAAGAGAACTGACATTATGTACATTTTCCCAGAATTACTGACCTCTTCCTAACCTACTGTACATATACAGTTTGGCAAACTAGACTAGAATAAACACACGCTTGACAATTACACAAAATGCAAGTCAAGTACTGTAAGAATATGTACTCCGGGTCCAGCTTATCCTGGTGTCTTAAAAAAAAAAAAATCACTCTTTATTTGTAACTGAACATTCACCAGCTGAATTCTGTTGTTGAAAATACACTTTTTTGGGGGAGGGAGTGGGGCGGGCAAGGAGACAGACATGTACAGAGTAAAAACTTGTTTTCCATCTCACAACACCTCCTACAATTATAAGCAAGGGCGCATCCACCACTGGGACAGACCCTGGGGAGGGGACCTGGACCTCCACCTCGGTGAGCAGCTCCTGGGCTTTCCCAGAGAAGCCTGAAGCTGGTGTGCTCACGCGGCTACTGCTGAGGTGTAAGGGCAACCCTGCCCTATGTATAATAAAATAAAAACCCCACAAAAGCCAACTTCAACAAACATTTTGTGGGCACATTTAATGAAGCAGTAGGCTTGATTCAGCACTGAAACCCAAATGCACAGTGTCACAAGGTATCAGTGGAAATCTCCTGACAGCCAGCCAGCAATAACACTATTGCAGCCAAAATTTATTCCGTTTGTGGCTCCAGAAATTCAAAGCCACTATGGAAAATTTCGTATATTTAAACCTAACTATTAAGAGATATCCTGTTTGCAATGAGGTAACACCTCTATTTTTCTCTGTCACAAGGAGGTGCATTTCACCTAGTATCAACATTTCTGAACGCCGCTGGAATAGCTCTTTTCCTGTTTAGGAAAATGGGCTTCAGGCTCAAGCTAGGCTCTGACAAAAAGTGAAGATTACTTTTATTGACTCCTCCCCTCCCCCAAAATCTCTTTCATATTTTAAAATATTCAACATGCCTAACAGGTCACGTAGGGGGAAAAACCACCTTGAGCTTTCTCAGGCCACTTGAGGGAGATAAGTGAAATCCACTCACTGGGTACCATGGCATGAGGCTGCACTTCAAGAGACCCACTGCAAATATGAGGACTCAATTAAAAGGACAGTTGTAAGTGTTTTAAGTGTTTCTCTTGGAGAGGTCTGGAAATATAGCTCTGCTGCAATACGCAAATCACTGCAAGAACTGTCTTTGCATTCAGGATTGAGAATTAAAGATCATCACCACAACCGCTGTACCCCTGGCACGGGCTGAGCCAGGAAACCACCCCACATCCCTCAGGCTTGAGCTGCTGCCTCCTGACAAGCTTGCTTCACCACCAGCACGAGGGAGGATGACAAAGGCTGCACCTCAAGAAACCCCATCCTCAAGCAGCACTGCTGAGGCAGGGATGCATTCCTGAGACTAGATAATTAAGGATGGCTTTTTTTCTAGAGGGAAATCATTCCTGTACGTTCACATGAACAATCCAAAATTACACAGCCACGAGGGAAGTGCAATTGGAAGGCAGACATGTAAACCAAAAAATACCGTCACACCACGACATCAGGTATTTTAACTTATTCTGCTGAATCCTTCACCCACTGTAGACTTGGAGACAACTTTTACAGTAGCCCTACACAGCAGGTTTGAAGTGATTTAATTTACCAATCCTCTCCAAAAAAAAACCCACAAAAAACCCAAACAAACCACAACTGAAAAAAAAAAAATGCCATAGGTTGTAGCAGCAAATTGTAGCAGCAAAACCCTTGTGATTCCAGTTCTTCTTTTCACTGAGTATCTACACCAACTGGAGCATGGCACGGGTATTAAAACAGTGGATGTCCCAAGAGGAATTCCACATAATCCAGGTGAAGCGTACCCGCCAATTCCTGATCTAGTGGGACGTGTCCCTGCCCATAGCATGGGGTTGGAACTAGATGATCTTTAAGGACTCAAAGTATTCTACAATTCCAACTATTTCTCCCTCAGGTGGACCAGAAGGTCTCCTCTCGCACACCCACAGCTTTTCTCTGAAGGGACAAACTTTCCTTTGTGAGGGAAAACACCCTACCTCATCCCAAAAGCCAACCAATAGAGGTTTTGAGGTGATTCTGTCCTCAGGAGGCAGACAAAAGCAAAAGCCAGAAATCTGCAGAAAGGAGGACATCACATGGCCACTGAGGAGTGCTAAAATGGCATTTTCAGGCAAGAATAATCCAAATCAGGGGAAATTAAACACAGACTACAAAGTCACTTCCACCAGAACAGAGCATTTGGACACGCTGCCTTCCTCCAGCCACAAGCAATCCCTCATCTTCCCCCAGCACAGCCCACTCAGGGTGGGCTGAACTTGTGGCAGAGCTGGGAAAGCCAAACGTTGGGACACTCAGACCATCAGACTGGACCTCAGTCCCCAGCTCGTCCCCATGCTCCTTTGTGCCCAGACACAGACCTAGCATGAACTAGGTGGCACCCACGGCACAGAGGTCAGGCATGAGACAGGAGATTCCAAATGATACAAATAGCTGGATTCAGGTGATAGACAGCATGGACACAAGCCAGTCCACACCACTGTCCTGAAGCATCTCATATTTCCAGGCACAAAGAGCAGACAGGACAGATACAGCAAACTTATTCTCATGCCTTTCCTCCTTCAAAAGTTTCCCAAGAGGCAAGCGTGATGCTGCTTGCTTGCAACAAAAGACACAGTAGAAAAATATTTGTCTTCTGATTTCCCAGGTCACACAGGTAGAGCCCCTAATGCCATCTTCAGCATATACAGCAGACTGCTGCATTTGTTTGACTGCCCATGAAGCTGGCACCCCCCAAAGAGACCACACGTATAATTTATTAAATAATACTTGCAACATGCACACTGATTCTCGAAATATCAGATTCACTTACAGAGAAAAGTGGCAGTATCAGACTATCAGTGGCAATATCTAGGCAGCCTGATCCAGTGGGAGGCGTCCCTGCCCATGGCAGGGGGCTTGGAACTAGATCATCTTTAAGGTCCCTTCCAAACCAAACTATTCTACGATTCTTTATACTGAGATTTTACACTGTGCAGCTACTTTCTACATTGAAAAAGGCTGTTCTTCCCATCATGGGTACCTCGTAACGCACCAACACAATACACTCTACTGCTGAGGAAAAGCAAAGTTATGTAAACTCTCAAGTTCCACAGTAAATGATTCACAATCACTAATTCTGTTTACACAATTATGACTAAAATACGTTTCAATCCTTGAAAGAGATTTCAGTTTTCAGAGCAAGCTCAGCACTAAAAACTTGGTCTCTCACCAACTCAAGCCTTTCTGCAGCTGACATTTCATAAACACACCCACAGCAAAACCAACCCTTGGCAGGCTCCATGCTGTGCCCAACACCCACAGACTGTTCGCAAGCAGAAGCGGAGAGGGGCGCAGGCTTGGTCAGCTTTCTGGAGACAAGAGATGCTTTAATGGGTGACCTGAACCTAACCCAAACATCAGGCCCTAAGGAGAAATGGCATTTCCCCATCAGAAAAGTCAACCCTATATTTGATTGCCAGTATGTACCTTCTACCTGACAAGCCAATGTAGTGAAGGCACTGTGCTCAGTACTTTAAAAGCCAACTCAGGGAGTGAGCATTCTTTTTCCACTCTGCTTTTACAGCCCTTTTACGTGCCTAACTGTCTTTTGCTCCTCTCAAGTTTTCACACCAACTGTTTTCCGTAGTTGCATACAATTTACTCTTAAATGCAGCTAGGGGTTAATAAAACTAACTAGAATAAATTATTTATTAACTAACTCTTACTATCTGGTATATATAGGCTACCACACAGTTATTTTCATCTCTATTTGGAACTAAAAAGGTTTGGTATGCTGGGATTAGCAAAATCCATCCTGGTATGCTGTCTGACTTCAGAGGGCACTACATTCACATCAAGAGAGAAATCTCAGGCTTTCTCCCAAACTCCACAGCAAAGCAACAATTTTCTTATACTGCCTTTTCTAGGGTTGAAAAGATCAATGTTCCACCCAGACAGTTCAGTGCCCTCACATGACAGGTACATCGGGAAGATGCTGGCACAAGAGCTCATTATCAGTACATCTGCTTTTTCATTTATTTTATTTCGAGGGCAAATTGTGTGATATCACTGTGAGCTGTATCATCCCTCCAAAATAGATCTGCTCTTGTTTTCAACCATTAGTTGCCTGTCATAGATCCTTAAAAGACACCCTAAGTTTCTGAACTCCAGAATTTCAACCCATCCTCTAGCTTCTAATCCTTAACAGAAAGACATAAGCTGTAATGATCGTTTCACAATATATATTGATTAAAGCACAAAAGATAATAAGTGTTGAAGCTGTGATCAGTCCTGAGGGTTTTGGAAGCTACAGCTTCGTTGGTTTTGAGTCTTTTATGATAGTTGCATTAAGCTGCAGCATGCTACTTCAGAGTTGACAGCAGCAGCCGTGAACTAGAAATTAGGGCACACGGACAAGGAAATTGCAGCTGAGTAGGGAAAATGAGGATATTGTTAGAGCAATTAATTTCCCTAGGCAAGTGACTGACAGCAGGGGCTGCAGCAGTGAGGAGAGTTCACATTAAGGAGCCCCACCTTAACCAAAGCTCCAACAGGTATCTTAAACACATCCTTAACCTGCAGCTTCACAGTCAGAAAACAAAAGTTGAAAACAAAAGATTCAAAGCAAAACTGCAGCAGTTCAGCTTTCATGATCAACCAGATGGGGCTTCTCATCAACATAATGACGCTGACAAAACGCAATTAATTATGCAGCTTAGATTGTACCCATCCAACTTAGTCCTACAGTTCAGTTATGATTTGTAGGCAATATATTATATTCACAGTCTGATGAGAGGAATGAATATAAGCAATTCTGAAAATCCAGACAGATTCATAACATGTACATAAAATTAATCATGAATACTTAGCTAAAGAGTGGTACAAACAGTCCTCATCAGAGCAATACAGAATCATAGAATAACCAGGTTGGAAGAGACCCACCGGATCATCGAGTCCAACCATTCCTATCAAACACTAAACCATGCCCCTTAGCACCTCGTCCACCTGTGCCTTAAACACCTCCAGGGAAGGTGAATCAACCACTTCCCTGGGCAGCCTGTTCCAGTGCCCAATGACCCTTTCTGTGAAAAATTTTCTCCTAATGTTCAGCCTAAATCTCCCCTGGTGCAGCTCGAGGCAATTCCCTCTTGTCCTGTCCCCTATCACTTGGGAGAAGAGGCCAGCACCCTCCTCTCCACAACCTCCTTTCAGCTAACTGTAGAGAGCAATGAGGTCTCCCCTCAGCCTCCTCTTCTCCAGGCTAAACAGCCCCAACTCTCTCAGCCGCTCCTCATAAGGCCTGTTTTCCAGCCCCTTCCCCAGCTTCATTGCTCTTCTCTGGACTCGCTCCAGAGCCTCAACATCCTTCTTGTGGTGAGGGGCCCAGAACTGAACACACGATTCGAGGTGCGGTCTCACCAGTGCCGAGTATAGAGGGAGAATAACCTCCCTGGACCTGCTGGTCACACCGTTTCTGATCCAAGCCAAGATGCCACTGGCCTTCTCGGCCACCTGGGCCACTGCTGGCTCATGTTCAGTTGCTGTCAACCAACACCCCCAGGTCCTTCTCCTCCAGGCAGCTTTCCAGCCAGACTTCTCCTAGTCTGTAGCTGCACAGGGTTGTTGTGTCTCAAGTGCAAGTCCCGGTGCTTGGCCTTGTTAACCCTCATGCCATTGGTCTCAGCCCAGCAGTCCAGCCTGTTCAGATCCCTTTGCAGAGCCTCCCTACCCTCCAGCAGATCCACACTTCCACCCAGCTTAGTGTTGCCTGTGAACTTGTCAAGGGTACATTCAATGCTTTCATCTAGGTCATTGATAAAGACATTGAACAGGGCTGGACCCAGCACTGAGCCCTGGGGAACCCCACTTGTCACTGGCCTCCAGCTGGATTTAACTCCATTTCCCACCACTCTCTGGGCCCGGCCATCCAACCAGTTTTCCACCCAGGAGAGTGTGCGCCTGTCCAGGCCAGAGGCCGACAGTTTCCGTAGCAGAATGCTGTGAGAAGCCGTGTCAAAGGCTTTACTGAAGTCCAGGAAGATACATCCACAGCCTTTCCCTCGTCCAGTAGCCAAGTCACTTCATCATAGAAGGCGAGTATGATCCAAGCAAGGTGAATTCTGATCATAGACTGCAAATTTGCTTACCCGAAAGGAATGACGTGGGGCGAGTGCACATCTCTTACAATCTCCTATGAAGAATTGAAGTCTTTGAGGTGCAATTTTGGCCCTGGCAGAGTTTGGCTAATGGCAGAACTCACTGCTGTGCTGCCAGAAGTTGATCCTGTGGTGGGGAGATGCTGCCATGGTGCAGCAGGTACCAGGGCAGTGGCTCTCGGGGAGATGGGCTTCAGCACACAGGAGCCAGCACTGCACACGGACAGCACAACACTCCCTGTCCACATTCAGTAGCATTCTTTCATACCTTTGAAAAGTTTACAGGCAACAAGAGCAGCAACATGCGTATATTAAAACTAGTACTGCCAACTCTAAGGTAAGAGATTCAAAGCCCTTTAAAGGCAAGCAAGTTGATAGAGTCAAAACCGAACTAAATGCATAATACTTCCAATTAGCCAACATTTCAGGCTGGATTTTATCCAAAGTATGAGCAGAATGGACTAAACGCAGCATTTCACAAAAGGAAGTATTTTAATTTTTAATTTTAAATGTATACTTCATTTTTTTTTCTTAAAAAGTTGTGCTTCCTACTAAACTTGGATAACTAAGAATCACTTTTTTTTTTAAGGCTTCAATCATTATTCCAAAATAAACAGAGGAAAAACTACTTTACTTAGCAGCATTAAGACCCAAAGTCTAGGTATGGGTTGAAAATATCATGAAACATCCTCTAATTCCAGCAGAGGTGATCCTGGAAGCAGCCCTACTCTTATGGAACAGAAGGATATTGTTAAACACAAGAGACTCCTATTCAGAGCTCTTCCATTGAGCTATGAAATAGAATAACCATTAACAGAAAGGAGGAGTGAAGAAAAGCACCATTGTTCCCACACTGACCAAATCCTGCATATACTCTGAGTATGTTAGCAGAAACTTAACAACACAAGCCCTAAGAAGTCACAGTCTTAGTGCCTTCTGGAGCAATGGAAAAGTGTCAATGTTTTGACTTCACTTACTGAAGGCTCTAACACACAAAGATATATTCCTTCCAATCATCTTTTTGTTGCTAAAACAACAACAAAACCCTGGTTATTTCCTTTTATTGTTGATAGGAGTGAACCTACTGGATTCTCTCTGAATGAAACCAAAAGGCACAATGCTCCCAGCCTTAACACAGGTATTTAGCTCACAAGATCAAACTAGAACTACTCTGAACAGCGGTGCTCAAAATCAACTGTTTCTTTCCAAAACCACTTCTACCAAGTGACGTTACTTGCTTATATGGTATAGATGTACAAAGACATTGCATTTTTTACTGAAGGCTTCATAATAACTTGTAAATGTGACCTAATACATTAAATGCACATTGCCACTCCGGGAAACAAACTCAATATAGCAATTAAAATAATTCTTAAGAAATAACAATAAAGATTGAGAACTTAAGCTCCAAGCCTCTTCTGATGCTTTTGAAGTGTTTTACCTTGCATTGTACCCTGCATTATACATTATTTTCCACAAAGACAAAAAGTACTTAACACAGAACTTAGCAGCACCCAAGGCTAAACTTGAACAGGCATTAAACATACAGGTCAGACTTTGAACTGTTTCTCAGGCATTTGCCAATCCCAAGCAAACATCATCAGGTTGTAAATGAGTCAGGTGGCAACAACACGAAATCAGGAACAGGGAAATTCCAGCATACTTCAACCAGGAAGACGGAGAAACAAGAGATATGGAAAGGTCCCCAAATTTTACTTCTGCTTTTTCTTGAAGAATATTAAACCCCCAACACTTCTATTATTTCACAAGGTCCAAAATAGGGAAGCTTCCTACAGGTCCCACACTGCACTTATTCAAGCTGACACTAGGCAGGTCTCATCTTTACTTGAGGAGGTTTCTCTAGTTTTTCTTTGCTCTGCATACTGGTTTACAACCTGGTCAGAAACCGCAGCTTCTTCATCGCATTTTAGTTCAGATCAGGATTTGGAATGAAGTCTCCTGGTTGGCCCCACTCCACATATGTAGGCTTGCCATGGAACACAAGGACTGCAGAGGATCAGCCACAGCACTTCTGCATGTTCTCAAGTTGTCCTCTATTCTGTCTCCCTGCAGTGCGCCTCAGCTTTGCCTGCAGAGATGGCCCATGAGGATGGTCATAAGCCACTGACACAGCTTTTCAGCTGAGAGGTGAGGATGAGGGACAGACCAGGGGTAACAAGCTGAAGATACTTGCCCTAAAATCCCTCTCAGTTTGCCTAGTGGCTTCCACTAGAGCAATTCCCATTTCTGTGATTGTACTCAAAACAAAAGTAGAAAAGAGAAGTCAACAGAGCATTAATCAACATAAATGGGTATCTGAAAGAAGTCTACAGAGAAAACAAGAAAATATCTGGTTGGTCTTTCCAAACCATGGAAACATGCTGAAGTTCCACATAAAATATTTTAGAAGGAATATAAAATTATTCTGATATTACATCATTTCCCAGAAATGAAAATGTATAATCAAAACGCACAATACTGTGAATATGGAAAATAACACAACCTTGGCTTTTGAGCATGCAAACTTTACAGTAATAGTTTTGTATTTCACATGACTGCTCATGAAAAGACAGGTCAACATCTCAAGTACTACTTAAGTATGCCAAGTTTTGAACTAATTTGTCTAGACACTAGCCAGATTACTGCATGCACATTAAATTCAAGAACCGTCCAGCTTCATCACATCGTGGCTGACAGGGATTCCCATGGAGATTTGAGTCTTCCCACACTACGACGTGCAGCCAGCCCAGGCAGATAGCCCAGATTGCCCCCCAAACACCATACAACCACCAAAAGTTGTCATAAAAGAGTGACACCCTGCAGAAGCAGCCGTCACTGGAGTGAGCACAGAGCCTCAGCAGGCAGCTCCTCAGCTGAATGCCAAGTTGCTATCAGATGAACCTGGACACCTCCTGGAGAAGAGCATTTACTCACAAACAGGCCAGCTTTCTGTCCTGGTCTTCAACGTTGGGTTGCTGTCACACATCTAGTAAGGGATGATTTATTTGCTTTCTGGTATACATTGTGGTATTTCACTCACTCAGCTTTGGTAGAAGAGCAAAAAGACAAACTTAGGTTACAGACTTGGGTTTTATCATGACATTTAGAATCTGAGCTTAAGGTTTAAAATATGTTTGGTTTTGGTTTTTTGTCAGCTGTATTTAACAGCAGAGAACCATCCCTGCAATGGCAACACGCAGGAGGCAGTTGATGGCCAGTTTCTGATATTACTATACATAAACCTCAGCTCTACAACAGCTGAAAACAGCAAGAGGTCTGACATCCCAAGCATGGATGCACTTGAGAACTGCCCAAAGCAACTCCGGCCACTCCAGCCCCAACATGGTTTCAGTTTCATCATTTTGGTTTCCCTTCTCTGCATGGTGCCAGATATACAATTTTATCTGACGTCCAGATGGCTAGATCTGGAACACAATTTTTAATTACAGCAGTATAAAATTAAACTCCAAGAGTATCAGAAATATGTGCTAATATCTAGCTTTATTTTCTTAATGTGTTTAGATGCAAACTTTTTGGGTACTATTAAGAATTAATTTGAAAAACAATCCACCACAGTAACAAGAATAACCCTTGTGTTGGAAAACCTTTCACCTTCTTAAATATTTACACTTTGGGATGTGTCCAAGTGTTAATGAGACAACAAGAACACACACAGCCAAGAGACTACATTAAGCAAAAAGCATCCTTCATCAATGCAACTGGGGATGAAGACCCTCGGCAGTGTTTAGGAGCTCATATCACCTGTGGAACACACACGTATTCCCATCCTTTCCAATGGCTCCCAGGCTAGCTCCTGCTCCCTGGGGTACCTTCACCCTCCTGCACGTCATACGTCTCCAGGACACCCAGAGGCTGGCACCAAGCGTTTGGACCTGCCTTTGGCACCATCCATGCTGACAGCAGCATACCCACAAGACGCGGCTGCACAGCAGCGACGGTGCCGAAGCCAGCAGGAACATAGCTGCTGCAGACAGAGCTGCAGGAGCACTGCTGGGACCTCCTAAGCCACAAGAGCCTGTGCCCCAGGAACACGGATACCCAAGTGTTCCTGTTGATGCACAGGAGGGATAGGAGGTGCTGGCAAGTTTGGAAATCAGTGTACTCAAATCATGGGCAGGTAACTCCTAGCAAGATTGTGGTGACATTCTATTGGCCCCTCCACCTTCCCAGCTGCTGCAACTCAGCAAGGGAAGCTAAAAATACTTCACTTTCTAAAAATTACTTTTCCATATAAGGAAGAGCCGCCGTTCCCACAGAGATGTTACCACGCAATCAGCACAGAGAGGGAAGTCTGCTACATAACTGTGACGAGATGGCGGGGGCCTTCCAAATCATTTTCTTCTGCTGCAGTGGCCAGGCTCAGGTCCCACGACAGCGCTGCTGCCACTCAAGGCAGGGCTGGTGACAGTCGTCCGGGACCATCAGCCTGGAGAACAGGGAGGAGATGCCCTACTAATGGCCAGCAGGTCTGCCCTTCGACATTGCTCCCCTCCAGCATCCACAGCCTCGTCCTTCCTCTGCTCTCCCAAAAGCAACGCCTGACACCAGCTCTCCCCACTCAAGAAGACAGGTCCTAGGAACAGCCTTCAGAGAGCACAGCCAGCCCCCCGCAAAGCCCTAGCCCAGGGGGAAGTAAGAGACAAAACAACTCTTCAGATGCCATTTCACCTCCTAAGTTACTGTTAAACCCCAGGAATCCTTAAAAGTCAGTAACACTACCAGTACACAGCCCTCCTGGCACTGCTGACAGAGGCAGAATAAATATATCAGGCTGTCTTGTTCCTCACAATACCGAGCTGACCCATTCCGAATTCTTCAAGAAGAAAATGCCGTTTGTGTGTTTCTAAAAGATTTGTCCTGTTTCAGTATGAGGGATTGATAGTTACAGTCCTGTTGCTCTATTGCTACATGAACAGCAGGAACAATTTGAAGAGAAAAGATGGTGTACTGTAAAATGAGGACATCTACAATAAGAGGACACCTAGAGAAACAGAGATGGGGGGAAATCACCGTATAAAAGACTTACCAAAAAAATATAATACAATATTAATACATCCCCTGTCCCTGGGCAGCTTTACAGAAAGCTTGATATTCCACCTATCAGTAAGAGATATCAAAACACTGCATCAGAAGTAGGTCACAAAATGGTTTTCAAATGATAAACCACCAGATTTCTAAAGTACATCATCAGTATAATAAGCAAATGAATACAAAGTAAAATCCCTCTCCTCAAATCCATGACCCTTGGCAGCTAAGCACCGGACCACCCAAGTCAAATCCCTCTGCATTTCCTTGAACAGCCAGGTGATGAAAAGACATCTCTCATCCGAGCTTTGAATTTTAGAGAAGGGAGAATATCATCTTCATTTACTGGACCTGGTTTTAAGAGAGTCATTGATTTCAGACTTTTAATCAGTCAGGCTTTAAGGAGACAATCAATAACAGTGGCAATCATTTTAGCTCTTACAGCACAAAGAGCTCAGTACACATCTCCTCTGGATGCATAAGGGGAGATAATACGAAGTCAATCATAATTCCTGACAGGTCTACAGATAACGTGACTGGATATTCTATGCAGAAGAGTAGGGGTTTCCCCCTTGCATTTAAAAAGTCAATGTTAGCAAACACTTTATACAAGGATGGAAATCAGACTGACATTTTAAAGCTAAGTCACACCTGCTCATATGTTTATTGAAATACGTCCATTCTGCATGGAAGAACAGTTAATATGCTTACACAGGGCACACTGAAGCATTATTTCTTTGCTTAGTTTCCAAATGATTCACATGCTATCCACAACAACATTGTCACTCATCCTGAAAACAAGAAGCCAAGGTTGTCTTAAAATGAGCATCCAGAACCATTCATTAAAATCTATACTTAATGGAAATTTTCAAATTAATCTGTCATTTGGTATCATGTGTTATAAGTTTGAATACGATGCCATGTGAAGTTTAACAGGTTTCCGTAGACTCTAGAAATCCAGCTGCTCTGTCTGTTGGATTCTCCTTCAATAATTTAAACAGGCATTCCTCTCACCTTATGCAAAGTTTCTATGACAGCTTTTCAAAAAGTTCAAAAGGAATGACATGATAACAGCTAGGCTATAATAAATTTCACCCCAATTCATGTAGACTGGCTGCAGAAGAACTAATAAATTAAATATTTCTGTTCTCAGCCAATTAGGTTGTTGAGAGAAAACAGATGCTAGGAGAGCTGGAAGTATCATCACTGTATGGGCTCTTGCAATGGCTGGGAATTAATTAGGTGAGATAAGAATGAAAATGATGACCCTATAAAGCAATCCACATGCTTTGCTGCAGATAAAGGGGAGAAACACTAACGAGCTTTGCAAAGCCTATCTGATGGCACCATCTGAAAAAGAGCCTAACCCCAAAACACATGAATAAAATATGTTGGGCTAGGCATCTGAGAAACAGGTGTACAGTAGCACTGGGAATGTCTTGTAGGACAAGTCAAATCCACTTCTTACTCTGCCAGCAAGAAAGGGACTTCTCAGTAGCATCTTTTTCATGCCTGTATGTAAAGAACAATCAAATTACCTGTCCATTTGCCTCTCCAGAGTTTCAGGAATGGCTTTAATCCTCTCTCCTCTGCAATCACTGGTATTTCCCATCATGGAAATCTGCATCTTTGGATGAACCTGGAGAAAAGCCCTGGATATCCCACTAGACCTGTTTTGCCTGTGCCATTTTGACCATCCTAGTTTGACAATATGTAGTTTCAAGAAAAAAAAAAAAACAACCAAACATGAAAGAGTCAACATACAAAGCACAGCCTTAACCTGCATTTGTAAAGATACAGAGAGTGGGAAAAACTGGGGAGGAAGGCTAGAAAACACACCAAGTTACTTCCAAATGGGAGGGATGAAGAAAAACTTTGGCAGAATGAGGTTGTTTCCTGCCCAATAAAATTATATCACTCCAAGTGCTTCTCAAGCACACAAAACTGCACCTAGATGCAAAGTTTTCACATGGAGCTTTGTTTTGCATTTCACTACGGGTTTCAGCTGCAGCATGTCCCACAGGCAGCTGCTGCTAAAACCACTTTCCGAAGTCAAGAATGTCTCAGAATTTTCAGCAGTCACTTCAGCATAAATTCAACTTTGCAGAAGGCGTAGAAGAATATATCATCCGAACAACAACCAAAATCCACACCACCACCACAGAAAACCCCACAAAAATCTGCAGTTATCACAAGCTGAGCAATTTAACACATTGCTTTAGTGTTACTCTGCCTGCCCACTTCACAAACTTGAAATAACATGTTTCTAGAAAGAAAGAGGAACTCATAAAGGTTAATTTCTGGGGCTGGTGTTGTAACTCAAAATGAGCTCTCTAGGCCAGAGTGAAAAAATACTTGTGAGAAAATAACTGAGGAGACAGTGCTCGCACTGGTGGCCAAGGACTGTGGGTCCAACAGCCAGGTGAAGCTGGCAGGGGTCCCCCCATTTTCTAGGAATACCAAGAAACCTCAGTTTTTCCCCATCCATCATATTTGAGCTAACAGCAACAGGACCTCCAAGCTAGCTCTAACAAATTAGTATTTTAATAATGTTAATAATACTTTTTCTCCTCTCAAGCCCCATATTTTTTTGAGCAGGAGAGGCTAAAGGGGCAAAACCATGTAAGTAAATTTAATACAGGGACTTTCATGCTAAGGAGCATCAGGAAGGGATGTCTGTGAGCTGAAACTCACATTTCTGGTGGTCTTCATCCCCCAGTCCTCAGCAAGAGAGGAAGACAGCAGGACAGATGGCTCACCCTCAGGGATGTTACATTTATTGCTCCAGATATCACTCATGCCAAAAATGCTTCGACTACATTATACAAGCTCTGAGAAACAAAGCTCCAGTTTAAGCATTAGTAAACACTGCACTCTGTCATATAAAATCCAACTGTCTGGTTAGTCTTTGCACCTCTGCTTTACCAAAGGAGACACAAACACACACACATACATTCCCTTCCAGAAAAAAAAACCATGGAGTAATGACTGCCAAACAAGCTGGCTTGCTCCTGTTTTTGTTAATTTATTATTGCAAACTTCACCTGAAGGTACATTGCATTCAATATATATACATCCATGCATAATCCTCGATGAAGACAAGCAAAATACAATAAAAACATTTCACTACTAGCACCCAACTTAGTGCTTCAGTTTTTACAAAACTGCCCAAAAAATTGGTTCAGGTAGCTGTTGCCTTGTAGTCGCAACAGCTTTAAGATCAACTAGAAATCCATATTATTTGTAAGAACACTATAAAGCATATGTCACTGCAATACATCACAAGAGGCTCACAAGGAATGCAAGAAAGCAGGGGCAAGTCCTTTGCAACCAATGACACATTGATTATTTTCATAGACTGCTTTTCAAGTAATTAAAATGCTTCCAAAAGAAGGTCTTATTCTAGTGATTGTGCATTAGGAATTAATATGCCTTTTTCAGATAAAGGTCTTCTCAAAACATTAAAGGATTTGCTAAGGATAATTGTTAATTCTTTGCATGTCTGCTTTGATTATGTTTGACATAGTTTCCATGTGGAAACTTACACTAAATTTCATCAAGAGCTTCCCTTTGTTTACAATATGAATCCATCTAACTCAATAAATATTTGCAGATATAGGAAAACATCACCTTTGTGGGTCAGTCTTATACAAAAGGGTGAGAGAATTCACACACAACTCAAATGCTTCCTATTTCCTTCCTGAATAACATACACCTTTCTTATTCTCCAACTCAATCTTGAGCTTTTTCTCTTTGAAAACAGCTATTTTTGGTTCACATTTGTGGAAAATCTTGGGTGTTTTTTTTTTTTTTTGCTTACACTGAAAGGCTCAAGTGCTCAATGCTGTTACTCAGAGATTAATGTTTTGACTTATGAAATCTTGCATCAAAAGAAAAAAATTAAAATTATTTGACAAACCAGTGTTGGACATAACCTGGCTGATTAGTATGAGGTCCTTATGAAAAAAAAAAAAACCCAACACAAACCAAAAACCCTGTCAACGTCCTATTCCAGTCCTCCCTTGCACAGTTTTCAGCAATTAATGAAAACCCACTCAATTATGCAAGAAATGGAAGCAATTATATTAAAGTCAAAAATTGAGAATTTGAAATAATTTTGATTAAAGATTATCACTCTAAGTTTATCCCCAATATTTAACTATTACCAAGACATAGTGCTATCAGGAATCAGTCAAGTAAGCACCTGCATATGGAGACCACCTAAGAAAACCAGCTAGGAACAGTGAAAGACATACATCTCTCACCTCTCTCCCAACCTTTGGATAAAACTCCATATAAAATTATGAGAACACTAAAGCATGATGAAGATACAAAAATTGAGAAGCTAAATGACCGTTAAGCTTCTTGCTCAGTAAATGAGAGGACGTTGCAGAGTTCATTTTCCTCACTGATAGGAAGGATTGACCTTAGTATAAATGAGATACCTATTGCTGCAACGTACCAACTAATAAAAATTCTCAAGGAAGGTAACCAACAGTCTGCATTTGGGATTTGTACTCTTTAGCTATTTGCCAGCTTTAAAAGCTAGCAGAGTATTAACCTTAATTTAAATGTCTTAAAACTCACCCATTTTGTTTTACAGAATCATGGAATAGTTTGGGTTGGAAGGGAAGCCCATCCAGTTCCAACCCTCCTGCCATGAGCAGGGACACCTCCCACTGGATTGGGCTGCTTGAGGTCTATCCAACCCGGCCTTGAACACCTCCAGGGATGGGCCAGCCACAGCTTCCCTGGGCAACCTGGGCCAGGGCCTCAGCACTCTTAAGGTGAAGAAATTCCTTCTTATGTCTAGTCTAAACCTGTCCCTCTCCAGTTTATAGCCATTCCCCCTCATCCTGTCACTACAAGACTTTGTAAACAGCCCCTCCCCAGCTTTCTTGTAGCCCCTTTAGGTACTGGAAGATCGCTCTAAGGTCTCCTCAGTCTTCTCTTCTCCAGGCTGAATAACCCCAGCTCTTTCAGGCTATCCTCGTATGAGATACCCTCAGAATACCTTTGTAGCCAGCCTTGGCAACTACATCGGCCAGTTCCCTCAGGACTCTGGGATGCATCTCATCAGGTCCCACAGACTTATATACTCCAGGCTTATAAGTTGAAAAAAGGTCTGTTTCCAGATCCTCTACTCCTAAATGCTGTTGAACTAGCAAATTTAGCAGTTACTTGGTACGATCCAGAAATGTTTTCATTTCCATATTATCATCTCCAGTGCTCTATGGTGAAGTACATTGAACATGGACAGAAACAACAGCTCCTGCAGGAACAGGGCTCCACACAGCAAGCGCTGCCTCAAGGGAAATGAGCTGCTCACAGCCACTTTCATCAAGTTTTTCATCTGGTTGCTGTCAGAAATGAAGTCACAGCAACTTTAAGAAAGAAAAACCAGCTCACAGATAGCAAGCAGAGCTTCTCGTGGCTGGAGACTGAAGGTCTTGCCAGATGAAGGTGGCAGACATATTTCACAAAACATTCAATTAAAGAAAAAGAGGTAGAACAGAAATGGCACATTTCCTCTTTTCTGAAGGTTACAACTGATGCTGCCAATGTTTATGAAGAACACTCAAATAAGTAAACAAGATGCCACGATAAATTCCAGCGAAAGCCTGAAGCACTGTAGAACGAAGGCAGGCAATTTTTTGCCCCGCTTTGGTTTTATGCTCTGCAGTTTATCATAGAGGAGTAAATCCCTCTGCAATACTGACAGTCTAGATAGAGGCCATTTCAGACAGCTGTGCATTTCAGTTTTTATCAGTATGCCCACCGAGCTGCTGAGCTACTTTACAAGTAGTAAAATATGCAGTGCTGCTAACCAGAAATGCCCACGATGGCCATTTTCAGAGACCTGCAAGGAATAAAGGCTTCTTAAGAACTGGTTCTCACCATTCTTAAATTTCCCTCCACCCCAAAACCAATTTCAGACTACACTCAAACAGTGCCTCTACCTTACTGGGATTACAGGAAAAGGCAGGAGGTGTTACATAAGAAGAACACACCCAACAGCATGGGAACTAAGGGGGTTTGGCAGTAGTGCATATTATGGACACTTTGGTGATGGAACAGCTATTCATTGAAGTAACCATACTTACCTCCTCAGTCACATTATTTAAGCAAGATCCAGCTTTTTATTAGAAACTATATTAGAAACTGAGCAAAACTGTAGAACAGGTGCTATAAATACAACACACCTATTCCCTACTGCTCTGCTAAGCGAGCACACAGCAATTACTCACTTGTCAGGTGCACAGGAAATTTAAATGAGCTTTGTTAATGCCACATCTGTTGGCATTTGCTTTGCATTTTTCCACAAGGTAAAGCACTTACTGTACTCCAGCGTCTGTTTCAGGCACTGAATTTTAGGAAGGTTTTACAAACATGCTGTTTTCCCATACTGAGACCTATAATTTATGATGCCTTATTACCACAAATTGTACTTGCCACTGTGCTCTCAAGGTGCCATGAGCTTAAATACTCACAAATATCATGCCTAGTTCAGTCCAGCTGCTACTCTCATTTTAGATTTCCAAATAACTAGTTGATTTTACAATAAACATCAGAAATAACCACACAACACAGCTTCAGACAAAAGAATTTCCATGTTATCCATCTTTGGAGCACAGGCAATAATAAAAGGAGGAGTAAAGGTGCAAGATGGAGAGGGAAAGCACTGCTCTAAGTAAACACATTACCATGAAGTCCAGGCTACCCTTTCAAATCCAATAGAGGATAAAAAGGACCAAAGAGTTTTACCATCTCTGTAGTAACACAAATGAAATACAAGTTCACCCTGGCAGTATTTATCACCACCTGTTCACATAACATTTTCTTGAACCTCACAGTCAGGACTCAGTCTCCTTCGAAATGTTTTAAGAAACTCAAAACAGTACAAGCACAAAAACATCACAAGCACCAAAATCCCCAAGAAATGCCACACAAATCACCAAGGCACATTCCTAAGTTCTGGAGAAATCCCCATCACCCTCTTCACTGATGTACACGGTCAAGACATCACAGGAACACACAAACTTCTGGGGTCCAGTCCTTCAGAACAGCCAGAGCACGTATGCAAAGCCATCAGTGCAATTCCTTAGTAAAAGGCAATGAAGGACAAAAACTGGGCATCAATGAAGGGAGCAGCACTGGGTTTAGGACTGTTTCTGCAGAGCTCTCAGACCACGGCAGCATGTGTCCACTCCTGTTAGCCCAAACACTGCTCAGACCATCCAGAATGATAACCAAAAAAAACTGTAATCTGGAGTTCTCTGAAGTGAACTAAAGGTCTGCAGTATTTATGTGAAGCAGTGTCTCAACAGCTCTTTCAAACACCTTCAGATAGAAGCTGGGGAACCACTTTAGCTATTTTTGCCCCAATTTCCCACAGCTTACTTAGTATAGTACTTAAAAAGCAAATTTTCCTGCAGATCACTTGGTTCAATGATCAGAGGGAAGATGCTACACTTGCAAAACTCAGCCAAAGACAACACCACAATAAGAAAGCAGAGATATACTTTCCCCCCTGCAGCATTCACTCAGTTTGCCTTCCACCTTTGAAGGAAGCGAAGCAGGGTACACTCCAGAGTACCTTGACCCAGGAGAAGACCTTTTATTCAAAGGTTTCAGTGCTCCAAATACACTACTGAGAACAGTATTTTCCCCTCAGGCACAGAACTAAGCGCTTCAGGAATGATGCGGTTCATACCACCTCTTCTCAGAGAAATGAGAACAGCTATTTCCAAAATAATTAACAAAATGCCATTTGAACTCATGGTTACTATAAATTATTTAAAGAAAGCACATATTTGACTGCCATGCTCAAGTCACACCTACTTTATAGGGATCTGGAAAAAACAGCTATAGCAAATCCCCTGATTTCAAATACTTTTTTGATGAATCTACCTATTGTATTCTCACATTATGATTTGCTTATTGCTCTGGAGAAAAAGACTTGCAACGTTCTCAGTTATTTTACAGAATGCAAAAAAAAAAAATATATCAAGTTGGGCACATGAGTGAAAGGAATACATTGTTCTGAAACATCAAACAGTACAGGAAGCCTATGAACACCTCTGATCTATTAAGAATGAAACCATAATCTTCCCATTTTTTATCTTAAAATATACTACTAAGGAAAAAATAGTCATTTTAAGCATGAAAAAGGAGGAGAAAGAATTAAGTGGAACACACTGAATGATCTGCCTGTTTGAATGTCACATTTTGAAAACATAATTGGACATTCCCACATTGAAAAAAAGAATCTTCAGAAGTTTTCTCACTTTTTATATCTTCATTTAATGAGAGCAACGAGCCATTGCCATTTTTCTTGAAGCTTTTGAGTTCATGGATTTAATTAAGGGGTTTTAGAAGAAGTACTGTGAAGACAAAGTAAGAACTTCAGTTCTGCCGAGATCTCTGGATAACGTCTTCACATTTTTCAACTAATTAAAATTACCACCGAACCTTCTGCAAATCCTGAGTGGCTAGAGGAATTTCCCTCTAGGATGATATCATGCAAGGAAATGTCAGCATCTGTAGATTTCAAGCAAACTTAGTTAAAATGCTATCTAACATCTTTCCCAATTTTTTGACAAATGCTCTAAGGAACACAGTTAAGGGATCCAAGTATTTACAGACTCTTTGGCAAAGCCAGCTTTCCACCAGCACTGAAGGAAATTCACCATAGGTTTATTCTTATTTTTGGAACTAAAAATAGTAACAATACTCTTTCCAAGTATAAGGCTATGGAGCATTAACTTTTAACTGTTTGGGGATTGAGGGGTGTGTGGCTTTTTGGAGGGCATTGTTATTTTAGGGGTTGTGGCTTTAGAAAACCCAATTAAATCTATGATATCCATTAAGTTTTCTGCATTTGCATGACATCCAGTGAAATGTCTGCAATTCTAAATAGGAATAGTATCCATGTTCCTCCGCTCCGATCCTTGTCCCTATTTCTCCATCTCATTGTAGAAGTTGAATGTAAAAATCGTGAACTATTCAGAGCAGAGCAGCCTTCTGTGCATTTACGGTGCATAGAACAATGGGGTCCCTCCATCACTGCCACCTCCAGGATACAGCCCTGCACGGGCCTTTATGATAAACCCATGCCTGTCAGCCTCAAGAAGCAGATAAGACAGAGACTCCTCCAGTAAAGAATTCACATAGCTGCAAGAACGCTTCCTGTTTGCATGTTGTTGACCACTCAGGAAAAGCGTGTTTTGTCAGGGAACGTCTCCTCCTATGAAACACCCACAAGTTTCAGAATCACTTCTGAACTTTGGGACCATCCATCTGCCTCCAGCACGTACTGCCTGGTGAACTGCACTGCCCCAGGTCTGATTGAAGGACTCTTTCCTCCAGCTTCTGCCAACACCGCACGGCGGGATGCACGCTCGTGCCTGCTCGGGAGCAGCAGTAGTTGCCTGTGATAGCAGCAAACCCCTTCACTCTCGAGGGCTGCTGAAGTATTCTCCTTCCCCCACTGTCCCTGGCAGCCGGGAGACTTGACAGGGGTGGCAGAGGTCGCAAAGCCAGCAGGACAACAGCAGACACCTAAGCATCAAGCTTGCACATTGAACATGGAGATAGAGAGACAGCACTGTAAATATTGACAGCTTCAAAAGACTCTACCGGCCTTGCCTCACCTTCTTCATGACCCAGAGCATCCTTTAAACCTGTATTTCCCTCAGCTCCCTGGGGAGCAATTTGCTCCAAGAGGCTGCCCGAGACCTAATGCAGCCTCAACAGCCTCAGCTCCCAGTACAGACCCCTCACCAGGCTCCAGCTGCCCTGTATTCCCAGAAGCCCCAGCACACGACAGCTCTTGGCATCAAGGAAAAGGAAAGAAACAGCCCTTGGACACAACTGTGAAATAAACGGCTTCATAAAGCCACACAGCAGTCAAATTTCAGAGCAGGTATGGAATTTTTCTCAGCAGAGGGAAGGGTCGGAACTTGCCCTGGTGCTGGAGGGGATGCTGGGCAGCCTCACTGCACTGGGCGAGCCCAGTCCTGCTGAGTGCAGCAAGCGAGCCAAGTTACCTCCATAAGGCAACCAACACCTCTGTACAACCTCTTTGGACAGAGCAGACACGTCACTTCTCAGAAGTGAAGCAGAGATTCCTGACCTGCTGGCAGGCGCTTCACTCTCTGCACTCAGATATGCCAGACAAATTACTACAGCTAGGAACAGCAGGTCACCTTGCCTTACATTACCAACCAATTGAACAAAAACAGAGAAGAAGAATACGGGTTTTTTCTTATTTATTTTTGTACTCTGACAACATCTCTTCTCAGATCTCGACTCAATTCTTTGGACCAACCATGCTCCAAGTACCAAATAGTAATACTGCAAATACAGTTGTAGATATAATAGGAACATGCAACTGAAGCAGCCATTCTGCTATCTCTACATTTCCCATTATGGACCTTTGCTGTTACTTTGTTGGGGTAAATGTCTTTTATCAGCTGCCAGTGAATCCTGCAGGTCCACCTCTCTCACCATCTCCGCTCCTTGTAGCTGCCTTCAGCTTGTGTGCTTCTACCTTCTTTCCAGTTCCAAAGTAAATCGGGAATAGCATATTTATTTGCTACTGAAATATCAACACAAAAAAAAAAAACAACCAAACAAACAAAAAGCCAAAAGCTTGACTTAGAGGCTTCAGTTTCAGCACATTAATAAAGCATATTGAGGAGGCTTTCAGGAGATTCAGAGAAACTTTATAAGCTGACTGACAACATCCACATTTTCCCTCAAGTTTTCAGGAAAGCAGAACAGCCTTTGTTTTCAAAGGCACATGTTCCAGCTCCTGGACCCAAGTCCAGCTGCAAAGCATTTAAAAGCAGTCTACATCTATGACAGAAAAGCAGACAAAAAGAAAATAAGGATTTGCCACAAGAACATGAACTGAGAAGCTAGCAGTTCTCTTCTACTTCTACTTCTCCGTTGCTGGAAAGCAACAAACAATGGCATCAGCAACAGAAAAACAGGAAAAAAAGCATATAATGCCTGGCTGCATAGAGTCACAGGCTGGTTGAAGTTGGAAAGGAGCTCAGGTCCAGACAGGTTTTGAACACCTCTAAGGATGAACACTCCTCAACTTCTTCAGATAACTTGTCCCAGTGGTTGGCCACCCTTGCAGTAAAAAGGTGCTTGTGGACCTTTCTTGTATTGCTCCAAAAGTATCAAAGCAAAGCTCTGAAATCCATATTAAACAGTTAAATTATACAACATGATATTCACATACAAATTAATTTAATTCATGTACAAGTTGAATATTCACATTTGTTAAATTTCATTCTTAAGCATCACAACCAAGTCTTGTACAAATTCCACCTACTTAATTGAGGATATATCCCTTCATCTGGCTTACACAGCTCCATCTTTACTGATCCTTGCATACACTGTATTTTCCACACACTCACTTCAGTAAAACTAGAGCAATAGCCTACGAGAAGAGGTCAATCCACAAGGCATCGAGTCCTTTCCTACTTTTTTCCTAAATTAAAGATCTTTCCTTGTTGAGATAAGTAAAAAGTGCACAGAGATCATAAATCACAAACACTTTTGCGAGGATAGCTAAAGGGAAAAAGTCTTTACTTCTTTTTCACTAGAATTCACTACTCCACAAGACAAATGAGAATTGGCTTCACGGTCCTGTAAGCAGCCAAGCCTGGATAAGGTCTGTCCTTCCAGCCTAGAAAAACAACATTGCCAGTTCATGAAAACAAACTTGCTTTAGCAGAAGAGTTTTGGGTCACATCCAGTTCTCCAAGTGAGTGGGCTGGTCCTATCACACTGTTCCACCCAGTTCTTCACTACTTCATGTGCCTGTCAATATCTGAAGTTAAAAATAAATTAAAAAAAAAAATAATTCTTACATTTCTTCCTCCAATAAAAAGGGCACTAGGAATTCTAAACTAATGCTTTCACTTTGAAATGCTATTTAAAAAAAAATTGTATACTAAGGTCAGGGACACAAACAGCTCGTGCTTTTGTCAAAAGGGAACCTTCTTTGTGCTGCAATAATGGATCACACGACAGCTGCCTGCCTGACATTACATATAATGGTCTTCGCTACTCAGTTAGTCCTATGAAAAGCTGTCCCTAAATAAACAAGAATTCTGAAGGAGTTAAAATAGAGCTAACGCTGCCTGATGGTACTTAATGAGTACAGAACTCCTTCAAGCGATTTTTTTTTTTACAGCTTCTTTTAATGTTTGGTTGACACGTAAATAAAAACTCTGAAGAGGTCAGCATACATTTCTGAGATGTTCCTACAGGAAAACTAGTTTCACTTTTCCCACTGGGACTGGTAAAGCCTCTAAAATTAGAGCTTGCCACACCAGAAAATCAGAAAAGTTCAAAAGAAGCTCCCACAGGATCACTTAAAAGACTTTAACGAAAGAATTCGGAATTACATCCTACTCGCCAAGCCTGCCTGCTGCTCAGCGTATATAGATCTGCTGCAGTGCTGGGAGGGCTAACAATGCAGTCAGTCACACTGAAGAACCCATCCATCAATACACAGTGGCTTCCGATACGTTCAAGGGCAATTAAAAAAAATAAATCTCTTTTCAAGAATGCAGCGGAAACAAGAAAACAAAGCAAGAACAAGTAAAGGCAGCTCTACCTCGCACACAGGAGAACAAATGAGTTTCAGATACGGCGTGTTCCCATGGTATTTAATGCCTGTGATCGGCCGCTCCTTCTGTGAGCGCTAGTGAAGCCTTTTAATGAGACCTGAACTTCCCAGAGAAAGGTGATGTTACCTAACAGCCTGTAAGCAGCCTTGGCAAGCCTCACAAAAACCCAGACAGAGACAGAGCATCTCTTCCTGCTTTTACTTACTCCTGTAAGTAAAGACAGAACTTTTCAAGTCTAAGGAGGTAGTTTTGTCATTCATTTGAGTTTGCATAAGCAAAAGAAACCTCACTAAGCAGCAGGCTGACACAGCTTGTATTAACGGAGCCTCTGCTAAATCAGGAACTTCTCCAGCAATAAAAAGTGATGCGTGCCCATACAAGCTGTGCTTAAGTCAGTAAGTGGAGTTTCTCTGCCTTCCTCAAACTAAAGGGGAAAGAAGGAACCTTGCCCTGGGTATAACATATGAGACACTGCCTGGCGACCTCTGACAGCTTGCCACTCAACTTCAGCGCTCTCACAACCTCCAGCCCAGCAGCTACTCTCACTTGCTTGCACATCATCACTGCTGTCTACCTTGCTACCTTCAACTTCAGAACCTTCATAGAATCCTTCAAAAAACAAAGTACAACTGTCACCTCCAGTTTTTGAAAGGGAACTAGGACACTAGGCCCACAGCCTGTTACAAGCACAGGAATGCCCTCAGTGGCCATTCATGAAGGAGTCACCTAGAGGATCTGGTGCCACTTACTCAGGGATGCTGGTAGCTGAACACAAACTGAACCCTGGCTTCCACAGCCTGGACAAGCTGCTCCCCACCACCAAACCACCTTTCCCCTTCAGATAATAAGTGGCAAACACCTTTTGCCCTGAAGCAGTTGATTTTTCTCCAGGTTGTTCTGAGGGACAGATGGAGTCCTGGGCAGCCACTTCTCTACAACACAGGCATGCAGTCTCTCTTGCAACTGCGTCCATCACTCGTGTCCATGAACAGCAATCTGCAGCCATGAGTTCTACAATCTATCACTATCAGTTCTGGATTTGTGCTTAATTTAACAACGCAAAGGAAAACATTCAAACCACCTCATTTCAGTGCTACTCAGTATACTTGACTGCTATGTTCCTGAAGAGAGAAACACGCTGCTTTTGTATGTGCATTAGCAAATCACTACAAATCAGCATTTTTAATTCTGGCTCTCTGAAGACTGAACAAGTGTGGGTTCCTCCTACTGACTAAGTACTGTGCTGCTGGCACTTCTGGAACTGTCGATGAACAGCAGGCAGGCTTGAAAACAGCAAGCAATCACAGATTCTTTTTTTAAACTCTTAAAACAGGCTCCCCGCAAGATGGCTCAGGTCTCCTGCCCCTTAGCTGAGCACCCTGTTTGGTTCTGCAGGGAAGAAAGACACCGGTCGGCTCCCTTTGCTGCCACAGAGCATTCCTTCTCTGCCTGTCTCACTGCCATACCCGCCAGCCACCACCAGCCACCATCCCCCTGGCCATCCCCCAGGAGAGCACAGGCAGGCCAGCCTCCTGTCCCAGTGCTTTTGTCCCTTCACACAGCAGATGAAATGGTCCCTTCTGATCCCATAGTTTACAGTATCAGGGCTTCTTTCTTGTCCAGAAGCCCATGTTGACCCAGAGCCTTGGCGGCCAGACTGCCAAGCTCTCCCTCATGCCCAGCCTCGGCAGGTGCCACAGGTGGAAGTCGGACCCACACACTGCACTGTGCCATCACCTTGCTGCTCTTTCTCAAGTGCTTTCTTCAGTCTTTTTTTTCTTCTATTCCCACCACAACTTCCTGTCACAGTAAAGCCTCTTTCCAAGAGTTTCTGACTGCAAAGTAAAGAAACCAAGATGAAACCCAGAAGACTCAGAGGATAGGGAGAGCATTGCATTTAAAAACATGTATTTGGCAAGAAATACAGGCAGGATGGGTTTTAATTGATTTGGGAAGGATGCAGGAGACTAGAACATGTTTTACTGTGGATAAACCAAGACCTGAAGCAAAAATCCTCCCAGCCACAAACCACACCCTGAAATTAAAGTTCTTCTCCTTGCAACATCAAATTTGTAACCGCACTGTCAGCCTCACCTTGAATTACCTGCACGCAGGTCGTACACTGAGCTGAAGTTTGGTAAATCTCTAGGTATCAGTAGAAGTCATACCACCCACAAGCTGTCTGAACTGGCACATATGCTACCTATACCATGAGGGGAAACACATTATTGTTACAGGGGTTTTAATTACTCTTCTTAGCTTTAACTTTCTACATTCAAGGATGTTAATCTAGTAAAGGTTACAAATTCATGAAGGCAAACGCTTGACATCTTGAAGACATCAATGAAAATAACCTTAGTTATATCTGACTTCAAAACACCATGTAAAGCAATTATCACTTCTGTTTGCTATCAGTAAATGCTTTAATCTCTTTTCCAGTAACATCAGAAATACAAGTGATTAAATAGTACATTTACATTAAAAATTATGTACAAACAATGAAAATGGTGCTAGAAGAACACGTTGAGTAACTACTATATACAGCTGGAAAAAAAAGGCAGCAAGAGAAACGTTTTACTTTCAATACTCCTTTTTCCCCAGTCTGATGATTACTGTGCCTAATCTGACCTTTTCATACAAAATAATGTATTTCCCTGGAACTTCCATCAGGGGAAGACTTCTTGCCACTTCAGTAATAAAGATGCAAAAAGGATGCTGAATGACTGACAGGCCATTCAAGCAGCCACCAAAAGGCACAAAGTCTTGTTTTTCTGTAACCACTTTCCATTCTTTACCAAGAGAAGGTTAAGAAATATAGAATGAGTATTAGACTCTGCTCATGTAAATATATTTTGATAACTTTCACATGCTAAAAACATACGACCGGCTTGCAGTCAGACCCGCCTGACTTTTTCCTTTTTCTCAAATGAAGGCAAAGAGTTGGGGGGCAGAGGACAAGGTAAAGCTACAACCACAGCAGCCAGTCTTCCGTGGCAGAGGCAGAGAGGAGAAACTCCCAGGGGGCACACTTAAAAGCCAGCCTATCTTCCAAGATGATTCAGTCATTTAATTTCCTCTTTTCACACAAACGCCAAGAAACAACATGTTGGTTCTGCCCTGGTGGATAACAACTTTTGAGCTAAACCCCCTAGAATTGCCTCTTCAACAGAGAGGACACTTGTTGCATTAAAAGCAGTGCGATGACATTTTGAAGCCCAATATAAGAGTCCGCCTGGCACAGTTTCGTACCACCAAGGGAGTTACTTCACTGGAAGGTCGCTGTCCTGGCTCTCATTAACAGGCTCGTCACCCAGCGCACTCCCAAGGGCATGCATTAATAAATCAGATCCATCCCTCTCACGCGCATTCAATCCCCACTGCAGCACAACACCTCCTGCTCCAAGGGGATTGAACACTGCGGTCAGGGTAACCAAACTCACCTTCCTCACAGCTGCACAGGCACACGCAGAACCGCAAATGAAAAGGCCACTTCTCTCAGTGACATCCTCACTTTAAATAATAAAACAGGGAGAGCCTTCAGGAGAAGGCAAGTATACCTAGTACAAGAAAGGGAAAGAAAGCCTTTGAGAGGAAAAAAAGAAATACATTGGCATGGTGTGGAAGATAAAAACAGAAAAGGGAAAAAGTAAATAAACAGCAGATCAGCCTTTTAGAAAAAAAAAAATCATGAAATCTGAGCACTTGACCAGCAGTCTACGTGGAAGTTTCTTTTAGGTTAAATTCTGTGGTAAAAAATATTGTGAGAACTTTGAAACAGCAAAGACCTTTAAAATCTGACCCTTGTGAGAGTGCTCATACAAGCTAATAAAGAAACATATTCACGTGCAAAGCATTTTTTCTACAGTATCCTACTCCCACTGCATAGTTTCATATTCAGATATTTCAGAAATTAAATCCTCTTAAACAGTTACTCTGATTCACTGGCAATTTGTGGAAACTCAGCAAGTTGCAGAATGCTAACTTAACTCCAACTCCACCTGCTATAAAACCACATTGACAGAAAACTAATTATTCAATGCACTTTGCCACTATTCCTTACTCATGTAAACACGCGCTCTTACTGCTAATGATAATGCTTAATGGTGATGAGTGGGAAGATGGTCTACAAGATAATCTTCTGAGTTTCCTGCTTAAAGGAGGCTAAACACTACACAAGCTCCTAATTAAAATTTTTGCTCAGAGAATTGTAAAAACATGCTAAAGAGAAATGTTACATTTAATGAAGTAAAACATGGGGGGGGGGGGGGGGGGGTAAGCATACAGCTCCATCTTGCAGAGAAAAAAAACTCCCTCTGTGTTGCCTGCACCAGTCTTCTTCAGCAAATTAGAAAAGAGCTTTTAAATTTTATGTGGACAAGGATACACGGTTATGTGTCGCTAGTTTACTGGGCTACCCAGAGTCATGCAGGGGAACGCTTCCACCCCAGTGAGCACACTGGTCATGAATAACCCCACCAGCACACGCTGGTCTGCTGCTCTCAACCTAAGCCAGGGATGCCACGGGCTGAATTGCTTGCGAGGCTGACACCTAGGAAGCTGTAAATCAGCACAAGTATTTAGACCTGCTTCACGCAGGCTGCAAAGGATTTAAGACCTTGTCAAACACGCATGCTTGTGAGCATATCACTCACTGCACACGTCTATCACCATCTCCTACCTAGAGACTAAATGAAGAAGGAGCTCCCAATTGGCACAAGCCTCTCCCCAGCTATCCCACAGGGTTTTGTTTTTTTTTTTTTTCAAAGCAGGAGCATCAACAGTTGCATGTTATCCCTCTATACCTGAAAAATGCATTTCAGTAACAGAGGCCAGTGTGGTGCAGCTCCATCAAACAGCCTAAGCCACCTCAGCTGCCCATGCACATGTCCCTGAGCTGATCCCTGATGAAGAAGCAAGAGAAAACAAGAGACAATGAAGGAGTTCCAAGTCACAGCACCTTTTTACTCAGCAGATTAGGAACTACACGTGAAGTCATGGCTCTTCAGCAGCCAGACTTCACCACACTGGGCCACCACCCAGCTCTGTTCAGCTGCACAAGTGGGCCAACAGCTGTATCCTACCAGTAATCTGTTACCAAGAATTTCATTCTCAAGAATGAGATCACTCCATTATTAATATTTTTTTTTCAAATGCGCAAGCACAGAATGGGGGTAACAAAACAGATTTCTTCTCCCCATCATAATTTCCACATCTATTGATAATTTTTAGATAGCACCAAATTCTGTTCTATTTCAAAATTTCACCTCCTGCAAAGAGGGTTCAGAATTGAGTAAGACAAGTGTCTCCTGAAAATCAGCATAAGTGCATGTACAGCAACACCTGTTAAGAAAAACGTTGATTTGAGATTCTGCCATAGAAAAACAAACAGAAGAAGACAACAATGCTGAAGAAATTACTAGTGGTGCTCAACAAAACTCAGAAAAGACACCAAAATAACCAGAAAAAAAAAAATCAGGGGTGCAGAATTAGATAAAGAGAAATTAGAGACTACTTATTTTTAAAGTTCTCATAACAGAGAATATCAAAAAATACTTTTTCATTGGCTGCCTACACTACTGCTCAAGAGTATCTATGCCTAAAATGGAAGTCCTCAGTTACAAGTGTGCATTTTCGCAGGATCACAGAAAGCAAGGCTATGGGCAACCCAGGGCTGGGGCAGCATGCTGGGGAGCACAGCAAAAAGAATTTGTTCTTCCTCACTCCTCTGCCCTCTTCCTCCAGCTACCCCACTTCTCAAGTCTGCTGAACTTGCAACATCCTAGTTAGCCTTAATACTTATTTAGGAGTCAAAACATAATACATTTCTCATCCCATGGCATTTGAAATATTCCACTAAATTCAAATAATTATTCCTGGGAGAGAAAAAAATAAGATCAACTAAAAAAAAAACCCAAAGCCAAAAAAACCCCTCATTACCACCTCATAACAGCTAAATCCACAAATATCTAATACTAAAATAAAGCTACACCTGCTGTTTCAGAATTGAAAAATTAAGTTCAGAGGCGACAGTGACATCTACACTGCAACCACCACTCATTAGAGGAGCATGCTGTTCGTAATTCTTGTGGGAAGTATTTCTGCTTCACATCCAACTGGTAGACTTCAATTTTTAAGAAAAATAAGCAGCGTTCAAAGTTCATATCCAGAATTAAAGCAATAAGCATACTTATTGTAATAATACTACTACAAACAAGACTTAAAAGAATAAGTGCCGCCCCTGTCCCCTTCACGTACTGTACAAGAAAGAGAGATTTTGAATAGGTGAAGCGTTGAGTAGGTGAAGACCCCTTGGGAACGTGACAGCTTCCTGCCCTACCTCAAACACCACCATATGAAGGCCAGGATTGTATCTGGTCAAAGAAAACACAGATAGGACAGTAAGGCTGTTAGTCATTTGAAGACCCTGAGTATCAGTATACCAGCACCACAAAACAATCCCTTCCTCTACTTTCTCCCCTGCTTCTTTTTGAAAATTAATAAAATTACAAGTTCTGTTTAGCCTTTGCCTTTCTTGCCATCACTACGCTTCTATTCTAGCCAAAGTTTGGCTTGAGAAACTTAGCTTATCTGGCTGCTGTCAGAGAGGAACTACGTACATTTAGTGCTGTGAGGACAGAGGGAAACCTTTTCAGTAGTACCTACATGACTTCACCTCTTATATTCTAATTTCAAAGGAAACCAGAATGGGTGAACTATTTTCCAGCCCAAGCAGAAATGCTGGACCTTGTAGGGCTAAGTCTGCCGGGCATATTGGAAATCTCTACCCTAAAGACATAAGCTCAGAGGTTTAAATAGCACCAAAACAGAGTAAGAAGATAATTAGAAAGGCTCAGTTTTCAAGTGGAAGCACTAAGGTGCTTATTCAGTATTTGCGACTGCACCCAGCTAAATATGCAAACGGTAACAAAACCTGTGATGACAACTGAATTAGAAGGAACTCCATCTCCCTCTATGCAGCATAAACAACCAAAGCTCCTTTGGTCACAGCTACATAGACAGCAAAACATACTGTGAATAAAGTTCCTCCAGGCTTGAGGACCTGCGTGTTCTCAGGAAAGCCACTCTACCCATGCACTTGCAACCCTGGCACAGACGCAAGCATCATCTCAGCTGACGTACCCTCAACTGGACACAAAACACCCCTGACCCTGCCTAAATCCCTCCACAGCAGAGCCCCACAGAAGGTGCTGGGATCACTTCTGAGCTCAAGCACGTCTCCCAGAGGGGTTTTCCAGGCACTGGCTGGAGGCATTTCATTGCAGATGTTAGTACCGCTTTCAGACAGTCCCCATGCAGCCCTCAAGAGGAGGAGCTCACACTGACAGGTCTCACCTGACTCCTAGGTCTTTGTCCCAGTGGAAAACAAACAGCCTGAAGCCATTTAAAAACAGCAGAAGAGAATGAAAAGGATACAGCATATAGAATGTTAGTTACTTTAACATGCCACCTTTTTTCCCTAAAAAGCAAGAGTGGTGAAGTGCCAAGCAGATGGATGTTGTGGCCACTAGAGCAGTGGGCACACAGAAATGTAAATGCAAAACTTGGTCAATGCAGATAGAGGAAGCAAAGGAAGCAAGGAAATCGGCAAGAAATAGGAACAGGAGTCTCTCCCTCTGTTTCTCTCTCTCTCGAGTCATATCACAGCCTGGCATGGGCTAGAAAGGACCTTTAAAAATCACTTAGTCCAAGCCTCATGCCGTGGGCAGGAGCATCAGAGGGGAAAAAAATAAAAGAGAGAGTAACCTGAACTCCATCTTCTGCTGTTAGCAAGAGAAGAGCATACTGCGATAAAAAACAGGACAGTGTTTACACAGCAAGAAAAACATTAAATGCTTAAGTAAACACAAATGCACCAAAAATCATATTAATTCATAAATGTGTTCATCCAACTTTGAAGAACATTTGTAGATCCAATACTGCATTAACGTTTTTAGTGATGCAGCAAAACCACTTGAAGAATGAAGCAAATCCAGCACAGTCCCTCTTTGCTATTAACATGTTTATTCATGAGCTCCCAGGTCAGCACTGCAACACGTTATTCATGGATGCGGATGGCTGGCAGGAGCAAACCAGTATGCGATCATGACTCGCTTCTGGTGATAAGGGAGCAAAAATAAGTGATTCTCCACTCTTTGCAAAAAATGGAGCCAGGTTAGCAAAGCCAGTGATTGAAGAAACACCATCCCACCCAGACACAGTTGTTTAACAAAGATATTCTGATTTATTCTTCTATAAAATACTAGTCTCAACTAAAGAGAATTTGCACGTACAGCATGTGCCAGCCGTGTAGACAGTACTTGTAGAAAACACAGCTCAACTGCAAATCACGCTGCTGCCACACAGCAACGTTCAGGCTACTTTAAACAAATTGGAGAAAGCTTTGTCACTGAGCCAATACGTGCAGGTTGCTGGCACGACAAGGGGGAGCAGAACTCCTACCCATCTGGGGCAAACGAGGCAGCCCAGAGGCGCTGGGAAACAGCAGCAGCAGGAGAGTCACTGCACTAGAACTCCACTGCCCAGACCCAGATGACCTTTCTGCCGCTGGACTTGTCCCAGCAAAGCCCCTCTGGAGGCTCAGCGTAGGAACGCTTCCCAGGGAAGCTCTGCTGCCCAATGATGGATCGGATCCCCAGAGCAGGAGAAGGTGGGACTGTGTTAAAGCAGGATATTTGCTTAGATCCAGCCATCCCATTCGCTCAGGCTTTCTGCACTATGTGGTGAGGATGCACACCCTGACACTACCCTGAGGACCTGCAACATTTACTAGAAATGCAGTGTGTTTGATTAAAATATGAATTGCCAGCTGAAATTTAGAATTCAAAATGGGAAAAAAAAAATTGACTAAAGGAACTGGAAATGGTTTTCCAGCCCAGCACAGGTAAAGTCTATCAAAGCAGGATTCCTTGATCATCACCAAAATCACTTCAGGTCATACTTACTCCTCAACTGAGTAGGAAGAGCCCAACAAGCAGGAACAACCATCAACAGCTCCAACACATAACTTGAAAGCTAAACCCACAAAGTGAGCCAATGTCATCTCTGCTGCGCCTGAACTTCACCGTTACTCCAGAAACCTGACTGGGCAGCTGCCAGCCCCAACTCCAGCTGCAACAAACCAGAAGTGTAATCACAAAAGCTCAGACCAGTCTTTCCATTCCCCACCCTGCAGCAGAACAAATCCAAATAAGCCTGGGTTTGTTGCTGTAGAAAACTAATTTTTCATCACAAGGGAGTTGTGATCACACTGAGCGATAAACAGCAAATAAGCTGCACCTTCTCCAAGAAGGCCAATGAGACTCAAATACGAACACGTTTAGTCTGACAGTACAGGATTTCTTCAATGAAAGTGCTCCAAATCGGCTGCTTTTATCACCCTCAGCTGAAAGAGAACGCAAGAGAACACTGTGAAACACGGCATTTGCTGTGGGAGACAGCAGGCTCAGGTCAGACAGAAGCATCATTTTTAGGCTCTGGCAACTGTAAAAGGAACACAAAGGGCAATTACCTGCCAAAGCCCTTTAAACACCGCGCCGTTTCACTCATAAGCAGGTTCTGCACCAGCCCAAGGCCATATCCCATAATGAAAATTATGACTGACTATTTTCACTGCTTATTTAACATGAATAACTGCAGCGATAACTTCTCAAAGTCTAGGAATGCCAGCAAAAACAGACTGCATCCTTTGACTACACAGGTACCAAAGCGTGGATTTTAGGTCAGCCTTCAAGATGATAAAAACACAAGTATGAAGACAGGAAAGGAGCACAAAAAATATGCTGCGCACTTAGTGATTTGCTCACAGGGCTGGTGTATGAAGCAAAGCCAGTCCTTGCGCACACAACAAAAGAAACACGCAGCACAAGTCAGAATCCAGTTCCCTGTGAGATGCACTCTGCTTTAGGGGCTACAAACCCTAGAAATGCTCCCTTTAAGCACGCGGAACATGCCATCATTACTCAATTCCAAAAGAGCTTTGCCTCCAACTTTAACAACTCCAGACTTCACCCGGGGAGCAGCCCGGGAGGCCCAAAACCCCGGCTGCTGTTCCAGAGACTTGCAAATACCTTAGTTCAGGGAAAATCATAAGGAAGCCACCTTCTCTCTGCCTAAGCGCTAACAACACCAACTGTTGCAATCACTTTATTTGCAGCGACGAGAAATATTCCAAGCGCTTGCTGACACACACGAAGCTAAAGAGAAATTAAATGGTATTTTCGTGCCACAAAGTGCAGGGAGAGAGCCCAGGGCTCAGCCGAGTCACAAAATAAGGGCTGCAAATCCCTTTCTCCCCTCAAATTCTGTATTTGGGGTCTATATATGACCCCAAACTCCTAGGACACGGAGACGCAGCCAGAATCAGAGACGGTGATAGCGACAGAAGGCACTGAGGAATCCCAGAAGGGATGTTTCCCGCAGCGCCTCCCGCACCTCGGGACCGGGCCGGCGCTAGGACCACGGAGCCCCCACACCTGAATCCGGCCGGGACGACAGAGGGTCGGCGCTAGGACCGCGGAGCCCCCGCACCTGAGTCCAACTGGGACGAGGCAGGGTCGGCGCTAGGACCGCGCACCTACCGCCCCCAGCCCGGGGTCGCGCTAAGACCGCGGAGCCCCGCACCCGAGCCCGGAGTCGGCGCTAGGACCGTGAAGTTCCCACACCTGAGTCCTGCCGGGACGAGGTGGAGTCGGCGCAAGGACCGCGGAGCCCCCGCACTTAAGTCCTGCCGGGCCGAGATGGGGTCGGCGCAAGGAGCGCGCAGCCCCGCATACGAGCTCGGAGTCGGCGTTAGGACCGCGGAGCCCCGCGCCTCCCGCACCCGCGGTCGGCGCTAGGACCGCGCAGCCCCGCACGCGCGCCCGGGTCCGGCGCTAGGACCGCGGCACTTACGTCGTCGAAGAGGGACCCCACGTTGGCGGTGACGAGCAGCACGGCGGCGGCCGCGGGCCCCTTCCCCGCCATGGCGCCGGGCGGGCGGAAGCGGCGGCGCTGCGGGGAGCTGCGGCGAGGGCTCGGGGCAGCCCGCGGGCATCCGCGCCCCGGCGGCGCTCAGCGCCGGCGCTGCTGCTGCTGCCGCCGCTGGTGCTGCCGCCGGCGGGGGCTGCGGCGCATGGCAGGGCGGCGGGGTCGGACGGGGAGCGCCGGGCGCCGCCGCTGCTGCTCTTGCTGCCGCTGCCGCCGCGCCGGGATCGGGCGGCGCGGGGCGGGCGGGGCGGGGCGTGACGTCACAGGCAGCCGCGGCTCTTAAAGGGGCAGCGCCGCCCCCGGGCAGTGGGTGGTGGGGCACAGTATGGTAGTGTATGGCATGGTATGGCATGGCATGGCACGGCATGGCAAGGCATGGTATGTTATGGCGTGGCATGGTATGGAATGGTGTAGAATGGTATGGTATGGAATGATATGGAATGGCATGTTATTGCATGGCGTGGTATGGTATGGTATGGTATGGTATGGTATGGTATGGTATGGTATGGTATGGTATGGTATGGTATGGTATGGTATGGTATGGTATGGTATGGTATGGTGTGGTGTGGAATGGAGTGGTATGGTATGGAGTGGTATGGTGTGGTATGGTATGGTGTGGTGTGGTATGGTATGGTGTGGTATGGTGTGGTATGGTGTGGTATGGTATGGTGTGGTATGGTGTGGTATGGTGTGGTATGGTGTGGTGTGGTGTGGTATGGTATGGTGTGGTGTGGTATGGTGTGGTGTGGTATGGTATGGTGTGGTATGGTATGGTGTGGTGTGGTATGGTATGGTGTGGTGTGGTATGGTGTGGTATGGTATGGTGTGGTATGGTATGGTGTGGTATGGTGTGGTATGGTATGGTGTGGTGTGGTATGGTGTGGTGTGGTATGGTGTGGTATGGTATGGTGTGGTATGGTGTGGTATGGTATGGTGTGGTATGGTATGGTATGGTGTGGTGTGGTATGGTATGGTGTGGTATGGTGTGGTGTGGTATGGTGTGGTGTGGTATGGTGTGGTATGGTATGGTGTGGTATGGTATGGTGTGGTGTGGTATGGTATGGTGTGGTATGGTGTGGTGTGGTATGGTGTGGTGTGGTATGGTGTGGTATGGTATGGTGTGGTATGGTATGGTGTGGTGTGGTATGGTATGGTGTGGTATGGTGTGGTGTGGTATGGTGTGGTGTGGTATGGTATGGTATGGTGTGGTATGGAGTGTTATGGTATAATATGGTATGGTATGGAGTGGTATGGTATGGAGTGGTGTGGTATGGTGTGGTGTGGAATGGAGTGGTATGGTATGGTATGGTATGGTATGGTATGGTATGGTATGGTATGGTATGGTATGGTATGGTATGGTATGGTATGGTATGGTATGGTATGGTATGGTATGGTATGGTATGGTATGGTATGGTATGGTATGGTACAGCAAAGCATTGCATGGTATGGCATGGCATGGCATCCCATATAGCATCCCACGGCACAGCATGGCACATTATGGCATGGCACGGCATGGCATGGCACATCAGGACATGGCACGGCACAGCACGGCGTTACACATCATGGCATTGTATGGCACGGCATGGCATCCCATATAGAATCCTATGGTACAGCATGGCATAGTATGTATGGCATGACATCTCATGACACTGCATGGCATGACATGCCCTAGCGCAGCATTGCATATGACATGGAATGGCACGGCATCCCCTGGCATGGCATTACATTAGTGCCATGGCATGGCGTTACTCACCATAACATGGCACAGGACACCATGGCAACCCATAGAGCATCCTATGGCATAGCCCACGAGTGACTCGAATGGAACCCAAAACATCTCCCAGGACAGCACAGCGAGTTTCCTCTGAGGCTGTGTACACCTGGATGGGTTTGGCCAATGCACGTTGCTACCACCAGAGTGAAAAACCCCACTGCACTGCTCCATCATAACGAATGGGAGATAAGACAGTTATTAGTGATACTAAACAAAGTGCTGTTTGCCCCAGCAGTATCTAAACCAGAGGAGGAGGCTGAGATGGCCCCTAGAGAGCCTAGGAGTGCACCGAAGTAATCTTCAGCTTACAAAAATATTCATTGTGAAAGGAATCTTTTCAATAACTTTGCCTAAGAAACCACAGCACTGATAAATCGTCCTTTGCTGAGCTGTGTGAAATATCTAGGTCCTCAGATTATCTATATTTTGTGGCTGATTAGTAACAGGAACAAAATGTGCAGAAGCTCATGTTACAAGGCTTGCAGAGGTCTCGCTAAAGTTTCAGCACAGGGGAATCTGTTGTCCAAACAACACATAAATGTTATGGACAGAGAGTCATTGAGCAGAGCAAGGAAAATAGGAAAACTGACCTAGATTCATAAGCAACTGCACAAACACAGAAAACAGAGGGGGAATCAAAATGTAGGGGCAGATCTGGGGGTACTCTGGCAGAAAGCGTGATGATGAAGGGTGTCCAACACACACTGTAGCAGAGGTGAGAATGGAAATCACCAAAGACTGAATCATCCATCACATGGAGTAGGAAGACATCACACTGAACTGTAAAGCTTGGCCAGAGAAAAGTGTGCTTCTGTCAGAGAAATAAAATGATTTCTGCTACTCCTCATCAGAATATTATTTCTCCTTAGCTCTTGTTTCTGACTCTCTGGGGAGAGGTGTCTGATGGGCAGCAAATAATCATGTAAGGCTCCAAAACACAAGGCAAGGAAAATGTTTATCCAGAAATTATTATATTTTGCATTGTAGTCAACAAAGTGTGCTTATGGTCAGTTAACAAGTCTCTCCCAGATTAAAGGTTCATCACGTGAATGAGCTCATCTAATATTTGGACTCGATGATCGTAGAATCATAGAATCACCAAGTTGGAAGAGACCCACCGGGTCATCGAGTCCAACCATTCCTATCAGTTACTAAATCATGTCCCTCAGCACCTCATCCACCCGTCTTTTAAACACCTCCAGGGAAGGTGACTCAACCACCTCCCTGGGCAGCCTCTGCCAGTGCCCAATGACCCTTTCCGTGAAAAATTTTTTTCCTAATGTCCAGCCTGAATCTCCCCTGGCGGCATTTGAGGCCATTGCCTCTCATCCTGTCCCCTGTCACTTGGAAGAAGAGGCCAGCTCCCTCCTCTCCACAACCTCCTTTCAGGTAGTTATAGAGAGCAATGAGGTCTCCCCTCAGCCTCCTCCTCTCCAGGCTAAACACCCCCAGCTCTCTCAGCCGCTCCTCATAAGGCCTGTTCTCCAGCCCCCTCACCAGCTTTGTCGCCCTTCTCTGGACTCGCTCCAGTGGGATCCAGTGGGTCCTTTCCAACCTCGTGATTCTATGATTCTATGATCTGCTCATGCTTGTAGCGAATGAGATTTCCCGTGTGGCAGGAAAATAGTTTCTATGCCAGAGTCAAGTCCTACTGACCCGGGGAAGCACTGACGTCACCATCCTGTGGTGCTGTTTCAGGTATGATAGTGGTGTTAGTACACCTACAGGTAGACATGGGTGAATGCGTGGGCTACACCAGCCTGCAAGAGGAGACAGTCACTTCCAGTGACACTGAGATTCAGGAGTCCTGTAAAGGCTCTTCTTTGTGACAACCTTTCTCAGGGAGGCACACAAGTGAAATGATGAAAGCTCTGCTAAGATTGTCACCGCTGGCCTTCTTTGTTAGATGGTACAAATCAAATACAAAATTAGGTAACAAATAATGACCTGAAGTTGTCAAAGAATCATAGAATTATGAATGGTTTGGATTGGAAGGGACCTTGAAGATCATCCAGTCCAACCCCCTGCCGTGGGGACCTCCCACTCGATCAGGTTGCTCAAAGCCTCATTCCCCCTAGACTCCAGCACCTCCAGGGACGGGGCAGCCGCAGCCACACTTGTCCTCTGGATAATTTCTTCTAAGGTTTTTTTTGTAACTCCCAAGACAATTATGGCATAAAGTTACACTGCAGACACCATGATCTTACCTGGATGCAACCATCAGATATATCAAAGATGAGCTGATCAAACATACTGTCCTGATATATCTTGACATGTTCACACACAGGAGAAAAGAAAAAAAAGAGAGAGAGAGAGAGGGGGAGAGAGAGTTAAAAAAAAAAGCATTTACTACTGTGTTTTTGGCACACAAATCTTACAAATCTCAGCCCACAGTGATTACATCAAAGTCAGGATATGCTGGAGGAAGCTGTGTCGAATTACACCCAGCTGGAAAGGGATCCTGAGCCATATGGCATCCAGGTGAAAAGTTTGGCAGTGCTCAGGAACAGGAAACAAGACTAGGAAGTGGCTGCAGACCACTAGAAGTTACTTGTACAGAACCCAGGCAGCGATCACTGGGCTACAATGTCCATGGACTTAGCCAATTTCTTTGCTAGAGGAAGTACTACAGCACGAAAATGTCGCAACTGCATAAAAGTGAAATGATGACCAGCTGCTGAGTGAGCTGAATACTATGCCTTTTTCCAGGAAAGGAGTGGATAAAACCTGAGAAAGCAGGAATGTAAAATATATCAGAGTATAAAAAGCATTTTCAAAGGAATTCCTGAGCACTGACTCGTCCAGTAATAGGTTATAATAGAAGCTGTTTTGAAAAGCAAGACTTTCTGAATGCTATGCAAGGCATAATGATATCTCAGACGTATGGATGCCAAGCAGAACACTCAGCACCACCAAAGAAAAGCAAAGCAGATGGGAACCAGCCCGGTGCAGAGCACACAGCCTTCCCTCTTGCTGTGGACCCTTGCTCAAGAATGGCTGCTCAGCTCCCGTGAGTGAATCAGGGCAGCGTCTCTGCACGTGCTGAACTCAGACCTTACTGTTCCAGGTGAGGGATCCGAACTGCAGCCAGGTTTGTGCTGTTTTCTCCAGGGTCAGAATTCACTCCCATCAAAGGGCAACATCCAATCAGTAATAACGGTTTCCAATTAAAAAAAGCAAGGAATGATTGAAGGAGTACTTCCATGCTCAGTTGCAGAAGCCCGGTACAAATACTGGTGGAAGACGCACATCAGCAGCCACTATGTCAAGCAGAGGAGATAGAGAGGGGACATAAGCTAAGTTTGCAAAGGTAAATGGAGCAGAGCTGATACTTGCTAAATTCAGATGGAGTAAGATCTATACCTGTGCTATGTGAAAAAAACCCAAACTGTAAGTGCTTAGTTTTGCCTCAGATATTGCAATGGAGAACTTGCAGAAGGAGGTGTTTTGATATAATGATGGGGAAATACTAGTAAGTATAAAAGTGCCTCTTTGCATCCTATTCAGCGAGTAGGAATTGTAACTGCCACCAGCTGTATCCAAACCAGCGCTGCCTCCAGCTTCAGGGGTTCGCAGCTCTGACTCATGGGCCAAGTCCAGTTGGATGAAGGTCCAAATGCATATCAGATAATTTCTCTTCTTCCTCTGCATAGAGATGGAAAACTGGTGGGTATTGGCCAGAGTTTTTACTGCAGGGAAAGCACCACTACCAGCTACGGTTGTCTAACTTTTTCTGTTACAGCTCCAGGTTTTCCAGCATGTTATAACCCAGACAGTGTAGTCTGAATATTTTCAGTCTTCGTGCCTGCCTTGAATATCAAGTCTGAGCAAGAGAACTCAAGCATCAGGTTAGTTTTTACTAAGTAGCTTTGCCATTACAAGGGAAAAATGGTCTTGCAGCTGAATTTTATGAATAAGCCTGAGGGTCAGATGAGTGCACAACATCACCATCCCCATGAATTTTCATTACACAGCTTGGGAAACAATGTCCCCATCCCCACTTGCATAGATGCCATAGGAAAGTTGTCTTGTAGGTTTGGGTTATTGCATATTTGAGCAAAATTCCAGTATTTTTACAGCTTTTCCTACCAAAGTAAAGCACAAATAAGATAACAAAGAGTTACTTGACATTATTCATTGGCAGCTTTGTAGAGAATGTGATTGAAACTGGTGCGGAGAAGGCATGTGTGGTATCCCAGACCCACCAATGCACCTTCTGAAGAGCACAGACAAACGGGTAAGCAAAGAACAGAGTCATTTGCTGTCAGATGGCAACGGTGGAGCCCATGCAGGCTTAAGGCTCTAAGTGTGGAGGCAGGTAGGCAGTGATGAGAATCAGGACTGGGCACACGTCAAGAATCCAAATCATTCTGGCTTGGTACCTCTTCAGTGTCAACGGCCGGGGTCTGGCTGCAGCTGGCAAGCCTTCAGACAAGGTGCGGTTGGAGATTTTAGGACAGCAGGTTTCAGTGGGGGTTTGGAAGATGCCTGCTGTGGAGGTAGCTACTAGTGAAATTTTGGCTGGAAGCAAATTTGGTTTTTAGCTGAAAAATTATTGCAACCTTCTGCAAACCCTTTGGTCAAGCCAGCTCCCTGGACAACAGACCCAAGAATATTAACGGAAAACAGATTTCCTTTCATTTCTTAGATGAAAACTGACTACCACATTAGGTTATTTTTGCACTCTTGTCCTGCTGCCCTCGGCTTAGGTGTGTGAAACAACCGTGCCTGCTGACAGCCATACCTGCTCCTGTGGCCTCCCCGGCGCTTCAGGTCATCATCTGCACCCTGGTTCAGGCAGAGGAAATACCACATGCTCAGGGTGAGACTGGAGCTGGGAAGCGGGCACGTGGCATGATTAAATGAGGTTGTCACGCGCAGCACTGTGCTGCTGTGTGGCACAGAGATACATATCTTATTGCTTCTTAGGCGTGGAAGCATCTTGGGCACCTACTGCCCTGGCTCCTGGCAAGGCAGGACAGCTGAGCCTGCTAGACGATGTGTCTCTGTCCTGAATAAAATAACATACAGTATGTGGCACAGGGAATTTATTTTTTAAAAGCAGATGTTGTTGTCGGTACCGTGTCGCTGGTCCACTGTCTCCATAAGGTGGCACATCTCATTCCCTGCACATTTCCCCAGGAACATACAGAGCTGTGGATACCAGCGTTTTTTTTGAGGTACTGCAGTGCAGGGACAAACGTTTAGAGCTCCGACTCCCATCGAAGTGGGAAGGGCTCCCCGTCTGTTGTGAAAGGATAGTGGAGGAAGCACTCATATGCTGGTTATGCAATTCCTCTATAATCATATTTGACTTACTTTCATTACTGTCTCAATGGCTTTACTAATTGGCTTATGCATTCATTAGAAAGATCTTTATGAAGAGCTTTTTATACTGGCAGGAAAACAACAAAAAGCCCAAACTATATCAGATTAAAACCTTTAAATGCAATGTAATATTTTGCTGCCTGAAAGCTCTTTTATAACCCTGAGAGTTGGAGTCTGTTCTTTCCAGAGATGGATCTTAGTGGGCTTTGGGAGCCCATCCCAGCATTTGATTAAATAGGACATTTTGTAGTTTCTAGACTGCAAAACACAGCTGGTCTCAGAGTTTTCATTGTCTTTTCTTAGTTCGCACTTTGGAAGTGAGAAAGAGTCACACAAGAGTCACACTTCCTTAATTTATTCTGTTTCTGGAGCCACAGGAACCAGAGGTGGAAAACCTCACATGTGGTACTTGGGTGTCTAATCTGTACTTCAGAGTACAGGTAGCTAATGTAAAATGAAAGCGTGTCAGACCGAGCCCTGCAGATTTTGGAGCACTCTGCTAGCTACATGCCCTTTATTTATTTTGAAGCCATTCGAAATTCTTCTAAACTACTTCTGAACTGGACAGAGCTCCAGTTATATTTCTCAACAGAAACTTATTGCTGTCCATTAATGGGATATTTTATGACTAAAAAGATAAAATTTATGGTCTATAGCTACTGTGATGAGTGTCCAGAAGAAACTTAAGACCTCAGTCTTACAAGTGTGTGAAATCAGTCCAGGTGAGCACTGATCGTCACTCTACGTCCTTTACAGGCTGAGAGTGCCCATTTCTTATGGTGTTCACTTGTACTCCTGTATTTTGTGCTGCTTTACACCATGCAAACTTGGATTCTCAGGAAAGAAACTTCTAGGATACAAAACCCAAATTTCAAAATTCTGAAGTTAGTCATAAATGTTCTTAAAATTATTTGTAGTTTTAAATGTATTCCTGGGTATGTAACATGGTTGGGTTTATGGCAGCCAATCTTCAACTGCAAACAGCTCAACAGGGAGAAACTGTGTAGTAATCCAAGATGTTTGCCTAATAATTATTCTGATGTTTAGATGAGAATATGAGAATACTGGGAGGGTACCACAAAGGCTGTGGGGTCCTTGAGGGGCTGAGGGTGGCAGGGCAGAGCCTTGTGGCTAAGCAGAGAACAGTACTATTATTAACTTTGCATTGAACCAGAGGGAAGCATACTGATTTCCTTAATGGAAATGAAGGGGAAACAGCAAGTACAGGTTTGCATTTGATTTGAGAAAAATTCCTATTGGCTCTGGGGCTGTTGCTGCTGTTATTGCTGCAGAGAGCATCGAAGCTGAGATGACAGCAGTGGCTGAGTTAACTCTCCATACGTTGCATGGCATACTTCAGCACCTGTGTTCTAGCCATGTTCAAAATCCTGTATAACCAAAAATGTCTTTGTAGCTGTTTGGATTTCACCTTTCAGACGAACAATGACTCCTTAATATAAATGACTCTTATGGGGTCTGCAGTATTTGCTTAATTGTGGAGCCTAAATATCTTTCAGCATTCCTAAGGATTGGCCTCATGAGCTGTCTAGAGTTCCCTGTGAGTGTGAAACTCCTGTCTTGATAGCTCCACACCTGCAGTACAGTTTGTATTTAGAGCATTTTGCTGTGATTCTATATGGCTGCGCCTGATCAACTTTAGCATTTACAGCTGCTAGACATTCGAGCTGTTAATAGCTCAGCAAATACATGCTGCGTGTTCTGCCTCTAGAAGATGGCACAGATAAACAATGTGTCCTCTGAGCTGTGAGTGAAGCAACGAGGACAGTTTTGTTCACCACAGATTCCCTGGACCATTGCTTGTTTACAACATGAATCGCTTGCCACTGGCAGGCTTAATGGCTTTGCAGATCTGTGCACAGGTAGTAACTCTGTTTAGCAAGTCTACATGAAATTATGTGCAGATGCTACCCTTTGGTTTCTGTAGGCTTAGCAAGCCAAAGATAGTAAACAATGAGCCAGAGTTACAACTGCCTCTGCACGCTGGCTGTGCTGTTGTTTGCAGTTCCTTTCCAGATGTGGTGCTCAGCTCTGCTGCAGTTACCTCTTGACAAGCAGAAAAGGTGTCTTCACTAGGAAAAGCTTTTCCTCAGTGTTATCACGGTGTTGTTCAAGGAGTGAGCAGGAAGGTGTATTTGTGCAGCCTAGCACTCCCTTCCAAGGAGGAGGCTTCAGTGGTAGCCCTTGCTGAGTACAAACTTGTAAAGCCTCTGGCACTGATAATCATAGAATCTCTAGGTTGGAAAGGACCCACTGGATCATCGAGTCCAACCATTCCTATCAATCACTAAACCATGCCCCTCAGCACCTCATCCACCCATCTTATAAACACCTCCAGGGAAGGTGACTCAACCACCTCCTTGGGCAGCCTCTGCCAGTGCCCAATGACCCTTTCCATGAAAATTTTTTTCCTGATGTCCAGCCTGACACTCCCCTGGCGGCACTTGAGGCCATTGCCTCTCATCCTGTCCCCTGTCACTTGAGAGAAGAGGCCTGGTCCCTCCTCTCCAGAACCTCCCTTCAGAGAGAGCAATAAGGTCTCCCCTCAGCCTCCTCTTCTCCAGGCTAAACAACCCCAGTGCCCTCAGCAGCTCCTCATAAGACTTGTTCTCCAGCTCCTTCACCAGCTTCGTCACTCTTCCGGGACTCGCTCCAGAGCCTCAACATCCTTCTTGTGGCGAGGGGCCCAGAACTGAACACAGGATTCACGAAGCAGTGGAACAACTGTGAGAGGGCACTCTGCTTTGCAGCTGAAGGATGTGTGGGTTTTAGCAGAAGTTAGGAGCCCAGATGTAATTTTTTCAGCCACCAAACCAAGTATTTTCTTTTAACCTTGTGTTTTGTGCAGAGCAGGCAAGCAGCCCCACGGAAAGTGAGCTGGCCCTGAGGCATCACAGAGGGGCGAGAGGTCCCCTCCAGGCCTGCCTAGCCCTGCACCTGGGGAAGGCTTCCCTCCCCAAGGGAGTTTTCCCAGAAGGGCCAGCGCTCCCCGTTACTCTCGGTCGATCAGAAGGGTTTCAACATATCGGTCCTGTTAATCTAAGAGATGCCGGTGTGCAGCAACACCTTTCCTTGCTCAGGGCTGGTGGTCCTGGCACTGGCAAGTGTTAAAGCCAGCCTTGTACCCCAGTTAAAGCAGGAGTTTTTCAGTGGGTCAGCCTCTTAAGCATCTCTCCTTTGCGGGGTGGTGGAGCTCTTCAGCACAAGCGTTCTTGTATGCCTTCATCTGTCGAATAACTGAAGGTGACAGGGCAGCCAAAGGTTAACTTTGTGTCTGAAGAGCAGAGAATGGGACAGTTGCACCCCTATTATTAGAGTCCTCCAACTTGGCCTCAAAATAACTATTTCTACCTACTTTTGAATCCAAACCAATTGTAAGTGCTTAATACCTGTCTTACTTCTGATACAGAAGTAGACAAGTCTAGCTGCTGACAGACTGTGACTATTTGCTGTAATGGTTGCAAACAACATTTTTTATTTAAAATTATTTTACGCTGCCACTTGATCAGAGTTCTTTGATCTGTGACACAGATGAGAAGATTCTTTGTATTTCCCAGAATGGACAGCCCTTACCCCAGAAAGCACTAAATCCAGTGACAGTCAATGCTATGCACTGAAAAAAACCCTCAAAAAAAAAAAAATGAAATGCAGTCATTGAATTTGTTACTCAAAAATATTTCCAGGTGCACCATTATGTTTTGCAGTGTGCCTGAAACAGTTTTAGTGTTGCTGATCTCATGTTTATGTAGCAAGGAAGATTTACAGAAAAGACAGTGTGCACTTACTCAGTGAGTATGATGTGATTTATTTTATGCTAAGCATACAGAAGCAGGAGTGAATCAGAACAGAAAGGATATCACAGACTGATATCTCCAGTGAGATTCTATTTCTTGCAGCTGCTCGAGGGCTGAAGGAGTTAGGTAAAGGTATTTGCATTAACATAGCTGATTATCATTAGAGTTTTGCCCTTCAGAAAGCTAGCACATTTGGTCTCAGGATGAATGCCTAGCCCAGGAACTACAAAATTACACTATGAAATTCGGAGTTCCACAGTTGCTCCCAGCAGAGAAGCCTGGCAGTAGCAAAAAACCTCAAAGAACACTTAAAAGCTATGCTTCAGGATAAATCTTTAAACAATCTATTTCCTTTCAGTGGGTCTCTATAATCACTTGCTTTTGTATTTTCCCTATGACCACTCCAAAAGGAGAGCAGCTCAGGGTAGTACGTTGAGAAATTGATGGTTACAGCCGTGAATGCATAGTTAGAGTCTCTCTTCCTCCCCAGAGAAAGACAGGGATTGCTGCTGTCCTGCTGGGAAATCCTCCCCTTCCCTTCTGCTGCTTTTCTTCCGTGTGGCTGGGCCAGCTCCCTCACTGCTGCTCCTCGGGCAGCTCGCAGAGCCTGGCACTGAGGCTGGTGGGGAAACGCTTGTTCAGCTGCAGGCGATGGCACCATGGCTGATGAAAGAGCAAGTCATGAAGTCTGCACTTTTGCTGCTGCCCTGATTGTCACCACGCAGTCACAAAGTCCACAGTTATAAGGGTCTCGAAGAACAGAATTAGCATTGCACTCAAATAAAACTCAGCGTCTCATAAATCCACTCCTTTGACAACAAACATCTGCACTGTTTTTTCTGCAACACCTACGTGTTATTTCAAGATTTGTTATGATCTAACTTGCAGTGGGCAACACGTCAAACACACAGTGTGGACTCTGGGGTTGTCCTATGCGGGAGCTGAACTCCACGATGCTTGTGGGTCCCTTCCAACTCAGGACATTCTATGACAAATTCTCTGAAGTGTTCTTAGTCCACTTTTGTCACACAAATTACACCCTCCACTGACACGTGAAGCTCTTCTTTGGAGGTCAGCTGAATGGGCAGTTTGGAGAGGTACTGCACACAGGACTTTATTCTGTCCTTAGCAGGATATCATTCTGGCACAGCTGGTGACATTAACCAAGTGACTGCATTTTCTCCTGCATCTTTCTGAGGCACCAAATGATCTGAGAATATTTAGAAAATAATAATAAATGTTTTAGCTATGGAAGGTAGCCTCGGTTGGTTTATATGGAATGCAAATATGAATGCCAACATTGTACAAGAAAAGGTTATTAGTAATCAAAGTATATACACTGAAAAGAAAAAGAAATAGAAAAAAAATTTTTAAAAACCCAGCAGGTTCTTCTTGAGTATATTTTACTTCTTAGTATTTGCTTTCTGCTTATCACACTAGGTTTACAGTTTCAGCCCCTTCAAGAGCCACAAACTCTGTGCCAGGCTCTGCCAAGTGTAGCTGCTCGAAGCTTGGTCCAGTCAAAATAAAACAACAGTGACAATAAAACTGTGAAAGCTGTTTTGATTCCCAGGTGGGAGGTGCACCAGGAGGCTTGCCAAGTCTGTGGTGGATGTGGTCAGTTTAAATGCCACATGGATGATGGCAAAATCTATACCGTAATTCAGGACAGGGGGATTTTACAGAGCTTTTCTTTCTTTGCCATGCCAATCTGCAGGAAAAATATGTTTTTATGAGGGAAAAAGTCAATTAGGGACCTCTCCTATTCAATAGCACTGCAAACAAATTTTTTCCATTACAGAAAAATGTAATTGTGTTCATTATAAACAACCAAAAAAGAAATGATGACCCCAATTTTTCTTTTTTAGGGATCTCTCATTTGGGGAAGTAAGGCAAGCTTGGGGTGATGAGCACAGATTTCCTTTCATTTTGGCAGCCGATGAGCAGGGCTGCACGTGTAGTTTCTGAGCATTTCCTCCATGGCTCGGTGCCACACAAACTTCAGACTTTGGTCAAAACTCTGGACTGGGGCTGCCTTTCATGCTCAGGGCAGTTCTGGTTTATGTCATTATCTTACTGCAGTTTGCTGCTCTTGGCCAAGGGATAAGTTGAACAAAATGTCATAATAGCTAGTAAACATCTATATGTTCATATATATGTGTTGGGCTACAAAGATGATCTGAGGGCTGGAGCACCTCCCATACAAGGACAGGCTGAGAGAGTTGGGATTGTTCAGCCTGGAGAAGAGAAGACTCTGAGGAGACCTTAGAGCAACCTTCCAATACCTGAAGGGGCTACAAGAAAGTTGGGAAGGGACTGTTCACAAAGGCTTGTGGTGATAGGACGAGAGGAAAGGGGTATAATCTGGAGAGGGGCAAGTTTAGACTAAACATAAGGATGAATTTCTTCACAGTGAGGGTGGTGAGGCCCTGGCACAGGTTGCCCAGGGAAGCTGCAGCTACCCCATTCCTGGAGGTGTTCGAGGCCTTGGGCAGCCTGATCCAGTGGGAGGTGTCCCTGCCCATCGCAAGAGGTTGGAGCTGGATGATCTTTAAGGTCCCTTCCAACCCAAACCATTCTCTGATTTTGTGTAACAGACAGACCAAAATATACAGCTAATAAACCACAGGCTCTCGGAGAGGTATTGCCTTATCAGCACCAATGAGATGACTTCTTTTAGCAAATGCTCTTCAAAGAGCCTTGTGTCAAAAGTATCTTGAACAAGAAGAGAAGTGCACAATTGTTAGTTCTTCTTGATAATACCATGTACATGATCATCTCCAACCACGTCAGCTTTAGTTGCTACACAACAGAGACAAAGTTAATGCCACCTCTTCCCCATTCTTCCCTTATGAATATGTGCAATATAAAGCAGGTACAGCTGTATGCTACCTTGTCCTCTCACACTTGTGTGTTTAAGATGTTTACTTAGTCACTGTGGTACACATTAGTCATTCTCCAGCCTAGGCAGTTGCAGAAAAGTTATCAAAAATCCATTGCTATTCAGTGTTGGTGACTGTTTCATTTGCTCATTGTACCATACAATTTATAAGTTACTGAATGTGGTTGCATTAATTATCACTGCTATATATTACTTACTGCCTTCCTTCAGAGCTGATGCTACTGTTACTGGACTGATAACACAACGATGCTCTGTAGATTTCACAAAGGGCTCCTATGAGAAAGGGGGATGGGGCAAATGAGCCATTTTATTCTTGATTGTTCAAAATGTATTTCCAGCAAAGCATTTGCTGGATTAGCACTATTAGTATTACCGGCACAGGGGTTTACTTGCTCTGTGGGATCTGAATCCAAACTGTGAGACACAGGCAGTGATATGTCTATTACTGTATTTCCTGGAGCCTAATGTAAGGCCTTTCAGACTGCTGACTAATAATATCTTTCATTAGAGCTTAGTTCTGCCATTATATTGCTTTTTTTTTCTCCTATTAGGCATTCCACAAGTGTTCTTACAGCAGTATTAGTGCTGTCATCAATTTTCTGGTGTGTTCTTAACCTCTGACTGACTTTGTACTGTTATTTCACACACATTTCCAAACAAAACTTAACAGAATTCCTATACTAATTGAGTTATAACCTAACCAACAGGTTTTTAATTTTGTTCTTTCAGTGTTTGTCACTCACTGAAGATTATCAGAAAATGTTGTCCTTTTTGAACTTAAGCCAAAGTATTATTGTAGAAGCTAAACAACTGCCCTCCCCCCAAAATTCTTGCAACTTCTGTTTTTAATCTTTCTGCAGAATAGAAGATAATTTTTTGGTACAGTTTTCAACCTCTTGCATTTCTTATATTTACTCTCTTCCCATAGTTCTTTCCCTTATGAGGATTTAGCTCTGGATAGATCCAACTAGTCATCATCATAATGAAATAGTAAGGACATAAAATTTTCCAGAGCCAAACACCTTTGCCTTGCTAGATTTCAGGTACAGCAGCTACACATACTTGAGAAGGAGACGGGGAACTCTCAGACAGTAAACACTGCAGAGACCGAGCAAGCTCTGCAGGCACCTGCAGATCCATCAACAGCTGCTACACCCTCCCACCCTGCCCTTTCTCCTGCAGGGCACCTCAGATTCAATTTTCATTCACTTGGATAATTAGTTTGGTTTATGTCATTATCTGCCGCTGATTGTCTAGGTTTGCTTTTGTCATTGCTAAAGTTTAGCCTCTATCATTACCTCTATATGAAGGTGTGACATAAGTATATGGAACAGATTAGAGAAAGCTAACCTATTTAGAAAGCTAAATAGCTAACCTCTGATTAGTCTTCTGCATAACTGTCTCCCAGAGTACAATAACAATCTTTGAGACCATTTATGAACTACACCATTTCTTCTAGCACTTGCGTAGAGTAGAAAGACTGAGCATTTCCAGCCATTTCTACTGAAACAGCAGGCAAAAAGTGGATTAGGGGATATTAAGAAACCCTCAACTCTGCTCTGTGGCATCAGATATCAATCCTTCATTTTCATATAAAACGGTAACCAAAAAACCCCAAAAGATCACGACATCATAGGACTAGAGTGGGAAAAAGCAATAGGAGAAGACACAGCTTGAATATGCCTATTAAATAGATATTGCAATATATACAACTGCATATGTTGTTTTTGAAAAATTCTATTTATTATATTTGCCAATTTCTGCATAGTAGAACAAACATTTCCCTAGAACCAAAGATAAAACCAGAAAACCACAAGGGAACCTATGAGCTGTGTGGTGGCCCTCTAAGAGAATTAACGACTTATGCTAAGCAATTTCCTAATGAAAATTTCTAAAAACCTCATCCCAGAAGGCCAGCGATTTTCATCATAAGAAGGATTACCCATCCTCTGGTAATTTTAAATTATTAAATTTTTTTTTGGTGCCTGCAGATGCTGTCAGTTTTTTAAAATTTTGATTTATTTTAAATATGTTTTGCCCTAATGGTAAAACCAGAGCAGAGGAAGGCAGCATTGGAGGCACAGAGCGTGTGCTGGGTCTGTAAGGGATGTGTGGGGCTGCCTCCCCTTTCTCAAGGCATTTTCGTAGCAGGCTGCGTACACAATAGTTGCAGCTTTCCTTGTTCCATAAACAAACAGTTCATACATGGAACTCTCACAGGGATGCAATTCATTTATAATCTAAGCCACTTAACTTTTCTCAGAATTTGATTTCTTTTAAACAAGGAATATGATGTAATTTGGGTGTGTGTCTGTGTGATTAGGCCAACTCTGCTGTCTACTTATGGCTCCTAACCTTTCATTGCCAGAGACAAACTATCAGGTACCTCTGCATAACAAATTCTGTTCTTTTTCTGCACTCAGATTTTTCTAGAAAATTAGTTTTCCTTGAATGGATTAAGCAAACACTTTGTGGTGGTGGTAAAGCACAGCAGTGGACATCATGCTAAGGACAGAGCATCAGGCTGTGCATCCTCCTTGTGTTTTAAAACCAGCTCAAAGAAGTCCAGGTCCCAGAATGTGCTTCGCCACAGCTTCTGCAGAAGCAAAAGCTGGAGAGAGCCCTGAAGTCTGAGCCTATTATGGAAACAAGTTGGCAGAGTGCAACCATTCTTTGAGGCTGATCTTCTCTGTCCCTTCATGATGTGCCCATGGGTTGGTCCAAAAATATGGATGTCATCTGTCCTGATACAGTTCAAAATGAGGATTCTGTTTACAGATTACATAGCCACTTGCATTTACATCCCTTTTTTTTTGCACTGCGTTAAGGGGCTGGGATGGAGAAGGTGTTGAAGGTGTTGAGGAACAGAACTTTTTAACTGAATTACACAAGGAGTAATAGTGTCAATATCATTGCTGCAGAAAGTCTGTTACCTAATCCCCCAACATTAAAGAAATAGATTAATATGGTGTCTGTTCTCACAGGACCATAGATATTTTTATGGAATGTGGCATTATAATAAAAATTCCCTAGACTTCAACTTAATCTAGAAAGCTCATTAAATAGATTCAATACACTATGGAATTCACTATAGAAACGTTATTGTCAAATCGGTACCATAGCTCTTTGCTCAATCATTTTTATTTTGTAGCATATTTTACTGTGCAGATGAGATAGAAGACTCGGAACTGATGCAAGCTTTGAAGATCATTGACCTGTGCGCTTTACTGTGTGGAAAGATGGGATGTAAAAGGTCATAGTTTATAAATGCTAATATCTACTGAGCTGCCACTGAATTACCAACAGCAGGGTGATCCCTGGTTTTGCAGCCGTCATTGTGAGAGCTGCTCCTTGGAATGGCCACAGGACCCTTCCCGTGTGAGCTGCCAGCTGCAGCCACTGCCCCACCTGAGGGGTTTTCTCCCAAGTGTCTTTCTGCATAGGGCAACCCCAGCATCTTCCTGCACAGCTGGACATGAACTCTATGTCATACCTCATCCAGGAGGCAGGAGCATGGCCCATCCATCCGGCATGCTCTGCAGACTTTGGGAAGCTACTGTCAAGCTCAGCTCAGGATTTCCATTTGTCTTGCAAGGCCCTCCGCTGCTTAGAGCCTGTACAACCAGCAGATTAGTGCACATGAGGAGAAGATCATGATCAGTAGCAAAATAGATGGAGTATGCAAAGCTTTAGAGAGCAGAAGGCATAACTGAAAGGACCAGCTTGAGATCCTTGGAGAAACTCCTACAGGATATGGGACTCATCACAAATCTCACGGTCTTTCTGCAGGAGGTGCATCTCTAAAGCAGAGCCTTGCTCACTTGGGTATTATTGTATCCCATATGGATGTTATTATAAAATGCTGCACACAAGAAGAAGATGCTTCATGACATGTATTTTTTTCCATCACAAAGCAGATGAAATGGCAGCAGTTAATCCCCTCACTAACTGCAACATTAGTGAAACCGTATAGTGACAACTCTTCCAAAAAGAGACTTCAATTCCCTTGTATTTAGAGCTACTGATGAAAACTTTTTTCCCTGCAGTCCAGCTCGAAGGCATTGCTTACAGTACAATTCAGTTAACTAGAGGTGCATTGTATTGAAAGTGTTTTCACGCTATACCTCAAAGCATTTGAATTACTGAAATACCATGAGTAGGAATAAGTTCAGATTGTGGAGGCTTCCTAGGGTTGTACTGCAGCAGAATTTTTCTGAAGCCAAATAAAATTGCCGTGCGAGGCAGCACCTGTGTTTTCAAGCAACATATGGAAGTAATAGCTTCAAAATTGTGTAACAATAAACTCTTCAGCTTGTAGATAAACAATTGGGCATTGAATGAAATAACTACAGAGCTCCTTCCCTCCCTTGGACACCGTATGTGTTTTAAAATATGATGTTTGGTTAGTATGTCTCTGTATCACCAGTGAAAGTAAAAAACATCTTCCTTTCAGAGAAACTGTCCCCCAGTGCTGTGGAGGGGGGCCGAGCAGATGCCTAGGGTGCAGCCAGAGGGGAAGTAGAGGGAGCTGAAAGGCTGAGGCTCCTCCTTCAAAACCAAGTAATGGAAAAATGATGTAAGAATTCCAGCATCTGAATAAATACGTGCCCTATGACCTTAATCCCACAAGAACAAAAACCATCCAGAGTCAGATAAAAATAGTAACATTGCTGAGGGAGAACAGCACTGCTTGCAGCTAATTAGCTAAATCCTGTTAATAGCACGGGGGCTGGGCAGCCGTGAGGAAGCAAATCTTTGGGAGATGGCTGAGCCTAACACGCAGCAGAGGATAAAGTGGAGGATGGATGCACATGGCCAGGTGTTTACGCGTATTAAGCTGTGAAGCAGACAAATGGAATGGCAGCTCCGAGCCAAGCTCGTGGTTAGGAAGTTTCCCTGTGCAAGGGAACCACCCCGCCTACAGCACAGGGCAACACACGCTCTGAAGGAGACCCACCAGAATGATTCTTGGTTGATCGCAGCTGCTATTTTAGCCCCCAGAACTCCTTCCAACAAGATTACAGTCCTTGCCCACTTGCTAGCTTGTGCAGAAAACCTCAGCTGAGCAGTAAGGATTGCTTTGAAAAAGAAAAAAAAAAAAAGAGAATTACGGTGATCCTGACAGCAAATGTCAATGAACAGTTCGGGTTCAGTTGTACCATTTTATTTAAAGTACTGCAGCTTAACAGTGTGCCAAAGATTAACTATTCAAGCCATAGTGGAGACAATCAATTGCTTCAAACATCGTTCACAAATGTTTGTTCTAATTCTGAATGACTTTCATTAGTCAGCAATGGTTTTGCTTTGTGATTCCCTGTTTGCAAACATTCACACCAGCAGAGTCCTACATTGTGAGCCTTTTATTCATGCTATACCTGCATATGTATGCAAAGGTTAACATTTATGCACGACCAGGAGTCCTGTGTAAATTTATTTTAAACTTTTACAGCCAAAGAAAAACTCCTTTGTCAGAGAGCAAAAATGTTACCCGTCCATCTCAATGACCCACCATGCTTCATTGGAGACAATTCTGGAGCCAACCCAGATGTTGAATGTTTGCTTTAAATGTAATCATTTATAAGGTCACCAGCATCCCTGCATCACAGGCTGCCCTGTGCTCACGCGCTGGTGACCGAGTGATCGTGGCATCAGCTGTGGACACCTCTCGACAACGCGGTCGAGTCTCCGCATGCAAGAGCTGCTGCCCTGTTCTTGTGGAGCTGCAGCCACCCTGGGAATACCCTCGCTGCAGCAGCACAGCGCAGGGCATGGCTGCAGAGTCCAGACCTGCAGGAGGTCTGTTGCATCGCAGCAGCAGGCAGCACAGCTTTATCATCGCCATTGCTGGTGACTTGAGGCGGATCAGCTACTCCTAAAGCGCTCACAGCATTTTCATCTATCAAGCATAATGCCGTGGGTTTTGCCACAGACATTTTCCCTCCAGCAATCTGGGCTTGACTTTTAGCTCAAGTATTTACATATTAATGTTACAGGGTGAGAAGTTAGTTTGTCAGAGGATATAAATGCACCAGAAGTGAAATCTGCTTTTGAGAAACCACTGCAGATATTTGTTTCTTAAATGATCTGACAGCCCATTAGAACAATTTGCTTGCTGTCAGAAGCAAAGGCTACTGTGTTCAGTGTGTGCTTTGAAAGGCTGGGAGTACCTACTTTCTGCAAAATCATACTAGGTCTTGCCTGGAGCTCCAAGTCAGAGCTTTGATGGCAGAAGCCTTGCTCCAAAGACTGTGCAGAGAAATACTACAGAGCAATATGCTGCAGCTCATACTCATAGCACATTATATAAAGCCTTTGATACAGTTTCTCACAGCATTCTGCTTCGGAAACTGTCGGCCTCTGGCCTGGACGGGCGCACACTCTCCTGGGTGAAAAACTGGTTGAATGACCGGGCCCAGAGGGTGGTGGTAAACGGAGTTAAATCCAGCTGGAGGCCAGTGACAAGTGGGGTTCCCCAGGGCTCAGTCCTGGGTCCAGTCCTGTTTAATGTCTTTATCAACGACCTGGATGAAGGCATTGAGTCCTCCCTTAGCAAGTTTGCAGATGACACGAAGCTGGGTGGAAGTGTGGATCTGCTGGAGGGTCGGGAGGCTGCAAAGGGATCTGAACAGGCTGAACCGCTGGGCTGAGACCAACGGCAGGAGGTTTAACAAGGCCAAATGCCGGGTCCTGCACTTGGGGCACAACAACCCTAAGCAGAGGTACAAACTAGGAGAAGCCTGGCTGGAAAGCTGCCAGGAGGAGAAGGACCTGGGGGTGTTGGTTGACAGCGACTGAACATGAGCCAGCAGTGGCCCAGGTGGCCAAAAAGGCCAATGGCTTCTTGGCCTGTATCAGAAATGGCGTGACCAGCAGGTCCAGGGAGGTTCTTCTCCCCCTGTACTCGGCACTGGTGAGACCGCTCCTCGAATCCTGTGTTCAGTTCTGGGCCCCTCACCACAAGAAGGATGCTGAGGCTCTGGAGCGAGTCCAGAGAAGAGCAACAAAGCTGGTGAAGGGGCTGGAGAACAAATCTTACGAGGAGCGGCTGAGAGAGCTGGGGCTGTTTAGCCTGGAGAAAAGGAGGCTGAGGGGAGACCTTATTACTCTCTACAACTACCTGAAGGGAGTTGTGGAGAGGAGGGAGCTGGCCTCTTCTCCCAAGTGACAGGGGACAGGACGAGAGGGAATGGCCTCAAGCTCTGCCAGGGGAGATTTAGGCTTGAGATTAGGAAGAAATTCTTCACAGAGAGGGTGGTTAGGCACTGGAACGGTCTGCCCAGGGAGGTGGTTGAGTCACCCTCCCTGGAGGTGTTTAAAGTTAGGGTAGATGAGGTGCTTAGGGGCATGATTTAGGGAATGGTGGGAATGGTTGGACTCGACGATCCAGTGGGTCTCTTCCAACCTGGTCATTCTGTGATTCTGTGATTCTGTGATTCTGTGATTATGTAGCATTTTTAAGCTACAAAAAACGTCAGTGGCACTGCATGCTTATATGATGTACTGCTTTGCAACCAGGAGGCAGAAGTTTGAGGTGTGGACCTCACAGCCTTTTGGGGGTGGCTGGATGGAGCAATGTTTTTGGAAAATGCCGAATTCTCTCAGCAAACTCTGCTCTTTGGACTTTCTAAGATGTGCCATGACCATCCGGCTCCCCAGCCAGATGCAATCACTCCATGGCATCACTGCACCAAGGAGCTGGCACCACTGGTTTGTTTTTTAAAGGCATACTCAAAAGCATCACTTATATTTGTGGCACAAAAAAACCCCCAGAAACATGTACTCTACTGATATCTTACATAGTGCACTTTTTACAGGCCAAAACCTATGACTGACTGAGAGAAACCAGAGAATTTTCTCAGATCCCTGTAGTTCACACTGTTACTGAGATTAAAGTTATGAATTTTTACACTGTAAAAAAAGAAAAAAACTAAGAGCAGAGTTAATTTCATGCTATCCCAAGTTCTAAAAGCTGACTAATTCTTATCCTTATAGTAATAAGGATTGAGCTGTTAGCGGCAACAGATTTGCAAGCTAAAGGAGGTGGCTCTGCTTACTTCTCTGGTGTGGGTGTCACAGCCCAGCAGCACACAGGGACACCAGAAAATGTAAGGTCTCCGTGCCAACTGCTGCTACCCCATCTGGGCTCACAGTCTCACAACAGAAGTGATGCTCATGTGCAGCTGGAAGTCAGCAAAACTCAGCCAAGAACCCATTTGCTGGCAATAAGGCAGAGCAGTAGCCCTTGACCATGCAGGGTTCCTGTCTTAAGGTAAGCGAGAAGTTAAAAATGCTGTTTTAAAATATACATATATTTTTTTCCCCTTGTCTTATGTTTCACTGACAAGTATATAAACTCAGGCCAGGGTTAGAAACCCAGTCCAAATTAATTAATTTCACATCAGTTTTGCAAAGGGCACTGTTTGTAAGGAGTTGTGAAGTGTTTTCACAGAATCACTAGGTTGGAAAAGACCCACCAAATCATCAAGTCCAACCATCCCTATGAATCACTAAACCATGCCTCTCAGCACCTCACCCAACCATCCCTTAAACTCCTCCAGGGATGGTGACTCAATCACCTCCCTGCGCAACTTCTGCCAGCACCCAATGACTCTTTCCATAAAAATTTTTTTCTGATGTCTTGAGGCCATTCCCTCTCATTCTGTCCCCTGTCACTTGGGAGAAGAGGCCAGCTCCCTCCTCTCCACAACCTCCTTTCAGGTAGTTGTAGAGAGCAATAAGGTCTTCCCTCAGCCTCCTCTTCTCCAGGCTAAACAACCCCAGCTCCCTCAGCCGCTCCTCATAAGACTTGTTCTCCAGGCTCTTCACCAGCTTCGTTGCTCTTCTCTGGACTCACTCCAGAGCCTTCCTGCTGCTGTCTGTGGATATGAATGTCTGGACAACCTGGTCCATCCCCTGGCAGCTCTGGAGCTCAGGCAGCAGCCTTGGGGCTGCTGGGGAACGTGGGCAGCACAAACCCAACCATGTGGAGACAAAGATGCCCGTTAACTCACTCATCCCTCTGTAGCACAGCCACATGCCCCCAACACTCGCATTGTCTCAGTTTGCTCACGCTTCGAGGATGAGGTGGAACAAGGCAGCATCGCTACCTTCCAGGGCTACGCGATAATTTGCTGTTCAGGCACACCGTGAGGTTTCGACAGCCCACAGCTGCCTAACCAATTTTAGCACTACTTTACCTCCCTCCTACTTTTTTTTGTCATGTTGCATGAAGTGCCGAAGTTAAAAGGCAAGGAAGAGTCACACTGCCTCACAGTCACGTCTGTTAAAACCAACATCTGAGCGGTCAGACCCTGATTAAAATGTCCCTCTTGCAGGCTGGCGAGAGGAAAGTCAAAGCTCTTGAGCTGATCTCCCTCCCCAGCCAGACCCAACAGGGTGCAAGGGCTCTCAAGGCAGTACAAAGCAAACAGAGAGGTGACTTCAGAGCTTTCCACTGTTCCTCAGCACCTGGATGTAGGTTCTTCCCTCAGGCACACCGCCTCCATGTCAGCGCTAGCCTGCAGAGCACACATGTGGGCAGGGAGAGCAGGATAGCAGAGGCATCTCTCATTGTACGTCATAAACATTTCTCTGGGTACACTGAAAACCAGATCATGAGCACTTCAGCCTGGGTACACCCTCAGCCTATACAGGAGCACATCAGCCATAACCTGCAAGGAGGAAACACCAGCTTTACTCATCCCCCCAGCTCTCCCAGTTCAGCAGTGGTTCCCTGGTGCTTCACACACCCGATGTGATCTCACTGTAGCTCCAAGATTCCTGCCTGCTCTGCATTTGCTTTGTTTTCTTGTCCTTTTTCATCTCTTCCATGCTCATTTAAGTAATCTCTTACTACCAGCCTCTTCAGGGCACCCTCTGCAGCTGGATGCCATAGAGCTGCTCCTTAATTAACACCTAGATTAACTCCTTCTTTGTCTTGTCAGTCTGCTCCACATCTCTCACTGAGTGGGGAAGCCTCTTGGACCTTTCATAAGTACTGGTACATAGTATGGAGAAGAAACATATCCCTTTGTTTTTGCTGAACATTAGGAAAATTTTTTTCACGGAAAGGGTCATTGGGCACTGGCAGAGGCTGCCCAGAGAGGTGGTTGAGTCACCTTCCCTGGAGGTGTTTAAGGGTGGACAAGGCGTTCAGGGGCATGGTTTAGTGTTTGATAGGAATGGTTGGACCTGATGATCTGGTGGGTCCTTTCCAACCTGGTGATTCTGTGATTCTATTCTATGATTTTTGAGCTCCTTCAGTGACTGAACTGAACCTAACCTGAATGTTGCAGCAATATATTCATTTTGCAGCAAGGGAGTATGAGAGTTGAGAATTGCAACCGTAAGCCAGCTCTGGGTCAGGTGTTCAGTACCCATCAGGTACAACACTTCCTATTGAGACTTTCCATATAGATGTATAGTTAGAGAATAAGGGAACATGCCAAAGTGAAAATGTATCTCTTACTGAGTTTTGAGTCCCCTAAAAAGTTAACTTTTTTTTTCTTTTGTCTCTCCTACAAAGGAACAGGTTCCTATGGAGTAAGAGCTTTTCCCTAGAAGCAGGCATAGTAACTAGGGATCACATTGTCAGTAGGACAAGTCTGGAACAAAGCATGCAATCCTTACGCAGCCAAAACCATGCAATAAATGCTAAACAGTGTGGTTTGGGGAGGTGCAAGTGCAAAAGCAGCTCCCTGACAACAGGATTTCCCACCTCTTACTACTTCAAATACTTCAGCAGCAATAAAATTAACAAATATAAAATCTTGTAAATTACTTGTTCATTCATCCTCTAAAGGAGGAGCTGTGCACAGTACTTGTTCACAAAGTATCAGGAGGAGAGCGTAGGCAGTGGAATAGCTCACTCCAGCTCTGAGGGTTCCCAGAGCTTAGGTGGGGAGAGTGGGAGAGTGCTTGAGCGAGACACAGGTGGGAGCATGGATGGCAGGCATGGCTCTTTTTCTCCTTCTGCTCTAAGGCATGAAAGCAAACAAGTAGGAAGCAGAAGAAATGGAGTAAATCCAAGACAAGATCCAGGTTATTTTCAGTGAGAACTTCCTTACTTCTCCTCTCTCTCAAGAAGCTATCAGAAGAGGCATCTCAACATGAATTTATTTGCAGACATGTATTTTAATTCCTTTATGAAACATAATTTTTTACTGCCCTTCTTGTAGATGAAATTGTGGTTTTATTTTTAAAGAAATACACTTTTTTTTCTTTTTCAGTAGGTGTCTAAAGAGAAAACCATATGAAAAATATTCTCATTATCCTGTTTTTAATCTTTACAAAAAGTCTAGTAGATGGAAGTTGAACTGAGAATAATATCCAAAACTTTATGTACAAAGTCTACAAGATACCATATTTGTAGGCTATGTGGTTGGTTAGTAGCTGTGACATTAGCCATACACATGGACTACTTGTTCTTACCGTGTTATGGGTGAGAACCATGGAGAAGTGCAGTAATGGGTGAGATCTGGACACAATGAAGGGCAAAGTTCTTTTTTCTAAATACAGCATTTTAAAAAAAAGTTGCTAGAAGGACACAGTTCCCTTAATTGTAAATAGAGATAATTATTTAGAAATAACTTTTTATCCAAAATGATAGTTAGCTCCTTTGAGTACACTCAGGAGAATTGTGTTTCCAGTCTTGCCTGGCCAATGTGATCCCTTATTTCCATATTTTAGGCAGTGGATGAGAGGCTGCTGACTCCAGGACCCTCAGAGCTGCACCTTGGACCCATCAGGAGCTATTTGATTTCCGAAAGCTCTGCACCTGCAATGCTTTGAACCCGTCTTGGGGGCTGAAGAAAAAACAATGCATGGGCAGCTGGTACCTTACCCCCCTGCTATATGTTAGTTTTTGGTCTCATTTAAACTAATTTGGTTTTCTTCCTTTCAGGAGCTGGGTTCTTTCAGAACCAAGGGAAAGACATGAGATCAAGACCACCTACTGAATCTCATTCTCTTCTTATGTAAGTCTGTTAAAAACAGTAATAGCCCCATTAAAGTGAATAGATTTGTATCAGAATAAAAACAGTGTGAGCAGGGAGAGAATTGGCTGCTTTGGGTATAAATTCATGAAAGTCATTTGAGGACTCTCTGGGAGCGTAATTAGAAACATGAAGTCCTGGGATGTCTTCCTTCCTTTTTAATCCAAAAATATTTTTAAGAGCTGCTGTAGGCTTGAAAAGTGGTTACTAAAAGCAAAACATCTCCAAACAGTTTGGGGAATAATGCAGCCTATTAAGTTTCTCTGCAAACTGTAGGGCTTGGGCTATTAATACTTTTTCTCCTCCCCACCCTCCCCAGTGCATGATTGCTGGGCAAAAGATCTATTGAATCAATAATGAACAGGACACAGACTGATTCTGGAACACAAAGCGATACCTAAAGAGTGAAGTTTCCCTTTAATCTCTCTCATGTTAGTTTCATTCAAAGAAAAAGACACTTTCGATTTTTGCAGCAATGCTAACTGCAAAATTTTCAGATGAAGCGGTGCTTTTAAAGTTCACACAATCTCTTTAAGCACTGGCAATACTTAAGAGTACAAGAGAGATCCTGGCAAGAGCTTGTTCCCTTTATGTTATCTGGGGACAATAAATCAAGCATAGAAAGGAAACCTAATTCATCCAAGACGTTATTTTTAAAGGCTTCTCTGCCTTAATAAATAACATTTCCCTTTGGGAATAGCAATAGGGAAGGAAATACGAAGAGCAGCTATACTAGTCATGTGTTAAGTCACTGGAGGGTGCTCAGACAGGCAGAGCATTGGGCACACTGAAAGATGTTAAAAGGTAGCTAAATTGATACTCATCCTTGTCTGAAAGCCAATTTATCCTTCCCCTTCTGCTGTAGAGCTTGCACTGTGACATGTAAGTGGACTTGACCTCCTTTTGGTGCTCTCTCCAAGGGTAACGCAGATCGTCTCTGCTTCCTGTCCTAGGAAGTTTGATGTTGATGGTTTAGAGAAAACTCCAAGTTGGAGGATCTGTTTTTTTGATCCTTAACTCTGAAGTTTCTCAGGTTCCTGGAGGTAGTGCATTTGACTTTCAGGGCCTTGGTACAGGTTCAGCAATTCTGCATTCACGGAGTTTACAATCCAGCAATGGCATTGGCAAACTAATATCAGCTGCATCCTCCTGCACGTGGCATAAACCCTACAGCTACATGCTTCAGCTCTGTCAGTGGTTATTTATGACTTGAATATCAAGTATTGGTGGTCTGTATAATGAGAATGGAGCATGGCTACAGCATCACCACTTAAGAGCAGCTCTTGGCTTGTGATCTCTTAGGAATCCATGTTGCTCAAAATCAGTAAACAACATGTAAGCTGTGATATGCCAGTCATAACAGACAATACGCAATGGGAAAAAATACAAGGGAAGAAGAGAGGAAAGAGTGTTGGAACTGGAAGCAATAATTGCTCTTACTGTGAAGAGTTATAATATACTGGTCAGTCCTTGGTTTGCAGAAAGAAAATATGGCAAAGGCACTCGGAACCCTTCTGTAGCTGTTAGTTGCTTCTGCCATTCTGCATCTTCTCAACATGATCATGCATTAATATTTTTCTTGGAAAATGATTAAAAATGAATGAATCCTTGAAGATTTATGGATACAAACTACGCCTCTTTCCCTAGTATAATAGTCCCTCTGGTTATTTGGTATCATGAAGTCCTTATTGTTTGTTTCAGTTCCATTGAAGACTGGCCTCCAAGAAATGAAAAACTAAAAGTATGAAATGCCAATGTAGTCATCTCCTTCATCCAAACCCAAAGAAGATGTAATGTAGCATTTTAAGCTGGAGACATAGAGATCCCACAACACCCAGTGCAGGGGTGGGATGGTGGGACTGCCTGCAGCAGCTGCTCACATACCATCTCGGGGCACAGAGCAGTGTAAGAGACATGAAGGCAGTGCATGCCCACAATTCAGCATCAAGGCAATGAGAGGACAGCCTGGAAAGGTGGTGGGAATTAATTCTGGATTCCTTTGTGATAAAATCAGCTTTGCCGCTTGAGAACACAGCAGGGAGCACAGTGGAGAGTGGGAAGAGCAGAGCTGCATGTACTGCATGTTTTCAATGATGACAACTCAAGTGAGTGAACTGGTGAATAAGAGCTTTAAAAATTAGTTTACTGTTTCTGAAATATTTGATGATGCAAAATATGTCCCAGAGATGTGCAGTGGCGTTGGGAGCAAAGATGAGAGGATTTGTAGCCTCTCGCTGGGGTGTAGAGGAAATGCCAAGCTGTCCTTAGCTTGGAAGTGAAAAGGTTACCCTGAATTAGGAAATCAGGACTGACTGTATGACTTTCTCTCCCCTTGAGTTCAACAAAATGTCAAGAGCCTGTCAAGCCTGCAGCACAAGGAGGGAGCCCCTGGGGATGCTGGAGGTGGGGCTGGGACTGGGGGAGAGCCAGAAGGACACTGGGAGGCAGGGGTGATGCTGGGGTGCAGGGCTGGGATGTGGACACCCCCATGCTTCAGCATGTGAGGAGCAGAGCATGGGCACCTCTGTGTTGTGAGGAGCCGCCTGCCCTCCAGGGAGGAGCTGGTGGAAGACCCGTGCTTTGATGTCTGTCTCCAGCTGATAAATAGGGTAGCGTAACTGAAGGAAACTCTTAGTCAGAGAGGAAAGCCAAAGGAAATAATTACTCATGACTTGGCAGCTGTGTCAAGTGCCATCCGAGCTCTTTGTTTCCTCATAGAACCAGTCATAGCTGAGCTCCTTTTCCCTGGTTCCTCCTGCCTCCTTGAGCTGCCACCTGGCATGAGAGGCGCCACCAGAAAGCTGGGAGGGCCCTTCTCCTGAGATGAATGTGATCGGTGAAACATAGGCACAATGACACTCTGAAGCATCTTCTTCTCTCCAAGCACATTACAGACGATTATTGTTTGCTACGACCTACGGTGATTTCAGCTTTGCTACAATTTCTAGTAAGACAGACATTAATATCAGACTCTGGCTACTGGGACAGGATAATGTGGTGTCATCTTTGTGCAACCGCCTGATTTAGGACTAGCCCCAGACTATATTCCTATATAGTCTAACAAAATACTTCTTTTCCTAGGAGTACGAACACACCATAGAGCTTCTTGATGTTAGGAAACAGACTCAGGATAAACTGTCCCAAAGACAGAGCGTGAAGCAAAAGCCTCTCCAAACTATACCCTTCTCCCCACAGTAGCAGCAGTGGCACTCTGTGAAGAGTCACAAACTGCACTGAAGCTGATGGGTATCACAAGTGTTTCTGCTCTTTAACCTGGACAAGGTTCAGTGGCAAATACTTTCAACTTCAGAAAAAATATATTCTTAGTGGAAGTATATTTTCTTTCACTTTTGAGGTGAATTAAGTGTAATTGGGTAAATCCATTCCTGTTTTATGTCTTAGACTAGACATAAAGAAGAATTTCTTCACCATAAGAGTGGTGAGGCCCTGGCCCAGGTTGCCCAGGGAAGCTGTGGCTACCCCATCCCAGCCAGGTCTGGTGGGAGGTGTCCCTGCCCATGTCCCTGGAACTGGATGATCTTTAAGGTCCCTTCCAACTCAAAATATTCTGATTCTATGATTCTATGATTCTATGATTCTATGATTCTATGATTCCATGATTCCATGATTCTATGATTCTCTTCTGGTGCCTGATATAGCATGGTATTTTACATCTCCTGGAAGACACTTCTTCAACTCCCACTAGATACAGCTAGAAACAGTTAATCTAAACCACATTCTTTCAGATAAAAGTGCTCTTCAGCTCTCAGGATTTGCCCCTCCGTGCTAAACAACTGCTACCAGCTTTCTTGCCCTGGCAGGATGACAGAGGTTCCACAGGCCCCAGCAGAGTGCAGTGGAGAAGCCCTTTTGTCCAAGTGGAATGTGCTGTCACCCATGTCCTGCCTGAGGAATGGTTGTGGTCAATGACTGGCAATTCTGTGACACCAGGGAAAGGCACCTGACCCCGGTGCGTGGTCATGCTGTGTCCCAACACCCTCACAAACTCTTCCTGTGCCACAAATAATTGGTGTGACTGCAGCCAGGACAGTGACCAGCTCGGGGTCTGAAATGGCTTCCCCAAGCGCCCCAAGGAATATCACCTCCTGCTAAACAAAACCCGGCTTGGTCTGGTTTGATCTTTGAGCTGTCCCTGCTGCCTGGAGGAGCCACCTCTCCCACTGTAAGCACCAACCCTGGGAACCTGTTCCCTCCACCGTGGTCTGGGGAGCTTCCAGGGCCCCGTGCAAAAGGAGTTGTGTTCCTCATGCAGGTAGCAACATACTGACTCATAGTTACCCATCCTTGGGGCAAGTATTCCAGTGTCAGGTCATTTTTAAACTAAGGATACGCTGAAAGAGCCTGGAAAATCTTGGGAGAGAAAACAGAGGAAACTTGAACAAAAGGATTTGCATCGGTGGCTTGGCACAACTGCAGAAAGTTGTGCAAACATTTGCTTCGCAGCCAGAAAGCATTTCTTGTGAGGTTGGTACATAGAATCATAGAATCATTTAAGTTGGAAAAGAGCTTCAAGATCATAGAGTTCAACCTGTAACCTAGCACTGCTAACTCCATCATTAAACTATGTCTTTAAGCACCCCATCTACACATCTTTTAATATCACCTAGTCTAGCGACTCCACCACTTCTCTAGGTAGCCTATTCCAATGCTTGCCAACCCTTCCAGTGAAGAAATATTTCCTTGCATCCAATCTAAACATTCCCTGGTATAACTTCAGGCCATTTCCTCTTGTCCTCTCACTTGTTACTTGTGAGAAGAGACTGACCCCCACCTCCCTACAACCTCCTTCCAGGTAGTTGTAGAAGGCGATAAGTTCTCCCTTCAGTCTCCTTTTCTCCACACTAAACATCCCCAATTCCCACAGCCGCTCCTCACAAGGCTTGTGCTCCAGATCCTTCACCAGCTTTGCTGCCCTTGCCTCCACACCCTCCAGTGCCTCAGTGTCTTCCTCATAGCGTGGGGCCCAATACTGAGCAAGTTTACCAAATACTACCAAGGTGAGCTTCCTTTGTGCTACTTTGACATTTCTTTATTAATAAATTCAGCCGTCTCATTCAGGAACCCCTGGCCCCTGCTCCCGAGTCTCTGCCAAGCAGCTGTTCACCAGGCAAGCCCTGAACTGTGCGCAGCGGAGCCATAAACACCCTGTTAGACAGTGTCTCTGGGAAGGCTCTGCTTGAACAGGGTTTATGATCAGGTTTAAAATCTGGCTCCACAAATACTAGCTCATATAAACAGTAACGTCACAGGAATATTTTCATATGCTTAAAGCTGTACCTGTATTTGGTGCTGCCCATTTACAAACAAGCGCACACTTCAGGCACAGTTTTCAGTTCTCAGTTAAACCTCTGTTTTTCAATATAATACAGAACAATACACAATATTATGTAATCAGCAAGCTGGTTGATGATGCAAAACTGGGAGGAGTGGGTGATAGACTGGAAGGCTGTGCTGCCATTCAGTGAGACCTGGACAGGCTGGAAAGTTGGATAGAGAGGAACATAATGAATTTCAACAAAAGCAAGTGCAGAGTTTTGTACCTAGGAAGAAACAACAGCCTGCACCAGTACAGGTTAGGGGATTGTCCTGCTGGAAAGCAGCTCTCCAGAGAAGGACCTGGCAGTCCTGGTGGACCACAAGCCAGCCATGAACCAGCAATATGCCGCCATGGCCAAGAAGGCCAATGGTACGCTGGGGTGCATTGAGAAGCTTGTGGCCAGCAAGGCAAAGGAGATTCTCCTCCCCCTCTATTCTGCCCCAGTGAGGCCACATCTGAAGTCCTGTGTCCAGCTCTGAGCTCTTGGCTGACCGTCTTTAGCAGAAGGGTTGGACTGGATGAGCTCCAGAGGTCCCTTCCAGCTGCAAGCATTCTGTGATCTGATTCATCAAGACTTACTTTGTTTAAAATTTATCATAATAGAACCAACACCTTAATGTTAATATTATGTGTAACTTTGCTTGTGACAACACTTCCCTGGGAAGGCTTACAACCCCTGGGGCATGACTTTTAATTTGACTTTATATTCCCAGGTAGGAAATGTCACTATGAGTGAGTCAAGGCTGAGAATACATGGAGGAATAAAGCTGAGTAACTCAGTAGGTACGTTGCAGTTACATTAGACCAATGAGTAGAAACACAGAATATTCAATTAAACCTAAAAACTAAAAAGAAATTTGATGCTGTGAAGCAAGTCAGGCTATTCATTCAGATTTCTTTGCCTCATCTCATGCTGATGCCAGTGGTCCTTGTTTGAAAGAAATTTATTTGGGAACCTTACTTTTCACAGAGTATGAAACAGTTAAACCACAAAATACCCAAGTCACGGAATGGCAGTGTCTGAGGATCTAAAAGATAATGATAGCCCAAATATTAAGGGCATTTTTTTTCTTCCTAGTGGAGTCAAAACCACTTTAACATTTTATCTTTCTTGCTTTGCTGAAGCTGTCCCTCCCTTGCCCTGGAAGGCTGGCACTGAGGGGCTTGGGGACTTGGGGCTGAGGGGGCTGAAGGAGCCCAAGGGCTGAGGTGGTCATGGTCACTGTTGAAGCTGCCTGCTGCAAGGACCTGTCACCTCTCCCTCCCTCCCTGCTTGTCTCCAGCCCTTGGGGAGCGCATGTTGTATTTCCTACAGGCTGTATTTAGAAATAGGAGAGGAGAAAGGCTGGGAAACTTCTGGCTAAAGCTTCTGAATAAACAGAGGGGTATGTGATGGGGGGGATGGTATTCTGTTTCAACATTTTCTCCTTGTGAGAAGCAGCAGTTGTCCCCCGTCACCATATGACGCTGCCCCCTCTGCAGCCCTGTGCTCCCTGTCTCCTGACAGCACTGCTGTGGGGCAATGTGGGGGCAGAGCTGACCCTTAGCCCCATGCACCCAGCCCCAAAATGCCAGTGGGGTGTTCCAGGCCCTTTCCGACCCATATGTGTGGTGCTGCCTGCTCTGCCCTGCATGGAGTCCCTTGAAGTTATACTGGGCAGTGCCACAAGCATTTTGGGCACCCATAGAGGAGTCCAGGGGCTCTCTCTTCCTGTCCTGGGTAGCAACATGCCGGGGAGGAAACATGTTCAGCCCCACAGATGCAAGTATATCTCTAGAGAGAGGCTGTTTTACAAAATTATTTCTCGTGTAGCATCAGCTCTCCCCAGCTCTGCACTGCCTGTGGGAAGCTGACCTGCCAAGCCGCTCCAGAACTTAAAAAACGGAGAAGACTGATTATGAACTAGCCCCAGAAAGCCCCTCTGAAACTGCTGTGAATATCACCAGATGCTCCTGCTTGCTCAGACACTGTTCTCCCTCAACTCACATCCATCTTGCATTCATAAGGGCTATAAATACATCTCGTATTCTATACAAATAAGGCGTGCACTGAAAATATTTATGCATTGCATCCACTCACACAGTCCTCTGGATTCTAGCCTTGACAATAGTAAAAGCTATCATTACTCCATCGCATGGATGGGAGAAAATTCTAGTGTGAAGGTTAGTTTATCTTTCAGGGAGTTTGAGGAAATTGCACTTCTGCAAAGACTGCAGCACTGGCAGCTAAACCTGGCCCTTTAAGGAAATGTCCTCTAAAAGAAGGCAAGGTTTATTGGGTTTTATGCTGTTGCACTTTTAGACTGTTCAAAACTCTCCCAGGAATCCTTTTAATATTCCCATAAAATTGAAATACGAGTTATGTAATTATAATTAGAGCACCATACTCTTGGTAACATTCACTTCATTTCTTTAAAGACTGTTTACTTCCTAACTTGTACCTAGAAGTAATCTTAAAAAAAACCCAAACTATTCCCCTCTCCCCTGCCAAAGCACAAAACAAACCAAATAGCTAATTGCTCAAATCTTATTAAAACTTATTACAGTAGTTGTGTTCCCATAGAGCTTCTTCTGCAGCAACTGCAACCTGATGAGAGTGTTTGTCATGGGATGTTTCCTGCTTTAAGCATCAATGGCACCCCTGTGGTAAGAGGAGCTAAAAGCCATAGGAAATTAGGCATTATTCTCTTTGTAAAAGCAGAACACATGAAATTGGGTAAGGGATGGATGTAGCAGCCCTCTCACACCTCAGCCATATTGCCTGCGTAAGTCATAAATGTCTTAAAAATGATAAAACCCTATCGCTCCGCTCACCACCCCCACCCTCCCAAGCACCCATCTATGCATTTAGTAGCTCAGGCTCCCATGCTGGCCGTGACCTGGCTGTGAGGACCTTTGAGGACCTGATTGAATTGATGCTACTTTATTGTGAACCATGCTTGCATCACCTCATCTTGTAATGGCTGGTGGCTTCTCGAGAAAATGGGTATGTAGCACTGAGGTGTCCTGAAGTGTCTTAGATAACTTAGTGAAAATCATGAAATAAATACCCGGGCAGTCTGTTCTTACTTGTTTCAGTTTCATTTTGGTAGTAGATTTTGCACAGGTTAAGCTCTTTATGTTGGGCTTTGACATCTGTTAGAGTAGAATAAAAGCATCACCAAGTAATTCCCTTGCTCCCCTTTGATTTTAGCACTCTTGCTACCAGTTTGCGCTCCTGCCTTTAATTATTAAGCAGGAATACCTGTAATGTAATCTCAGATTTTAAACTCTGCAGTCTGCTGGAAAGCACTGGTTTTATTTTACTCCAGAGAAGTTCGCATCCTTCACAGAAGAGAAACAATGTGACTGAATATAATGAGCCCTTTGGATGCCATCTCAAAATTTCAGCATCTCTCGCATTCAGAGCAATTTTAGCCTAGGTATGTGTTCATGCTGGCTGCCGTCCCATCTCTGTGAAATCCCCCCCTTTTGGCTGTGCTGCCTGCTGAAGGTCAGGCTGTTATGTTTCAAGTCCCTTTCCTAGGCAGGCATGCTTGCTTCAGCTCCCCTCTCTCCCTGTTTTCTTCTCCATGCTTTGCATGTCTGGTTGGGTTAGCAGGAATGGCTTTCTTCCAAGCTGGCAGCTTGGCTGCTGGCAAATGCCCTCGAGACCCACAGCGATTCAGCCCCTGCGCTCTCCTCTCGTGTACTTATATGGGTGGGCATCACCAACACGAATCCCTGGGGCTGTGGGAAGGAACATGTGAGACACGTAAAAAACAATCTCTGTGTGCCCGTAAAAGAAACCATGGGTTTATGGCTGAGGAATGCCCGTGTCCTTCCAGCGTGCATGAGGGGAGTGTGCTCGCAGCCAAACACCGGGCTGGCACAGATGGAGCAGACCTTTTTTTTCTTGGCACATCCATTATTGAATCCAATAGAAATGCACTGCACGTCCTCCAGACTCACCCTGGTAGTTTAGTGCTGCTCAGCGAAAACAGAGCTGCCCTCCCCTTCCCTCCCCTTCCCTCCCTTTCCTTCATGCACACCTGCAGGTTGGGTTTGCCTGGTCCCCACTGTGCCAGGACACATCCCTCACCCAAAGCCCTCGGCACTGAAGGACTTGATGCCAATCTCTACCAAAGTCATCCCCCAAGGAGGGTCCTCTGGGCTCTGCTGCCTGTCCTTAGAGCATGTTGGCCAGCAGCCACATTAAGGTTTTAAAATGAAAATGTATAACAATGCTAATTACTTTCAGGTTTTAAAATCCTGTTTATCCTGAATACTTTTGTCCTCACTTCACACGCGTTCAGAAGACTTGCACATATCTTTGCCAATAGCTACAATATTCAATCAAAACAACCCCTCAATATGTAAACAAAATACAAACTAAATGTAACCGGCCAATATAAACCTGTAGTGTTACGAAGCCTGCTGAGCTGGGACCCGAGAGGTGCCAGAGCACTCGCCTCAGTCCCCATCTCCTGCCCTTTTCCAGTCAGCCAGGAACAGCACAATAAATGTATTCTTAACCTTTGTGAGGGAAGCGAGAACACCAGGACTGGTATTTGCATTTCAAAGCTGGAACCAATACCTTCCTCAGAGAAAAGATAAAATAGCTGAAAAATATGACGATTTGGCACATAAATGTTTTTGAAATCATGGGATATCAAATGAAAAGATTGTTAACATTCTGCTAACTTGCTTGATTCTGAATAATATTATTATGGGTAATATAGTTAAAGTTCAGATAGTGTGGGTCACCCAAAGATACAGGAGTTCTGCTCAAAGCGCTTCAGAAAAGTGAGGCAGTTTTCTGCCTGGCATCTCTGGGCAGGGTAATGGGACGTGTCTGCAGCCCCGCCACTGGGGTAGCAGGACCAAAATCTGGATTAATGCAGCTGGGACAGGGCTCACACACTGGAGTTCCACACCAACCTCCCTGCCGCTGCTTCCAAACCTACTACAGCATCTTCCCAGGCATCCCAGCTCAAGTAAATCTCAAATGTGACTATCTCAGAAGGGGCTGTTGTGGGGCCAGCATCAAGCCTATGCAGACGAGTACATATTATCGCTGTCTGCTGCGTGACCAGTGGTGGCAAAGCCCATCCTCAGCCACCACCTGCCTGGAGAACCCGCCTCCAAGACAGAAAGTTGTGGCTGCTGAAGAGCCGTGCCTGTGCCCAAAATGTGGTGGTGATGGAAAAGCTGGACTGATGGGACTGGAAGGAGGGGAAGGGCTCCTTCAGCCACATCCTGCTGACATTGGGGGAAGACAAAAAGGGATGCTCTGTCTTCATTTTCAGGGTTTACAGGTTGGCTTGCTGAAATTTCCTGAAAATCCCCTAAAAGGACACTGACACTTGACTTTAAAATCTAATGATGTTAGAAAAGGAAGAGAACAGAGAGTTTAACAGGAGCCATTTCTGGTGCTTGCTAGATAAGATTTAAAAAAAAAATGTTTCATCCTGACTTGACCTAAATGGAGTGGAAAATTACCATGACTACATTTATCCGAAATCATAAAGTGTGTTCTGATTAGACCATGATAAAAAGGATGGTATAAATTGATCCAAAGATAAAGAAAGGGCAAGGAAAATGAGATGAAATTAAGAAAAGAAGCAGATGCTAAAAAGGAAGGATAATACAGCAAGTGTCAGAAGCTGTATTAAAAATAGCTGTAGGAACTGGAACATAAATAGTTTGGTGCTTCACTTTGTGCTCGTTGGGCTGAGGCTTGGCCGCAATACCCGGGAGTCCAAATTATCACCTTGTTAATCCCAAGTGCTTTGGCAGGCTGCTAAATGGAGAAGTAGGTCTAGACCAGGCAGTCCCCCTCACTCAAGGATCAAGCCTGGGCTGGCGAGCCATCTGTCTGTCCATCCAGAGTGGTGTCCACTATACTGGTGGCAGTGGTCCCTCCTGTCTGCACTCTTCTCAGCAGGAACTCCTGCCTCCCCGCCCTGGTGAAACCCGCAGTTGTTTAATATGTTTCAGTCTTTATCAAATTATATTGGACTTGGTGAAAAGAGCACAATGGATCTGGGAAAAGGCAAACCAGAAAGAGCAATTAGTTGAAAGTCCCTTCCTAGAGATACAGCACTTGCTTCTAGCAGAAACTTTAATCATGATGGAAACAAAATTTTCTCTGATAAAAATTGTCTTTCAATTTCCTAGAAACAAATAAAAAAATGGAAATAAACACTTTTTTTTTTTTTTTTAACCCCAGTGGGGCTGTGTAACTGGCTGGGTAAGGACTCAGTGTTTGCAGTGCCTCTTCGATACTGAACAAGGAGGAAAACCACAAGCCATGAGGTCATAGGAGTCTTGTAAGAACTGTGAATAACAGCCTGTGCTGGATGGTCTCCATGGCCCCGGTGGCTGCAAGGCAGCGCCAGCTTCGCAAGAGACTCTGAGGGAGCCCCTCCTCATGCTGGAGGATTCTGGCCTCCCTGGCAGCACCCAGGGTCCCACTGATGGGTGGAAGCAGAAGTTCAAATCAGCAATAAGGATGGATTTCATGAACTGCATGTGCCACCATTCTCTGAGGTCCCCGCCCCATCTGAGGAATATGGACCTGATACTCGCAGTAATTTGCTCTTAAGATCACCTTTCTCAAAAATTGCATTGTTGATAGTCTGGAAATGCAGTTGCTCTTCTACTTGTTAGACACGGATTCCTTTTCAGCTATTTTTTTCCTTTGCAGCCTAACTACCGGAACATCCAGTCTTTCTTTGGAGCAGGAAAGTTTATTTGTCTAATCCCTTTTTACTCTGATCTCAGTCAGTTTTATCTAAGTGCAGCACTGAAATCCTGAATGCTCTGTGAACACTTGCCCGCACAACACTCTCCCAGACCTTTCTTGGATGGCCAAGCATGGCTGGTCAATTCAGATAAGGCTCAGCAAACAGTGTATTTGGAAAGCTGTCTACTCTTTCCATTCAGTATAAACTTCCTTTTCTACTCTCTGTTTATGTTAGCATAGACATATGTAAATCCTTTCACCAGAGATTTCCTTAAAGGAGAACGTCAAGGCATGGAATAAGAGGAAGTCCCATTCCTGTCACTCCATTCAGATATTGTCTGCCAGGACGCACTCCCTGGTGTCTCTCCCTCAAGGCCCCACAGCAGGGCTCTGGCATCTTGGCCAGCCATTTCCCTACAGGACTCTGGGATCTGGGGCTTTTCTTCTGTTTGAGAAAAAGCCTGATATTCACACCTATCTCCTTGCTGCTCTGCTGCTGCCACAAGTCCATTTAATTCTCTCACTGGAGAATTTTCTGCAATGTCATTAGCCAGTGACAGATAATTTAATTTCTCCAGACCTTGTAGCGTTTTAATTAGCGTCCAGTTACTCAGCTGTTCCTCAGGGTGTCTGCACTCTCTATTTTGTCCTCAAAAGGGAGATGCAGTGCAATGTCCAGGCTGACCCATGGCCGGGGCTCCCCTCATTTTGGGGTCCAGAGGCTGGGGGCTTCCCAGGGTTGGAGGTCTCCAAGGTCAGGGCCTGTCCAGGGCTGGCTGGAGATCAGCTCTGCAGGCTAGGAGGAGCAGCATGACCCAGACAACCCGAGAGATCTGACCCATGGATACAGCCTTGGTCATCCATGGGGTCTGTTTTGGGCTATGTAACCATCTTCGACTGATGGGGTGGAATGATGTGGGAAGGCTCTGGGGGAAGCTTCCCCCATGCTGTTCTCCTCCACATCACCTGGCAAAAGGGATTTGGAGAGGTTCTGTTTGGAAACAATGCCTTGATTGCTAGGTGACAGCCCCGGGGATCAACCAGCCTTCTGCTTCCAGAGCCCCATAGGATTCATTTCCTCCCACTCTCCACTGGCCTTGGACATGACTGCAGTGGAACCGACTGGGGTGGAAATCGCTGGCCCTTCCCATACTACGTCATCCCAGCCTTACTGGAGGTCATCTTCCAGTTACCGAGACACCAAAAACTGACCTGAAAACTAGCCCAGATGCCATGGAGCTGTGGTACAAAGAAAAAGGATGGTGCCATTTTTCTGCTGTCTGCTGCTAACACAGGTCCAATTGTGAAAGATGAAATGCAGAACAAACTTAGTTGTGAGTAAGAAAAGATACCTAATAAAATAAATAATATGTATGCAAAATTAACAGCAGTGGCGAGAAGAAAGGCTGAGCTCAGTGCACCAATAAATGCAGAAAGACAAAGGGCAGCCTTGACAGGTAGGATGCAGGAGAAAAGGCTGCTCAGCCACAAGTCAAAGCTACTTTAGAAAATAATTAATAAGAAGAATTCTTAGAACCATAGAATCACCAGGTTGGAAGAGACCCACCTGATCATTGAGTCCAACCATTCCTATCAATCACTAAACCAAGAATGTTTTTTCTGTGACCGTATTAAACAACATTGTAATGCTGCAACTTTCTTCTGTTCTTCAGCTATGCCAAGGGGACCAAAACATTCAGAGCCGTGTGCTAGACTAATCTCTTCAATCAATGGTGGTGAAATGTTACTCTTGTATTATGGCCTTTAGATGGAGAATTCATGGCAGAAGGTTTTTGTAGTTACAAAGGATATTTTTCTATGTCCTGTAGTCTTTATCCCCATATTTACTAACGAGAGGGCTATGTGGGCTGCAGGACACAGCAATGTAAGAAGTAAGCTGTAATAGATAGCACAGTAGCATAACAGCTAACTTTATAAGCAGATGCTTTTAAACATGTTGCTAACCATACCATAACAAATGTTTGATCCCCTGAGTGCAGAGATTCAACATCACCTTGTAGTCCCAGCCTTACATTAAACAGCAGCTTTATTGAGGCACAGAAGGAAAAGGAGATACTGAATTTAGGAGCACACAGTGTGAGGGTTCACTTATTTCTTACAGAGTAGCTGACTAAATAAACAAAGCAGGTGTGTTCTGTATTACTGTCGGAGTAAATTCAACTTTGCTGATCGGCAGCAGGAGGAAACATGGGAAGATGAGAATAAAGCTCTCGGGCCTCCCTGGCCAAGACATTGGGTCTGGGGTCCTAAGCTTAGCCTGATGCTAAACACTTTGCACCATCCCCAGGAGGTGACCTCTAGGAGACAGAGAGTGTCTTGCTCCCTACAGCTCTGCAGCCTAGTGATCAGCCCTTGCTGGGGGAACTCACTCTCTTGGGAACTGGTGGATCCAAGACCAACAGAAACAGCAAAACCAACATCCAACTACTCTGCAGTCTCATCTATGCTAATGTCTATTTTCATTCATGTGTGTCTGCCATTGCTGCCATGGTGACCAACTTAGAAATTAATTATATAAAAACATTAAAGACACATTTAAATAGGAAAGTTCAACCCACAGTTCTGGCAAAAAACATTCCAGTATTCCTAGATCACACTCCTCCTACTTTCCTCTTGTGCCCTTCAGACACCATGACTTAATTGATTTCTTTTCTGCACTTACTTCTGTTGTGATTTTGACAAATAAAATCAATTTTCTGCTTCTTACTCTCCCTCCTCCCCCCCACAGAAGACAGATATTCTTTAAACCATTTTAGTTGTCACTACAGAAAAGCTCTGTCTCTCTTTTTGGCAAATCCATCCTTCTGCTGACAGGCCTGGCAGGTGTGGTGCTGCATAGCATTGACCTAAAGAATTCTGCCCTTCCTGGCCATATCCCCGTTTCTTGAGGCAGCAGAGTCACTGGCATCAGTGACCTCCCCATGGGCTGTGGCTTCCAGGGATGCAGCACCACTGGGCTCTAGCCTGGAGACATTGCATTATCTTGGAGAAATGAAGCTTGCCCCTTTTGCCCAAAATCTGTGTTGCGGTGAGCACAAATGCAGTCCTTGCATTCCATAAGAGGTTTGGGGTTTAAGCTGTTGGTTTCAGAAAAATTAATTGCCAAGGCAAGTGCCAAGGAAAGCATAGGCACCCTGTAACATGTCTGGGGCTCTTGCATTTTATTTGTTCTGGTTTTTCACAGGACATATGGGAGGATCCAAAAATACACTACCATAACCAAAACACTTGCCTTGGCTGTGGCAGAGAAGACAAGGGAAGCTTACAGAGACGGACTTAACTCTTTAATTCGACTGCCAGTCCTCTTCCAAGAAGAAAGGTGGGTGGTTTAGGCATGCTTGTTTTCCTGTTGCAACTATTTTCTAAGTAGATGGGGCTTTTCATTCTCTGTGGAGTCAACTCCACACCTGCTGTGACTGAGCTCCACAGCTGTCTCTTCACTCCCTCTCCCCAGGTGTGCTTTTATCTGTGTCTAATTATGGTTTCTGTGACCTCCCTCTCATCACGTTCTGTCTTTGATGTTGGCACTGTCACAGATATTATTTTGTGCTCTTTTCTGCAACTAATTTACCATTGATTCATGTTATCTCTTTTTTTCTGCGTCTTTCTTTTAAATGCATAAACAGCTTTACCTCAATTCCTTTCTGTTCAGTCATGTGTTCTTCCAGGAGGCAGCCAGCTGATGAGGACAACTAAGAAGGGGTTTAAATGCACCTGAATATCAGAGAATTTGCTTTCCAGAACATCCAATGAAGTAAATGTAAAATAAAAATTACGTTGCAGTGGAAGTGTGTCTCTTGGAAAGGATTTGTTGAGGGAAGGACTCACCCCTGGGATGCAGCCTTGTGCTTTCCCATCATACGGGTTCATTTGTTTTGGCACTGGTGCTCTGTAAGGGCTGGTCTACATGCCTCCGCATTCAGCCACTGCTGATCTGCAGTAGTATTTTTGTTCAAAGAGCTACTGGAATGAGTCCTAAAAAAACTTTGCAGAGATGCCTTCATTAGTTCTGCTGAAAAGGGTACTAATAAGAAAAAGTTGTGTGGCAGATGCTTTTCTCCAGAAGCAGCTTGTGGTGACTGGTGGGACCAAAGCCCATGTCTGGATGCTGCAGAATTGTGGTCTTATTTCAGAGACAAAACAGCCCTTCCATGATTTGTTGCTCAGGAACTGGGTTTCAGAGTTATCAGCCTTTGTGAACAGCAAACAACAAGGGAAATAAACAAAACCCCAAATTGATATACTTAAAGAAAGAAGGCAGTTGTACAGATGTAGCTTGCCCTTGTGTTTCAGATGCAGTGCTTTTCAAGAGCACTGAAACTGCTAACAGGTAGTAAATTCCTATAGACATTTATTAGCAACTATACGTGTAAAGTTTTCACACACACACAGAATCACACAGAATCACTAGGTTGGAAAAGACCCACTGGATCATTGAGTTTAACCATTCCTATCTGCTAGTTTTAATCTACTCTTCCAACATGGTCTTTCTGGAAGAGGAACATAACAGATGGAGGATGCAAAAAGGTAACAGAAGATGGTGAAGAGCAGAAAAAATGTTGCTCAAATTAGCCCTTGATCAGGCTTATCAGGACAGATCACTGGATTTCTAAAGATTGGTGCTCCACCATTATTCATCTAGAAGGCACCCCAGATGCTGTTCTGTAGTTATATAGGAGGAAACGTTTCACCTCTCAAATACCTATTGTGTCTCAGTTAGAAGTATCTTTTAATGATCAGTCTGTGCAGGAAAGAACAGGTCCTAATCCTGATTAATTTGACAGGGTCATAAATTGGTAGATACAGCTGGAAATGTCAGAAGAGAAGACTGATGTAGGCAGCAGGGGAAGGCATTGATCTCATCTCTCTGGAGCAGAGATCCCAATAGGATGGAAAACACATAGTGATCTGTAAGGTCTGAACACAAGCACCCTTTTGGATACTTGGTGGCCCCAGAAAAGGAGGAATGAACCCACCAGCACATCATACTGATACCAGGCATGGGGCTGGAACCCATAGCTCACTGCAGAGTGGGTACCACTGCAGGGCAGGGTTTTTCCCTGAACCTCCACTGGCAGGAACATTTCCCTGTCTCATCTCCCAATGGTGAGCATCTTGAGTTGGGCAGGGAGGTCCCGGCAGATGCCTCCATCACTTTCCTGACTCTGTAAGCAGTGCAGCAATCCAATGTTGCAGCAAATGAGCCATTGCAGCAAGGGAGCTGTAACAGGAGGGGTGGTGCCACTTGCAACCCAAACCAGGGTCCCATACACAGGGAATGGCAGCATCAGCACCTCACCATCAAAAAAACATCATCTTTCTCTCTGCAGAGGGAGCATAGTAGCTTGCGCAGTGGAAAGGAAACCTCCCACAAGCCAGAGCAGAGTTACAGAAAACAGGTTATGAAAGATAGTATCAGATAGCTGCTCAGCTTCACGTTCAAAACAACATTGTGGTCAAATCCACTTTCCTTCAGACAGCTGAGCAGTTGGGCAGCTGTTGGGGAGGCTGCTGAGTGCCTGGCTGGGCATCACCCACAGCTGCAAAGGCAAGTGGGACTGTGCCCTCCTGCATCTGCAGCATCCATGGCTATTTGGCACTCCTGCATTCAGCTGCAGGTTAAAATTGAAAGGTGAGTGTCTCAGCTGAAAACCTTTTACAAATATCATACTGACAAGCAAATAGGAGAATGTGGCAAAACAATAGATGACAGCCAGCTTGCTCCTCCTCTTTGAAAAACTCAGATGTTTCCTTGTCACAAAACTGCTCCTTCTTTGCTCTTAACATAAATGTCAAAATGAAAATAAAATGGGTTTCTAAGACATAATCCTCCATGCTGATGTTTAAATAAAATTAACTTTTCATAAAGCAAATGAGAAAGAGAAATGAAGTTCTTTGAAAAATGCTGTGAGCAAAGAAATTGGTGTTTTATTTTCTGAACAAATTAATTTCACTTCTTGGATGTCAACACAGATGGAAAGCAGGGGTACTGAAAAGGGAAATGAATAGGAAAGTGAGCAGGTATGCTCCCTTTGGATGTGTGAGCCAAGAGGCAGGGGATTTTTTGTGATGTGTTGTTAATTACTTGAGCTCCTTAAGTCTTAGGCCTTTACACAGCTTCAAAACAGGCTGACTGGAAATCCCGTGCTTTGCCATACTGTTAGACTGTATAAATCATTAACCGCAAATAAACTCCAGTAATCATGTATGTTGTCACTGCACTTGACGGTCTTACTGTTTTTAGTGGGACGATTAGGATGGTCAACACTTGTCAGTGTCAATTTTAGCTTCAGTACAGGAACTGTGGATGTTAAAGTCAAAAGTAAATTATTGACTGTATTTCCAGCCAAGCGATGATCTGATTGACAGTATTTAATTTTTTTAAACTTCAGATGTTACTGTTCTTTTTCAACACACGGGAAGCCTTAAGGAATTTAGCTGGACAAAAATGCAAATGTTTTTCTGTGCCAATGCAAGTGTGTAGAGAAACGGCAACAGATTTCCAAGGACTGATAAAATAGATGGTCTGCTTTTTATGACATCACTGTAATTCACAGATAGCTCATGCTTTTTCTGGATACAGGTGCCAAAATGTGGAAATTAATCTTGCATTCAGAGACTAAAATTATCCTAAGTGTGATGTTTAAAGTGAAAATATTCCACTGGGGCTTACCTCTTCCAAGCAGATTTTCATCACGTGGGACGTTTGGTCTGGACCACTCTCCTTAGAGAGCGGTGGGAACATTCATGTGGAAAAGTTGTGCTTTCAGTTTGATTTTTTTTTAATGTAAAACATGATTTAGTAGTAGACAGGTATGGTTGGAGTTGATGATCTCTAAGGTCTTTTTCAATCTAATGATTCTATGATTCATTTTTTTCTGAAAATGTGAAATTTGTGTCATCTCTCAGAAAAGGCAAATCTTAATGGTCTCCATGAAACAGAACAGAACTGCTCTGTTTGGGAAAAGTGAGGAAACAAAATTAAATTTGAATTATTGTCCTCTCCTGCTGGGGATTTTTTTCTTTTAAACCAGAAAAGGGACTATATCATAGCTCCTGTGCAGCAGTAAGAACTCTCCTGTTGGGATAAATGGGAATTACATTTTTTTGCATCAGTTCCTGAGTTGCCCAATGAGTTCCATTCCTTTCTCCAGCAAAGACTGTTTTTTAGCACAAGCCGTTACTGTTGCAGACCTTGGAGTTGGGAATGTGCAGATTAAGGCATTATTTTGGCTACAACTTAAAGACCTTGCAGAAGAGTTGAAAAAATTCCAAGGTGCTGCCAGTGGTTTTGCTGGGGACAAGATTAATGTTTGCTGTATTTGCTGTATCCTTTTAACTGCCGCTTTCCTCCTCCTTCCAGTAAATAAATCTGCCTATTCATTAAACAAACTGACTGGTAGAAACCAAATGTAAGAAATACATTAACAATAATGCCCTGTTCTTAAAATAGCAAGGCAATAGTAAAGAGCACCCTTGGGTTCTGGCTTTCCACTCACTCAAGTGCTGTTGCTTTGAACTCCCATGATGAAGAAATACAGGCTAGAGCACAAAAGGAAAAAAAATAGTGGAAGAAGCACTTGTGTGTTGTAGTGTTTCAGCTAAATGGGCATTATACTGTTGTGTTGACATAACAAAAGTAGAAGGCTCACACCTGTAAAGTTTATGGTCTGAATTGACAAGAGAGGCCTAGCAGGAGAAGAGATGAAACAAGTGAGTTAGAGAATGATTCGGGCCTTGGATGGGAGCTTGGTTACCTCTCAAGATATGCCTTTTTTCCCCGTTTTTCTACGTCTTAGTGGGTACTGTGTAATACAGCAGGTATGGAGCAGTCTGCAGTGCAGCCCAGCTTTGGTGGATGTTAGTCTTTTCTTAAGAAAAAGAAGGTTTGGAGTTTTTTTATAAAGTACAGTTTATTTGTTGCTTGGAAACAACCAGGAAAAAACAGCAGGCAATTTTGCAAATGGGCTTCTCCTCAGCAGCAGATGACCTGCTCCAGCATGACGTTTGCAAGTGCCAGAGGTTGGGGACAGGCTGCTCTGGGGTGGCTTTGTCCTGCACAGAGAGAGGATGTGCCTGCTGCAGCCTTGCTGTTGCTTGTGGAAACACTGTTAGGTAGTAGCCATACATACTTTTTTACACTCAGTTTCTGACAAGCAAAAGAAGCAAATTCTGGTAAGCTTTTAAGAAGCTTTCCTGCCCTTCCTGCACTGGGAGAGGGTGGCTCAGGGCTGGCAGGGCATCACGCTGCTTGGCTTTTCTCTGCCTCCCTCAAATTTACTTTTATCTCAGTCAGTGTTGTGATAACAGATGTTTTGCATTGAATTTTGACGCATACTTCAGATTATGGGACCTTTGCTTTGCACCATCCTCCAGAGGACATTCCCTCAACCTCACTGCACACCAGTGGCTGCTGCCATAGCCAAGACACTCCCCCATCTACCCTCCTTTTTGGGATGCAGCAAGCTCTCAACAATCTGTTACAGCCCCCATTTTTTTTTTTTTTTTGGCTGGGTACTCTATTAATATTTAGCAACATGTAGAAAAAAAATCCTTAAACCCACAAGGAATCTAGGATGCCTCATCCCAATCCTTCCCCAATATTTAAACTGCAGTTTAGACCATGACCTCCTCGTGCATTGCTAGAGGACTCATTTGTCAGCCTGAAGGCTGATATCTGCCCCAAGTGCCTGAGCTGGGTGTGTGGGGAGTGCAGGGGACCCAATCTGCCTGGGGAGCCGGTTATCGCCTTTTTTGGAAGAGCCAGGACTGGCTCGGTGCGGCGCCGCAGGCTTTGCAGGGCACTGCGAAGGCAAGGCAGGGCTCTTCTGTCCCACATTCCTTGCTAATTTTAACCATCCCCCTTGAGCAGCAGAGGCCCAGAGTATGGTCTTGATTTATTAGTCTTTCCCTTCCGAAAGCTTTCGTTCAAGTGTCTTGGGACACAAGTAAAACACAAATGGGTTTTGCAGCCTGGATCCTTAGAGATATTTATCTACCTCACAGAGTATTGTGTGGTTTATTTCAGCATCAGCAGCTTTTTCCCCCACAAAGATGTCCCAGCCCTGACATGTCGAGGGAGTGGAGATTGCTGGCAGAGCCGCGTGAGGAAAAGTGATGGCATCTCTGGGCATGAGCCTGGCCGTGACTGATGCTTTTCCATTGACATCAACACCTCAGCCATGGCTAAGCAGCCTGCTCGCACCAGGTTTCCATGTTCAGTGGTGGTGCCAGTCACTTTCCCACCAAGCCATCCCTCCATGAAAATTTCTCACTTCACTGCCAGGACGATTAGGAACAAACCACCGGGATCCACCCAGGCAGAGGACCATGCTCACCCCAAACCCCAAGAGCTGTGTCTCTGTTCTGGGGAAAATAAGGGAATTGCTCACTGTGTGGCAGAGCTGACCTTGTTTGGGGTGTATTTGGACGGTGACTGGAAATGGAAAAGCAGGGAAGCAGAGTTAAAATTCCCAGCAGTGGAATGGAGAATGACCAGAAACCACAGCCTATGAGTAAAATGGAAAGATGTCTTGCTGAGCCTGTAGAAGAGCCAAACACAGGAGACACGGCTGTCCTCAAGCAGTTAAACAGATGTCACTAAGGGACATGGGACAATCTACTCCCTGTAGCAAACAGAACAAGCAACAGTGCGTTTAATGAAGGCAAGAAAAGTTTGGTTTAGGCACAAGAAAATTTGTTAGTGGTCAGTTCAGCTGAATGCTGGAACCGACTTTGCAGAGACTCAGTAGTATCCTCATCATTGGAACTTCCCAAGTGCAAGTTCAACAAACACGTGCCAGAGAAAATAGATATAGTGAGCTAGTCCTGCCATGGGGAAGAAGCAGAGGTGGGAAAGACCCCCTGGCTAAGCTGTCATCTTGCCTGTCACAGTCATTGATTAACCACATGGCAGCAGCCAGAGCCCTCAAGGGTACCACCTACCACACAGGGTTATCTGACCACAAGCAGAGATGTAGTTCCTGAAGAGCAAAAATCTCGACCATCTTGCTCTCTATTGTAGCTCTTTCTCTATAGCTCAGTGGAAAAATTGGAGTCTACCCATCTCAAATTGCATCAGTAATCAAATCAGAACAAAAGTCACAAACTGTAGTATTTGTGTAGAAAGCATCCCAACTTTTTCTTCCAATAATTTTCTCTCATTTATTTCACATTTACGTTCTGTGTGCACATGGACTTTACACCTACACATAAACTGATACAGTGCTCCTGGAGAGCAAAGATGAAAGCTGTGATTATGCTTTTTCTTGTCCTGCCGTTGTTATTAATAGAGACGGAAAAGACAACCAGTGCTTCTGCTCAGCCACTCTGGCTCATGAGGAACACACCTAAGACTCCTTGACATTTGATGTCAGTGAACATACAGCTCAGTGCTGTGGGCACAGCAATAACCACCAAAAAATTTGATGTGAATCTAAGACTGTAGCTTGGAAATGAAACAACTCTTACAGAACTAATGATTTCTCTAAGGTGTATTGTGCTCATGGCTGGAGAATTAAGCAATGCTTTATGGTTTAAGGAGGTTTTTTTGTTTGTTTATTTTAGACTTTCCTATCCAGCTGCCTAAACATTTCTGATTCAGCCTTCAAAACAAGTTGATTCTGCTACAATCAAACAATTTAAATAAATACTGGTTGAACATGAGGTGTGAGCCAGTGAGGAAAGTGGGACTGGAAAACCTCCTGCTGTCTATTTGCTGCTCAGAAGGAGCACCCAGTCCTGCTCTAGAGCTGCGCTGCCCAGCTGTGGATAAGAATCGCGAAAGGAGATGGGTGCTAACAGACAGTGAGCATCACTGAAAATAGCGTATTGTTCACAGCAGCCACTTCTGTCATTTTCTTGCTGACAAGTGACTTAATTTTTGCTGGTCATTGACAAGGTGTTTCCAGTTTCACTGATGCCAGGGAGCTGCACTGTGCTTTGTTGTGTGCTCTCACTGTTGCTGGTGGTGTTGCTGCTGGTTAAACAAGAGCTTGGATTTTGAGACACAATTAAGAGTTTCAGCAGGGCTCTATCAAATACCACAGCATGCCAACATCTGGTACTGACAGTTCCCCTGTAGCCTTCCAGGATCACTGCTTGGAGACAATTTTTCTGTCCCGTTACATTGTCTTTCCCACCTTTTTTGACATCACATCTGAGTGCTGCTCTGTCTACTCTTGCTCGTCATGCCTTCCCCACTCAGCCTATCAGGACTTATTTGCCATCAGGATACAGAATCGTGGCTGCTGCTGGCATATGACCTCAGTCCCCATCATATGTTTATTTCAGAATTTAAGGACAATCATATTTTCTCTAGTGCTGCTCTTCATGCTCCAATACAATCCCTTGTAAGAACCTGCAGGACATCTCCTTCCAACCGTTGCAGACCCTGAGCTGGGCAGCACTTTTCCAGAGCAGCACAGTGTTCAAAGGCAGGACACTGATAGCCAAAACATCACAAAATGTTTTTTATCAACTCCAGAAGTTTTTTCTCTTTTCTGGTTACCTTTGAGCAGAGCAACTTTGCCTGAATTTCAAATGTCCTATCTGGAAGTGATGGGGCAGCATTCTGGCTCTGTGAAGCTGCTGGGAAAAGTTTATTTTCACCCTTTGGTACACTGCTATGGCTTCTCCAGGTATTTTACTCCTTGATTTCACAGCTGGCTCTCTGCTTCCTGAGCCCTTTTGGTCCCACAAATGGAGATTTTAACAAATATTCCAGTGCATTTCTCTGCCTTTTGTGTTTCTGTTGAGCTATCCCCTTGTCTCACACAACGGGCTCCAATTGTCACCACCACGATGCTGCTGCTTGCATTTCATAGAATCATAGAATCACCAGGTTGCAAGAGACCCACCCAATCTCCAGTCCAACCATTCCCACCAATCTCTAAACCATGCCCCTAAGTACCTCATCCACTCTCACCTTAAACACCTCCAGGGAATGTGACTCAACCACCTCCCTGGGCAGACTATTCCAATGCCTAATGACCCTTTCTGTGAAGAATTTTTTCCTTATCTCAAGCCTAAATCTCCCCTGGCGGAGCTTGAGGCCATTCCCTCTTGTCCTGTCCCCTGTCACTTGGGAGAAGAGGCCAGCACTCTCCTCTCTACAACCTCCTTTCAGGTAGTTGTAGAGAGTAATGAGGTCTCCCCTCAGCCTCCTCTTCTCCAGGCTAAACACCCCCAGCTCTCTCAGTCGCTCCTCATAAGATTTGTTCTCCAGCCCCTTCACCAGCTTTGTTGCTCTTCTCTGGACTCGCTCCAGAGCCACAACATCCTTCTTGTGGTGAGGGGCCCAGAACTGAACACAGGATTCCAGGTGCGGTCTCACCAGTGCCGAGTACAGAGGGAGAATAACCTCCCTGGACCTGCTGGTCACGCCGTTCCTGATCCAAGCCAAGATGCCATTGGCCTTTTTGGCCACCTGGGCCACTGCTGGCTCATGTTCAGTCGGCTGCCAACCAGCACCCCCAGGTCCTTCTCCTCCTGGCAGCTTTCCAGCCAGGCTTCTCCTAGTTTGTACCTCTGCTTAGGGTTGTTGTGCCCCAAGTGCAGGACCCGGCATTTGGCCTTGTTAAACCTCATGCTGTTGGTCTCAGCCCAGCAGTCCAGCCTATTCAGGTCCCTTTGCAGCCTCCCGACTCTCCAGCACATCGACACTTCCACCCAGCTTAGTGTCATCCACAAACTTGCTAAGGGAGCACTCGATGCCTAAGTGCTCAGTTGGAAAAAGAGCAGAATAAAGTTTGTTCTTGTGTTTATTTAACTGTAGGAAGGATTAACCTCTTTTTTAATAGAGGCTAGGGTTTACGGTTGGGTTTTCTTCTTCTTTCATTTTCCGCATCTTCTGTAAAAGCACATCTTTAGTCTACCTGCTTTTTTTCCTGTTACCTCCGTTAGGCAATTGTGGTTAATATCCATTTCCATTGACTTAATGAGCATCATGGCCTCCCAGGCAACTCTCCATGCAGGAAACAAGCTCCTGTCACCACTCAATGAAAAGCGTAGTTTAATTCTTACAGTACCCTCGAGTCCGGCTCAACTTTGTACATTTTTCCCACTACATTTTAATAATTTTCTGAAGTAGTTTCACATTTCTCAAGGAATTTCCATTATCTTTAAAGAGGAATAAGTTTTTTGGAAGATGCTGGCTGAGATTTCCCTAGGACCACAGCCCACCTGACAGAGATGCGGCCCCTTACAGCTCCAGTATCAGTTTACTAGAACCCAGAACAAACCCCAACAGTCTGCAAACAGACTTTATTCCACAAATCACCATACCATATGTCTCTTCACATAATTTGCTTTTATCTCATGCTCTGAATCTCCTCAAAACAGTAAAGAGTTGTATTGGAGTAACTGTGGCAGACGGGGAAATCGGATTTAAGGAGACAAGAAGTTTAGCCTGATGTTCTTCACACTAGCCCATTAAATTGCTTTTACAGATCTCAAAAGCAATAGCATTTGGTGCTACAAATTGAAATTCCTAATCTTTCCCGATTTGCTACAGCCTTAATGCTATAATCCACCTTGTTTTCTCCCCAAGAAACTTCTTTCCTGATCCCGTTTTTGCCTGATTAAACATAGTTCAAAATAATCAAACAGCCAGGGAAGAAGGAATAAGAACATCCTAACGAGAGGCAATTTCAGAAGATGAGATTACATTTAAAAAGACTTCACACCTTTTGCAGAAGTAACAGTCCCACAAGTTAGAGAAATGGAGAATAGATTTTCTTTTCTCAGCATAAATTGGTGTTGTTTCTCCTCAGCGTGGATCATCATTTTCTGTTATTATTAAGATGGAACAAGTCATCTGTGAGAAATACTACTCTTTTATAGCCAGGCTTTCACTTTTATGACTTAAGTAGTATTGTCAATATAGCTAACTTAGCTTGACCATTTAAAAATACCATTTAAAGCAATTAAATGGCAAAAATACTTTTTTTCCTATATAACTAACATTGACGTCTATTGAAGACCCTAGGAGGAGAAGGTGTGGGTGACCAGCAGAAATAACTGTTTGTAAGAGAGCAGACAGCTTATCGTGGCAGACAGGTTTAGGTGGAGATACCACCAGGCAGGGAGCTGTGATGACCATCTACCATCTGGTCCTGGCTGCAGCAAAGTGCCAGGGTAGGGCTGGGCAAGGGTAAGGTAAGGGCTGCAGGCTGGTTTTGGATCTCTCGTTTAGCCCATCAGCTCGACTCACCTAATGTACTTAGTTCATCTTCCAGCCTGTCACCACTTTCACTACTTGAAGGCTACAAGTGTAAAGCCTTTAAAACATACATGTGACAGTTTATGGATGTCGTTCACAGCAGACCTAACACTTGGCCACACTGAATAAATAGAATGGAAAAGACTTCTCCACTATCCCAAAGAGCTTGTAGCACAAGTAGGATGGGAATTGGGACATCCATGCTATCTATTTTTTAGTTTACTAGACTGTGTCCTTGTTGAGTGTGCCTTGCAAGATTTCTTTGTGCCTTCTCCCCAGTCTTTCCTTTCTTCCCACTGTATTTCAGATTTAGGTTTGTAGTTTGAGTGTCCTTCATGCAAATCAAACTTTCCACTCTCATGTGCCAAACAAGGAGTCTTGACCATGGAACGACACCATGCTTGGTGTTCCCTGAGGAGCTGTTTCTCCACACAGGAACTAGGTGAGAGCTGCAGAGCAGCTGTGATACCTGGGCAGAACTGGAGCTTGGCCAATGGATGCCACAGCTGAACCCAAATTCTCAACTTTTCTCAGCTGTCTCAGCCGCTGCTTTTACTAAGATCATCTTGCAATTTGTCTAATTGTTTGAGTATTATAGTTTGCTGTTCAAACCATTGCAGTCCCTTGGTGCATGATTATGTCACTGTGTTCCCCAGAAACTGGCAGTTAAGCATCACACACATTGCCAAGCACTTGTTTTCTCTTCTCCATATAGAAAAATCAATTAGGGGTTCTTGTTGTGCAGTAAATGTCACTTGTTCTAACGTTACAAAATCAAAAACATCTGTAACTATGGAAACCCTCAAGGCAAGACTAATTTCAAGAATAAATTATGACAAAAAGGCTTTTTATGGTTGTTTTTAAACAATAAATATAAATTTAAACAGCTTGATTTCTTAGATGCAAGTTAATCATATTTTTTATCTTTTAGTACTGAAGGTTCTCAAGACATGTTTATCAATATTGACATAGAGGAAAATGGTATTTTAGCAATGTTTGCATCCAAAGAATCACTATCATTATTCACATCACTTAAAAATTCTCTGTTAAGACCATCTCTGCTGTATTTCAATGGGGGATCTTACTTTTCAGATGACTAACAGCCCACCCTTATAGTTATCACAGTGTGGTTTATGCTTTTTGCTAGACTTCAAATTTATGGAAAAACTACTCCATCAAGAATACAAAAGAAAAACTCAGTGAAAACTTTCTTCAAGTCACTGGGATGCTGTCAGAAACAAGCACAAAGTCTCTTGTCAGCTACAGTTTTGGGGAGAAATCAGGAACTCGTTCTTCATTTGCTTCCTGTTCACAGGCAAAAGGAGATGCCACAGGCAAGGACAGGTGGATTTCAGACCAGACAGTACCCAGATCCAAGGGCAGAGGGATGTGGTTGCCTTTGCCTGGGGCCAGAGATCTTCCTTGAGACAGCAGCAGGGCTGTGAACAGGGATGATGCACTATTCCCCACTCCAACAGCATTCCAGAATCCCCAACTTCTCCACATGCAATGCAGCCAGAACAGCTCTCTAAACTTGTTTCATCTCCATATACTGCATTTTTCATCCTTTTTTCTTACATTAATTCATTTTAAGTCACTGCAAAGTGAATGCAGGAAAAATACAATACTCTCCCTTCCCCCCCCCCCCGCCATTTTTTTTTAAACTTAATCTCATTATGAGTTCTAACCTGGTGTCACACAAATTAGAAAAAGCTCAGTACTGCACATTATATCACAGCTCAACGTATTTCAGGTTTTATCAAATGAAAATATGTCTCTGCACCTCCATCAAAGCCCATGGAACTGTGTTAACTTCTTTGTTAGTGGATTTGTATGTGCGCGCCAAAACCTGATGAAAACATCCTGACTATGAGGAGAGCACGATCTCTGTGACTACGAGACAGCTGCCATCAACTTTGTCTGATTCAGCCAAGCACAGATGTGATGAACCTCTATGGGGTGAGCAACGGACCAGCCTCCTCGCACCCCCAGCAGCAGGTACAAGAGATGCTCTGGTCCTTGCTGGTGTGGGAAGTGCTGGTGAAGCAGGTGTTCTGGGAATGCCCAGAGATACAGCAGGTGTGGATCATCTCTGGGATGTTTCCCTAGGGAGACACCACGTGCTGGGAAACAGCACAGATGTTCCACCTAGATGCAGCTTCAAACACAGTGACCTTCTGGGAGGGGGCTGCCTCCCCACTTCAATCCATTCCTGTCCCACAGCTGCAATAAGTGTGGGAGTGAACAATTTCCCCCCTCTCCACTGTGCACCACGCACACTTCCAGTGCATGTAAGTAATAAAGAGAAATCTTTGCTGTGAAAGCTGAACTGATGCTATTTACAACTTATTGCCAATTCCTTCTTTATAACACAAACCACAACTGATGTGGCTTATCTTCAGCTATTCACGTTCTTGTAAGACACATCTGTGAAATCATATTTCACAACCCCATTGAAAAAGATTAAGTGTTACTTCTAAAAACTTGCTGCTAGCTGTTCAGCTGTTATGCATGCTTCACCTAAGAAAAATCCTTGGAGATAAAGTTGGGATGCAGGTCCCTTCAGAAAAAGAAAAGAAAGGCTTGAGGAAATATTTATTTGGCAAATTTTTTTCTTATAGTCGCAAAAATACATGCTCAGGAAGAGAGGGTGGGGGACCATGCTCTGTTTTCAAATGCATCCCCCAGTATCCTTTTGGTGGCTCTCTCCACCACAGCGCAGTGATGACCTAAGGGACTCCATTCCTGATTCCTTCTTTGCTGAAGAATTCCTGAAGCAGGGAATCCAGCCTTCAAATCAGTTCAAGAAGATTTAGTGATTGCAGAGTTCCAATAGTGAAAGGTCAGCGCAAAAATAATACAGCGAGCACTGGGGCTTCTGGTGAGAAGGTGGCATGGGGGGACATCGGGGTCTGAGCAGAGGGGAGAGGTCTGAGGGAAGCAGGATGGGTTCTGGTGGGCTCCAGTCAGCATGGGCATGTTGGACTGATACAGGGGAAACTGAGGCACAGAGAACAGCAAGGGCACTTCAGGTATCGCAGGAGGAGGGCACAGGAGACAACCGTGCACTCACCATCACGTAACCACTGCACTGGGCACTGGAGCTGGCTGGAAATGAACACACAGCATGTCTTTTTTCTTTTCTGTTTTTATAAAACTCTTCTACCTCCTACATAAGTTTGTGAAAATCAGGGCAAAACAACAAAGCAAATATCAGCTGAGTGAAGGCCGTGGCTATTCAGTCTTAGACTCCCTCTGCCTGCAGAGAAGCAAACAAATCCTCATCAGAATATTATTTCACCCACTCCTGATCACTGCCTGTTTGCAGCAGCTCTGCAACAGGGACTATCTACAGCTGCAAGATGGGATAACAGTGTCCTTCTTGCAGATAACCTTCACATAGTGTCAGTATCAAGTGTTTCAGAAACTATCTCTATAAACTAAAGCAACGCGTTCCTCTAAAGCCTCAGCTTGGATAACATTGTAAATTTTTGACATTATCCTCCGTCCTTGGGACACATTACACAAGTAGCAAAATTGTCATTAACAGTCTGATAAAGTTTTCTAATGGCTTAAAAACAATGACACAAACAACATGTGTTGGAGATTGTCGAAAATACTTGGCACAATCACAGCAGGAGGGAGGATATTTAAATGCACACAGCAAGTGTGCTTCAGTGCCAGCCCAGATCTTCACGCTTTAAATAGATGAGTTCCCATACAGAGCAGTTACTGTTTATTTCTAGATCTTGAGCTGCACACATTGCCCAAAAAGATGGGCCACAGAGAGGAGGGTTGGGGGCTAAGGTGGGGAGAGGACAGGGACTTCTCTGCTGGATCATAAAGGAGAGTGAAAGGGGAGGTAGAGTCTGTGGTCCTGGGGGTGGAACCTACATTCAGAGTCTCACAAGGTACCTCCAGCTCCTGCTGGGAGTCACTTTCAGTAGTAAAAAGACATCAAACTGGATGAAATCAGGAGTTTTGAAGGAAATAAGTACCCTATTAGTGAATTACAAACTTGCAAAACAATGCTAGGGAAGCAGATTAATGCACCAACAATGGAGATTTTATGTGAAAGTGCCACAAGATTTACTGAAATACACACTTTTGTTTCCCCTGAAATTTATCATAAATGAAGCAATGGAAGAGAGGAAAGAAACTTCGGGTTAAACACTGCATTTTCCAGACTAGCCAAGTACTCTTTGCCTGGCCAAATTGCTGAGCCTGGAGTCCACAGCAAAATGCCTTACATGCAGAAAGTGAACACTGCATGTTCAACGCAGTATTTCAAGAATACGAGACGTATTAATAAAGTCTCCATAATTGGAACTCTGTCATAGAAACAAAAACATGCTTAAACACCTGCTTGAGATCATTGCAAGATTTGGATAGAAATGGCTAGATCAACCCCCTTTAGTGCAAAAACTACACCAATGCAATTCACTTCCCCATTCAACTCAAATTTGACCAAATACCTTCTTCATCAGTCAGCAGGATGCCGAGTGCACCTCGTACAGCTTCCAAAGTGGTGCACAAGAGAGGAGCAATCAGCACAGAAAGCTGTGAGACAGCGCTTGGCTGTTTATGCACACACAATCCCTCTCTTCTCCAGCCCAACATCTACTTCCCTGCACCACAAATACCCCAGAGCACTCACCTGTCCACATTTTCAAGGATCCATTCCAATAAGCAAAAGATTAGTAATTCTCATTTTATTTAACAAGGAAGATTACTGTTGTCTGCCACACAGGCAAAAGCCAAATCAGAGAGATTCTCCTCTGAATTTACCCCAGAACAGTGTCTGCCAGGGTCAAATTCAGCTCTCCGTGCTGGGCAAAGCCACATACATGGACAGACCTCACCAGGACTTTCCCCTCCATTCCCTCTCTGTTGTTCTTCACAAACCAAAGGTTTTACCTCTGTACTCCACTCCTTCCCTCACCCAATCCAAATGCTGATTCTGTCTCCGCAGCACCCCTAGCAAAAGCTGTTGAGGGACATGTAGTAATTAAGCTGGCAAGGGGCAAGCAGGAGGCAAGGGATGACAAATGTAGCTGTTTACTGTTATTTCTCTCTAAGCAACCAGCCTGTGCTGGTGACAACCTCAATACTTGGGTGATAGATGTGGTGCTCACTGTGGCAGGTTTGTGATGCCAGGAAAAATTACAGCTGCAAAAGGAATTGTAACAGCACCTGTCAGTGACACAAAGCCACTAGCTGGGGCACATTGTAGAAAGCTGTGCCTTCAGGACTGGTGCTTTGGGATAAAATAGGATATTTTGAAGGTTTACAGAGAAAAAATAAAATTACAGTCCTCTGCTTAGAATGTGAATGGGCAAGAAAAACATTCCCATATGCCTTGCCAGACCGGGAAAAAGTTTCCCCCCCCCTAAGTTCCACTACTGGTACTCCTCTGCTGCATTTGGAAGGAGATGAGCACCTCAGCTCCTGTGCTATTTTGAGTGCAACAGGCATGGAAGATAAAAAGCTAACTGAACGAATGATTCAGATTGATAGATAGTGTGACATTTTCCTGGAAAAAAAAATCTAGGAGAGACTATTGGGAAAATGAAAAAGATATACTAGAGCTCACTGTAGATAATGTCACTTTTCACCAGATGAGCAAAGAAATGTGGAATTTTCTCCAGTGTCAAGGTGAAACTGGAGTCTTTCCTGCAGCAGGATTATGTCCCGTCCACTTGTGCTCTTGCCAGGAGGAGGTTAAACATTTAAGTGAGGAAGAGGGAGAATCGGAACATTTCCTTGGGTTTGCAAAAAAAAAAAAAGTAAGGATACATTTTAAAGTATCAGTCAAAAAGATTTCTAAATAATTCTGCAGTGGAAGACTTGACATACTAAAACCCTGGCCTTTGAAAGATAGAAGGTAAAAGCTGACAGTATAATTCAGGAAGCCAGTACAAAACTTGTAAATAAAATTACTAATCTCAGATATTCAACAGGAACTGGTAACCAGCAGGAGAGCACAAGCAGGGCATCAACTGGAGTACAGAGAAAGCACTGGAAAATACTTAACGGTTCCTTCTCCATGCTGGTATAGGGTTGCTTTTGGCTTTGTATGCATCACGCTAAATGGAAATTAAGATAAAGGAATAGGAAATACTAACAGAAATTTGTTATAGCCATGAGACCACAGAATTGTTCCCTTCTCATAGTTTGAATTAGAGTTTGTAATTAAAGGGCAAAGTAAGCATAGCAAGCTTGTCACCAGTCATCTTAGATGACTGTCTGAAGAACAGGATCATTAACAGAACTTCCAGGATGATCCAGATGAAAGAATAATAAAAGAAAAAAAAATCTGTCAATTAGAGGTTAAGTCTTTGCTCCCACTGCAACACCATGGCATCCATTGCAAACAAATCATTTGGTGCTATTTCAATGCTTTTCCATTTACATGACAATTTTTTTCAATAGACTAAGCTAGAAATGAGAAAATAAGTGGATGTAATTGTGTCTGGGCTCTGGTATTGCCAATGTAATACCTTCAAGTTAGAGATGGCGGTACCATCATCTACTGAAACGAGAAGAAAATAAATACAAGGAAACAGGAGAAATATAACAACTTTAAACCCAACTCAACACTCAGAATCCAGAGAAACAGAAAATGTAGCATAAACATGACCTTGCAGAAACACAGCCCATCTAGGGCAGTGGCCAGTACAGATGCCTGGGGGCAGTGCTTGCCTGGTGTCCCCAGGTGCCCAGTGTGGCAGCAGCTCTAGAGCAGGAGCTGTGCCCCTTGGCCTTTGGGCAGTGGGTCCTTCTCCCAGGAGCCCACTCAGCAGCTCAGCTCAGATCCATGCTCAGCCCTGGTAAGCGTTACACATTCTGGCATTGAGCAGCACCAGCAGCTTGTGTGCTGCAGGAAAAACTTCCCATATTCAGGCTCCAGCTCAGATGTGCTTTGCTTTCGTCTGCACTCCTCAGTTCCAGAAGCATGGAAAAAAACCCCAAAACATTCCTTACTCATCTTTGTTTTTGTGGTTGCACTGACAACTCCATCATCCTTGCCCTTCATGAGGTGCCCAACCCCGCTGTGGTGAGCATTTCCCTGGCATTTGGTGAATCGCTTCAATGCCTGGTCAGAACTGATACTGAATTTGACAGACAATCTGCAGTGACACTGAGGTGTGTTCCAGGAGCCAACCCACAACCCAATACCATCTGCATATGCTGATTCCTATCCCACATTTTTTGGAGTAACTTGCCTGCCTTTTTGCCTACTTTTGGCAGTTTCTCAGTAATTTTTTTTTTTTTTTGGTTACCTATGTTGTGATCAGAAGCTAATGTGACCTCAGTCTTTTTAAAAGGTTTTCTTCATCTGACTTTTAACACTAATCCTCTTTTCCTACTGTGAAACTGGCAGCTTAATGCATCTACAAGCGCTGGCTGGTAGACTGCTAAGGAGCTCTTTGAAAGTCTCAGTGGATGCTATCGAACAGCCCATCCCATCTCTCTCACAGACTCTTTCAGAGACCCCTAGTATACATACAAGGAACAGTTTCCTTCTACAAACCCACAGTCACTTTCCCATCACATCACCCCAGCTGTGTATCTGCTAATGTCCCTTTCTGCTAATCAGGAGGAAGAAAGCCCTGCTTGGGGGTAATTGCTTCCTCCCTAAGAGTTACAGAAAGTGCTTTATGACTCTGTATGCACTATTGCAGGGAATCAATATAAATACATGGCAGATTAGAAATAGCAGTTGGATATTTCAGCACTAAGCCTGCTTTTATTTCTTTCTTGCTGTGTCCCTATTATGCTGGCAGAATGGGTTTGAACCCCACTGGCCTTGTCCCTTCTAACAGGCACTGCCTTCTTGCCCTGGAGAAAGGAGTAAAGATTTCAAGGTCTTTTATAAATCTAGGTTTTCCACAGAGGCCTGCCACGTACCAAGCTCTCAAGTCAAAGGTAGTAAGGCCCTTGAGAATAAAAGGAATATTTCCAGTGTAAACTGCACAACCATCAAAATTAGACCTCATAATTTAAAGCTGTAGAGAAGCTGCTGCTGAAGTTAGACAAATTATAGCTGAGCATTTACAAAATGCCCCAAAGAATGCAGATTCCTTGCAATCTGACAGCATACTGAGCATCCACAGCAAATAAATACTACTGTCTCGCTTATGAGATTTTTTTTGCTCAGAGTAATGCTCCAAGACCCAGGAGTCAGGATTTCACATCTCTGGGTCGTAGGGTCACAGACATTATTGGTCTGGTTTCCATGCTCTGAGCAAGCAATTAAGCTTTGCCTTCCACCAGGAGAAACAACGCTGGTCTGCAACTGAACAAGTCCCAGTTAACCTCATTTCACAGAGACGAGTGAGCTGTCAGCAGAATTGTATTTAGAAGTCACTGAAGTGATGTTGAGCTGTTTATCATACCGCTTTCTCAGCTGCACCAGCCCTCCAGAAGCACCATTCCCAGCCTGGCCCCATGCCAGTTGCCAACATGGCCATTGGTGCAACAGCACAGGTACCCAGCAGCTCCCAGAGCTACGCATGGTGCCATCAGGTACCCATATTTGCTGGTTGCCCAAAGTCAAGGTTTTTAACTCAACACTAATGTAATGAAGTCATTTGTCCACAATTAAGTCAGTTTTAATGACTGAGCTGCCTTAGTCTTACACAAATAAATGTTAGCACAGAAGAAATTGGAACGAGAGAGCATTATATGTATTAATCCCTCAAGACATGTTTGCTAGCTGTACTTTGAGATGCTTTCCCTGATGGGATGGTTTCCCAGGGCATCTATGACATCTCTTTCCCAGGCTGGACAAGGATCTTGGGGGAAGAGTCTCCCCAGTACACATCTCAATGCTGGGCTCTTCCCCGCAGTGCTTGGCCAAGGTCTGATGCGTTGGCTCAGGCTTTGCAAAGTCCTGACCAATGCCAGTTATTTCTCCCAGGCATGCTGATGGTGAAAGCTACGTAGGCAAATAGCAACAGAATTTCCTCCCCTCTGCTACAAACAAGTAGATTCCTATTTGGCACCAACACATTTCCAAGTTCCCTCAAACGCTTACCACAATGGAACAGCTTTTAAGACACTTTAGCACTTCTCATTTCAACAGAAATCAGGAAGGCAGAGCTGCAGGGCAGCAAGAAGCTAGCTGTGAAGAAGGCACAGAAACGTTTCTAACTTTAACTTCCCAAAGGAGGTTCGTTTTTATCTTGTGCAAAGGCTTGGAACAAACATCATGCTACCCCAGCCATGTCCAACCTTAGTTATTATGAGACAAGAGTACTGGAATAAAATTATTGTGGTAGAAGCACATTCTTCCTGTACAATTTAGGGCAAAACGAAACCGTAGGATAATGTTTTTCAGAAGAGGAATTCAACTATGAAAACGATGCTCTCCTGAGGGTATTTGTACTATTCTTTATACCTACATGATGGCCTGTCCGTCCTTACAGGGCTGTGGTACAATTGCACTGCTTTCTTTTCTTAAGGTAATGGGTTTGGAAGTGATATGGTGTTCAAATAACATTCTATACTGTGGACAAGCCCTGTTAAAGTCCCAATAAGCTCCCATCCGCATCCTAACAAACGCAACATCAGGTGTAGTATAACAATTTGATTTTAGCTCTGCATTTTCACACATCACTTGCACCACTAAATTTTTCATGCAGTAACACCAGCCCAAGCAGCTTTTGGTTAGAAAAGACCTTTAAGATCATCACATTCAACCATTGATCCAGCCCTGCTAAGTCCACCACCAGACCATGTCCCCAAATCCAACATCTTGTCTTTAAACGCCTCCAAGGACGACGACTCAACTACCTCTCTGGGCAGCCTCTTCCAGTAAGAAATTCCTCCTCATATCCAGCCTAGATCTCCCTGGCACATCTTGAGGCAATTTCCCCTTGTCCTGCCACTGGCTATGACGTACAGGGGACCAACTCCCACCTTGTTACAACTAGGGTGATGCTCCACTACTTAAGGAGTGTTTTCATCTTCTATTGGGCATACGGATAAACAATTAACTTCAGTCAACAAGACAAACATCTACAGCAGTGAATATATTCTGCACAGTACTTAAGTGGACACTTTTCCTCTCCAAACTCTGCATAGGGATGCAGACAGCACCCTGGCCAAGCCAGGCAGAGATCCTGGCATTGCCTCAGAGGGGCAAACGTGTGCCAAATACAGGAATTTGAGAAGAGATAATGAAGTCTGTTTATGCTCCTCACAGAAAGCACTTATGGACTGATCACAGAACTTGGGGATGTTGCACAGCGTGATGGTGATCCAAATACATCCAAGTTCAGCCATAGAAAAGTCTAAATAGAAGCAATAAGTTCATTTTCTAACGATCTTAAAACATCAGACCAACTCCATGGTCTGAGTAGTTTTTTTTGTTCTTTTAGAATGGGCAATATTTGAATTCAAGTATTCTTATCTTACCTTTTTTGAAACTTTCTTTTTAAGTTCTCACAGCTGTAAACCAGCTTTTATTTGAATAGCACATCTTTTCCATATTTCAGTCACCCAGGAAATAGACCTCAGGTTGAATGCAGGTATTTACGTATCTTGTACTGCGATCGCTATAGGTTTTTTCCCTCTGGCTGCAGCCACAGATTTTTCTGCCCCCTATTCTGTAATTTACAAAATGATTGTGGAGTCTGAAGAACGGAAGAGGAGGTGGTAGGTTTATACCTTGATTACCTTTAATGTGGAAGCACTGGAATAATCTTTTGTGTCAAATTCTGGAGATGTACATTATTCCATGTAATATCACCTTTTGTTGACATCAGAGCAACATCAGCTTTCAGTACATTTTAAAGTTGTCAAAAATGAATAAAAAATATCATAATGTATCAATATCCATCATCTGTTTGTTCATTTTAATTTAAAAGTGGATGCCACATGAGAGCAAATACTCCCTTTCCAAGGCAAAGTCTGAGCAGTAACCATGCAGTGCCTGGTTCAAACAGAAACTACTGTTTAGGAACATGTGAATTTTACACTGCATGGCTATCGATACTGCTAAAGCTGGAAAAGAAACTATGCCAGCAGTTCTAGACTACCAACACTGGACAAGCAGCCCTTTTCTCCATTTGGGAAGGGAGATAGATCTGCAGTGGCTGTAACAGAGTCACCTCAGCCTCTGCAAGCATCTGTCTATGCTGGTAGGGTTCTCCAAGCTGCATAATACCGGGTGGTATCCTCCTGAAATGTGCATGCTATTTATGATATGGTACTTCACTGCTGAGTGATCATCAGGCCAACAGACTGCTTTTACTGTAAATCGCCAGCTGTAACCTATGTGGGAAACTCCTCTCCTTCTCTCAGAATAAGTAGTCCTTGCACTGTGCCTGCTCTGGCTCTGCTTCTTCAGAGAGGGCACTCGCCTTCACACAGGTGTTTCCTTCTGCTTCTAGCAGAGAGTGAGCTTAAATGCAGTTTTAATCCAACAGCTTCTTTTTTCCTTTAATTCCTCCCCACCCACTTGTCTTGTACTTGAGAAGCAGAAATAAAACGTTCTGGCTGCACAGGCAGCAGGGTGTATGTTAACATAGTGAAGGGCTAAGTGTGTCAGAGGTGCTTGGAAACAGCAACAGACCTTTTCTTTCTCCACAGAACTGCTCAGGTACAGTCACATCTGGCAGCGCTGAGTCCTCACCTGGGGCCAGTCCTGTGCTGGAACTGGCTTGTGTTCCATCAGATGGAGGTCAGACCATAGACAGAGGGAGGCTGCAGCTACCTCAAAGGCTGAAGGCTGTGGGAACCTATGCCTGAATCCAAATGCCTTCTAAAAATCAGGTGTATCAGAAGTTTCAAGTTTAGAGGAAAGTGCTCTCCACAAAAATAAAAGTTTGAATAGAAGCAAAAATACCAGGGACTGTGTTGGCATCAGTGCAGGACTGATCCAAAGCACCCTGAGGCTCTGGGTCTGGAGGGCACGCTGGGGTGACTGAGCCATGGAGAGCCTTAGACATCCTTTGGGAATGGGGAGGATGGCTCCTCACTGCCAGCATCCCCCTCAACACCACCTGCCGAGACAAGTCGTATACCCAAACCTGCACCTGAGCAAGGAGCATCCAGAGCATCAAGTAAGTTTTTCACAAGCTGGTGCTAGTACCCTGAAGTTCAGGGAGTTAGAGTAGTACAGAGACCTGCCTGGTTCTCCCCAGAGTTGTTCAGCAGCGATGATGAACCTAAGACCACAGTGCCTCTACTGTCTGTACCTGTTTACATGATACAGGGGAACAACCTCTCTGCTGGGGTCTCCTGCCACCTCTACAGTTGCAGCTCTTCCACCTCACTTAATCACAGCTGCAGTTATGCTTAGACTTCCCTTTGTTTTTTCATTGCATTCCCATCAACCGCCTTACTTTGAGAGCCGCAGTAAGAAAACATCAGCCAAGATTTTTTATTTTCATCTCTGGCCAGCCTGACTGGAAGCAGATCTGAAAGTCTGGGGCTCACACCCACAGGGAGGGCTCGGTCCTGACTCCCTGTGGTGGTGCAATACAGAGGAAATAATATTCATTCCTCAAATGCTGGACTAATCCAAGCATGTCAGCTGCTTCTTTCACATCATTTAAATGTTGGAGACTACATTACAGAACAGCTGCTTATCACAGATGTTCCGACCAGTATTTGCTGTTGATTACAGATGCCACATGAGCATCTGTCCCATGAGCAATTGGACGACCCAGCAAATGGATGGCTGTGATACCCTGGGCATCACTCCTCTTCGCTTCGGTACAAGATCAGCACAAGATCCCCATAATCCATGAGCAGAAGACAGAGCAGGGTATCTGCCCACTGCTGCTGGCTGACAGGCAAGCCGCTCCTCTCCTCTGGGGCGATGGCTTTCCTACAATCCCACCAGCTCCTTCTGCAAAGAAAAAGGCTTTATTTAATAGGGTCATTTACTAGACTAATGAGAGGCCTATAATTTACATTTGCTCCAGACTATTTTCCCTGTGAGACCACCCGATTCACCTCATTATATGGATCATACCCTTTTGTACACAATTTTGCTAAGAAGATTAGAACAGCAGCAGCACCAGTGCTAAATATAAAACCACATTAAGCTCCCAATATCAAGTATACCCATCAGGACTTCCAAATTAAACCACTCCATATCTAATGTCCATCGCCAGCACGACTTAGAATCATAGAATCACCAGATTGGAAAAGACCCCTAGGATCATCAAATCCAACCATTCCTATCAAACACTAAACCATGTCCCTCATCACCTCGTCCACCCGTCCCTTAAGCACCTCCAGGGATGGGGACACAACCAGCTCCCTGAGCAGCCTCTGCCAGTGCCCAACGACCCTTTCCATGAAATATATTTTTCTGATGTCCAGCCTGAACCTCCCCTGTTGGAGCTTGAGGCCGTTCCCTCTTGTCCTGTCCCCTGTCACCTGGGAGAAGAGCCCAGCTCCCTCCTCTCAGGTAGCTGTAGAGAGCAATGAGGTCAGCGAGCAACAGGATGACTTCCTAGCTTACTCTCTGCTTATGCCAAAAACGAACACAGAGGCACCAGCAAGCGTGGGGGAATTGAACAGCAAGACAGACCGGCTGTAGAGCTGGGGGGTAACACGATCGCAGCCCAGAAGTACTTATAGCAGGTGGGTGTGTCAGCTGGTAGGAGATCTTCAGTTTTGTGAGTATAGGCAAGCATGCAGAAGTCGAAATCAAAGGCTGAAGCCAGACTTTAGGGTGATGGAGCATCAGAATTGGTCACCCAGGAGGATTTCATAAGCCTCCTCCTCTCCTAGAGCTTGCATTGGCTCTGAACCCTTATCTCAGGGGGAAGGACTCTGGTCCAGTACTTGGCAGCCCCTAAATGCCCCTGGGACTACTGCAAGTGCCACCCAGCTAAAGCTGGACACAAGCCCTAAGCAAGTGCTCTCCAACCCGAGAATGCTTCCAGAAGAATACTCGTGCCTGGGGCTACAGGCAATGGGATCTGCAGCCAGCAGCATCCCTTGCAGACCCGAGGAGAGGACACGGCTTCACTCTCATGCGATGTGCCAGGGTGATGCCACACTGCAAAGCAACCACTGTCCCTGCCAGCCAGGGAAGCAGGTGGCAATTCACCACTCGCTCTGCTGGCAGCTGAGACAGATTCCCTGCCTCCCCACAAACACAGTTATAAACGATGCAACCTGGATGTAGTCTTGTAAACGCCAGGATAGTTAATTTGTAGAGATCCTTCAGTGTGAATGTTACACAACTGCAGCTTAACAGCCAAAGCTAGGGCCAGGTTAACCTTTGCTTTGAATAGTTGTGCAATCCACCAGGCCTGGTTGTGCAGTATATATAAATGTTTACACATTAAGTATGCATTTTCAGACAGTCACAGTAAATCTGACAGAGCTGAATGAGAGGACCCTGAAGCAGAGCCAGGTTAGACAAACGCAACACAGCCTGTGCCAGTTGCTGAGGAGCTGCTCTGAGCAACCTTTGCTCTGATGTGCACACATCGAGCACAAAATTACTTTAACCTAGATTGTGGGGGGGCTCATGCTGATCACAGAGCCTTGGCCATCAGATACTACCTGGCCAGCAGCCCTGGCTTCCATCCCAACAAGTGGTCTGGGCAGGTTAAGGCAATCCCCTGGGAGACCTTGCTATCCATTAGGGTGCTTATCCCAAAACAGGTGAGCTGTGGCAGCTGAACTGAACTGCTCCACCACCTCAACTACACCATAATTCAACTTTGTTTGCAGTGCACTCTGACAATGATTTTTAAACAAAAGAGCCTGGAAAAGCAAACCTAGAATGTTGCTCCAGCATTGTTTTCAAACATGATACATTTACAAACCGGAGACTTGGCAAGGAGAGGTAAAACAAGGATTTTTTTTTTTTTTTTTTGGCACCTCCATTGCAGCCAATTTAAATTAGGTAACTGAATATCTAGAAATAGTCTAATTAGATCAACTTGCATTGCAACCTCAGCCCCAAATGCTCCAGTAACTAAACTTTCCTCAGAGGTATTTTACACATCCTTGTTCCTATGTAGTTCTTCAAAAATGATGATTCACTTAATCCTTATAATTTACTTCAAGTTTTCCAGAAAATGCTACAACTTCAAGTAAATACGTCTTTCAGGCAAGCAAGACTCTGTATAGAATGATTTGTTCTGAAAACCATAAAATCTCTGTAACAGAGATTTGTACTAGAGCTGCATAATGATAGAAACTGTGGCTCCAAAGGGGTATTTGTGTTTATTTTTTATAAAGCTCTGGAATAACAGCATGTAACTCAATTTTGTTGAATTAAACCTGCTCTCTCAGCTAATCAGAGATGAAGGCAGAGCTGCGTGCCAATTCAGGTTTGCCTGCTGAGCTGAGGCCTTTCCCATCACCTGCCTAACTCCTTGCAACAGCTCACACCACAACCATTCTGCCAGGACAACGTGTGGCACAGACAAGCCAAACACACCTTCTCCTCCTTCCATCCTCCTGCCTCTCAACCTTCTCAAGCCTCCCCTCTGCCTCACCCTTTCAAGAGCATCCTCAGCTTTTTGGTGGGTGTTCTCATCCCTGTCCCAGGCTACAGCCACTGCTGCCCACCTCCTGATCTCACTACCTGTTCCAGTCCACACAGAATAAGAGAAGGGAATTGTGCTAGCTGAAAAATAAGAAAGCCCAGCAATAACCCGATCATCTTACTTGTTTATTTAAGTTGAGTTACTGCCTCAGTCCGACTGGCAGATCTGTTATATTGTCACTGGCTGCCCAGGGAGGTGGTTGAGTCACCTTCCCTGGAGGTATTTAAGGGATGGGTGGATGAGGTGCTGAAGAACATGGTTTAGTGTTTGATAGGAATGGTTGGACTCAATGATCTGATAGGTCTTTTCCAACCTCGTGATTCTATGATTCACTAGGCTAAGGGCAGGGGATAGGCAGCCAGGGACAAGAAAGCTGGGGAATATTTTAACTGGCAGCCTGGCCAAATAAGTGTCTGAAAATAGAGGCTGCAAGTCCCCAGCAGCAACAGATGTCTTCTCCCTGCAAATCCTGGAGGACTCCGAGTGCTCCAGGGGTTGTTTGGATCCTGCCAACTCTCATTGCCATTACTTCAGCTTGCATGCTTTTGTTCCAAGAGTATTTCCTACAAGTGGCATATCTTGATAATCTCCATTTAGCTAACATTTTGCTAAGAAAACAGTCTGCTTGGGCATCACATGCCCTTCCTGCTGCCTGCAGTCTCTCCCAGGCCCATAAGTCACTTCTTGGCAAAGCACATTCCTGGCAGAGCAGCCCTGAAGAGCAAGACCATCCGTGCATGAAGACTTCACACCTGGGCAGTGCTGCTGTGGTGGATGCCACCTATCTTCATTACAATGAAGTAGAAACATAATCATATAGCAGACCTGACGCTTCCCACATTAACTTCCCACCACCTTGCCCCAGTTCAATGCAGGGAAGAGTCCCACAGGAAGAAATTCTCCCAATTGTAGGGGCTGTACCCCATCCAGAACCAGTGCTGTGTCTTTGACAATGTTCATCAGCAGTGCTCCTCAGACAGGATGACAATATGTGTGCAACAGAACGAAAAAAAAAAAAAAGACTTTGAAAAAACTGTTTAAAGGATGAGGAGGAGTTTCAGCCACCTCCAAGAGCACACCACAAAGATCTCCGTGTTGGGGTAACTGGCACAAGCCCAGGACATGTTTCATCCCCACGGCCAGTTCAGCCACACAAAGCACTTCAAGGAGGCAACATGTTTGGTGGCTGCTCCTGCAAAGAGGAGGACAGGAGAACAGGATGGCCAAAAGCAACCAAAAAATGGAGGACAGAAGAGCCTAATGCACACAGACAAGGAAAACGCCTCCAGCAACCCTTCCAGGAACAGCCTGGGGAGCACCAATAGATTGGTCTGGCAAAGCCTGTGTCATAGAAGCAGGTTTCCAGTGCCCTAGGAAGTGGAAGTGTAATGACATCTGCCCCAAGACAGACACTAATTGAACAAAAACCTACTGAAATCAATACTCCACAGGACATTTTTACATGGTGATATGAGCTAATTAACTCTCCTGCGCAGTCTGAAATCCTGCCATGATAATGACCCTCTCCCCAGTGTTCAGGCTCTGGCTCATTTCCTCACTCAAAACACCACCTTTGTAAGTGGCATCTAAAACAGGGATTAAAAGCCCCCAAGGTCACACTGACACACACCCACAGGCAAAGATCACTGCGGTGCCTGGACCTGCCCTCCTTCTTACACATACAAATTGCTGTATTAAAGCCACGTAGTGGAGAGCAACTCCCACCTGCTCAACACCGGAGAGCCTGGCAGTGCAATCCCTGCTCCCCTGCACACTGTTGCTGCACCTGGTAACAGGACACAATTCCCTGGGAAGACATAACGTGGAGGGAGCCCACTATTTGACATCAGCAGGCTGCTTGGAATGGGTAATAGCAACAGAAATTGCAAAACAAGGGCAAATGGGAGGCAAAAAACCTCATAATGAAATCATGCACAGTCCTCCCTGCAGGGTCCACCCCTCTAGTCAATGTTCACCCATCACACAGATTCAACACTGTCCAGCTCATGCTGAAGAATGGATTTGCTCTATAACATAAGAATGTAAAGTAGCAAGTTCATAAATGCCAACTTGAATATAGAAACTGCAAGAGGCACAGCTGAAGCCCCAGAGCTGGGAGTTTAGAGGAAGATGCTGCTGGGTGCTGCGGGCTGCGCAGCAGGAGGCAGGCACTCATACAGCCCCTCTGCTGTAAGGGAGAGCTCTTTCAACGTTGTTTTTTTTTTTTTTTTTGTGGTGCTTGACTAGTCAGTCTTCATTTGCACTTTTATTTATTCCATATGCTGTTTCTCTGGATTTCTTCAACATTACTGAACCCAATGGCATTTTCTTTGTTTAAACAGCAGTTGCAAGGCCCATTTCAGCCAACTAAATCACATGTCATGGGCACCACAAGACTTCAAGTATAGCACCAGAAATCACAGCCTTGTTAATATAGCAATGAAAGCACTGCCTAAATGTTAGTACCACACCCTATACATCAATACAAGGCTTCAAAGCCAATATAACATCTCTAGGACCGGGGGAGGGGTGTGCACATGTGCAATTTTTGCCCAGAGAAATATTTTACATGAAAGGCACAAGATTGGACATGACAGGAAAGGCCTTGAAAGTGTGTAGTTTTAAAGCAAAAGTTTGCAGAGTGAGACTCAGGCAGCAAAGATGGTTGTGTTCTCTCTGCAGCTCAGCTACTTGTTGACTTCAAGAGCTGGACAGGGGGAAACAGTATTACTGTGCTACCTTTCTAGGGTCTGGTACAGCTAAATTCACCTCATTCTCCCCATTAGCAGTGTGGAAAAGCCAGTAAATAAATGCAGGGAAAGATAAGGCTCTTGCTTGCATAGAAATATCTTGCAGATTCTGCTTGGTACATCCCCAGACACTGCTTCAGGGTGATACAGATATAGTTTTTCTAGTTGCTTGAAGTTATTCCACACTCATTCTTTTGAGAAGAAAGGAACTTGATCATTACAAACAAAAATAATGAATTATACTTTTGATTTCAAAGTGATCCACAAGTACTTCAGCAAAAAACTCACTGTGTTTGGCTCTGTTCCTGTGTTGCCAACCCCATGAAGCTCTGCAGCCAGCAGCATGCGTTCCCAGACTTGGATAGAGCCTGGGAAATGCACAGGAACTAAAACACCAAATATCATCACATGGGATTTTGTCTCATTTCTGTCCTAGTAAAATACTTTAATCCTCAATTTTTGTACTAGCTTCCTGAGAAGCGTACATGCTCTGTTGTTCCACCAGCCCTCCTGTGCCAAGCAGACAGAGGGTGCTGCCACAATGCCTCTTCCACCTACCTGCTGCAAAGCCGTGCGGACACAGGGTGTGCACATTCAGAAATGGGACTGGAGCAGCAAGCAGCTCCAGCTCTCCAACAGCTCCACCTGCTGCACATCATTCCAGCAGCACAGCTGAGCTTTTGTACAAGAGTTGGGGTTTGCCTCCTCCACAGGCAGCTGTACCTGATGCCACCCACCAGATTCGCTGCCCTGCATGAGGGACTTTCAGTCTGGCCCCATCAGGATGAAAAAAAGCAATTTCAGTGCTGACAAATAGATGCAGAGGGCTTTTTCTGATCAGTTCCCCCCCGCAATTCCCCATCTTTTAGACTTTGTTTTGAGTAAAAACCTGGCTGGAAAGCTGCCAGGAGGAGAAGGACCTGGGGGTGCTGGTTGACAACCGACTGAACATGAGCCAGCAGTGGTCCAGGTGGCCAAAAAGGCCAATGGCGTCCTGGCTTGTATCAGGAACGGCGTGACCAGCAGGTCCAGGGAGGTTATTCTCCCCCTGTACTCAGCACTGGTGAGACCGCTCCTCGAATCCTGTGTTCAGTTCTGGGCCCCTCACCCCAAGAAGGATGTTGAGGCTCTGGAGCAAGTCCAGAGAAGAGCAACAAAGCTGGTGAAGGGGCTGGAGAACAAATCTTACGAGGAGCAGCTGAGAGAGCTGGGGTTGTTCAGCCTGGAGAAGAGGAGGCTGAGGGGAGACCTTATTACTCTCTACAACTACCTGAAGGGAGGTTGTGGAGAGGAGGGAGCTGGGCTCTTCTCCCAAGTGACAGGGGACAGGACGAGAGGGAATGGCCTCAAGCTCCGCCAGGGGAGATTTAGGCTTGAGATTAGGAAGAAATTCTTCACAGAGAGGGTGGTTAGGCATTGGAACGGTCTGCCCAGGGAGGTGGTTGAGTCGCCATCCCTGGAGGTGTTTAAGGTTAGGGTAGATGAGGTGCTTAGGAGCATGATTTAGGGATTGGTGGGAATGGTTGGACTCGACGATCCGGTGGGTCTCTTCCAACCTGGTCATTCTGTGATTCTGTGAGTATACCCATACGCCTCCATCTTCTATTTCTACCTTACCAGAGCCACCTGTGCAGAGAAGGCTGCTTTTTTGAGCCTATTTTTCTCCCTGGATACTCTGCACCTCACCAGTGTCCTCAGGGACACTAAGGCCTGGGGGAATCACAAACGCTACAGGGAGAGAAGACAAAAAGAGAAATTCAGCCTTAGAGGGGAGACTTACACCTCTGACACACGAGGGATTAGAAGCAACAGGTATATTTTTTCTGCAGCTTGACCAACCAAAGAAAACATTTCACTTGTGTTTTGGTGTGAGAAGCTGCTGCTCTGTCCGCAGTCCCGTGCGCAGGCAGCCCAGGGCTCCACTGCCAGACAGGTTCAGGGCAGCCCCATAGACAAACACCCCAAACCTCAGCTCCCACTGGGGCAGCAGGGACCCAAATACAACAACCCAGTGAGCAGCAGAGGAAAAAAGAAACCTTTCTGAGGTGGCTAAAACAGGATTTGTTAGCAAAGCATACAAGCATCCAACAGGTACTACTATCTGCAGGTGCCCAAGCTACCCAAACTTATTTTTTCCTTTGAGCTTTTATTACTCCAGAGACACAAGCACAAGAGAAGCTGCAGGGCTAGCAGATCCAGAGACCATCCCACACACAGGAGAAACAGCAGTTCAGTTTTCATTCAGCAGAAGATGAACTTAAACCCTACTCACCATGGGGGGGAAAAAACCAAACCAAAACAAACCTGCTTTGATCACCATTGCTTCCTTCACAAACCACAGGAGAGAAAGACAAGACACTAACCCCAGAAGAAGAAAATCCTCCCTCTAACCTTAAGCAGAACCTTTGTAGGACAGGCTTTAAGGCTCCTTATGAGCTGAGGGTGTCGTTATTGGCTAACAATGGGCAGCTGCCAGCTGGGGACCTGAGTGCTGGGGGGAGCTGGTGGAAAGGGCTGAGGGCTTTGACGTTTGGCGATAGCACAGACACCAGGAGGCTGCATTTCATGTCCAACACCTGGCACTGAAAAGCCAGGTGCTGTGCTAATGTGTCCTGGTCCTCCATTAGGTCTGTGCCTACGTTTCTTTTGATTTTCTAAACCAGGACTTTGCTTCTTTTCCTGTAAGATACTGAGTCACAGACATTATATTCCTCCCCAATGCACTGCAGCTTCCCAGTAAGGATAAGCTCTTTATTGTTTATCTGCTCAAAAACAGATAGCTACCTCCTGAAGTAGGGCAACCATTCCATTAGTCCTTAATTCGTTTTATTATTTTCCTGCCATACAAACTAATTAGAATTACATTACACTGCCTCTCTTGCTCATTTTAATGAGGATTTTGATTTAGGTAAGCGACAGAAAGCATTGGGAGCCTGTCTATGCGCAGTTCTGACGCAGCCCTGGGTCTCCCCCGGGTCTGAAGGCATGAGATGGATCTGGAGACCCTGGCCACGCCGCCCTGCAGCAGGACGGCCCTGCAGGCCTTGCAGTCCCCAGTGCAGAACCTGCATCACTCTGCATCACTTCTCCCTCCACCTCCAGCTGTTCCTTGGGTCATGCTGGGGCAGCCTGAAACCCAGGTGGAGGCAGCTGCCAGGCAAGGACGGGCAGGAGCAAGCTGCTTGCTCTGTGCTTGCCTGCCTGCAGCCTCACCTCTGCAGGTGATGGCCACGGTGGATCACGGGGACATGCCATTTGAATGTGTACAAAATTAAATATTGGGATACCGGTGGTGAGAGCAGCCACCTCTCCTTCCTAGCAGCCTCTCAGGTGGGGACCTGGGAGGCAGTTGGTTTGGAGGTGAGGTCACTTGGGTTGAGACACAAAATGAGATCAATCGTGAAATACGACGTAATCTTCACCCTGCAGATACAGCAAGGTGGTGTGTGGTCCTAGGCAGCCTGGCTGGATTGATCACCAGCTCCCAGCACACCATCCCGCAGGCTGCCAGAGGCACCAGTGACAGGGGCACGGCTGCCCTGCCCAGGCTGCTGCTGCCCACCTGTTCCTCATACGCTTCATGTGCCAAAACCAACTGCCCTTAAAAATCTCAGTTAGTCTTGTTTCTGACTCTCACCAGCACTTTAACTTCAGTAATTCAGCTGTTTGTCTACATTTCACTGTCTTATCCCACTGGGGGAAAGATATGAATTACTGACAGACGGGGCGGTTCTGATGATTGGATTTGTTCATCCAAAATCAGAAATCAATGGACATCCCTCAGCATTTCCTAGGACAGTAAAAATACTTTCTGCCTAGCTGCTCTGAACCATCTCCCCTGGCTGCAGCTCAGAGGTGGGCTCTGCTCTGCCTTGTGCTCAGATTCTCCTTACCACACTCTGAACCTGCCAGACGCCTCCAGCAACCCCAAAACCAAACAAAGAGGACAAAATGGATTAAAAAACCTGCTTTGCTAGCAATCCTTAAAAGGTAGTTGTGGCAGTGGTGGGGAGCATATCGACACTCATGGAGATGCCCAGCACAGCCTGGCATTTCTCCATCCCCATGCAATTATTCCATATATACAAAGGTGTTCCTTACAGCTCTGCTCCCCCCTGGTATGGGCTGAAGAGAACCCACGCCACTTTCCTTCTGCAGGTGATGTGAACAGCCCAAGCCAAGAGGCTCTGCCCCAGCACCGGCCAGTGTAAGCCCAGCACTAGGCATGGACTGTAGCCTTGCCCCAAGCAATGCCCATACTGCCCATACCATCCATATGTCCTGTCCCAACCATACAGCCCATAGTACCCATACAGCCCCTTCTTCCCTATGTGCAGGAAACCTTGGTTTGGCAGGTGAATATCTTGTCGTGGCTACCCTGAGGCCCTACGGAGTGGTTTGTTGGCAGATCTCCCCAGCTGCAACTTGGGCAAGATCCCTCAAGCACCATCTGAGAAGGACCTTCAAGATTCAAACACATCTCCCCAGACTAACGAGGGACAGGGCCAGATGGTGACGCAAGCAATTTTATGGTGCTTGGGTCTCTCAGAGCTGAAGGTGTGGCTTGGGGCCAAGCCAAGGACCACCTCGCAAAGGAAAAGATGTGTCAAGCACTTGTTTTTGTTCTTCCCAATACGAGAAACTTTAAATTGTGCAGAAGTATTTCAAAATAATGTACTCCAAACAAGAGGGAGAAAGGCTGGTTGTCATATATTACAGAGGGTCTGACTGGACGCAGGGACCACTTGCATTAACCTGCAAAAGAATTAGCATTTGTAATTTGCCTCTTAGGGATCCCAGTTTACCTTCACCCTCTGTCTTAGTTCACTGACATCATAGTTATTAGATAGATCATTTTTATGGATTATGCCTCGCAAGGGCAACATCTTAATGAATAGTAGAATTAAACGTTTGCCAGGGTTTTTTTGAAACAAATGATCAATTACCGGTGGGTGCATCCATCACATTTATTAGCTACCTTCCAGAAACATTTTTCATAACTTGCAAATTGAAATGAGGTTGAAGTTGAATTTTATTTCTTCTTCACTTGTTCATAGCAAATATCGCACTTACACATAGAACACCAAGATCAGTGGTTTTTTGTGTAAACCTTCTTACGACACTGGATAAAATTCTGTGTGTGCAGAGTAATGAAAAATATTTTTTTAAAAAATTAGTAAAAATAGATTTAGCTTTTGAATATTCCCAGGGAACTGAGATGCAGCAGACAAGATTTCTTACCCATTTTCAAGGTCATCATGAGACTATGTGGCAAACATTTACTATTAATTGTGGGAACATTTTACAGAGAAGACGGCCTTGAAACAGAGAACTAAAAGATAAACAAAGGCCAGCTCGGTGAGGAGAAAAGACAGCCTTCTGTTAAGCAGCTGGAAGGAATGCAAGAGCTAGTTCAGTGGGAACGAGTACCAGCTGAAAGAAAAACAATTAAAGAGAACTATCAACATAGTTAATTTTAGTGTAACTTGGTTTCTTAGCATGTGCAGTAGTTTAGCCAATAATATGTTAGTCATAGCTTTATGGACAGTTACCTTTAACCAATAATACACTGTAGATACCCTTGTTGGTACCCAGTTATGTAACCAAAAAGCATTTATAAAGAAACAGCTAAGCTCGATAAATCGAACTCTCACTGATCACATTGGTTTCTGAGTTTGCTTCCTGATCTCCCGTCAACAATTAATAATGTCAAAATACAAAGCTAGCTTGAATGTTGACTTTTTGTCATGTCAGACTACTACTGCTTTAGCTATGGCAAGCTGGAGTCAGAAATATTCCATATTTAATTTTACTAATATTAGAAAATCAGCTTTATGTGTTCTTAGAAATTATATGTATAATGCCATTTGTGGTGTCTCCTGTAGAGTTAAAGGCAGATAAAGTCAATCAATTCATTGATTTTCCAGGAAACTGTCATGGATTTTTTTATAACCTTTAAAGTAGATTGGGGTCTGGATTCAACCTCTGTCCCCAGGAGCATGGGCATGCACAGCCCTAGACTGCATCACCACCAAGATCGCTGGTGCTGCCGGCATGCTGAGGAGGATTTGTCTCCCTTTTGCTTCCTTTAGAGAGAAGTGAAGCTTATGCTGCCTGTGATCATGTGGTTATTCCTGGTAGGGAAGAAACTTGTGGGCACTTTAGGCACAGATTTCCAGGGTTTACAAGGGGGCGCTTACACACACCCCTAGGTAGCAGGGTCGAGGAGATGGGTACCATCTTTTGATGGTCCTATGGGGGCAAGATAAGAAAGCAGCAGAAGAAATGATGGGAATTTCATCTCTACTTTTCCCCCTCTTTGATGACTCACGCCAGTCAGACATCACTGCCTGCAACTGGGCAAGTTTGACTCATCTCTAACTTTGCCTTTGGGGATCCTTTGGGGCTAGAGAGATTAATGAGCTGGTCCATAGCTTTCCAGGCTGATGACTGTCACATCCTTAGCATTCACACATGTGGGAAGAGTCTTTTTCATGTCAGAGTTCACAAGCATCCTTCAAATGGCATTTGTTTCCTTTTTTCCCCCAACTTTAAAGTCGAAAACTACCTGAGAGGTTTGCTTTCCCACTCACTTTCTTTCAAAAATATTTTAATATACTGTTAGTATGTTCTAGTATGCTTTCTATCTCCAAAAGAAAATGAAACAAAACTAAAGTCATAATTGCCAATAAGAATAAAATATCTCCCCCCTGCTGCAGGTTAAGTGGGGTTTTAAGTTGATGTCAGCAGCAGTAGTTGAACGCAAACAATTGCACCCACATTATTGCCAAGGGAAGCTGGGAGCTGCTCTGTTCCTTCACTAGGGCAGGAGGCTGAAAGGAAACAGGGATTTTGCTTACCATTGAAGATTTCAATTTGTGGAAAACCTAAATATTATAGTCATAAAAGAAAAGGGGAGTGTGCAACCAGGGACAAATTCCTGCTCTCAAGAATGTAATAAATGAAGTGTCCATAGGAAAGGGTCTTACTACCAGTCTCTGTGTTATTGTGGGCTGGTTTGTGTGGAATGCAACAACTGCTTATATTTTTTTTCTGTACCAGTCCCACTTTCAAGTAGATTTTAGAAAACCATTACTGATAAGAAAACATTGTCACCATTTAGAGGTGCATCTTGAGGCAGAAACCTTTTCCAAAGCTTTATTTTTGTACTGAAAATGCTGTGCTCAGATATGGGCTTAGCTGTGAAAGCTGGTTAATTTGCATCCCCTTTAAATCACACCTGTGTACGCTTTAAACAATATTTTCTATGTTGAAACATAACTACCTTCTTGTTCCTAATCTTTTCTTTGCATCGAAGCCTTTCCTAAATAGCTTCTAGCAGTGGGAAATTACAATTGGGTGATTTTAGTATCAAAAAGCAGAGGGTATGACATCAAATAGCATGTTGTGGAAGGTGTCACAATGTTACTGGAAATTTCAGAGAAAAAAAATGACACCGATGTGAGTCAATGAAATATGGTCACGGCAGGGCACTGACCCCGAGCTTGGTTCCTGTGTGCGTCGCTACGAGCCTTGTCACTGCTCCAGCCAGCGCTCAGATGTCCCTTTCCCCTTCTGCTGTGTGAGCTCCATGTCTTTGGTAAATAGGTTTTCACAGACAGCAGCTGCAGTGGCCAGCAGCTTGTCTGACCCCACATGGGCTCTTTGTTACCGTTACGCATGCTCCCCCAGGAAACACGTCTGTGCTCACTTGGAGAATGTACTTTATGGGGTCTCATTTCATGGGAGTTACTTTTACAGCTTCCCTAACTGCCCTGCATGCTCTGGTGACCAAAATCCTGGGATTTATTAGTCTGTGTCAATAATAATGGGCTCTTATAGTGCTACATATATAAAACTATATATATATAAATCTCGCATCACAGTTGGGGACGTAGCTACTTCACTCCTGATTCAGTAGGTTATTCACAGGGTCTGGCAAGTCTATTTTTCCCAGCTGTATGTGCAGCTATTTCAGTACACGGTGTACTAAATTTGCAGCATGGTTCAGCAGCCCTGAAATGTGCACACACTATGCATTTGTGAGAAATCTGCATTTCTGCCATTATTTTGCATCCCTTCCAGAAACTGGTCTTGAACAGGATCACGTTTCATAGAAAGAATCTGAGAAATTTAGATTCACATCTTCTTTGTCACGTGCTGCTGATAAACATCTGCACTTTGTAGTCACACAGGTGAGAAAAAACATGATAATAAATGGAAGAGATGACACCTACTAGAGACTGGAGGTCATTTTTCTTAGACAGATGTTTCCAAGCTGATTGGTTGTGAAAGGAGATTAAAGGAAAAGTCAACACAACAGCGTAATAAATAATTTTCTAAAATGGGGGTAGTCAGCAATTATGATATAGAATATGGCTTAAAAGCACGCAGCTCCATCCAAAAAATGTTTTCTAACATGCAAGGAATTGCCATGCTGGCCACAAGAAAGTCAAGATTTGATGAATGAGAGGGAGCCAAGAGCCAGCATTTGGCTGGAACCTTGTTGACACAGGCAGAATACTATGTTAGACAGAAGAAACTGGGGGACTTAGAAGGGTCAAGTTGCAGCTGCTTTTTGTTGACTGTGAGCTATATTAGCAGGAAGCAAAAGATGAGGTTTGGCACTGTGTTACAGAATGCCACAGCAAACGAGCTCTGGCCCCCCATGCTAAAAGCCAAAGTTCCTGCAAAGTCCAGGGGCTGCTGGAACTGCTGGAATAGGGACTGCATGGCAGCTGGGGAAATTGTTTTCTTCCCATTTTATATGTGAGAAACAGAGGTAATTAAATAAATGTGTAATCTAAAATTATAGGGGAGGGGTTTGGCAAAATAATTTAGTCCAGGTGATTTGATCCCAAGCCTAATATTTCAATACTAGATAATTTTGTCTCATGTGAGATGGAGCTAGTTCTACAAGGAAGGTTTTCACCGTGTGCAGAGCCCTTTTTAGTATTCCCAGATAACACAAGCAGTGATTATTCTTCAGTTTACTTGGTGAAGAGATGCTGGCTTCGGGTAGCAGCTCCAGCCCCCGTGGCACATTGCTGTAGGCTGCTGGGAAGCACTACAAGGGATTGTTCTGAAGAAGTGAGCATGAACTGAAGAAAGGTGATCTGCACTGCTTTATGGGGAAGGATTTTCTGTTATCAGAAATGCTCCACCTCCTGAAATACAGACAAATTGGCAGATCAGCAAGCCCTGATTTCTCATGCTTCTCTTTCAAATTTGCCTAGCCATTGGAACAAGCCTCCCTGCATCTTTCCCTGGGAGTTGGTGTTTCTTACCCCTGGCTGCTCAGTTTGTTTGTTGGAAGAATGAGTAACACGTTAGCTGTTTCTACCTGTGGGCAGGCAGTGTATGTGCCACTGCCAGCCAGTCTCTCAGATTTTCCTTGCTATACTGGTCTCTAATGGGCACTGTTATTTTAATAAACTACATTTTTGTGCAAGTAGACCTTCCTGGAAGGCTGTGCCCTGATCAGTGTGGCACAGCCTGTTCACATTATTGGCATTTACATCTTTTGCATCACTAACAGTATTACAGAATCCCACTTACATGAGTCAGGATGTGCTCTCAGAGTGAAGAGCCTGTTATGCTGCCACAGCTAAGGAAGAAAAAGGATGCTGCAACTCACAGATCTCTGAGTGCAAGGCTGTTCCTGCAGTCTGAGTTGTTAAAAGTATCTCCTGACCTTGCACAAGACTGTCTTTCCAACATCATGGCTTGCAAGAAGACATTTTGGAGACATCTGAGATAATACTGGCCGTTGTGGGAATGGTATTTTAATTCACACAAGATAAATAAGAGTTTTATCTGAAAAAATAAATTCCTCATCAAGCTAGAATGAAGGTCGGAGGCAGGAGCTGGTCCTGGGACAGCTTTCTGAAGGATAAGGCAGCATGTGCAGCCCCAGCAGAAAGGCTCTCCCACGTGGATGGCAGGTGTGCTCCCTCCAACAGCAGTAGCCCCATTCATCCCTGCGGGCCAGTGGCCACCTCCAGAAGTAGAACACAGGTGCCTGCAGTAGGGGAGGGCAGGTGAAAACGGGGGCTTGGGGGCTTGCAATGCCAATTGCTGTGCCCTGGGCAGCTGAGCACAAGGCAATGCTGTGACTGCCCCTCTATTCCTCTCTTGCGGGACCTCATCTGGAATATTGTGTCCAGTTCTGGAATCCTCAGCATAAGAAGGATGTGGAGCTGTTGGGATGGGTCCAGAGAAGGCTACAAGGATGATCTGAGGGATGAAACACCTATCATGCAAGGACAGGCTGAGAGAGTTGGGGTCATTCAGCTGGGAGAAGAGAAGGGTCCCAGGAGACATTATAATGACCTTCAAGTGCCTGAAGGGGCTGCAAAAAGCTGGGAAGGGAATGTTCACAAACGCTTGTGGTGATAGGACGAGGGGCAATGGGTATAAACTGGAGAGGGGCAGATTTAGACTAGACATAAGGAGGAATTTCTTCACCATGAGAGGAGTGAGGCCCTGGCCCAGGTTTCCCAGGGAAGCTGTGGCTGCCCCATCCCTGGGGGTGTTCAAGGCCAGGTTGGATGGGGCTTTGAGCAGCCTGGTCTGCTGGGAGGTGTCCCTGCCCATGGCAAGGGGTGGAACTGGATGATCTTTAAGTTCCCTTCCAACCCAAACTATTCTATGATTCTATGATTCTATGATTCTGTGATTCTATGACTGCCAGTTGACGGCATGTGGGAGTCTCTCTGACCACCTGGGAGCTGCTGCTGCCAGCATCTGTGCTGCCACTGTGGTCAGAGAGCTTCTCTTTGAAACCAGCATGAGTCTAACTCTGTTGAAACTAAAACCTGCTATTATAGCTAAAAAAAGTCCTTTGCTAACTTCCAAAATTTATATGTAAGCACGCAGCTGTATTTCTTGTCTTAATCTGAAATACTATATGGAATTTCACTAAAGCTTGGTAGTCGTGTGTGTTTCAGAGGAGTGTAAAATAACATGTGCTTTTTATGTCAAAGGCACAGTGATCAGAAAGTGAGGAGTCGTGCTGTGCCACCCATGGACCAACGCACCCATGCAATAAGTCAGTCTCCTTCCCAGAAGTCTCCTTGCAGTACAAACCACTATGGATTTAAAACTCACCATTCCTGCTCTCAAATGCTTTGAAGTTTTATTTCTGTTTCTCTGGGTTTCCCAGAATAGGACACACCTATTGTAACCATAGCTGTGGATATGAGGGCAGGGAGGGAGTCTGGAGAGCACAGGGTGGTTGTCCTGAGCTGCATGGCATAATTTAGCTTCAGGCTGTGGGGAGAAGGGTTGGGATGGAGATATATAATTAGCAGGTTTTCAGCATGTCATTCTCCTGCAGAATCTCGTTTTTGTTTATCATCTGCTTTACACTGTGGTTGCTAGGCTCATGCCTGAAGAAGAAAAAAGGAGGCTCTCCTGAGGGGCTTATTCCTGCTCCAACTTCTTAGACAAGAGCAAATGAAATAATGGCAATGAAGGCACTTCTGTAAAATCCAGTTTTTCCTCTAGGCCTAGACTAGATACTCCTGCCTAGATGCAGCCTCCAGAAGCATTGCTGATTTTTTTGCATGGAGAAAGTGTTGAGTTGGTAAATGCAGTTGTATGCACCATTTTCAGTCTCAGGATTTTTCAAATGTTAGCAACCATCTTGTAGAGGTGAGCAAACCAGCTTCAGGCAGAGCCAAGGCAAATTCCAGCTTTGAGCTCATCCACACCTCCTCTCCCCCTTCCCATAGGGCAGTGAGCGAGGTGAGCACCAGAGCCATCGACACTGGCTCCCGTCCACTCCTTATCCTGGCCCTCGAGCATCTCTCTCCCCTCATCTCAATGCCTCTCGTGAGCTCATCCCACCCACAAGTGTTGCTGAAGGTGAAGCAGAACCTTCTCCTTCCTAGACGGAGACTGCATCACATCCACGGGCAGATGCTTATTTATTGAAAAGCTTAAGCTTTCTCTCTCTGGAAGTTTCATTAATTCCAGTCTTCAGCAAGTGTGCCAAGGGTAATTACAGTTATTAAAACCTGCTGAATGATCAACGGATTATTGTTGCTGACAGATTCACCTGGAGTCCCATCTGACCCTTAATCTGAGTGGGTGGAGCATCTCCATGCCTTGAGCAGAGCCTTCCCACACTAGGGAAAGTTTCCTGTGGATGTGGTGGGTACACAGTGCCTCTGGCGTCACCTTGTTCCCCTCTCAGATACAAGTGCTCCTCTTCCCTTCCTCCCACTGCTAATAGCTATTCATTATTTAAGTAAGACAATGTTTGCTGCCAGTGGCATCACTAAATTTAGTCTGCTGGGACACAGAAGCAGCATTTTGCTGCTCTGACTTCAGAAGCATCATGCTCTCTGAAGGCCAGTAGAAACAGACTGTAGAGAATTATACTCTGATGCAATGAACCATCTTTTGTCTGACTGATCACCCGTGGCTGCTGTGGAATGTGCTACCAGAAATTTGGAGGTGAAAAAATATGAAAAGACAGGAAAAAGGTGTTGAGAGTTTTGATTTTCTAAGGGATTTAGGCATTACTCTACCGAAGGAAAGGAACCGATCTGTAGTTCATAAACCAGCCCTTCTATATGCATCCAGCCCTGGCCAACGCTTGTGGAGAACTCGTGGAGATTACCAGCCAGCAGCACGGGTTTTCTTTTGGCACGTGGGGCTGGAGCTGCAGAACGTGCCAGTGCTAGCAGAGAGGTGCAAAGGATAGCTGGGAAAAGAGCAGGGGAGGGAAGGCAGGGGTGGAGTGAGGCAGGAGAACCCATGGTGAGCAGGAGCTTGGCTCATTCCCACTGCAGCCCACTCTCTGTCTGGGAAGGGGTTTCACTCTTGCCCACTACAAGTCCCTGGGCGTGAGGCTTATGGGCAGCCTCCACCACGCTCCCAGGGAAATGGGACTCTGACACCGTAAGACCCACCATGGGGTGGGCAGTGTGGACTTGTTGCTCCTCCTGCAAACAGCAAGGGATGAAGTCACGGGCCCAGAGAATGGTGCTAAATGGCATTAAATACAGCAGGAGGCCCATTCCAAGTGGTGTTCCCAGGGCTCAGTGCTGGGTCCAGCCCTGTTCAATGTCTTTATCAACGACCTGGATAAAGGCATCGAGTGCACCCTTAGCAAGTTTGCAGATGACACCAAGCTGGGTGGAAGTGTGGATCTGCTGGAGGGTTGGGAGGCTCCGCAAAGGGATCTGAACAGGCTGGACTGCTGGGCGGTCTCCAATGGCGTGAGGTTTGACAAAGCCAAATGCCGGGTCCTGCACTTGGGGCACAACAACCCTGTGCAGATACAGACTAGGAGAAGACTGGCTGGAAATCTGCCTGGAGGAGAAGGACTTGGGGTTGTTTAGTCTGGAGAAGAGGAGGCTGAGGGGAAACCTCATTGCTCTCTACAACTACCTAAAAGGAGGTTGTGGAGAGGAGGGTGCTGGCCTATTCTCCCAAGGGACAGGGGACAGGACGAGAGGGAATGGCCTCAAGCTGTGCCAGGGGAGGTTTAGGCTGAACATTAGGAAAGCATTTTTCACAGAAAGGGTCATTGGGCACTGGAACAGGCTGCCCAGGGAAGTGGTTGAGTCACATTCCCTGGAGGTGTTTAAGGCACAGGTAGACGAGGTGCTGAGGGACATGGTTTAGTGTTTGATAGGAATGGTTGGACTCTATGATCCAATGGGTCTTTTCCAACCTGGTGATTCTATGATTCATCACTTCACTCCCTCATCTCCCGCTGTGCTGCATCCAGAGCATTTCGTCTGGGGTGCTCTTGGCTTCCTATTGCTGGTAGCTGCTTCTCACCAGGAGGTGCCTGTGAGCCCACCAGTGGCCCATGAGGTCCCCAAGATTTGGCAGAGAGAGGGAACTCAGCATGAGGCATAGGGTGCATGGACATCCATGGATGCAGGTCTAGGCACAAACTTTCAGCAGGCACAAAACTGAGTGTTCAGAGCAGAGGTGGCCAAAGCACAGGCCAAAATTTCAAGGAGTAGAGAAGATGTATTTTCGAACTTTATTCATTCCTTCTCTGAAAGATACAGCAAGAACCTGGGTAAATGGTGAGGGAGAGGTACCAAAAGGATAGTACAGCTTTCATTAGCCGGGAGTACAGCATCTCTACAGGCACACAAAGCAAAAGAAAGGAAAGTGATTTTTCTTTTCATTTTCCTTGCATCCCAGTGGCTTGATCTCGCCTCCCTCTGAGTAACATAAATTGACAAGGTTTAGAATCCAGGAACAAAATGTTTTCAGCTCCAAAACTGATGTTTTCACTTGCTTCAGAGCGATGTGCTTCATTACATAAACCCTTTTCTCATTTTGCAAATTCCATTTGTATTTTTAGAAGCCTTTTAGTCCTCAGACAGAAATGATCCTGTGGCAGAATCCACGCTGCCATTTACGCTCATATTTAAAATTTCAAAGCAGGCCATGTATCCTGTCTGTTCTTCCAAAGGTAGAACCCATGTAGCAGCAGTGGCTCATCCTGCTGCTCCCCAAGCACTGGTGTGCTGGGGGCTGGGTGGGATGAGGAGCCCAGAACATGCAGGGGGGCAACAATTCACTGTTGGGGAAGAACTTCTTCTCATCCACCAGTTTTGAAGCCTTTGACAGAGAGAGAGCTCACTCATTCCTCTGGTCTGCAGCCTGCCTTGGCACAGAAGCTGCTCCCAGGGGGTTAAAAGGTCCAGAGGATGCCAGCACCATTGGCTGGGAGATGTGCCCAGTTCCTCTCACCAGCAGCAGTCACCATGTTCAGTTCTGCCTGCTGCATGAGTCACAGGTGCTAGGGTCCTACCCAGATTCAACTCCTGATAAAAGAGTATTTTTACATCCTGACATCCTTTAGTGCAGCACACTGAAACACATTTGCACTAGCAAAGCAAAGCCAGTAGCCTGTAAAAAAAGCCCCCAAATTTCCTACCCAAATTCTGCAGCTGTCCTGCAACTCATAATCTGCATCAAACAAAATCTAAACTACAAACCTTCTCAGTGCCCCCACCTTCTTTCAGCCCACAGCCTTATGAGCAAGTCTAAGCCAGCTGACACCAAAGCCAGGGAGGTCAATTTGAGAGGAAAAAAAAAAAAAAAATTATTTTCCTTTCTATCCTTAACTCTGCCTCTGCCGCTCATGAGACAGGGTAGAGCCTGCACAGTGATCATAGCAACATGCTTCATGAGGCCACCCCATTTCATGCATTTTCTGTGTCCTCGGTAGTAAAACCTCTTAGGGTGAAAAACGCCACTGCATGATTTTGAATTCCTGCTTGTGAGAGGTGTGCCTTATAGAAAACTGACTCCTCCATGTTATACATCCACTGGTGCTTGGCCACATATTAAAAGTTTTCCTCAGCACCTTCACCACTTTTTTCTTCTTTTAAAATCACAGTCAGAAGCTGAGTGAGGCCTCTGCCTAGCCCCTTCTGGCAAACAGTCCTGGAGTGGTCAAATGAGCCTCCCCACTTTTGCTGTGGCTGCTGCTGGCCCCTTCCAAAGCAGAGCACCCAGCACTGAGCATTGAGCCCAGCTGTGGTTGCCCCTCAGCCCTAGGAGCCCCTGCTCAGCTCCAGACTTTGTCGGGAACCTTTGCCAGGGACCAGCGCTGCTGAAGGCCTTGAGGCAGCAAGGCTTGGGCTTTGCCTTGGCTTTTTCTTACCGGAAAATGAGAAATGTTTCCCCTTGGGTGGGTGCACCACTGCCCCTCCCCTGTTAGCGTTGCTGCTTCTGTCACAAGTGGGCAAGGATTGCAGTTTGCAGGAGTTCAGTCATATAGGCTTGCAAATAACTTGAAAAGTTCCCCCAGGAAAAAGTCAAAGTGATGAGACTCTCTTTGGCTTAGGATGGGTGCAGAGAGGGAATGTTTCAGTCCCTTGTTTCTGCCTTCCACCCTCTGGTTGTTCTCTGAGAGATGAATATGATGTTATTAAAGCCAGTGGATGAGCCACATGCCAGAACTTGTACTTTAAAGGTCACAAATAATTATGTTCTAATTTCTAAAAGCTGTTTGACTGAAATGAATACCATTGTAACTCTTCATGAAAGACTGCCACAAATAAATCATGTTCGTATTGGTCTTACCAAAATTCACTTTTAAGGAGCAAACATTTGATCATTTAATAATTCAGAATTTAAGCAGCATGCTGGCTAATGAAATTATTCTGCTAGTAACATCAGTGACCTTGTGAATAACACCAGGGATTTATTTCAGCCACAAAATAGTGTTTTTTTTCTCTCAAAATCTTGATAATAAGAAAGTGGCCAGGCATGTATAATAGTGCTAACTGTTGAGAAGAGGTAACTATAAATAATTATTGAGGGTTACAAGTTATATTTGTCACAAATCAGCAAAAATTCCCAAGCATGGCAGCACTGAAAAGCTTTTGCCAGCAGGCCTTGGCTTGGTGCAGCATCTGCAGAACAAAATGCTCTTGGGGCTGCTGCAAGGGCAGTGACTGCTCTGAAAAGCCACAGGGAGCACTCTGAAATGCTGTGCGTGCAGCAAGGAAGAGCAGGCATCATCCTGGGTGCTCACAAAGTGAGTTTTCAGGAAGGGTACCCATGGTGCCATCTGGAAATCAGAATGTGAAGAGCAATTTACAGTAACCCAGGTGAACCTCTGTTCACTATGAGGCCTTCCCTCACCAGGGGTGTGCAAATGTGCCTAAGCACGCAGGTGAGCTCCAATACTGCATCTGTCATGTCATGCACAGCAAGTTTTATGCCTCTATGACTCAGTCGCTTACATAGTTCTAGGATGTGGAATAGGAAACATTATTTCAGGCTCTGTCAATCAATTGTTGTAGATTATTACAAGGAAAAAGTCTATTTTAGGACTTTGAAATGAGACCTTAAAATATTAAAATCGCAGAATACCTTGTGCTCTTCCTTTTGCCATTTCTTTTCTGGAAGGAATGGATCTGCCCAGCCAGCAGAGCCATTCAGCAGCCCCAGAGGAAGCCCTGTCCCATCACTACATGCCGTAGGGAACAGCCACGTTCTTCTCATACACGTCTCCATGCAAAAGCAGCTGGTGTGTGGGTGCAGCAGAGTCTGCCCCATTATTTAACAAGTTTTGGAGGGCGAGGATCCAGCTGACATGAGGGCAGGTGCTTCTGAGGTGCCAGCTTGGAGGGCTCATTGCTGCCTGCAGGGTTCTTGAGCTGATGGAAACCAGCTGCTTTGCCAGCAATTCTAAAAGTCAAGGTGCACTAATCTAAATAGCATGACTTCCCCTTATGTTCATGTTCTTCTGTGCTTTTAAAAGCTCTTCAGCATTTATCCTACAGTATGAAAATGTAGCCCTGTGCATTGTGTGGCTGCATCCACAAAGACCAGGTGGCAGCTCTGGCATCACGCTTCATATCTCTCACTGTAGACTCCTTGCCAATGTCTTCTATACCCACCTTTTTCCTTCTGGTACAGAAGTTTGTTGGCTTTGGGGAGGAATGATGGCTTTTTCTGGTTTTTAGAGAAAAAAAAGTATCATCTCAGTTTAGTTCAGTCCTTCTGGCATGTTACTCACCAGCCCCATAGGGCTTTGAACAGTCACAGAATGATAAGGCTGGAAAAGATCCACAGGATCATCAAGTCCAACCATTCCTATCAGCCACTAAACCATGCCGTGTGCTGTAGAGAAGCCACCAGTTAGTAACTGACAAAGAATGAGAGCCAGAGGGCTTTGGTTTGGAACAGTGGGTCTCCAAACAACCTATAAATCAAAGCAGCAGGTACCGAGCCATCAGTGAACTAGTGCTTCAAAAGGTCTCTGCAGCAGAATCTCTCATGTCCCAAGCAGGATTTGATGTTTCTTCATGAATTATCACCTTTTTTAATAATTCAGCGGATTGCATAGGGTATAAAAGAGCCATCTGATATCAGTACGAGACAGCACTGCTGCTGCCAGCCTCTGGTTGATGCAAACTCAATGGGGGGAATCACACTGAGTGAGCAGCTCAAACAACACTGTTCAATTACTGCCCAGGATTCCAGGTTTGACAGCTGTGTGGTTGGCCTCTGTCTTTACGGGAATATGTGATATTTCCTGTTATACTGAAGTATAATAATTCTAACAGCTGTGAGGGCTGTGAGACTCTCCTCTTAGGACAAGACGAAATGCAGTCTGTATTTACTACTTGGAAACTCACCACATGTTTAAACTTTCTTCCAAAATTTTGTCTGAACATAATATTTCTCTTGAGCCAGGGTTGCTCCTGCTGCTTGGTGCCTGTTGCTCCAGCACAAGGTGGGAGGCCCAGGGTGGATGAAGCCTGCTTCGTCATCCTACCCTGTCTTCCTAGCAGGAGCTGCACTCTGCTTGCTTGTGGGGTCTTTGGCCTCCACTCCTCCTGTTGAAAGGACCTGCGATACTCAGTCTTATGAATCCCATGGTTTACTGTCATTAGTTCCCCAGCTTTGTGCATCTTCTCCTAGAAGATGGGGCAGGGGGGCAGGATGGAGTCTCTCCATTGCCCCACTCCATTGCTCCCTTCCACGTCCTAGGGGAAACATGCGCCACAGAGACTGGGACAGATGTCCAGAATCAGACCATGCTGCTGAGCAAGGTGGTACGTTAATGAGTCCAATCTCTCCCACAAGGCACAACAAAAGTCCTTCATAGAATCATAGAATAGTTTGGGTTGGAAGGGACCTTAAAGATCATCTCGTTCCAACCCCCCCATAGCTACTTGTATCAAATAGCTACTCATAAGAAATTTTGGTGAGCCATAGTAACATCCTCACATCTCCCATTCTTTTCTTAGTCGTGTTCTCTGCCTCCACATTCTCTGAATAAAAGCAGACGTGTCCACTGAAACATTCTCACACAATATGCCTGAAAAATGGGAAATGGGGTGGGGGAAATTTCTTTGGAAACAAGGTGTTGAGATGGGCAGGGAGAAAGCGCCTTGTGCTTCACTGCAGGTCAGCAGCTTGCATTTGTGCTGGCAGAGCCTCTAAGCACCAGGAGCAGGCATACACTTTAAAACATGTATTTTTTGTTCCATGCTGAATGAGGGAATGAAAATACAATTTACATCTGCTCCCTACGAGCCACCCAGGGAATGAAAAGGCCGCTGTCTGGCACATGGGGGTGGAAGAATGGGGTGGTGAGGTAAAAAAACCCAACCAGACCCCGTTTCTGCCCACCACAACGCCCATACATGAGATTGCTCCTACTTGGGTCCTGCTTCCCTCCAGTGTGGGAGTGGCACTCAGCCCACTGGACACCTTCTGCAGCAGCAGGAATAGCCCCAGGGTGGGATGACGTGGCAGCAGGCACCTGCACTGCCCTTGGCCACATGTCACCACCCAGCCCCAGAAACTGCAGCCAAAAACTCAGACCAACAGCAATCCTGCAGAGGAAGAACAGCCTGGCAGGTCTTTGCAGCACCACAGCCAGTGCTGACGAGGCAGAGGACGCACTCATCCTCCCCTGAAGCCCCTTAAGACCTTCCAGGTTAGATACTTCCATCTGGGGCTCGTTTTCCCACCGGCCCGCAGTGCTGGGATAGCTCCCACATTTGGATTTGAGCTGCAGTTTAGTTTATTCTAAGTCATTCCCCAAACCACGAATCATTGTGAAACGCATCATCCTAACTTTTCAACCTAGAAAAGGCCAGAACAAAATGTTTCTGCAGCTCCCAAGTTCTTCCTCAAAACCTTTGAGTCAGAAGATGAAGCAAAACAGCCCTTCCCTCTCTACAAAAATTTCAGTCTTGAGCAACTAACGTTTTCCTAAGGAATAAAATTCAGTGCAAATAATAATAATGATAAAATAAAGAGTCGAATGGTCTTGCTTGCAGCATTCTTGCCTGCTGTACCCAGGTTTGGCCAGAAGATGGGACCGCACTGCGCGGTGCCGGGATGCAAAGGGCAGCAGGGAGCTCTTCTCCCACGGGAGCATCCCTGCTCTGCCCCTTCCCTTTCCCCCTGCTCTGCCTGCAGGTTTTGTGCCTCCTGGAAGCCCGTCCCGGAGGCTGGAGCCTCAGCCTCCAGCCAAGCTGTTCAAGCCAAGCTGTTCAAGCCCTTTGTGGCTTGAATTAGTTCTAGAAATGCTGAGAAGGTTGAGCTTTAATGCAAAAGCAGATCCACATCTTTAACAGTGCTTGAGGGATTCAAGCAGCTTGTTTGGAGTCAGTTTTGAGTGAGAAAACAATGATTTTTCAGGGATTGTATGCATCAGGTCTAATAATTCCATCCAACACCCATGAGAAATTTCTTTTTAGGTTTTTCTAAAAAGCTCCTCTAATTTTCTGTCGCTGCCCGATTTCCCACTAGTTTCAGCAGCTTGCTAGGATTATTTTGGGTTTTATATCCCTCAGTAAGTACTTGCTGCCTGTCAGCATGGCATCAGAGCTGTGGGCACGCAGACTGCGTGTCCTGAGGAGCTGCACAGAGCTCAGCCTGGCACAGCCTTGCTGCCCCCCCAACAACGCAGCCCCCCGACCTCCCAGCTCACTCCTAACTCACAGCTCAGCCACAGATGTAAATCTGGTTATCTGTATCTTAATAAAACACCTACAACATAGCCAGGACTAAAAACGCTCCTCTTTCCATATACATTTAAATTTTACAAGTGAAATACAAACTAGCCAGCACAGTTTGAGCTGTGGAGCAGCCATTTTGGGGAAAATGTTACCTAATTCGACATTTTCAGCCCACGAGTGTAATTTAATTGCTTAATACCCACAGCAAGCAGTTCTCTTGTAAATTCGTAACATGAAATACATTAAGAAATTAAAGTAGCTTCTTTGGCACTTAGGTTTTTGTGCCTCCTTACCTTCCTGGTATATTTTTAGAACAGATGTTATTGCTCAGAATCTCATAAAAAGGATTTATAATAGTTAATAACTAGTGTATTAATGCACCAGACTGTAGCAAAATTAATACAGGCGTTGTCTTCCTGGGCTTGATTCACCACTGCAAACTGAAGCAGCAACAAAACCAGGCCCGAAAGCAGTGTTTGATGTCCTGAGGAAAATTACCTCACGCGGGGAGAAGCTGGGGCTGACCCAGAGGAAACTTTTTCAGCCCCTGCTCCATCCCCAGCCTGAGCAGCCAGGGTAGCAGCTGGAGATGGTTGCTCCCAGGATGATCTGACAGACAGCAGAGTGGATTGGTGAGGACCTCGGTGCTGGTGGGACTGAAGGGAAAACACTGAACAACAACAGGGTTAAATAAAAATAAATAAATAAATAAATCTTTGAATAACTTAATTCTGCTGGAGCACAGGAGAGCTTGATTCCTGTAGTGCAGTGAGGACCAGGGGAGGGGACATGGCCTCGGTGCAGCATCATCAGTGCCTGTGCCCAGAGCCCTCTCCTGCGTGCATGTCCAAGGGGATGGTCCGAGCTGTGAGTTATTCCTGGTTTAGTTAGAAAAGCAACCATGGTGATTAATCACCTGCAACTGCCGTCCTCGGTGCTCAGGATGGTGATGAGGATAGTCCCAGTCCTTCCTCTCTGTGCACCCCCAGCCAACGGGCTTCACCCTGACCTGGGTGCTCCTTGGACTCCCCCGTCCTGCTTTTGAGCAAAAGCCAAGAAGCTTCAGGTCACATCCCCAGAGCCCTTCTAGGGTCTTTTTTATTGTTTATCATTTAAATTTAGGCCCACGAGGGTAGCTCTGGGCTGGGGCCGAGTCTTGCAGAGGCATCACCATCCCTCCCTCCCACTCTCAGAAACCACCCATCTTGCCCCCCACCACCCCATCTCCTTCACACGCTCAGTGTTGGGCTCTGAAGTCAGCTTCAAAGGTTTAGAGACTTTGTTCCAACCTCCGGCTTGCTAACTCCAATAGCCGTGCTGTCAGAGACCCTCCGGCTGTGCAGTTCTTGTTGCTGGGCTGAAGCTGGAGGGTTTCTGGGGCTGGGGAGGGAACTCCAAGGTGCAGGCTAAGTGATGCCATTCCCTCCATGCCTTGACCCTGCCAGTTTATGCCAGGGACAGCTTCTGTCTCGTTACAACGTCATACCATCATTGTTCCAAAACACTTCTGCAAGAGCACTCATCACAGAGTTCACAGCATGAGGAGATCCCAGGCTCTCTGTAGAGCAGGACTTTTTGTCCTGTCTGTGCTTGTTCCCCCATCAACTTCCATCTGCACTGGCACTGAAACCACTGCAAATGGAACAGCAGTTCCGCAAAAATATTTGGCGTTCACATTCGCTATTGGGAGCACTTCAGTGTGTGGATTTGAGGTGTTTTATACTAACCTTGGGAGGAACCGTGACTATCAGAATAGCACATTTTTTGAGCACAGAGGAAGTTTCAGGCCGTCAACCTCTTGCAGCTCGCTTTTAACAAGCTTTTGGAGCAGAGCAGAGTCTCGCCAGCCATTAAAGGGTGCAAGCAGCCTGAGCCCAGCAGGGAACATATGCCCGGCACTCTCAGAGGAATCAAAGCTGAAGTTGAAGGGATCACTGAAGCCTCCCTGTAGGAACTACAAAGCTTCAGTGACAGCTTTATATTCCTTCTCATTCAGCCGCAGAAAGTGGAGTCAGGCAGGTTGACTTTAAGCCTGATGGGGCCATTTCAGCAGCCAGACACCTGAAACCTTAAGCCTTCATGACACAATAAATTAAACCAGGACCTGATCAGCCTCTGCCTGGATCTAGCACCATGGAAGAGCCAAAGCACCATAAACCCACCTTTTCACACTCCATCCAGGTCCCAGGGAGGCTGGGAACCCTCTAATGATCAGACTGAAAGGAAAAACAGGATGTTTTCCTGCACCAGAAACCTCTTACTGACCCAAATAATCTCTGGGAAATCATGACAGTGACAGAGTGGTTGAAAGCACTGATGGAGTTGGCCATTTTTTCATGATAAAGGCCCTATTTATATATTTAGGATTTTATTATGCCAGAATGCAGAGGGAGCACATTTTGATCTGAGCTTTCACCCTGAGGGCTGACCATTCCTTCCCCAAATACCAGTGCAGTGAATTTGGTAAGACAACTTCTCTCTTTACAGATCTTTTTGCTGGTGATGAAAATCCTGTAACAATTAGTCTCACTCCCCTCCTTGTCATAGTTTCATGTCTTTGGATGTCTTCAAAAGATGAATACCAATAGAAAACATCAAGATGCTGGGTTCCTCGCAATGCTATAAAAATACAGCCTGGTATCACTTCCTTATTCACTTTACAAAACCTAACAGGTAAAATACTAGCACTAGCTTACTGGTAGCTGCTCATAAGCTGAGTTTTTCTTGGTTTGGGGGGTTTTGATTTGTTTTCCTCTCCACAACGTGTCTCCAAGCCATCATGAGAGCTAATTTGCCAAGATCCCCATCCATGGTCAGGGCACAGGCAGGTACGATTGGCTGCCGATGAGAATAGGAACTGAATGCTCAAAATACTGACCTGTGCTTCAAAAATGTATCCCTGAAATCCAGGAAATGTTTTATCCATTGGTGGTCATTCTCAGTATTTTACAGCAGAGTGAATTTATCCCCGCGCAAAGGGGAGCAGCATTTGCTGATCATGTGCTGGGAACAGAGCAGGGGACATATGGGTCCCATGGGTCACACAAAGGCACACGGCCACTTTCTGGGAAACTAGCCAGATCTTCCGATCCAGTATTTTCCAGTTCATCAGCACATTTTGTTTTTCTCTCTGATGGGAAGGACATGCAGACAGCAGCACTTCAGTCAAAGTGCTGCTGCAACACAAGCTGCGTGCTGGGCAGAGGAGGCAGTGCCAGCAGAGTCGGCTGTGGCCAGTGCAGCTGCTGTATGGAGATGCTGCAGATGCAGAGAGGGTGTGCATGACTCCTGTCCCACACACAGCGACATCGCTAAGGGACAGGCAACAGCAGGCAGCTCTCCACGCTCTGGACACCATACAGGACATGTTCAGATCATTTTAGAACACAAACTTGGATTTAAATCCAGCATATGTACTGCTTCAACCCACACCCCGAGCCACATTCCCCACGTGATGGGGCCAGTCCGACAGAGCAAAATGTGCCCGTCTCAGCTGGCTGGATCAGCTGCCGTGGGGCAAATCACACACAAAAAAGACTTTGCAGTTTGGACTCTGACTTGATGAGAATGAGAAGAAGGGAGAATGCCATGTGCTCATAGAGTCTAGAAGACGGTCATGCCTGTACGTCACCACTGACGCAAGGGTGGCACAATGCCCAGGACAAGCTTTGCAGATCACTAATCTCTTCTTCAGCAATTTGAATTTGGGAGATCAGCTCTCCAGCCTTGTTTCCATTGGCAGAGTCCTGGGCTGCGCCCGGTCTCCAGTGCAGCACAACTGCTCTTTGACACCAGAGGTGTTAGTTTGGCAAGCCAGGGAAAGCCAACAAAGCAACAAACAGGGTACAAAGGGGATCCAGCATGTCCTCACAAAAGCTAACACCAAAACCCAATAAGACCACTTTGCTGGAACTTAAGGAAAGAAGTATTTTAGGAAAATTCAGTCTTCCAGTGGAAAACTAGCAAGTACAGAAACAAAGTAAAATGTAATGCATACATCCACAACAGCTGTCTAGCACCTGTATCAAAGCCTGCCTATGCAGAGCCCGGTACCCTGTCTATTTTTAGGCAATAGTTTCAATTTTATTAAGCAAGTCTCAGAAACCAGTACAGCCATTCATATGAAGGTTCAGTATGTTAATAAATAAGCCAGACAGAGGAAACCCAGTAACAACCCTTCTCTCTGTCATAAATTCATCCACAGTAGAGCTCACAAGTTACATTTCATCCCAATCACAGAACAAATGCACACTTTATAATTTTAAGACCAAGCCTTGTTTTAAGAGGTGGCTTCAATTACTGGGGCTCCCCTGAGATGCATCACTGGAAAGTCTTCATGATTTCTGAAACAGAAACATGCTGCATAATGTCTCCCTGATAATCTGAAGCCCTTACAAAAGGCACTTTATTCCATCATGCCCCAAAAGGAAAAGGACGTTCTCCTTGTAAGGTTCCACAGAACATGCAACATCTTTGCTTGTATTTTCAGACACAAGGTAAAAAAGAATCTGCTCCTTAAGACTGTCTTCTGCAATTCAGCTTCTGAAAGCATTAAAAGCCCCAGATTTACAGAACTACAGCATGAGGATATTGCAGTGCTCTGAGTACATGCAGCAATCTATATTTTAGAGCAAGTAGCTGACTCTCACAGCAATGAAGTCTGTCTGTCTGTCTTTATGCATGTAACAGCAAGTACTGCAATAGCACAGGACAAACCAGCTTAGAAACATTTAGCTCCCCAAATGGGAACAGGAGGATGCAGAGAACAAACCCTGCAGTTCAGCAGTGCTGTACTTGATATACCTAGATGAAAACAAGATGTACATCATTCCTTGCAGAAAACCCTCCACAACTGAAAGGTTACTGAGCCAAGCCAGGTCAGGCACATCTCCCAGGGGCATTAGGCATGACTGGAACCCAACATCCTGCAGAAGCCCTGGGCTGGGCTGAGGTGGAGACCTGGGCAGAGGTGGAGGAGGAGCCCAGGTGGAGATGGTCAGGGACATTAGGGCTGACCATTTCTCTCAAGGTTTCAACAAAGCTAAAGCATTTCCAAAGTCAAACTTCTTTGACAGGTTGTCTTGCATCCTATTTATTCCTGTAAAACTAGTTGTCAATGAGAGCTGTGCCTCAGACCTAACTGGACAAGGAAAGGTGGTCATCCTGCACACAATAACAGCAGAAGTTTTCACAGCTGCTATATGCTGGCACAGCTCTGCTGAAGCCGGTGCAAATATGCAGGTGAGGCTGGGGGGTGCCCAGGTCTCCCTGGCCTCCTGGAGCCCAGATAAAGGGTGAGAGAATCTCTGCTAAATTGTGTGCTTGGAGGGTGGCATGGCAGGTGCTCCACATGTGTGCTCTGTGCAGACTCCTCCAGCCCTGCTGCCGCCTCGTTCCCCAACTCTGTGCTGCAGCGCAGGAGCTCTCCATCCTCCTCTTCATCAGATGGACATGCTGGGCTTTCCCATTTTCACAGCTGTCCTCAAAGAATTGCTCCATTTGTGGGGTGAAAGCACAATTCTGCAAACCAGAAAATTCTGGGGAATGGCTCACCGTGGCACCTTCACAGAGAGCAGGACCTTCTAAGGAAATTAAATGGAACTGGCATGCGGTCCAGTAAAACACATGAAGATATTGTCCCTATTTTATGTGGGAAACCTAAAATGTAAATGCAGCATGTTCAAAGAGCTCGATGAAATAGGATTAACATCTTCTTTTTTAAAAAATATTGGACATTTCCAAACAGCTTATACATTTGCTTCAGAAAAATACAGTTCTACCCAATTCTGACCACATACCAGCAATGCAGCTTTAGCTTCCTGAGCATTATTTTCAGCAGATTTGTCCTTTCTTTTGTGCAGCATTTATTGTCCACCCTGACAGCTGCTCCTCTGTCTCTGCTCACTCCTTTTATCAGTAATCTCTTCTTTGATTTCTCTTTGGGTTTGTTTTTTTTCTAAATGTCAAAGCTTATTTCTCAAGTCTTGAGCATACACAAAAAGACAAGTGATGTGACGAGAAGACACGTACAGGATGGATTTGGAAAGTGACTTCAGGGTGGTCTGCACACCCTTACCTGCAGAAAAGCCACATGGATACTAATCACACTCCTGGTCTGAAAACCTTGGTGCTGGAGAGGAGCAGAAGGAGAAGAGCTTTGCAAAGTCCCATTGTGGTCCCACAGCGCAGGCAATGGCCGGTGGCAGGAACATGCAGCAGAGCCAGCCCTTGGGACACACAGCTCACCCTCAGAAACACAGTTCTGACCATCAGGAGTTTGACACAAAACTCTTAAAAACATTTGAAGCATACGCTGTTTTGATGTGAATGATCTCAGTATGCACTGCCTGGGATGACATAAGAAAATGCTTCTGAATGTCACGGTATTTCAGACTTTATTGCAAGAATAGACTTTATTACTTCTGACAGAGTCTCGATAGAAAAGCAGAACAGAAATGGTGGCCATCACCTTGCCAGGCCTCCACATTATGTTTTGAATCGACTTGTGGGATGGGTAAAGAATGGTATAAAGTGTGTATTTAGTTCCTGTTTGAAATCAGAGCAGCCATTCAAGAGTTAAAAGCGCGGCAGAGCCACAGTAAATATGATGCAGGTGCTTATTATGGTGACATTTAGCAAGGAAATCCTCTCAGCTGGGCAGCAGAGGAAGCAGGCCTGCACTGGAATAAGCAAATACAATAAATGCAGACAAAGAGAATTTTGCAACAGGACAGTGGGTTCCATTTTCAGGAGTGCTCATGTACCTCCTGCAAGGGCTGGAAGGGAGGCTGGGAGCGCAGTGCCGCTTGCACCGACCTCCCTGCACTTCCCCAGAGCTGCTGTGATGCCGTGCAGTGCGATAGCTGCATGATGAGTATAGCTGAGCTGCTATTAATCTGCGGGCTCATCACTATTCTGACCATGCCACTGTCTGCTCTGTGCATTTGGGGCTAGAGGAGAAGTTCATTCCCTCAGAGGAGAAGCGAGGAGTTCAGATGTACCCGATGGGCACTGCCTGTTCCCTCTTGGGCAGGTGGATAACCGCTACCACATGCCATCGTGACACCGTGTGGCATTTCTGTCAGCAGCAATACGGTGCCAGACATTGTTACTGAAATTATCAGCTGTTATTCTTAGAAATGTGCCCTCCATAAATTGTAAGGTGGGGCCAACAACCGCTGCAGCTATAACATTACAGGCTCTGTCCTGCTGCAGTCCCGGTGCTGCTGGCCTGCCTGCTCCCTGCCCCATGCACACCTTGCACCCTTCCCAGGCTGTAAAACAGCATCCTGCCCAGATGATTCAAGGGAAGAGACCTTTCCATTGGTGCAGCTTTACTGCCCATGGAGTAAACAGCAACATAAATCAGCCCACGGCAAAAGAACGTGAGGGGGGAGCCTCCTGCAAGCAGCAGCATCTAAGGTCTGGTGAGCAAGGCAGGCAAAGGAGTTCACTGAAGTCCTGATCCCTTCTCTTCTGTGTGTCCTACAGCTCAGGAGTTTGCAGCCCTGAGCATTCTGCCCAGCTCTAGGCACAAAAAAAGATCTGGTAAAACAACATCCAAACGCTAAAGGTTATATGTGAACTTCATAACAACATCATTTTTGTGCAAGTTCATTACCTGTGCTTTGTCAAGTTTTGAGATCCCATGTCTTGGTGTTTGTGAGTTACCAGTCCAAATCAGGAAGATCCACTCCTGCTATTGTGCGTTACTAGTCAATACTTTACCTACTGCAACCACAGATGCCATTCTTCTCTGCGTAAAGCACTTAGAATCATAGAATCACAGAATAACCAGGTTGGAAGAGACCCACCGGATCATCGAGTCCAACCATTCCTATCAAACACTAAACTATGCCTCTTAGCACCTTGTCCACCCATCCCTTAAACACCTCCAGGGAAGGTGACTCAACCACCTCCCTGGGCAGCCTCTGCCAGTGCCCAATGACCCTTTCTGTGAAATTTTTTTCCTAATGTCCAGCCTAAATCTCCCCTGGTGGAGCTTGTGGCTATTCCCTCTCGTCCTGTCCCCTGTCACTTGGGAGAAGAGCCCAGCACCCTCCTCTCTACAACCTCCTTTCAGGTAGTTATTGAGAGTAGTGAGGTCTCCCCTCAGCCTCCTCTTCCCCAGCTCTCTCAGCCGCTCCTCACAAGGCCTGTTCTCCAGCCTCTTCACCAGCTTTGTTGCTCTTCTCTGGACTCGCTCCAGAGCTTCAACATCCTTCTTGTGGTGAGGGGCCCAGAACTGAACACAGGATTCCAGGTGCGGTCTCACCAGTGCTGAGTACAGAGGGAGAAGAACCTCCCTGGACCTGCTGGTCATGCCATTGCTGATCCAAGCCAAGATGCCATTGGCCTTCTTGGCCACCTGGGCCCCTGCTGGCTCATGTTCAGTCGCTGACAACCAACACCCCCAGGTCCTTCTCCTCCGGGCAGCTTTCTAGACAGACTTCTCCCAGTCTGTACCTCTGCTTAGGGTTGTTGTGCCCCAAGTGCAGGACCCGGCATTTGGCCTTGTTAAACTTCATGTCGTTGGACTCTGCCCAGTGGTCCAGCCTGTTCAGGTCCCTTTGCAGAGCCTCCCGACCCTCCAGCAGATCGAGACTTCCACCCAGCTTAGTGTCATCTGCAAACTTGCTAAGGGTGCACTCGATGCCTTCATCCAGGTCATTGATAAAGACATTGATAAAGACGTTGATAAAGACATTGATAAAGACATTTACTTGGAGGTGCTGGAGGTGCCTGTGGAAGCCCTGGAGGTGTTGGAGGCATTGGAGATGTGCAGTGAGGGCAGGTGCTCTATGGCCAGCTCATGGTGCTGCGCTGCTCTCACCACAGTTTCCCCTCTGCGGCTGCATCAGCCCAGGAAGGATTATTGTTATTTTCTCCACTAGCACGTAGTGACCTGCCTTCAGCACCAGCTAATGTGTGGTAAGGAATGAATTCAGCCAGCCAGAAGGAGGAATTTGCTGTGGGAAATGCTGTCACTTTAACATTTGATTTTATCCAAAATTAGGGTGAGAAGTGGAGACACTGAGTAGTTTCACAAGATTTCAGCTCAGGCAACAGCTAAATGAGCCGTCCCAACATTCCAAAATCTCAGCATGAAACTCTGATTTGAAATCTTTCATTTCAAAATACCATTTTTGAAGCACAAATTAGGGAAAGCTGTACCCTCCTTCTGAAACAATTCCAGGGAGAAATGTTTCAACTAACTTTAATACTGAATATGTAGGAGCTAAATAATCACCAATTTGCCTATGCACGAGCGTGCTGTTCTACATCTGAAGAAAGCTATTTCTCATCTCTCTTCCATAAAGTCCTGCATAAAAAAGTAAATTGCAGGGAGATGTTGTTGGATGCTATCAGAGAAACTCAATCTGAAATTCAAATGAATGCTCAGAAGCACCAGCTCTATCCTTTTTTAATCAACTCCTAGTGCAAGCTTAATTTGTATCGATCATGAACATCTAAAGCTGGAGATTAATCTCAGCCAGTGACTGCAAACTGTGCTGCACTTGTTTGCAAACAGCTGTCTTTCACTTACAAGTTGTGGATTTTTATCCACAAAAATCAGTAAATAAAGTATTCTGGTATATGGGATATTGAAGAATATTCTGGGTTAAGGTACTGGAGCAAATAGGCTGGTTTCAGGCTTGCTTATGCTCCAGCTTGTTAGGAGGGGCAGAGTGAGCTCTGGAAGCAGTGGTGGGTTGGGAGGGCAGGGGGTTTGGCTGCCTGCAGTGACAGCCTTGTGCTCAGTGGATGGCATGCGAATTGTTAACCACAGGGCTTACGTGAATGTAGCCCGTATGACATTTTAATAAGCTCTTTATTGCAAGCGTTAAAACTTTTCTCCCAGAAGTGCAGGAGGGGGTGGGTTTGCAGCTAAGGTGACAGTAGTTTGCACACGCCAGCACCCAGCTCTGCAGGTGCCAGGATATGTTGAGCCCCAGCCTCAGGTCTCTGCTCTGGCTGTGCTCTCTCCTCCCAGCTCATCAGCAGAGAAGTTTTTCTGTAGTTTCCACCTTAGGTTTTCTCCCTCTTTTTCTTTCCCTTGCCCTTTACTCCTGTCCTTTTTTTATCACTCCTGCTTTGCTTTCTTAGCGAGTACCCAAATCAGCAGCTTCTGACATTCACTAGTGTTTTAAAATACTATTTTTTTAAAGCCAATACAGCAAGGAAGACACTAACCCCCTCACATAAGCTTTTCTACTATTTTATAAAAACTCTGATGACAAAGTGTCTCCTCCACTTCAGCTGGAGGATACCCAGCATGTAGATGAGAGTGTTGAAACTGTCCAGACACTGAGGCAGACCAGCCATGTGCTGGAATGATACTGACAGTGGAGCATGGAAAGCTGTGTGGGCTGGCAGGGGCAAGCAGGGGCCTGGCTTTCCCCACCCGACTGGTTTGCAACCAGCATGGCAAGTTGTTTAAAGTTTCCCTCTAAATGAGCTCATCTGGCTTCCCTTGGATAAATGGCATTAGATGTGTTTGGTGTTTCTCAGCTCAACTACTCTGTTTGCTTTCTTTATACTCAAATCCAGAAGAAACAAGAAAATCAAAGCAAAAAAGTGCCCAGACAAGTTGATGTCCACAATCTGCACTGTGTTCGTAGCAATGATTGCCTTCAACTGCCTCTTTGTAGGAAGTACCTCAGGGGGATTTAGCTTTTACCAGATCCAGGATCCACGGGCACATTAATGGAATTGAATCAGCACTCTCATTTTCCCTGAGCTGATACATGGTCCTTCCCATGAGCTCACAGAGAAGTCTCAGACATGCAACACAGCAGGATGGAGGAGGGTTGAAGCCACCACCACCCACCCATCAGGGTACTAAAGCTAGTGCAACCACCCAGCTGAGGGATTTGGGATGCTGGCACAGCCCATGCCACAGGCATGCCCCAGCATGAAGGTCACCAACCACGTTTTACATCTACCAGAACAGGGCGTGGGACAAATTTTCCCCTGCAGCGCTCAGTGCGATCAACTGAGTGCCTCACACTGCGAAAATGAAGCCTTCTCCCTGCAACTAGGTGAGGTAATGCCAGAAAACTAATATGGACATTTGAGATCAGGCCTAGGAACAATGCTGCTCATCACTTCACCTTCTTATTTCACAATTTTCTCCTTTTTTTGGAGGCTGAGTTTGACAAAACTGTTAACAGCCATTCCATGGTTTTCAGCAGAAAGCCTTTATCAGAGAATCACAGAATCACTAGGTTGGAAAAGACCCACTGGATCATCGAGTCCAACCATTCCTATCAATCACTAAACCATGCCCCTCAGCACCTCATCCACCCATCCTTTAAACACCTCCAGGGAAGGTGACTCAACCACCTGCTTGGGCAGCCTGTTCCGGTGCCCAATGACCCTTTCTGTGAATTTTTTTTTTTCTGATGTCCAGCGTGAACCTCCCCTGGAGGAGCTTGAGGCCATTTCCTCTTGTCCTGTCCCCTGTCACATGGGAGAAGAGGTCAGCACCTTTCAGGTAGTTGTAAAGAGCAATGAGGTCTCCCCTCAGCCTCGTCTTCTCCAGGCTAAACAACCCCAGTTCCCTCAGATGTTCCTCATAAGACTTGTTCTCCAGCCCCTTTGCCAGCTTTGTCACTTATGTTGGACTGTTTTGCTTACTGGCTATACATTTGATAAGAAGGCATCGATTCTAGAGAAATAAAAGACAAATTTAAGCTTCTTTTAGCAGTGATATCCTCAGCAGAGATAACTTTACCCCCAAAGCTGCCCCTGAAGGGGCTGTGAGTTCAACCCAGCACTGGGATCATTTGCTCTGCAGATGCTGCCATCAGGCAGCTCCTCAGTGAGCTGTGTTTGGAGCAAGGGGTGCCTCAGGGAAAGCCCTGGCTGGAGAAGAACCTTTGTCTGCAGCTATAACAGAGATCAGAGAATCGTAGAATCATAGAATGGTTTGGGTTGGAATGGACCTTAAAGCCCATCCAATTCCAACTCCCACCAGACCAGGCTGCCCAAGCCCCATCCAACCTGACCTTGAACACCTCCAGGGATGGGGCAGCCACAGCTTCCCTGGGCAACCTGGGCCACTGCCCAGATTGGTCACGTTTGCCATTCCTGTAGCTCATGTAGGTCTACGACCTTTGGAGGAAGGGGCAGGCATCCTGGGAGGACTACAGCGAGGAAGCGAGAACGTGCAGGGAAAAAATCAGGAGGGTTAAGGCCCAACTAGAAATCAGATTGGCCAAGTCTGTGAAAGACAATAAAAAATCTTTCTACAAATACATCAACAGCAAAAGAAGGACTAGGGAGAATCTCCAGTCCCTACTAGATGCAGAGGGAACAACAGTAACAGGGGATGAAGACAAGGTCGAAGTACTCAATGCCTACTTTGCTTGTCTTTAGTAGTAAGGGAAGTTGTTCCCTCTGTGCACAACCCCAGGGGTTGGAGCAGCAGAACAAGGTTCCCACAATCCAAGAGGAGGTGGTTAGAGACTTGCTTGCCCGGCTAGATGCCCACAAGTCTATGGGGCCAGATGGAGTCCACCCAAGAGTTTTGAGGGAACTGGCGGATGTGCTGGCCAAACCCCTTTCCATCATCTTCCTGCGGTCCTGGATGACTGGGGAGGTTTCGCTGGACTGGAGGAGGCTTGCTGATGTCATGACCATCTATAACAAGGGGCAGTTACAAGTGGGGCTCCTCAGGGCTCAGTGCTGGGTCTAGCCCTGTTCAATGTCTTTATCAATGACCTGGATGAAGGCATCGAGTGCTCCCTTAGCAAGTTTGCAGACGACACCAAGCTGGGTAGAAGTCTCGATCTGCTGGAGGGTAGGGAGGCTCTGCAAAAGAATCTGAACAGGCTGGACTGCTGGGCTGAGAGACTAGGAGAAGTCTGTCTAGAAAGCTGCCAGGAGGGGAAGGACCAGGGGGTGTTGGTTGACAGTGACTGACCATGAGCCAGCAGTGGTCCAGGTGGCCAAGAAGGCCAATGGCATCTTGGCTTGTCTCAGAAACGACGTGACCAGCAGGTCCAGGGAGGTTCTTCTCCCTCTGTACTCAGCACTGGTGAGACCGCTCCTGGAATCCTGTGTTCAGTTCTGGGCCCCTCACCACAAGAAGGATGTTGAGGCTCAGGAGTGAGTCCAGAGAAGAGCAACAAAGCTGGTGAAGGGGCTGGAGAACAGGCCTTACGAGGAACCGCTGAGAGAGCTGGGGGTGTTTAGCCTGGAGAAGAGGAGGCTGAGGGGAGACCTCATTGCTCTCTACAAATACCTGAAGGGAGGTTGTGGAGAGGAGGGAGCTGGCCTCTTCTCCCAAGTGACAGGGGACAGGACGAGAGGGAATGGCCTCAAGCTCCACCAGGGGAGGTTCAGGCTCAACATAAGGAAAAATTCTTCACGGAAAAGGTCATTAGGCAATGGAACGGTCTGCCCAGGGAGGTGGTTGACTCGCCTTCCCTGGAGGTGTTTAAGGTGAGGGTGGATGAGGTACTGAGGGGCATGGTTTAGAGATTGGTGGGAGTGGTTGGACTCGATGATCTGATGGGTCTCTTCCAACCTGGTGATTCTGTGATTCTATGATTCATAATCACTGAATAATCAACCTGGAGAATCAACCTGGGATGCTGCCCTTACACTTATTCCTCAGTGCCAGTGCAAGATTTTCTGAAGGAAAAAGCTGAAGTTTTGCTCAAGAACAACTCTGGCCCTTCCTCAGAATGTAGAGGAAGAGCATGGGTTTTTAAACACTGGAACAGGCTGCCCAGGGAAGTGGTGGAGTCACTGTTCCTGAAGATATTTAAAAGATGTGGAGATGTGGCACTTAGGAACATGGTTTAGTGGTGGACTTGGTGGCACTAGGTTAATAGTTGAACTTGATGATCTTGAACATCTTCTCCACTGTAAATAATTCTGTGATTCTCGTTTAGTAAAAACCTGATGTGATTTCAGATACTGTCTTTTCTCAAGCAACGGGAACCTTTGGGTTTCAGGAGTGGGCGGGAAACATCACAAGAGTGTCTGTCACAGGCGAGTGACCTGCAGAACACAGGTATTCAGAGACCGACTGTGTGGGCTGTAACGGGTGCCGTTGGCAGGAGGGACACGGGGACCGACATGCCAAGGCAGCAGCAGCTGTGCGTACCTTGGAGTTTGCCAAAACCCTTTGGGGAGCAGAGATGCAAATTCTCTGGCAAGAAAACCACTCTGAGAGCCTTCCTACCAGTGTGGGAAACACGGGCTCATTCCTTGCTCAAGATATGAATCAGGCAGAGATGAAAGGCCTGAAGAGACAACTTTGATCCAGTGAGAGGATCCGCTAGCATCTCAAGTGGAGCAAGGAAACAGCCTTCTCTTCAGCCTGTAGAAGAGAAGGCACCCAGGAGACCTTATAGCGACCTTCCAGTACCTGAAGGGGCTACGAGAAAGCTGGGAAGGGACTGTTTACAAAGGCTTGTGGTGACAGGGTGAGGAGCAATGGGTATAAACTGGAGAGGGGCAGATTTAGACTAGATGTAAGAAAGAATTTCTTCACTATGATAGTGGTGTGGCCCTGTCACAGGTTTCCCAGGGAAGCTGTGGCTGCCCCATCCCTGGAGATGTTCAAGGCCAGGTTGGATGGGGCTTGGACAGCCTGATCCAGTGGGAGGTGTCCCTGCCCATGGCAGGAGGGTTGAAACTAATGATCTTTAAGGTCCCTTCCAACCCAAAATATTCTATGATTTTTATATTTTAAGCATGAAATCTTTAATATCTATTTCTTGTTTGTTTGCTCCCTTAAATGGCTCCTTTTCATGCTGCCAGGCAGGGTCTTGCAATTGAGGTGGTGGGGGTAAGCTAGATGGGAGCTGGAGCGTGGTGTCCACCCCTGAGGGGAGAAGGGCACCAACACCACTTTGGTGCTGGTCCCAATCCCTGGCAGGCTGGGGGTTGCTGCAGGGCCCGGGCATCTCCCATCGAGGAGTGAGGCTGGGAGATAATAAACAACAAATCTCTCTTTGCTTTTAAGACAACTAAACACAGTCTGTGCAAGGGGGGAGGACACTGAAAATACAGTGGAACGCAAGGAATTTTTGCATAATACTCCACTTTATCTTGCTCTTTATTATGTTGCTACATAAGTAAAAGATGTTTCTCTGCAGTTTTTTTGTTCTTTTCATCAGCAATTGTCTTTGCAGACTATGCACGTACAACAGCTAGCAGGCAGGAATCAAAGCCATTATGATATATGACTACAATGCTAATAAGGAGATTTCCACAGTCCATTAGATAAACAGTGGCAAAAGAACATAACCCATCTAGAAACACAGTGCTACAAGAATACTTGGGCTCTGTGTAAGAAATCACAACCAGCTGGCCAAAAATGCGTCCCCAGGTAACTGAACCCTCATTTTTTATTGCTTGTCATGAGATAAAGTGGAAGCCATGGTGTCAGCAGACCTGGAGCAGCTCAGCAGAAGGATGGTGCTTCAGCAGTGAGAGGGGTTTTGCTCTGGGGGTCGGTGGGAGAAGGGCTGCCTGGGAGTGACCATGGGCAGAGTTTTCAGGAGCTCTGGCCCACATCGACTATCTCGGTGGGCAGGGATGCAACTGGACTCCCGAAAGAGGCAGATGCTGCTGATACACCACCAAATGACCCTCCCAAAAGCTCTTCTTCTAGCAAGGGATTTTTTTAACACTTCATTAGCCACGATAAATTTCAAAAGACCTTGAATTAGTAGCCATCCAACTCTTGTTCAGCTGTTTCACTGCACCCTCCTCCCACCCCCAAAAAACCCTCTTACAATTCTTTTCATTTTGAACAAAATCAATAGGACATATCAGTCCATACAGTACAAGGTTCATTGCTTTCAGGCATCCACTCATAAATATTCATTAGAGAATTAAAAAGCTATTAACGAGGGTAACTGTTGAGGAGCATTCATTAACTGTCTTCCACAAGAAATTAAATTTGCATTTTTCAGTGTGGAAAACCACTTTGTGAAATGGCACCTTGTCTGACAATAAAACATGAGATAAAATCTAATGTGAAGGCAAGCAACATCCATTTCTGACATAAAGGACACTCTGAATTGTGCAGCCAGGCCCGTTTATGGATGTGGTAAAAGAACACTTTTTGTGACCCTGACTCACTGTGCGGTTCCTGGCCCTGGCACCCTGACCCACCTCTCCCCACATGGCAGTGACACAGAAACTCACCTCTTTTCAGTAACCGTGATTCATCCTGATTTGCATAGCATGGTCACTGCCTCCACATTTCTACTAATTAATTCCCCAGAAAGATGCCTCACCCTGCAGTGCCGTATAATTATCCGTTTTGTTCGTATTTATCATAGCACAAGGCTTGCGTCTCCCGTTGGGACTGAGATGCCATGGGGCGCAACCCATGGTGGCTGCCCCCACAGGCAGCTCCCCTCTGCCCCGGCACGGGCAGTGATCAAGGCAATCAAGCATTTTACGTACACACACATAGCTTTGCATGTAGGGACTCTGCACTTGCTCTCTCATTGCACATGGGGCTTTTATTATCATCTTACACCCAGGCCTTATTCTTAAGCAATACATACCCTGAGTAAGAGAGGGGTAGGGGACCACGGATTTTATCTGAGAATACCAGGTAAATGGAAGTCTTGGAGGGGAGCAGGAGGAAAATGATCATTTTGGGGCCAGCAAAAGCATATTTAAGAGGCATGCTATGCGGCTGAGGACTGCACGTCAGCCACTTCAATGAGAACACGCCACGTGTTGATTTAGGCAAGCAGCAGCCGCATGACACTGTCAAGACAAACGGCCCTGCTGTGAAGCCGGTAGTTTTTCTACAGCTGCAGCAAAAGGAAATGCACAAGGGAATCCCAGGGGAGGATCTATTACGTAGAGCAATTATTACTCAGCCTGAAAGGGAAGACAGTAATCGCATCCCCTAATGTCTCTCCTAAAGCACAATTCAATAATTAATATTTGCTCTTTGGCATTTGTGAAATAATGGCATCTGAAAGGGGTGAACCTGGAGCAGTTTAGGGTTTCTCTCTGCTGGAATCATGCATAACACAAGAGTTTTACCCAACAGCTGAGTATCTACTGGGTTTTGGCCTGGGATTCCCAGACCCCTGCAGACCCAAAGGTCCACAAAGTGTGAACCAAAAAAAGCAGAACTGTTCTCAATAGACTGCAATCCACTTGACTGATGGAGAGCTTCTAGGGATCTGCACAAGGAAAGAAAATGATAAAAAACATACACAAGAAGTGGTGCCTTTGCTTTAAGGGTTATTTGGCACTGCAGACTATTGCTCTTGGAAGGAGAGGGTAGTGGGGTCAGTGCAGAAGTTCCCACCAGTGACTGCTGTTTCCCAGGTCTGATTCGTTGCAATGGGCCATTGCTGGGGGAAGAAAAGATCCACTCAGCAATGCCTTACTACTAGAAGCCCTGCAGAAAACTGAAGTGCCATTCTTCTGCCATCAAATTAGACAGGAGTTATTTCCTCAAGTCTCTGAATAGGTATATTTTAAATGGCAAATTAACCACAGTCAGACTCTCTCATATTTCTCTGTAAAACCACAGCAAGGTACATATGTGTAATATATCTCTGTATCACCCAGAAACCTTTTTTTGAAAATAATCATAGAATCACCAGGTTGGAAAAGACCCACCGGATCATTGAGTCCAAGCATTCCTATCAAATACTAAACCAGGCCCCTCAGCGGAAAGTGTGCTCTCTGTCAGTGTTTCATGAAACTTTCTTCATGCACAAGATGTGGACTGATGGAAAGGCACTCGCCCTGGGTGTTATTCCTCTCAGGCACCCCTGCTCTCATCAGCACCGCATGTCCCACTGAGGACACAGTCATGCAGGTCAGCAGCCGGCAAATGGAATCCTGTTCAGCATCCAGTGAGTGTTTGCTGCTCTGCACTGGAGCCGCACAAACAGAAACAGCCGTACACTGGGGCTCCAGGAAATGAATGAATGTGAATTCACAGATGAATGACAGAGAAGCAGCAATACACACACATTTTGGTCAAAACTGTGTCTTTATTCAGTTTGTTCAGAGACAAGTTTCAAGCCTAGATGTTTGTAGGGTAAACCTTCCTAATGGATGACTAAGTCAAAGCCCTGGAACTAAGGCCAGCAGCAAACAGGATGCTGAGAGTTTAAGCTGAAGTCATGGAAGTTACAAAACATTTTCTGGCTTTCAGGAATGATTCACGATTTTTACATTTTCAGGGCAGACCTTTTTGGTTAGTCACCAGCATGGTTTCAGCAATAGATTGCATTCTTGGAGCCTTTGGCTCTCATTTCTAAATCCAGACTTTGAAATTTTATCCCTGAATTACACATATGACCTTTGGAGGTCCTTTTCTTTTTTTTTTCTTTCTCTCCCTGAAGATGATGTTAATCTCTGTCTGGTTTTAGCTAGCAGAAAAACCCAAGATTTGGGGTGACTTTCTTGTCTGCTCCAGGTGGCCCTTGCTGGGATGCTCTGACAGGGCAGAGATGTGACTCCTGCTGACGGACGTTGCACGTTTCCTCCAGGCATTGCACTCGCCCAGCCTTTTTACTGCGTTTCAGGTCACTACAAAACACAAGCACAAATGCTGGGATTAACTTAAATCAGAGCAAAGGTAACATTCAGAGCTGAATATAAAATTTTTAAAGAAATACGCAACACAAATGTTGAAACTAAAAGGTATTTTACAAATGTACAATACTTGAAATTCCCTTTGTCAGCAAAAGGGACATCAGGAATTGGGAAGACCCCAGTGCTTGCCAACCCCCTGCAGCATCTGACCCAGATGCCAGCTGCCGCTCCCGATGCCCACCAGCCCCAGGCATTCTTGTTCAAAGGCTTAATTTCAGATCACAGCATTTCATTAATAATACCCCCAGCATAAAAGCCTGGCATGTGGTACTTTGCTGTGCAGAAATGTGACACTGCCATACTGATTTGGCATGCTTTATGGAAAGCTGTGGCATTCAGAGTGATTTAATCTGCTCTTTGGCTACATAAGGAGCAATGCCAGAGGTAATCCACTCTTTGAAGTAGAGGGTATGTGAGAAAACTTGGTTGGTTGAGAGCAGAAATTTGGCAAACCTGAAGGTATACATTCAAAGAAAAACTCATTGTCCTCCTACAGTGTGAGTCAGAGATTCACCTCAGACAGACATCAAGATCCAAATTTGAGTAATAAATTTAAAACACAACACTGGCAAGTGAAGGTATCTGTGGGGTTGTTATCATGTGGCCATACGGGATCAAAAGCCCTTGTGAGATGGCCAAGGTACAGGCAGAGAGCAACAGCCATCAAAGATTTTTTCAGGAATGAAACTCAGCCACCTCACATCTGGCAAAGCTTGAGCTAATCCTTCATAACACACAGTGGAAGAGAAAGAATTTGAGGAGTATTTTATTCCTAACTATTGGAACAAGAGAACTCATAGCCTACTTCTAATTATGCTTGTTATTAAGCTGTTACCTGAGGTAGAAAGACAAATACATATAAAAACGTGCTACAATGGAAAATCTGAGAGTTGAGAACTTTTATACGGGTGTTCAGTGAACTGAACCCCAGCTTCCATCACCTGGGGTGAGTGACCCCCAGCCCTCCCAGCCCTGACCCTGTACAGCGATCCCTCCTCACAGGATCTGATCACTGTTGCTTTCTCTTTTTCTCTCTTCTTCACTATCAGGTACCGCCTTATCCTGGGGCTAGGGATGGTCTCCCAGGGTAAGAGGTGGTTCCATGGGGTGATGAACTGTCTCCTGGGGAGAGGGACAGTCCCCTGGGCAGCTGTGAGACCTCTGTGTCTCCAGAACATCTCACCCCACCTCTGCGAAAGACCTGGTCAGCATGACGCCACGGATGGGGAGGTACAAGTTGTCAGGATCCTTTTCTGGTGAGACAAGCCCTAGCACACAAACACGCAGCACTTTTCGCAATGTGGCTTTTTCCCAGGAAGCTCCTGCCAGAACTGCAATCCAAGTTTCTGCTGGAGTGGGGGTTTGCTCCTTCCTTCTCAGGAGAAGGACGAGGGTTCCTCCTGGGGTTGCTCTGATAGCCCCCTCTAATGCAAGTCAGCAAAGACCACCTGCTCCCAAACACAACCCCAGGCCCCAAGCCACAGGGTAATCATCGTCGTAGCCTCATCCCTCCCAACCTCCCTGCCTTGAGCTGCCCCAACACAGCCATTAATTCACGGCAAAAGCTCTCCTAAAAGCCTCAGGTTGGGTGAGGACTTTCCCTAATTGCCCCAAGGACCACTTTGAACCCCACCCCCCCCTTCTGCAGTCACCTTGCTCCCAGAAGCATCGCCATCAATAATCTCACCGGTCAGTACCGTATGCCAGTGGCAGCCCAGTAGCGCACCACAGGGCATGTCTCAGCAAGGGGAGAAGCCGAAACACCCTGATAAGCCTAATCCTACCTTCAAAATGCAGCTCTGCCAGCTGGGAGCAGAACTCCCTGAGCCACAGCCCCCTGGAGCTGCACCAGCACCAGCCACCCACCAGTTGCTGAGAATTCAGTAAATAAAGAGGCCTCATTTTGTGGGACAGAGAAGGAAGCTCATATTGCTTTTAATAGGAATTAATACCCTCTCTCCTCTTGGCTTTTTCCTTAAAATAATATATTGCAACACCCTAGAAGCGTATAAACAACAGACAGTGCAAAGCCAAGTCAGTGAGGGAAAAAACAGACACAGAGAATGCCGCAAGGGTTTCAAACTAGTGTTGGGGAGAATTCCTCACTCGCTTAGCTTACAGCTCACACAGAGTTTGGTTTTAGAAGCTAGACATAATTTCTGCTACAAAAAAGTATAATTTTCTTCTAGGCCACTCACCCACTGTAGCCGGTACTACAGGTGTGGCACACGTATGCTGGTGTTCTGCAGTCTAGTTTTTAACACAATTCCTAATTTGTGAGAACGCTTGTAGCAGAGTCAGTTATGGGTGCTGGCTTAGGTTTAGCAACCTGAAAATTCACTCAGGAAATTCTTCCTTAGTTTTCCTAAGACTCACTAAAAGTCTTCATTTCCCCAAATGTCACACATTCTGTTCCTGAGTAAACTTCTAAGTGTCAATAAATAATAATTACCTTTATTTGTGAAAAATTTATGCAAAGCCTATAGCCAAACCAATTGTCATTTTTTTTCTATAAATAAAAGTGGGAATTGAGAGCTTTTCATGGTAACTAATTCCGAGCATTTGATGATGCATGTTGAATGAAACAGAGAAATACATGGGTTCTTTGGTTTTCTCCTTCCTTCTGCTACTGGGCTTTGCAAAAAGAGTTTTTAACTTCCAGACGCAGTGAGGTGCCAGCGGCGAAACAGTTAAAAGTCCTGGCAGTGCGGAGACACGCATGCCGAGCAAACGCATTTCTATTTTCACAAGAGAGAAAGCAATGCAAATACACCAATGCTGTTTACACAATCCAGAAGGGAGGGGAATATCTCTGTTATCAACTAGTAATTTTTCCAGACAAAGAGGTCTTTTCTGTAGTGCAGTAATCCTCTTATGCACCAACCGTGTATAATTGACACTTCTCAATTATACACCTACAGAAGCACAAGGTTATTTCTTGTTGGGCTACTTTTCAAGCCAGTGTGCCAGCTTTCCACATTTTCCATTACTCCACACCTTACGTATTGCTAATGCCTGTGATAGGAAATTACACACACTCTTAATTATGGCACGCCGGGCCTGTCTGCGCGGCTCCCCCCAACCTGCCAGGCTGCATAAGTGGCAGAGCATCAGCAAAAATTCCTCTGTGTTATTCAGGCATGACCTCCCTGTCCAGAAATCAGCTTTAGTCTCCCTGATCTGTGATTTTCCATTTCCTTCCAGGCAGGTCTTGCACAATGACCCTAGCGTGGCTCTGCCTTTTTTTTTATTTTTTATTTTGTGATGGTATTCACAATGTCCAAGCCCTTCCAGGTGCTCAGAAGCAAATGTAGCTAACCCTTGGAGAGGCACATATACTCCTGCTGTGGGAAAAGCAGCTGGTGTTCCCAGGCTGGAGCAAACATGGATCAGAATCCATGAAACCCATGACACCTGGATTTCTCACAGGTGCCAGCCCCTGTTAGGAAAGCTGGATAGGGATTTTACACTGCTTAAGAACAGATTTGAATTTTGCACTGCAGAATAGCCAGTGACTCATGGAGCTGGGTGCAGAGCAAGCCCTGCAGCCGATGGGCCAGCAGCATTCCACATGGGTACAAGGCTCCCAGCCCTGTGGAGGCCTTTGGGAGAAGTTCCCCACCTTTTCCTCAGCTGCTGCTCATGATCCCCATCTGGGTTGTTATCCTTCACCTTCTGACCAAACAGCCACGCCAGGGCTGCCTCAGGGGGAATGTTAAGCAAGGTCTCCAAAAAGGTCTAGAGCCGAAAGTCAATACAGGGCACCCACTGCTGGGAAAGAACAGGGAGCTGGAGGCTCTGATACGGCACGAAGCCACGACGCGGTAGGGGTGGACAGAGTGAGCTCCTTGGTAAAGCAGTTTCTGAGCACAGCGTCGCTCTGCATTTGGCAGCGGGTTTTGGCACACACATGCCAGTCCGCCCTGCTCAGCAGGCAGAGGAGGTGCACCAGCATGAGGGCTCACTAACCTTCTGCAAGCTCCTGCACAGGACTGGTGCTGAGAACACGTGTGCTGAGACACACAAAAATTAATTTTTGTGTGTCTGTCTCTGGTGTTCTAAACAAATAAATAAAGTCAGTGCAAGTGAACTCGGAGATAGTCCCGTGGCTCAGCCAGAACTGGTAAAAGCCACTGAAATGGTTTATTCACGCCCTTCCCAAACCCTACGCACACAGAGAGAGCTGAACTCTGCTTTCATCAGAGGATTTACACTTGTTGTGTCTATCATCAACAGAAATCAAGGGACTTGTTGTTACTCTTAAAGACACTGTACTGCACTGGGTGCAATAGATCCGTGTGGGCTTAAGGAGCCCAGGGTTTATTTTCAGACCCATTTACACACCTCTCACTTCAATCTCTCCTTGTTTAATCTGGTTTTGCACTCTGTTCTGCCACTAGCGATAGGCAAAAAAATTAATCAGTTTTAAAAACCCCCATCCCCAAACCGCACCACTACAAGTTATTGACCGCAGCGAGAGCAAACGCAGACATGAAGGAAACTATTTATAGTTCAGATAAACAGGCAGAGGGTTTGCTTAATGAAAGGAAATGGAAAAATAGCACTCAGACATAGACCTTGAATGCATTGCCCTTGTCCGGTTTTGGGAAGGCTGGTGGGTTCCCGCTGTCCCTTCCAGCCCACAGGGAAGGGGGTCTGGTCCCTGTGGTGGGGATGGGGATGGGGACACAGGTGCTGCAGCCAACACTGCGCGCCACGTGGGATCTTGGCTGTCGCGGGTGTTTCTGGTTTCACACAAATGCCAAGTGGGAATTTTCTGGTCTAAAAGCAGGATGGGAGAAGAGAACAATGTCCTGCCCCAGCCCACAGAGGACTGCTGCCGTGTGACTCACAGGGGCAGAAGGGCTTTACTCCGCTTTCGGCAGGGATGAGAGGGAGGATGCAAGGGGTACTATTTGGCCACACCAGCAGGAACAAAACTATTTCTTCAGAAAGTAAAACGTATAGAGCACAGCTTTGTGTCACATTAACTTTGAATAGCCATAAACATATTAAGCAGAACTAATCCAGCTGAGTTTTCCACAAAGAAGGAATACACAGCAAATACATCGCAACCAGAGCTTTCCCTTAGCTTCTGTGCCCTGAGACTTTTGCAGTTCAAGAGCTTTATTTTAGTCCCAGTTTCACATCAAAGTGTCCCAGCTAGGGCCAGCTGCCATGGAGAATGGGGTCTGCTGCGTGGAGGCCACTGGGATGGCAGCTCAAGGCAACCCCAGGGAACCACATGGCACAGCACAACATATGGTTGGACTCGATGATTCAGTGGGTCTTTTCCAAGCTGGTGATTCTATGATTCTAAGATTCTATACCATGGCACGGCACAGCACATCATGGCATGCCATGGCAAGGCATGGCACGGCACGGCACGGCATGGCATGGCACATCATGGCATGCCATGGCAAGGCATGGCACAGCACGGCACGGCATGGCATGGCACAGCACGGTACGGCACAGCGTGATAGAGCATGGCATGGCACCACCCCAGCAGCAGCTCCCCAGGATATCCTATGCTGGCAGGGCCGAGGGGGATGGTGGGATGCTCTGTGCCTGTCCTGCAGTAACCACAGTGGCATGTGACACTCGCCAGGCTTCCCAACCCACCACCTGCTGCATCCCTGATTGCCTTGATTCTGCCCTTCAGGATCTCCGGGCAGGGAACACAGTTCTCACTGAAAATAAGCCAACTGTGTTCTCATTTTCTTAGCCCACTTGAAGCCAGCATGAATTAAGTCAGAGGGTTAATCCCTGAATTTCAGGCCCAGGGAACATGATTGTGCTAATTCCTTCCTGTAGATTTGCTAATTTGATTTTTTTTTTCCCCCGAGACATCAAAGCTGAACCTCTAGAGGAGAACTTCCTAATCAGCAAAGAGAAAAGGAAATCACTTATTTAGTGGGAAGGATGTAGACATACCAAAGAGAAACATTTTCATGTTCTTTTTATAGCTATGAAAAACAACTTTAAAGAGCAAGTCCCTTAAAATGAATTTTTATTGCAAAGACCTTTTGGGACCTTTCTATGTAGTCGTATTGTTCTCTGCACCTATAAAGGAGAACATCAATGAGATGAGTTGAACTGGAACATCTTTTCCTTGTTCAAAATATTGTACATTATTTTTTGGAAGAGGAGGAAAAAAGTCAGGAAGAAAGTACTCATGAAGAGTAAAAAGCCAACCCTGAGATTAAATCTCCTGAGCACTGAGCCAGTCCTGCAGTTTCTACATGGTCTGTGAACATCTTTTAGATTCCTTAACTCCAAACACATCCACGTTTAGACACCTTTTGTTATACACAAAACCTAGCCTGCAGTACACAGCAAAGCGCTGGTCAGATGAGTTTCCAGTGGAAGCTGCAACTTAATTATATAATAAATGATAAAAACCCCTTTATATGGAAGACCTATATCAGATTATTTCCCTTCTAACAAACATCTGCCTCTTGTTATGAACACAGTAGTTTGACTACTTGTTGTTGAGTCTTTTCACAATTCCCAACAAATTTTGCTTGAATATGCTGCAATTCTGAGGACTGCCAGAAGATTTCAAATGTAGCCATGGCAAAGACAAAAAAAAAAAAAAAGAGCCCTGGGACCTTTCCCACAACAGAAGTGACGCCAAGTGACTCACTGCTGTACTGACTCCACAGAAGAGCCAGGGAAGGTGCTGGAGCAGAGTTCTGGTTGCTCCTTCCCCAGCTGGCCATGGCACAAAGTAGTAAAAAACATCAAATCTGGTTCCATTATCTAGAAGTCAGAATGAACCCATTTTCCTCAGGTTGTTTGCAGCATTTTATACCTTTGAATTTTATCCAATCCATTTAAAATGCTACTGCTGCTTCAAAAGCTGGCCAACTGATGAGACAGGCACTGAGAGGCACAGGGCTGTGGCCATCTGGGGACGCTGGGGATCGATGGACACTCCATGGAGTGGCGCTTGAATGTGCCAGCTGCCAGCAGGGGAAGAGTTGTAGCACCAATGCTTCATCAGCCAGCCAGGCCTGGCATCACTGCATGCCAGGCTGCAGTTTCCAGCTGCAGTTTTTCCATTTTGGCAAGTCATAGGGTCTGTAGGAGCAACAGTCAATGACTTCTGGGTGCTGCAGGGGCTGCCATGGTCTGAAAACCAGTGGGGCATATTTCAGCCTTGCATAATTCCCTGTGACAGAGATAGATTTAATCTGGAGTTTTAAACTGCACTTTTCTCCTGCCTGCATGCCCTGCAAGATATGGTGGCTGCCAGCCTTTATCAGGAAGAGGTGATCATATGCACCCTAGGAGGGATCTGGTGGTCTTCAGCACAGTGTGGAGGTCCCTAAAAGTCATCTTAAGCTGCTTGTCGCGTGCCCACTGCTTGTTCCCAACATTCACTCTGCATGGGTTTGCAACATCATCCACATCCTAGCATCCAGCTGCTGCCTCCTCCTCACAGCTGCAACATTACCAGCTGCTCAGCAGCAGCAGCTCCGCAGGCTGGACACCTGTGGGATGGACACACAGACAGGCTGGTCCCACCACCAACAGCTACACACCGGCAGGGGAAGTCATTGGTTCTTGCAGCACAGCCATGAATTACCAGACCAATTAATCCACAGCACAGCTGCTGATGGCAGCACTGTTATTTCCAGCCAGAGGTGTGAGGATGTAAAATTTACCTCTTCTTTTATGATGCCAATTTTCAAAGATTAAATTAGGGCTGCCCGATTTAAATCAGCGAGTAGAAAGGTGCTGTTGGCAGGGCAGTCGTTGACCCTAGCTGAGGTCCAAAGATGGTTTAAGCTTGGAGACTCTGCCATGATCTACTGGAAGCAACAGAGCTGTTTGCTGGGATGCCCAGTCACTTTGGTGTAACTGCATTCTGCCAGCAGTGTCACTTCAATGGATACTCTTGTTCCTTGTAATTTAAACTGCAGGAGGACAAAGGGGCGACACTTACAGGAAAGTCACAGCCAATTTACCAGAGAATTAAAACTTTTCTGAAGCAGGAGGTTCACCTGCATGGCATCCTGTAGCTGATTACAAAAAGGTGACATTAATTTCTCATTGCTGTACCACAATATCATCTCTGTTGCTTTTAATGGGCTTTGGGATGGATTTCTAAAAAAAAAAAAAAAAACCTAAACTTTCTTTGCAGCACTTGCTAAGCTGAAGGCTTATTCCAAGCACAAAATACAGGTGTACAAATTACGCATTATTTAGTGACTCATAAGAACTGTTAACAGCAAGGGGTGGCTAAGAAAATAATTACACAAGAAATCCTGCAAATTGGAAACATCTTGGGACACACTCAGCATAAATCTGAAGGCCTGAAATGAATCTCTGCACCTCCAGGCTCCTGCAGAGGGTGGATGGCAGCAGCCTTGGGGCAAAGGCAGCAGCAGCACCACCAGGACATGGGGACCCTGTCAGGGACTTCTATGCTCCATTCCCTCTGCAGCCACTGAGCACGGGGAGTGCAGAGCAGACCTCCCAGCTGGAGGCACAAAGAGTGTTCCACAGTTTTAAGCTCCAAATATATTTAATTTAGGAATTCTCATGACACTCGCCCTAATCTGCAGCAGTTCCAGCACTAGGTAATGTGTTTGGGAATGTCAGGCAGGTGTGAGGAGTCCAGCATTGGGCTGTCAGCAGCAGTTTAGTCCTGTTTATTTTAGCCTGGCAGTTAAGGCAGGGCTGAACTGGCAGCCAGCCTCCCTGAGGAGACTGTTGAATTCTCAAGCCTCCCTTTTATTTACCAAAATTTCTCCAAATGATATGTGAGCTGGAGCTTCCCCTGGTGTCTCCTGGGTGCCTCTCACCCATCACACCATATAATAACAGCATGGTGCTAAAAATACCCAAGAAGCCAGAGCCTACAAGATTATGAGATGCCCTTTCAAATGCTCTCCTTTTAAATTGCTGTCTTTAAAAACAAGTGTCTCCTTTGAGGTGACGAGGCTGTGCTAACAAACCCTTCCCCATTTGGTCTCACGATATGCCTGGGACCTCTTAGATCACCTTCACCCTCTTCTGCCCTGGGCATAGCGAGTGGTCTTGGGCAAACAGAGAGGCTGAGTGATGAAAAGGCAGATAAAGGGGGGAAAATAGCCCAAAATAATTGGACAGCCCCCAGGAAATTGTTAATCTGGGCTTGTAGCTGCCCCTGCTCCTGCCCTGTTGCCCTTTGCTGCAGGGACAGGCTTTCCTCCTGCAGCTGTAGCCTGGCACTGTGCCTGCACGTGTCGAGCTCTGAGTGTGCCCTGCTGCAATTAACTGACTGCTGAGGAAGGCATTTCCGAGTGAAATAAGAAGCCAGTTTATTAAGGATCACCTATCCAGCTCCAAACCTCGGCCCCAGCATCAGGAACAGCTTCCAAAGTTGTTGGAGCAACCAGATCAGCCACGGCTGCACGTCAGTGTCACTGAGCAAGGGAAAGCAATGCCACTTGGAGAAAAATTGGAGAAATTGAGTGACAACACATGGAACACTGCACAGAGGCAATACAGAGCTGGCAACCTTGTTTACTTGGGGTAGGAACAGAGTTTTGGATGTACTAAGCTATCATTTCCTATACACCAGCTGGAAATGGATATAGCTGTGCACAGACTAGGATGGACTGCAGACAAAAAGCAGAGAGCAAACTCATTCTTTTTTGGTAACAAAAACAATGAATTCACTAAAAGCATAATATGCCATCTTCTCCTCTTCTGGAAAAGTACTGTTTAGACTCTAGCTACTTCCTCAGTAAGCAAAAATAAAAGTGTCCTGGACAGAAGCTGGTTCAGGACAGAGGAGAGGGGGGTGATTTCCTCTGGGTGGGTGCAGAGGCTCGGGGATGGGGTCAGCCACTCAGCAGTTCCCAGCCAGTAAATACACAGAAGTGAGTGACCAGAAATAAACAAGATGGTCTTTTCCCCTCCTTTTTTTCTCATTTCACTTGTATCCAAAAGCAGCATTTCAACTATTTCCCCTGGTCTTTAACCTGTGCCTTTGAGAAGGATTGACTGCATTTTCCAAGTAAGCCTGAGATCTCAGCTACCCGAGCGAGAGAAGTTGACCTGCTGGCCTCATCATTCCTGTCCACCCTGCTCCCATCCCCTGCCCATGCTGCTCCTATACAATTCATTGAAACAAATTTGAAAAAAACCCAACAACTTTACAAAGATGCATTTAAACGAAACTCCATTTTTCTAACAAACCCAACCTCATCTTCCACAGTAAATAAAATTCAATGACCAATGATCCAATTCAGCTTCGTTACAAAAAACTTCTATTTTATGCTCCACAGTGGGAAACAGATTGTCAGCATTTTCAAATAGGTGCTTAGCTTTGTTAATAGTTTGCTATTATAATTTCCTTCTCTCACAGCTTTTAGTACTCAGTTCATCTCCCAGCTGAAAACACTCAGTTTCTGGGGCCAGCAATTAAGATAAAACAGGGAACTTGCAAAAGCTGGTCCGGCTGAAGGAAATGCTTACCCAGCTGCTCTATTATTCCTGTCCAAGCTCCTATAAAGAGGTAAGGGTGGATGAAGTCTTCCACTTCATTTGGGAGGAGCAGCACTGCCAGGGCAGTGAGATTTCACTCTGGTATGACTGGCAGGTTCTCCTGGGAATCAGGAAGCCAAGTGCAAGGTCCTACACCTGGGTTTGGGCAACCCTCAATCTCAGTACAGGATGGGGGGGTGATGTAATTGAGAGCAGCCCCACAGAGAAGGACCTGGGGGTGCTGGTTGGTGAGAAGCTCGACATGAGCTGGCAATGTGCACTCACAGCCCAGAAGGCCAAGTGTGTCCTGGGCTGCGTCAAAAGCAGCGTGGCCAGCAGGGCGAGGGAGGGGATTCTGCCCCTCTGCTCCTCTCTTGTGAGACCTCATCTGGAGTGTTGTGTCCAGTTCTAGAATCCCCAACATAAGAAGTATGTGGAGCTCTTGGAACGGGTCCAGAGGAGGCTACAAAGATGATACGAGGGCTGCAGCACCTCCCATACAAGGACAGGCTGAGAGAGTTGGGGTTGTTCAGCTTGGAGAAGAGAAGGCTCCTAGGAGACCTTAGAGTGACCTTCCAGTACCTGAAGGGACTACAAGAAAGTTGGGGAGGGACTGTTCACAAACGCTTGTGGTGATAGGATGAGAGGCAATGGATTTAAAGTGGAGAGGGGCAGGTTTAGACTAGACATAAGGAGGAATTTCTTCATGACGAGGGTAGTGAGGCCCTGGCACAGGTGGCCCAGAGAAGCTGTGGCTGCCCCATCCCTGGAGGTGTTCCAGGCCAGGCTGGATGGCCCTTGGGCAGCCTGATCCGGTGGGAGGCGTCCCTGCCCATGGCAGGGGAGTTGGAACTGGATGAACTATAAGGTCCCTTCCAACCCAAACTATTCTATGATTCTTATCCTTCATTCCCTCGCAGAATTTCCCTGCCACAAACCAGCAGTGGGGTGGCTATTGAAGAGCAAACCCTCTCTGGTATCCTGATGCCCCCTGTGCTGCTGCCTGCATCACCCATTGTTCCAGAGACCGGCCCCAAGCATAGCGTGACGTTGACAGCTGACTGTGCAGGCTCCTCTGCCCTGGCACAGGGGTTTGATTACTCAGATATAATTGGCCGCAGCTTGCATAGCCACAGATGTTACAAATGGACACAAAATGATCCAGCCAAAGCTTTTCTTTTTTACTGAAGCCAACCTATTTGTTTAAATCTTGTTCATAAGTGAATTCCAGAGAAATGCAATGCTCTGTGAGAAGAACATTTCTTCTATTGGTTCTAAATGTACTGACCTTTCTATTTGTATTTGGCCTCTTGAAAAACAGTGCTGTTAATTATTATCATTACTGGCTCATGGAAGAAGTCTTGAATTTTAACCATTAAATTTAACTGAGAAAGAAGAGTAGCTCAAAACCTTGGAAAACTACCTGGTTCTCCAGTGTGACTCTTTAAACAACTTATTCACAAAATCTGCTTAAAATCACATTATACTCTCTTAGCTCATTTTGATATTTTAATTCAATTGGTCTGGCACTGGAAATCAATAGACCACAAAGGAAATACAGTTCTGTTTTTTACATGTGAAGCAGAATATGTGAATAAAAATAATTACCAAGGCCACTAGCCAGGTGGAAAATTCTGTTTATTTTATCTCTGTATGGAATATCAAACACATTCTGGTAGATGACAAATTCATCTATGTTATGTTTAATCTCCTGTGTCAGAATAACATGCAAGAGAGCAACCAAAGGCACTGCTGGTGTAACTGTCCCCTTGGCAGAGCAATAGCAAGCTGACTTCACAGACACAAAGCACATTTATAGCTCAGTAATAAAACCTGCCCTTGGGATCTATCATCAGCAAATGTTTGACTGCACAAGTACTCCAGGTATCACTCAAAAACCCCAACCAAACAAAACCCAACCCAGATTCCCCCAAATCACATTGACTACTCTGACCACAAGTCACAGCAGTGGCTCCCTGGGGGGGAGCTTGAGCGTGGGTCAGGTATTGAAATTGTGAGGCTGTGAGCACTAAAGTTAGAGAAGAACTCAAGCCTGAGCAGAGCAATGCTGAGGTGAAGACCTGAGATTTGGAGAGCTGGAAGGAGACCTCTGTGTCCTTGAGATCAAGGGCATTTTTGACTGCAGCTCTAGAGCAAACAGAGGAAAGAAAAAGCCTAAAAATTAATTGCTCCTGGGGGAGGCACAGCAATGATGAAGCTCCAGATCGGTGCTCTCCACTGTGTTCTGCAACCAGGGCAGTGTGGTGAGAAGGCTGGACTGTGCCGTGAGCCTGGTGGCTGTGCAGGCAGAGCTGTGCGATTTGGGGAGCTGCACGCCAGGGCTCAGCTCGCCCTGCACTGCCCAGGCTGCTCCTGCTGTAGGAACCAGGCTTCTGCCCAGGCAGGACGGTCCAGCACAGGACAAGCACCAGAAATTCTTCAACACAGCCACGGTGTCACATACGGATGAGCTGGTTCAAAGCTCAAAAGTACCAACTGTCCATTATTTTTGATTATTCTTAAATTTTAAGTATATTTGTAGCTTGGTGCCAAGAGGCTCTCATGCTGAGCATGTACAAACATGCACATGCTAAACAGAGCATGGAGGGACGATCATGTACACTTGTAGCACATGGAACCAGGTGCCTCTTACCTTTGTTTACATATATTACCAGTATAGAAAAATAATCATAAGGAAAGCAAACATTCCAGCCTCATGTTTCCTGCACTGCTGAGTGTGATAGTTACGCTGGCTTTTATTGCTAGAAAAATCTTTCTTTTGATGTCCTTTGAAAGTATGCCCTTTGAACTACAGTGTTTTTGCTAACGTTACTGGTCAGATCACAGTACCAACACCTGAGAAATCTGAGCTTTAATTTCAGGTTTCAAGGGAAACTTTCATTGCAAATTGATGTGCTTTAAGCAAGACATACCTCGAAACTATATAGTAAAAATCAAGATCTGAAAATTCCCCCCTAAGCTCCCAATACTCTCATACATCTCAGCAGATCTGCAATATTTAGAAATAATTGTTGCTGTCCCTGAAAATAAAAACCACTGAGTATTTAGCCATCACATACACACAACTAAATATAACACTTGATGGAAAACAGCAACAAACAAGCTGGTTATGGCATGGGATAAAACCAAGAGACAAATAAACCTTATCCATAAATAAATAAATGAGTAAATAAAAGGTAGCCACCTTCCTTTTCTAGGTTCCCTCAGACTGTTTCAAAACAGGCATTTCTCTGTGCAACTGCAGAATTTGCACAGAAAGTAAAGAAGATTTTAAGCTATGCCCTGTAGAGTGGAGCAGGTAAGCCACATCCAAGCTCTCCAGCCAAGCTTTGCCATCACACACAGCTGCTCCTATCTGGTCGCTTTGGGTTTGCTGGCAGGGAAAGCAAGTGTGTAGAAAGGGGAGTGTGTGGTGGCTGTTCGGTCTGCAGCCCAAGAGCCATCGCTCTCACTGGCCAGAAGCAGGAGGTCTTTCTGAGAGCTTAAGAGTTCAAAGTATTTTCCACCTCTGCCACGGTCCCCTGAGCAGCAGCCAAGCACTTGACTGATGCAGCCAACTGTGGTCTGATAACACGATTTTTGGGAGTGTAACCATGTCCTGCTCAGTTGCAGGGACAGGAGCAGAGACTTCAGGTAGGATTAGATCCCACCCCCACAGACAGACACTGAGGAAGCTTTTCCTTTGGGACCTGGCTGATGAGCAGGAGTCTAAGTGAGAGTGAGTGGTTACAACATGTCGAGCATTAGTCTGGAGAGCAAAACTTGTTTTGTCTTCTTTCAGAAAGACAACGCAATAAATTCTTTCACTGCTGCAGAGGCAGTTTGCTAATCCCTGTTACAGCGGGAGTATTTTTCCCATGGTAGCCTTTGAACATGGGCTGCAGTAGACACCAGAAACATTCCCAATGCTGGAAGCTGTTGCCAGAGCAAACATATAGGCTTACAGTCATGCCTGCACAGATGCAACCTCCATCTCTTGCTCTGGGGCAAACGCCTGCCAGTGAGCGATGGAGCAGCCTGCAAGGGTCTCCAAGCAATCGTGAGTGATGCTCGTTCTCCCTAGCACAGGGCGCGAACCAGGTTTGGGGAGGCAGCTGGCACCCTTGCTCATGTCGCTACTGACCTCTCGTGTGCCGCATGCCCAGCACCCTGCCGCAGCGCAGGCACGGAGCTTAGCTGTTGCTGCACACCTCGCTCATTGGTGACACACATTTTCTTTTATGATGGAGCCTATTTTAAGCTCACCTGTTGTGGACAGTATCTACAGCAAGCTCAAAGACAGCATTTTTGAGTATCTATCTCCTCTGCAGTGGAAGGAGCATGGAGTCTGGCACCATCCCTTGACTAGCATAATTTCCATTTCTTGGGGGGCAGTTGAGGCACAGGGACGTTCATTGACCATTAGCATCAGAAGCTCAAAGCTGTCAGTGGCACTTATAGAGTATCTGCCACTGAATATTGCAGTGCCTGGTCCATGCCCAGAGCTCTGAGCACCAGCCAGACAACCTACATCAACAAACCCACCATCTCCTCTTGTTTCATTGGTGCTCTTTAGGAGGCTTTGCAGTGGCATGTGGGAAGCTCTGCCAGCTGGATGTGGTATTTAAATAGCACAAGTATAGCACGTACACACATACACAAACCACAAAAATTATCATAAGCAAGTATCTGCCTTGGGGAGCTCACATCCATGGAAAAAGAAACTGGCCGTGCAAAGAGTCACCACCAAGCTTTAGGTTTTCATGTTCCCTAGTGCCCCCCGCAGATAACTGTCATTTCAGAAATACCCTGAGATGAATGAAAAAAGAAAGGGTCGTGGAAAACAAAGCTGTGCATGTCTTTGAAGGCTTCCCCACTGCCCTCATCTGAATTAACCAAAGGAGTCATCTGATGGCAGTCAGATGCTGCCAGTATTTTTAGAGGTCTATTATACATCAGTTCAGGACTTGAGTGAGGGTGAAGCACAAGCAACTGCTCTGAATGCCCTTTTCACTGCAAACTTCCTCCTGAGTAAATTTTCAAGGCATTTTTGTGCCATGTATATCAGTGATATACTGTATTAATGAGGTCTTCCCCTCCCCAGCCCTCTGTTTGAAATGCTTCTCTAACAAGCAAAGAAACATTAAATTGCCGAGGCAAGCCAAACCTTGCAGATCTCTCATGCCCTGATGCTTCATGCTCAGCTTCTTTCTGGGGCCACTAACGGCATCATTTGAAGCACAAATTCAGGGGGTATCATAGCTCATGCCTTGCTCTTATTATGCCATCAGGAGGTTTTAACAAATCTGCATCCCTGTGACAGCCTGCCCTGAACATGCAGATGAGACCACTGCCTCTGTCCTCGCTACTGCTACAACACCAGGCGCAGACACACACCTGTGCACACACACGTGCATGCACACACACATGCACACACATAGACGTTGCTGCTGATCCTGCTGCTGTGGGAGCTTGGGGCTCCCTCTGTGCCATCACCCTGGGCTCGGTTCCCCTCCAGCCCCAGCTCATGCCCAGTGCTCCCCTGTAGCTGCCCCTCTCCAGTCCATATCTCAGCCAGGGGATATAGAGACTGGCTCTGCACCCTCACCCACCCTGAACCAGCAGTTGCTGCTGCAAAATCCTGAGGGCTTCCTCACTCCTCAGAGCTGGGCTGGCAAGATTTTTGCCTTACAGTAATGTTTGCAGCATGCAATGCAGCCCAGAAAAAGTGAGGTTTAAAAACCAGCCTTCTGTGTTCCCCAAATCTGATTTTTACCCCCCTGCAGGGCAAAGGCTCCTTTGACTGTGTCTTGCCCTCTGCCATGCTGCGCCCACGTTCTCCTGGCTGTGATGCTCGTGGGTTACCCAGCCCTGATTTCCCCTGTCATTCCTAAATGCTGCATGGCAGCGAGGCCAGTGGCGCAGCACCAGCATCTGCCTTTACTGGGTGCTATGAGTCACTCACAGTTCCCTTCGCAACACATAGGTGACAAATAACGCAGGAGATGGAGACTGACCTTCCCCAGGGAGGGAAAGCGGTGGGTTTGTCTCTGAAGGCTGACTTTTGAAGTGAAGAGCCTAGCTGCAAGGGTGGGGTCCAGGCACTGCGGTGTCTGTGTCCCTGGGGACAACTTGAAGAGGAAGCCTCAGCACCTCTTCCACGCTGCTGAGGGTGGGACAAGTGGTCATCACCATCCCCTTGGTGGGCGTCTTCTCCCAGAGGAGAAGATGGGACCAGTGTCAGGGACAAGTAGCCCAAGATGCTCCAGCTACCCCAGTCTCTCCTTCAGCCCCATCCTTCACTTGCCATCCTTTGCCTGGAACCCTACAGAGCTGGACACAGGGCACGTGTTGTGCCCCAATGTGGAGCAAAACATTTTTAAGCCAGAGATCTGACACTGAAAAATAAGTTTGGAAAGAAAAATTGTTACCAGGACTAATAATGATTTGTACAGGCATTGGCCATGAAACATTTCTGTTGTAGCTCTCAAAATACAGGAAGCACAACTCAGACCACTCCATTCAGATGATCTCAGGTCCCATCTGGAAGGAGGTGAAACGCCGTGCTACACGTAAAGTATCTGAGGGGGAAAAAACACCTTGAAACCTGGGTTTACATATTACGCATACGCAGGTGCAGGATATGGGAACAAATGGGGGTTGTTTTATTGGAAGAAAGATAATTTCTAAGAAGTAATTGCTTTCCCTGTCCTACTTTATTTTTTCTAATCATAGGCAAGCTTGTGATGCGCATTTGGTGGAAGAGGGGTGCATGCCAGCAGCAGCGGCTGCTGTGTGCGCAGAGGAGCTGGCACCTCCCCAGGGAATGCTGCTGTGGAGCAATGACCTTCTGCTAGCAAAAAGCATCCTCCATTCTTCCCTCAGCCCTGGAGATCCACTCCTCCTCCAGCCCCTCCATGCTGTCTCCAGCTGTTCACTCAATCCAGAAAACCCTCCAGAGCTTTGGTCTGTACCAAAAAAACAGCCACGGGATTTGGCAGGTGTCTCACAAGAGCAAACCACAGCATGTACAAATGGGTTTTTGCATTTTTTTTTGAGAGTGGGTTTGCTGTAAAATGAGGATGGACAGCAAGCTGAAAGGGGGCCAGCCCTGCACATCATGGTGCAGGTGAGTTCCACCATCACAAATAGCAAGCAGATCTGCCAGAGAGCGTGTAAACTCTGCTAGTGAATATGAGCAGTGGAAGCACTCTTGGCAGGACAGCGTTCTGTATTTTCAGGGACACTGGACAGTGCAAGGATGCAGCTATTTTTGGCTCGGACACACCATACAGCAGCCTCTGTACAAACTCAGGCACTAGAGTATCCACAGCAAGCTCAAAGTTAGCATTTTTGAGTATATGTCTCCTCTGCAGCGGAAGGAGCATGGAGTGTGGCACCGCACAAGCCCTGCCTGAAGCACAGGTTCTTGTGTAAGGAACCACTCCATGGGATAGCCCATCCTGCTTGCACACACATACACACAGAGAACTGTATGACAGCTGAAAACAGCCTTTTCTTGCACCAACACTGCTGTGTGCATGCCAAGAGAATGTGTGTGCAGAGCCCTGTGTGCTTCTTTCCCCGTGATCCCAGGAGACACGTGCTGTCAGCACCCCCCTTCTCATTCCCCTCTTCCCAAACAGCCAGAGCTTGCCTGCAGTGAGCTTGGATTGGTTTATGGCTTGTTAAGCAGCAGGCGCAACACTTGGGCTCAGAGAAATACAGACGCCCAGGGCTGCGCTGGCAGAGGAACCCGAGCAGGTCCCCCAGCCAAAGTCACAAAACAGAGGGGACGCAGCAGGGTTTCAACGTCTGTCTGTCCAGTCCCCTGGCCCTACTGCTGCTGCCGTCTGTGTGTCCAGCACCTCTGTGCCAATGCTGCGGCTCCTGCACTCTCCACTGGAAGGAAACAATCCAGACATGGAAAATGCTTATTCTTTGCCAAAGGGCAAAAATAAGATGGCAAAGCCTACTTTTGCCCTCTGTTTTTAGAATAAAAGCAATTGTAATAGTGGCTTGTTCCCCCACCTTTCCTGAGAGGAGAGCGAGCAAGCCTCAAACACGGTAGGGGGGTTGTTTTCTCTCTGGGTTGCACTTTTAAGGCTGTCAAATCTTGCAAAAAATGCTCACTCCTCCCAAATGGTTTTAAGGCATTGCTGTATAATAGGTGTTAACAAAAAGTAAAGTGTTTAAACCATCTGACTATAAATCTCTTCTGCTTTCAATTGCTCAGCTTTCATCCCCTGTCATAATCATTTATATTCTTCTGCGCTTAGTTCCTGGACAGATGAAACCTCAACATCTAATGGAAAAAACAACTGGGGAGGGCAGGGAGCAGCGGAAAATATAAAAAACCCCCCCACCCTTGCATTCTCGACATGCATCACAGAGAAGGAAACCAAGCATATGCCCGTTTTCATCACTCTGGCAAGTCAACCTGCCCTGTCAGAGAACAACTAAAGTCCAAGCAATGCTCTCCTCTCCCTGCCACTCTCCAGATGGGTTTCCACCTCCTGCTTCTTCTATGTCTTTTAATTCCTTTGTCTATTTAATGCAACAATGAGTCAGCCCAAAGCACACAAAACACTGCGAGACAGCCCCAAGATAAGAATACAGTGAAAATAAATAAAAGCAGACAAGGGCTTCCTATTCCAACAGGGTAAATCCGGGGGCCCAAGGAGACGCAGTGTGGCCTGGAGAGGGGACAGCAGGTGATGATGGCAGTAAATCTTTGGGTAGTTGATGCATAGAAATGTCTTTTTCACCCTTTTTTTTCTAAATTCCCTTTTCTGAAGCCTAACAACTGTGCCTTTCGGTGCTGGTAGGGAGGGTAGCATAGACATGAAATGCATGAATTACCAGGCACGCATCGTCTATCAGCTTCAGCTCCAGTAGGGACTAATCCTTACACAAGGTCCTGAACTTTGTGAAGTTCTCCTTTACCAACTTAAAGAACTAAAGACACTGTATCTGTAACTCTTGGAAACACACCAGCAAAGATGTATGTATTTATGTATAGTTAAGCCCAAAGGAGAAGCACAGACTTTGGTAGATAACATGTTCTTGATCAGTGCTTTAAGGAAGCATTTAATGTAGTTAACTCAACAAAATTCATATCAAACACAATCAATGATTTTACATGTTAGACACAAACATATATCATATTCTAAAACATGATTTTATTTTCTATATTAGATGTATATCTCTACTGAACACTGCATTAACCCAATTGCTCTAGCTTACTTTGTTTACAAACAAACCGCTAGTAAACTGTCTACTGATTAGAGATGACTTTCTATTTTTGGTGGTTTAAGCGCAAGTGCTGCAAGCAGACTCAGACTGCGCTCTGTTTGTTTCATGTTAGTTGTACTACAGAGGACAGACAAAGGTTTCTGTTGGAGGCACTGGTCAATTCGTTATTAAAATGTCAAATGTTTGTTTGAGGAAACATACCTCCCCCTCTCGTGAAGCCATAAACCACCTCAGCTCCTTTAGTTGGGTAAGAAACTTTGGGATGATGCATGCCAGGGCTTGCATGAGAAGTGGCTTAATGCAGACAGTGCCCATTTTCCTCTTTATCATGAACATAAAACGTAAAATAAAATGATGAAGAAAATTAAGCTGGAGAAAGAGTTTATTTATTCTGTCTGGAGTTTCAAATGCACTTTTAAGGCTCTGTGGTCACCTAGATTTTTTTTCTGCTGGAAGTATAATCAGCTTTTTCAAACACAAGCCTTGCTAATAAAAGAAATGCTTTCTACATTTTTTATTTTTATCTCTTTTTATTTGCACTAAGTGTGCTGAAGTATCACAGTCAGCTGTGAGCCTAAGCAGCATATTCAAGAGGAGTGGGATTTTGTTTAAAGAGCCTCTGCTGGGCAAGCAGGACAGGCTCTCCTGTATGCATTCCTTTGCCTCACGTTCTCAGACATATAAAACTGCAGTGAAAACCAAACATTTACAAGATACCAACACACAGGAGGACTGGACACAAGGTAGCCTGCCTCTCAGCCTGGTGACTCTGTTTTGCATGGCAGAAGATTATAAAGCCAGAGCATCTACTGTGAACTGGATCCCATGGGCTGCCCTTGCTTTGAAATGAAATCTTTTGTGTGCATGGACACAAGTCACTCAGGCTGCAGCACTAGCCAGAGTTTTGGGGGACAAGGGCCTGCCTCTTATTGCTGTATTGCTAACAGTTGCCTCAACAACCACATCTGAACCTATCTCAGTTACGTTTTGGCTCCCGTTGGTTCTGGGAACTTGCAAAATACTGGGTCCCTATAAACCAGAAGATGTTTGAGAGAAATTCCCTCAGTTTAAAAAGTACTGCAACCTTTGCTCCCCTCCTTGGGTGGTCACTGCAATGGTTTGGGGCCAGGGCCAACAAGCCCCCCCAACATCAAGGCACAGGATGTGCCACCACGCTGGTTTCTGGATCACTGCCGACTGTAGCCCAACATTCAGGGGCTTAGCACAAAACTTGCAGCAACCCAAAGTTGAGCATAGGCTCCTGGTCCTGCGTCCCTGCAGCTGCCTGCCCTCCAGACCCACAGCCAGGACGTGTCTGCTACAGATCCTGGAATACATCTTCCCACCCAGACAGTGCTCCAAAATCCCATTCCCACGGCCACTTCTTGACTTCCACCTGCTGACCATCCCTTCCCATCTTTAATTTACCTGGCCTCTCTTAGATTGGGGAGACAAGACCTGCCTGCGCTTTTGCAATACTTGAAGAGGTTAAAACCAGAAGGAGAGGAACTCTGCTCCCTATCAGGGTGAGGCTTGATTGCTTTGGCAGGGGTGAGGTCCCAGGCAGATCCCGGTGCTGCACCTTGGCATGATTCAGCAGAGCGAGGCAGCAGGGTCGCCTGGGCTGAGCATAAGGGTGGCCACTCCATCCTCACACGTAGCCCCTCACACTGCAGGGGCTGTGTTAAAGCACGCAGATTTCCTGGGGTGCCACCAACTATAGCCCCCAGTGGCTCTGACTGACAAGAGATGCGACACACCATTTGCTAGTGTCATGCAATGGATGGGCCAGTCTAGATGATCTGAAAAAAAACTCAGTTCACTAGTGTTCAGGCTGAAACCCAAGGCCAGTATCAGAAAACCCAGCCCTCCTGCTTAGGGAGGCAGCCCTGCAGCCAGTGCACAGCAGTGCTGGTACTGTGAGCTGTGCCAAGCTGCTTGGAATCACTCTTCATACTGCCAGTTTGTAAACCCCACAAACAGCTAATTTCTCAGATACGTTCAGCCCAGTAACTGTACGCTCTGTATGCTGTATGGGGTTGTTTAGCCTGGAGAAGAGGAGGCTGAGGGGAGACCTCATTGCTCTCTATAACTATCTTAAAGGAGGTTGTGGAGAGGAGGGTGCTGGCCTCTTCTTCCAAGTGACAGGGGACAGGACAAGAGGGAATGGCCTCAAGCTCCACCAGGGGAGATTTGGGCTGGACATTAGGAAAAAAATTTTCACAGAAAGGGTCATAGGGCACTGGCAGAGGCTGCTCAGGGAGGTGGTTGAGTCACCTTCCCTGGAGGTGTTTAAGGGATGGGTGGATGAGGTGCTGAGGGACACAGTTTAGTGTTTGATAGGAATGGTTGGACTCGATGATCTGATGGGTCTCTTCCAACCTGGTTATTCTATGATTCTATGCTCGTTAAATGCCGCTACTGGAGCTCATCAGCGATCACACGTGCCTCTGGCTGCTGCAGAGAGAGTCTGCCTAGCTGCACGGTGATGCTAACCTGTCCTGGGATGTGCTGAGAGCCCCGAGATGCTGCGTTTACTAGGGTTGTTTAGCCTAGAGAAGAAAAGGTTGAGGGGAGACCTTATTGCTCTCTACAACTACCTGAAAGGAGGTTGTAGAGAGGAGGGTGCTGGCCTCTTCTCCCAAGTGACAGGGGTCAGGACGAGAGGGAATGGCCTCAAGCTCCACCAGGGGAGATTCAGACTGGATATCAGAAAAATATTTTTCACAGAAAGGGTCATTGGACACTGGAACAGGCTGCCCAGGGAGGTGGTTGAGTCACCTTCCCTGGAGATGTTTAAAAGATGTGTGGATGAGGTGCTGAGGGGCATGGTTTAGTGATTGTTAGGAATGGTTGGACTGCATGATCCGGTGGGTCTTTTCCAACCTAGTGATTCTGTTATTCTATAAGGGACATGGGGGTGGCTGCCCTGCAGGCCCACAGAGCCAGTCTGAGTTTTCCCAGGGGGGAAACTGGCATTCTTGCTCCTGCTCAGCTGTACTCCCTGGCTCTCTGTGCTGTGCCCACTCCAGCCAAAACCACCAAGGTACCAGCATTGGTTGCCTGCACCCCCCTTGCGTTGTCTGTCAATGCCAAAGCAAAATCAAAACCACAAAAAAAAAAACCCTTAAGGTACAATGCCTGCAGAATCTGAGCATACACGTGCCACCGGCAGCCGGGGAGCTGCAGCCTGGCACAGGGCAGGTGTGCAGATGACCCAAGGTGAGCACCTCAGCGCTATCTCGCACAGGCAGCACCATGAACGATGTTGACCTCACCACACAGCAAAGACACACGGCCGAGAAGTGCTCTGCCTGCCTGCTTGTCCCCAGTGCTGCTGGATGCAGGCAGCAGATTTATTGATGCTGCCAGCTTTGAGTGAAAGCTGCTCCTCTGAATCATCAAGGCCGCTTCCTGCAGAGCCTGCCTATTTATTGTTTATTGTTTTCCAACGATTGCCAAGAGCAAGGACATGAAGTACTTACAGCAAGATATACCCAAGACAAAAAGCTTTAAAGTAAAGCAAAGACAAAACCCCAGTAAACTGCAGAGTAACACCTGGGACCGTCCCAAGCACAAATTTCCAGGCCAACTCTATCACTTGTTTGCAGAGCTCCTTCGGAGGGTCTCTGAGAAGCCCCTGGCAAGTCACAAAGCCAGATTATACTGAAGCAAGAGGATTTCCAATTAAGGCACATTGCGAAGGATATCCTGCCAGCTGCTTATGCGTCTCTAATCCGGCCTAGCTCGTCAGCATGCCCCACCTAATTACAATCAGGGCAATCCTGAGGTGGGGAGGAGCTGTAAAAGGACGTTTGTTTAAATATCATACCTCTGCATTAACCTACACTACCTGTAGTCACTGACTCCATCATGGACAGCACAGTTACATCAGTATTTTAGGGCATTCCAGCTGGGGATGCAGGACAAATTACTACAGAAAGCCCACAGCGTGGCCCTTGTGTCCATAAAGAAAACATAAAACCCAGCCTGGTAATGAAAATGGAGTTTTTGTATGCTTCAGCTGACTTACTGTATGATTTACCCACCCCAAGCCCAGTCCACCTGAGATCAGCCTTTGCAATGAGTGGCAACCATTGCTTTGGTTCATCTCGCAGGTGACCTCGGGCTGGGGCTGCGCAGAGACCAGCCTGCCCTGCAAGACAGAGTGTGTGGCTGAGAGCTATGGCGCACACAGCCAGACTCACAGGGTCAGATTCCACTGGTGTTATTCCTCTGGAGACAGGAATTTGGGATGCACCAGCGACCACATTGCCCATGCAGATCAGATAGTGCACGTGCATGTACTCGTGTGCTGAGAGAGGGAGAGGTGGGAAAGCTGGGGAAACAAATGGGGCAAAAGAAATAGAAGGACAAGAGAAGAGAACACTTTGCTCAAGGTAACAAAGTTTTCTGATTGGAACCACTAAAAGTTTTGGGACTAAGGTAAAGCATCTGGCTGGCCTGGCGGACTTCACTTTTCATCTCCCGAAACTACAGGTGTGTGTATCTTGTCCAAGTGTTCCAGGCTACTGGAAAATCAGCCTAAAACGCAAAGCCACCATGCCATCCCTCCCCGGTCAGAAGCTGCTGCCTGCAGAGGCGCCCATGAATCACTACTGATAACCGTGTGCGAGTCTGACATTTAGGACAGCTTGGCAGCTGCCCTGCACTGGGAAGCTGAAGGCTTCCAACTTATTTGTTGTAGTGATTTATTGAAGACGACTGTTCTTTTCAGGAACCGTGACTTAAAAACCTGAGATTTATTTAAACTCCATATGTGCTCCTGCTCTCGTTACCCACAGATCACTTCCAGGAGCGTTTCCCCACCACTGGCTGCCATCCCATACCCTGCATGAGAGCCTGGACTCTCTCAGCAGCATGAGAACCATCCTGGGCAGGAACTGGGGCTGGGGGTGCAGCAGCAGCTTACAGCCATCCATTTACCCTGCTCACTGAGCAACAGCAGCTAAATTTAGTTCTCCATCTAATACCCTCTTTGGAGGAAGTGTCAGTTTTCCTCTGGCCGCAGGTTGCCAGTGGACAGAGTGCTCACTGGGCGCCTGACTGCAAGGAACTGAACCCCAGCAGCAGCACTTTGTGTTTTGTCATGTTCCGTCTCCAGCCCTCTGGTACGAGGAATTCATTAGTGCAGTTGCTTAGATATCACCAAAAAATTAGCAGTGCAATGAGCACTCTGACGAACACTCTCCCTGCAAACAGAGAAGCTTCAACAGCAAAATAAAGCCAGGGATGTCTGCAGTGTAGCTGATTTCTGTAGTGCATGTGCTAAGCGGGGAGCTCCCTCTCTGCTCAGCCTTCCCAAAACACAGACATGAGGAGGACAGCATTGTTGTTGCTAATGCTCATAATTTCAACATTTTACGGTATACTTCCCCTCAGAATCCCAGTGCCTGAGCAAAACCATCTTGAGAAAATGTCTGCCAAAAAAAAAAAGAAATTAACTTCTAATCTTCATGTCTGAAGAAAAGCAAAAGGGACTCAAGCCCACCACAGAGAAACTCAAAGGGCACATGAAAGCACATTGTTTAGTCACCGAATCCCACAGGCTAGTAGTTTTTAGACTCGCTCATCTTTCAGAGGTGCAGCTGAGGCTGGCCATGCTGAAACAGCAGCATCACAGCTCCAAAGAACATTTCATCTCTCAGCAGCTCCATGGCAGACTGGCCAGGCTGGCAGCACCCACGTGCCTCACCAATGCAAGAGAAGGTTTCATTAAGTGGTGGGGCAAAGCCATCAGCTTATATATAGCAACGTTCCAATACATGAAGGGGCTACAAGAAAGCTGGGGAGGGATTGTTTACAAAGACTTGAAGTGATAGGATGAGGGGCAATGGGTATAAACTGGAGAGGAACAGATTTAGACTAGATATAAGGAGGAATTTCTTCACCATGAGAGGAGTGAGGCCCTGGCACAGGTTGCCCAGGGAAGCTGTGGCTGCCCCATCCCTGGAGGTGTTCAAGGCCAGGTTGGATGGGCCTTGGGCAGCCTGGTCTGCTGGGAGGTGTCCCTGCCCATGGCAGGGGGGTGGAACTAAATGACTTTTAAGGTCCCTTCCAACTCAAACTATTCTATGATTCTATGATCAGCACCTGCCAGTGGGTACAAAGCCAAGTTGCGCGGCCATCACAGTCCCAGCTGGGGCATCAACTCTTCAATCCATTTCCAAGAGAATGAGGCTGGCAGCTTGCCATGCAACACTGCATCCTAAAATGTCCGTAGGTGCATCCCCAGAAGAAGCATCTTTACCCAGACCTTCTCTTCTCTGCTTAGTGTTCAGCTGCTGAGCCCAGCACGAGCAAGCACAGCAGCTCCTGGAGAGGCTGACACAGGCATCCACACTGTGGGAGCCTGGGCAGCCGGGTGCCAGGGTGCTGTGCTCCTGCCTGCGGGGAGAGACAGAGCTGGAGAGCCGGGCTGCTGGGGTAAGCAGCTCACTTGGGGCAGCCCTGCTCACTGGCTTCCAGCAAAGCCCCTGGTCCCACCGCTCGTACCTCCAGCTTTCTGCACTCAAACATTTTCCCCTTAAATCTCCCAGGACTATGAGACTATCCCAGTTCCCAGGTCATTCTGCATTCAGGAGAGCTTTATAGCCCTCATATATCCGAAATAAAATCTCAACATCTGAAATGAGTCAAGGCTCCAGGACCATATGACTGATCTAGTGGGATGTGTCCCCGCCTGTGGCAGGGGCGTTGGAAGATGATCTTTAAGGTCCCTTCCAACACAGACTATTCTATGATTCTATCATTCTATGACAAAGAAGCAAACCCACTTTTTTATTCTTAAATTCTGGGGATGCTTATTGGTGCCATGTGCACTTTAAGGTTGTCGATCTTGTCTCTTCTTAATGGCCTTTATTGTTTAAAAGAAAATCACTGAGTTTTTTCCACAGTGGTCGAGTTTCTGCAGCACAAAACATTTTGAGAAATGCTTTAATGAAGGAGATTCCTGAAGCAGTTTAGGCTAGGTTTTAAGAGACAAGAGTTATTTGGTTTTATCTTTAAGTCACGTGAAGGAAATTAATTTTGTCTCCCTTTAAAGTGGCACAAGCTGAGAGCAGGGTTTGGTGATGTAAGTCTGAAAAATCTCAGACAACTGTACCCCAATGTCAACTGTCTGCTTTGCAGCAGGGATGAGTGTCAGCCCCACCACGCTGGGGGCTTAAAGATTAAAAAGCTAAAGCTGCAATGTCTTTCCCCTGAAGAAGGAGGCAAGCACGGACCCAAGGCACCCCTCATCCCCCAGCGATTCCTGTTTAATTCTCTTAGTCAGCCCTGTTACCTCATTGATTCACCACGTGGCAGGAGGATCAGCAAATCTTTAAACTCAGGGAGGAGATGGGTCTGGCTTTGGGAGGGAAGCAGCACGCTTCCTTGCAGTCAGGAGATTTCCATTGTAGTTGAAGTAAACTGCATAGATGTAGCTCTTCCTACAAAGGCATTGAGCCGCGTTACGGTGCCTACAGAAGTCATTTCCCATGTGTGGGACATTTCTGGTCTCCTCTGTGCCATTTGCCATGCGTAAGGCAGCGTTCAGCTGGGAGAAATGCTGTGATAACCTGTGCATAGCTCTCCTATTTACTGGCCTGTTTGAGGAGTGATTTCCATTTACTATCTCCCGTTCCCTCACCCCCCATTTTTTTCTCCTTTTAACTTTTTCTCAATCATCCTTTCACTGCACAGACAATTTTATTTTGAGGCTGTTTGCTGCCATCCAGCCTCTGAATCTCACCCTGCCCTGTCCCTACATCAGTTCTTGGGCTCTTCCTTGTCTGTGAACATGCAGCCAGCATGCCTGTGGAGACAATATACTGAAAAGCTAGGAATTCTCAGGCAGCAGAGCTCGCTGTGCTGTTGCTTCTGTGGGAAATTAGTCCCCATGTGCACCAGCCTCGGGAGTCTTCGCTTGCTTTCCAGCCCTGTAGCTGTTCTCATGCCAGCCACACTCAAACACAAGTGACATTTCACAGTCTCACTCCTGCTGAGGATTTAAATATTAAAAGCACCTTAAATCACACCCAAAGTGGCAGGCAGGAATGAAATTAGAATCATAGAATCACTAGGTTGGAAAGGACCCACTGGATCATCAAGTCCAACCATTCCTATAAATCACTAAACCATGTCCCTGAGCACCTCATCTACCCATCTTTTAAACATCTCCAGGGAAGGTGACTCAATTGCCACCTGAGCCTCTCCCATTGCTAGAATTTAGGGCATCTATAAAACCAGGGCTTCACACACCATTTTGCTGCCATTCCTGAGGACCACAGAGAAATCCTGACAGCAATAACCTACCACACCTAGGCAGGGTGGATCCAGAACTACGAGAAGAGGAGAGAGCACACTAAGGCTTTACTCACGTGTAGTAATGGGTGCAATCCCTCCCACTTCTGGAATATCAGGTATAAATACACACAAGGTTATACCGGCTGGTGTAATTTGGAGTTGACTGAGGAGTGATTTATTCCTACTGTGAATAAATGAGGTCATTGCTTCGTAGGGAGCATCAGACAATTTCTTTCTCCTTTTCTGTGATCTTGGCTAACTGAATCAGAGGAACTTTAATTTGTCAGGCATCCTGCTGGAACCTAGCTTAGATGACACTAAGCTAGGTGGAAGTGTGGATCTGCTGGAGGGTCAGGAGGCTCTGCAAAGGGATCTGAACAGGCTGGACTGCTGGGCTGAGACCAATGGGATGAGGTTTAACACAGCCAAATGGCAGGTCCTGCACTTGGGGCACAACAACCCTAAGCAGAGGTACAGACTAGGAGAAACCTGGCTGGAAAGCTGCCAGGAGGAGAAGGACCTGGGGGTGTTGGTTGACAGCGACTGAACATGAGCCAGCAGTGGCCCAGGTGGCCAAGAAGGCCAATGGCATCTTGGCTTGTATCAGGAATGGCGTGACCAGCAGGTCCAGGGAGGTTATTCTCCCTCTGTATTCGGCACTGGTGAGACCGCACCTGGAATCCTGTGTTCAGTTCTGGGCCCCTCACCACAAGAAGGATGTTGAGGCTCTGGAGTGAGTCCAGAGAAGGGCAACAAAGCTGGTGAGGGGGCTGGAGAACAGGCCTTATGAGGAGCAGCTGAGAGAGCTGGGGGTGTTTAGCCTGGAGAAGAGGAGGCTGAGGGGAGACCTCATTGCCTTCTGTAACTACCTGAAAGGAGGTTGCAGAGAGGAGGGAGCTGGCCTCTTCTCCCAAGTGACAGGAGACAGGAGGTTCAGGCTCGACATAAGGAAAAAATTCTTCACTGAAAGGGTCATTAGGCAATGGAACGGTCTGCCCAGGGAGGTGGTTGACTCGCCTTCCCTGGAGGTGTTTAAGGTGTGGGTGGATGAGGTGCTGAGGGGCATGGTTTAGAGATTGGTGGGAATGGTTGGACTCGATGATCCGGTGGGTCTCTTCCAACCTGGTGATTCTATGATTCTATGAACCAACACTGGCCAAAGATATGTGCTCTCCCACAACAGCAGCTAACAGATATCTCATTAAAACTTGGGTCTGCAGCAGCTTGGAGGGTTTGGTGCTCTAGGGCCTGGGCAGTCGACCCCCTGGCATGTGCAGTATCTCCTCCTGCATTGCCTGGGCTCAGTTTCCCCTTCAGCAGAAAGCTGCGGCTCCTAGAGCGAGGGGTTTGACATGACATGGTGGCAATGGAGGAGGACTCTCTCTGGAGCACTCAGCCCCTTTGCACATTTTAGAGTTTTGCTGTAAATATGGGACAATTCCTTGAGCTGGGAGGCTTCCCACTTCATTATGGATGGCACAGAGGATGGCTTGAAAAGCAAGGGCATCATCACTTGCCTTGTCAGCAAGGCAGTTCTTCCCATGGGCAGCCTGGCTGACCCACTCCCAAAGAGGGTGAATTTCCATCAACTTTTGAAGGCTCTCCTGAGAAGGTTGGGCCTGCAAACTTGATTTATTTCAAAAGGTCTTCACTATAATGCTTCGATTTGCTGTTCTGCCTTCAAGTCTGCCGTCTTTATTACATAAGGAGCCTTGAACATATTACAAATAGCTTGCCCAGGAAATATATTTATAATTATCGACAGGAAGGAACAACAAACAAACAGTAATACCATGGATCCTGTTCTGGGCTTTTGTGTCGGACACGGCAAGGCGAAAGTCTCCCCAAATCACGCTGCTGTCACCCAGGCTGAGAAAAACACAGTGAAAATGCCTCCCACCATCTCTAGGCTGCTAAATCCATGTGGAGCCAGGCACACAGAAATCCATAAGATCAATGAGAAGACAAAACAGAGCTTCTCACCCGGCCACATGCAGGTTTGGTCCCACAAGGCCTGAAGGTTGCCATTTAAAGCATAAACCCAGCCTCCCTCCACCACCTCCCACAATGTGGAAGACAGGCTCTACACTTGAAAAGCCCAAGGTGGGAACAGAAGCAGAGATCACTTTTCTGTGGTGGCTTTGGGGGCATCATGCTTTTCAGTCACCTCTCAGCACAAGCGCAGACTCTTTCCCTCGTCCTCCTCAGCTCCTCCATCCCTGTTTCTCCTCCCTTTCACCTGCCAGGGTCTCCTCTTAGGATGCTCAGCACCGCAGGAACGCAAGAGGCAAAGTCTCGACTGCTGCAAACCCATGGTGCAGCAAAGCCAGCCTGGCTCCTGCTGTGGTGGGGTCAGCTCTCACTGCACCTTTCACTGCAGAGGTTCCTCGGAGCACGATCTGATCTGCTCCTCCATCACTTCCCAGATCTCATTGCTATAAGACTTCTGCACTGATGCAAATGAATGAAGCCAGAAAGAAGCCAAAAAGTGAGGCCAATTCCTGTTGTGCTGTCTGGGAAGGCTACTGAAAACAAGGCATGCAGAAAAACCCCAAGGAAAGTCACCATGAGGCCAGCTTTGCCTTAACGTTACAAGTGTCAAACTGAAAATGTCAAACTCCCTTGCAACGTGACCTCTGCAGTGGAGCCTGGCTGGAGCATTCGAGCCAGCCCTGTCTGGAACGCTCTGCCAAAGATAATTGCAAACAACAGCGATAAAGTTATCGCTACTGCTTGCAATTAACTTAGCAAGACCTAATAAATGCTATTAAAAAGCCAAAACAAAATGCCCGAAATCCTAAATTTCTAGCAGATAAACAATTCATTTATCTCTTTTAAGCAGAAGATTTGAATTACTGGAATAAGAGGCTCCCTGCGTTTGTCTAGATTTTAACTTCTACTGCTAAATAAATGTTTATTGACATAAGTGGCACTTTCTTCTCCTTTAAGCATTTCTGCAGCAGAGCACTAGGGATTTGATTACACAGTGCTGTATTTTAAGTCAATTGAGTGAGATGAGTTCTAAGCTGCCACAGTAGACGTTAATGTAATTCTTGCAAGATTGCAGAATTGCTTTCAAATCTTATAAGGCCAAGTAATTTATTAAGGGATCCCTTACAAAGTCTGGCAGCGCTTTGCCATAGGCATGAGAGCAAAACAGCCCCATCAAAGCTGCTTTGGAATGTGGTAACTAGAACAGAGGCACAGAATCGAGGTCCCCAGTGTTCCCTGCACCAGCACGGAGGGCACGGCCAGGACCTTTGCTGGCACCAGAGACAACGCACTTTCCAGCACTACTAGCGGATATGAGTGTTAAAAACATATTTTCTAGACAGGAAAACAACACAATTGGACAGGAATATGTTTCTTACTTTGTTCCCACTGCATGACCTCACTTCTCTTTATTTTCGGTCTCTCCACACCACTGCCCCTTCGGTTACTGCAGGTCAGCAGCCTTCCCCTTTCTGGTACATTCAGCTACTTCACTTTTTAGCTCATACTTAGTCCCTGAGAAGCTACATCCCTTCCTCATTGGGCTCTTCTCCATCCATGAGCCATTAGGTTTTTTTCCTTTAACGCGGAATAGTGGCTGACAGGGCTGGTGAGGTTTATCGAGCTAGAGAAGGGGGATATGGTCATGTGTAACTGTCCTGGCATCCCTGGCTCTTCCAAGCAGTATCCTCCAGGTCCAGCTTCAATTGAGACTGTCAGGAAAGGAATCTGGGTGACCTATTTCAGGGTGAAGCGTGTCTGGATTTTTCTTCTGCAGTGGATGCAAAGAAGTTCTAAAACAAAATATTATTGTAGCCAAAAATCCCCAAAGGACAGAAACCCCAACTTCTGGTCACGGCCTCACGTTCCCTCATACAGAGATTTACAGGTCCCGTTTTGCAGTGACAGATGATGTGTACGGGCAGCACTGGTAAACAATTTTGTTTGCTGACTTGTAGCAAAGGGAAAAACCCAAAGCCCTGCACAAAAAAATGCTTTTCTAAACAGAATGCTTTTCTGTGCTTCCCAGAGAGACATCAGCGGTTCATAATAAAGGGAATGCTAATGATACTACCCAAAATAGAGCGTGCCATTGCTATCACTGTTGTGCAAGCAATTGATCATAATTGGCTGATCATAACTAACCCCCAGTATCTGTAATGGGAGAGGGGAAAAAACATTAATTACAGCTGATAATTAACATCAGTGATGGGAAGAACAGTTTAACCTTGAAATAAGGATGAATTAAATTTAGGCACAAAGCTGCTCACTGTGCGAGCAGCAGCAGGATCTTATCACAGAACCTTGCAAGAAGGTGGGATTGGGACCAGGCACAGCAAACAGCAAACAAAATTAGAGAACAGGTTTCATTAAGCCAAACAAGCATTAGCTTTCCTTCAGAGGAGGAAATATCAACTGGCATATCAGCAAGCTGCTAGTTTTCTGTGCTTTATCCCAGGGATGACACGCTGCTGGTGCCGGCAGCTCCTGCAGTAGCTCTGCAGCCCTGTGCAGGGGAGATCTGCTGTCCCCTCACAGGGCCTAGGGACGCAGCGGGGTCCCATGTCTCACTGCCCCTCTTTACGGAGCCAAATTTAGCTCCTTTGGAAAGTTCTGTGCTGATTCTGCCTGGCACAGCGCTCTAATGCTAAGCCAGCCAAAGTTTGCAGATAGAGCAGAGGAGCGTCTGAGTCAGGCTTTTCCCATCTGACAAACACCCTTCTCTCAGGGGAAGTCGTGTTTTTCAAGTCTCTGAACATAACAAACTCCTGCAGCCTGGCACCAAATCCAGCCTTTTCCTGGCTGCTCGGTTCTCCCTCACTGAGAGACCCCATCCCACCCTTGGCTTGCTGTGCCACCCCCTCGCACTGACCTCAGGCGATGGTAGCCCTCCTCCTGATCCCCAGGCTGGCAGGACACAAGCAGCTTCACTACACAATGCTCTGCCTGACAGACAACCTGTTCTCCATCTCATTCTGACCCCTTCCCCAGCCCCATTCAGCCCTCAAGGGCTGGTGGGCATGATCACCTGTGGTTGTGTCATCACCCACTAGCTCTTGGCCACGCTCCCACCAAACTCCATCTCACTGCATCGGGGGGGTTGCATGAGCAGTCGGCACTGTCCTCATCACCCACCAGCTGCCGCCTGCCTGTGACACCACACTGGGCAAGGACCAGCACTAGGGAACAGCCAGATGAGGAGACGGACATGTCTTGTGCCATCCTGGCCATTGTTCTGAGCTCTGCACCACCGAATGGGATTGTCAGTGGAGGGGCAATGTCCGTGCTGCTCCCTATCCACAGAGACTGCCTGCAGGCTGCCAAGACAGAATCATAGAATCACCAGGTTGGAAAAGACCCATCAGATCATCAAGTCCAACCATTCCTATCAATCACTAAACCATGCCCCTCAGCACCTCGTCCACCCGTCCCTTAAACACCTCCAGGGAAGGTGACTCAACCACCTCCCTGGGCAGCCTGCTAAACATGCTTAGCAGCACTGAGCAAATGCTCAACTCTTCCTTTGTCCTGCCAGAAAGACCAGATGTTTGCTGCAGAAGGGCTTTCACATTAGTCTGGACTTCAAGGACCACTCCAACACCCATCTTGTCATCTCCAGCACTGCCTTGGCTGAAGGTGCAGAGGCGTTGATGGCACATGGCACTCGCCAAGGACCTCAGCCTTGCTTGGTCAGTGCCTGACCTACAACATCCCCCACCACCACCCGGTGACCCTGAAGCCAGTGTCCTCAGTATGTTACAGGAGGACAAACCAAACTGGAGGGAAAGGCATCATCAGAGAAGATGAAACATGGAAAAAACTGGCGTTACAAATTTGATTTGCTGTGAGGAGAGTTTTGCAGATGGAGGCTGTGGAGTTTTCTTCCTACTGGGTATCAGTTTGCAAGAGCAAAGTAGCACTAATGCAGCTTTTACAGCCACTTGTAAGTCTCTCCAGGGACTGGATTATACTGAACAATCTTTTATTTTAAAAAAATTTAAAAGATTTTAGGTCATAGATAGAAAGGTGAAACAGATGTTTCCAAAGGCAATTCCTGTCCAGACCCCTACTCCTATTTCTTGAAATTGCTGCAATTATCATACCAAGAAGTGTTTCATATATCAGGGTCAAACCACCGGGGCCGAGCCAGCCAGCATTTATTACAGCGTCTAGCACTAGGAAGAAAAAACTACTTGTATATTACAATAAACTTCATTAGTTCAAGCCACAGTGGAAACTGCCACTTGGGAAACCGCTGATATAATTTTTAGTGCTCATGCAAGCCATAATAAAAAGAAAGATAAAAAGCATTATACTCAGAGGAATGCTTCTGCTTCCCTTGGAAATACATCCCACTGCTCAAAGAGCTCCTACAGGGAGCAGATCCCACACCATGGCACAGCCTCGGTGGCCCTTGTCCCCCCACGAGATGTCTGTGGGTGCAGGATGGAGCCATCACCCTCTGCGAGATGGCCACTGGTGCTCTAGGCGCGTGTGCAGGGAATCGGCTGGACTCAAGAAAAAGGGTCTGTGGGCAAAGCTGGGAGGCCCCTGATACATCAGCAAAACCACAGCTAAAGGAGGACCTACTGACACCAACACCTTCTTATGAAGTCCCTCATATGAACCTACTGAGCAAATAAGGTTAAAAACCAGCCAGGAGACTAGAAAGAATTAAGGTATTATAATACTTGTCCAATTTTAATGCAGAAGAAAGTTAATAATGGAAGCACGATAGTTATTTGAATATTGAAATCAGAGGAAACAAAGTCAATAAAGTGATTCTCAAATCGGTTTAGTGTCACGGAATGCCACATCACAAGTTATTATGTTGAAAAGTCAACTTTCTGGAAACAGAACAAACACTCCCATGCCTAAAAGGGCCAATCATCCCACAAAACAACTTACTGGTCCTTGCACTCCAGACTGTAAATTAGGTGTGAAGTGTTTGGGCAACCTCCTTAGTAGCCAGACCACTTTACAACAGCCCTTGTGAACATTTTCTGCATTCTCCTCCAGAAGCAAACAGATGCCAAGACCAAAGCTCTTCAGTTCAACACGAGATAACTTTTAGCAGCACAGCTCTCGTAACACAGTGTCTCATGGCAGGACACAAGGTCCTGCAGGTCAGCAGCTGCCCATGGGCATGGTCCTGCAGCAGCTGGAGCTCTGGAGATGGAAGTCCAGTGGTGCTGCTGTGCTGGACCAGTGACCAAGCAGGGACGTGTTTCTGGCCAGGGACTTCTTGACCTTTTTGGGTTTGTGATCCCTTTGCATTTTCCAGTGGGAACACAGATGTTTCACAAAGAACACCACTGACCTTGCTTTTTCAGTCACCTTTTGAGGGGCTTCAGAAGAAAACATCATCATCTGTGGAGTAAAAGCTGAAAACCACGAAATTCCCCCCAAAATCACCTTTGTGCTCCCTCATTACAGACTTTAACACTTAATATTGCTAATAAGGCTCCATTCTCCTCAGCTGCCTCTTGCTAGGGCCGCTACCCCAGCTGGATAATCCATCTAATTGAATGCATACTAACTAACATTGAGTTATTTCTGAATTTAAAAGCTTATTCGCATAACTGAAATTCACATGGATCTAACTAAAAAAAATAGCACAGGCGCTTCAGCTTGTCTTTATATTTTAAGATGCACTTGGGCGAGCGGCACGCACCTACACAAGCGGCCCTCACATGCTCGCACCCTCCCCTGCCAGGGAAAAGACCCAAATTCTAAAATTATCCACTAAAACCAAGCGTTTTCTGAGCCCACTTTGTATCAGCAGTCACTGAGTAATTCACAGCAGATCTAAGATTAGCTAATGAAGTGCAGTGACTCATCAGTCAAGCCTCTGCGCCGCTGGGAAAATTCAATTTTTCATTAGCAACAGAGCTTCAGCCGTGGAAATTATAAATAAATACGGTTTGGAGAGGCTAGTGCAACATAAGAATTCCTATTTAAAACTCATTGATACAGATATTTATGCCTATGATGCCCTTGTACTAATTACATCACTGATCACTTGTAATAGTGCAGGATCACATTTGGGACTTTCTGTAGCAAACCCGCCACGCCGAGCAGGAGATGGTCCGGCCGAGCAGGAGTATGCGGTGACAACACACCAACCAGCAAATCCTGATTTCAAACCACTCGTTAGCTCACACCCATAGCAAATTAAAACCATGCAGAATCATTACAGGCTTCTGCAAGTGACGTTGTTGAGGAAAATGATGGGGTGGAGAGAAGTCAGAAACAGAATCAAAGCAGAAAGGATACTCACCCCCACATCAGGAATAGGACATAAAACAAGACCGAATTTCAGGGGATTTGGCTCTAAATTGTTTCCCTGCTCCAGGCTGTGCAATGGGAAAGGTGGAGCCCAGCATGGTGGGATTGGTGATGCGGGGCTGAGCCCCGAGCAGCACCCCTCATCCTCATCCTCACACACCTCTAGTGTGACACACCCGACACTAAGGATTTTCTACGAAGAAAACCAACCACCCCCTCCCCATTCTCTCCCCTCGAGCTCCTCCGTGGGGGTTTGCTCCATATTCAGTTCAGCTATGCTTAAGATTCTCTATTTCAGCTATATTCTGTTTCAAACCACGTTAGGCTTTGGCTATCAAAACCAAATGTTTGAGGTTTTGGAGTCTAATGAAAAACAGCTCACAATTTATGTGTTTTTCCTAAGAAATTAGTTCAAAAAACAACTTGCCCAACTTCGCATTTTACAATATGCACTTCAAAAAAAGAAACGGAGTTTATGGGAAAGAAAATATTTTCTGTACAAGACACACATTTGATTGGATTAAAGCAAGCTTCCCTTTTAATTAGGCTTACTGGAGCACTGCCAGAGAGTCAGGCGCCCGTGTCTAATTCTCTGTGATGCCTGTCAGCTCGGACAACCCCCACTGCCTGTGCTCAGCCTGGTCCCTCCTGTGCAAACTGGAGCTCAGGCTGGAAGCTAGAAATTCAGAATGACACCGAGCAAGAGCTGTGTTGCTCCCTGGACACCGTGGGATGCGAGGAGCAGTGGCAGTTGGAGCGATGCACAGGGCACCCCAGTGCCACCCTGCTGAAGGATGGGGCCGGGAGACCCAGTCTGATGCTGGGGGTCCCTCCCCAGCCTCACAGCAGAGCCATTAATCCCTAGACACAGAAAAAAAAAACATGTCAAGGCTGCTTAGAAGTCCTCTGCTACAAGCAGTAATAAAAAGTGGATAGTAGTAATAATCTTGAAATCTAGCAAAATAAGAAAATTACTACATACCAGAACACCAGAGATTTCTTTTGCCAGCATAAAGCTACTTTAGTCTTTGAAAGTTCAACTTCCCATTTTTTCCTGCCTATTAAGGGATACTGTAGCCTCAGGAAAGATTACTGTGTTAAGGCTGCAGCCAATCTAGGAGGATAGATCAATGTAAAACAAAACTATTGCTAAAATCCAGCAAATTCAGCTGTAAGGACAATGGTTCCCACAGTGAGGGATTGAAAACCCCACGAAAACCAGACTGGTGCTAGAAGGAACTCAAACATTTTACGAGTGGCAAATGGTGATGCTGCAATCCCAGGCTGCAGCTGATTGGAGAAGGAGCTTTGATTAACTCTGGTTTCTGGGATGACACAACAGTGCTAATCTCTTTTCTTCAATCCCCCAGCACCCAGGCTGCCATCCCAACCAGTGGGGACTTGCTGCACATGGTCCATCCTCACACAACCAGGCTGTCCCTGCACGAGTGGCAAAGGATGCACGTCCAGGGTTTCTGGGCAGGTCCCTTCCCCCAGCTGATGTCCTCTCATGAAGCAGAGGCGGGGAATGTGCTGGAAAAACGGCAGCCCCTGTGCCCGCTCATAGAATCATAGAATCACCAGGTTGGAGAAGACCCATCAGATCATCGAGTCCAACCATTCCCACCAATCTCTAAACCATGTCCCTCAGCACCTCATCCTCCTGTGCCTTAAACACCTCCAGGAAGGTGAATCAACCCCCTCCCTGGGCACCCTCTGCCAGTGCCAAATGACCCGTTCTGTGAAAAATGTTTCCCTAATGTTCAGCCTGAACCTCCCCTGGCGGAGCTTGAGGCCATTCCCTCTCATCCTGTCCCCTGTCACTTGGGAGAAGAGGCCAGCTCCCTCCTCTCCACAACCTCCTTTCAGGTAGTTGTAGAGAGCAATGAGGTCTCCCCTCAGCCTCCTCCAGGCTAAACAACCCCAGCTCTCTCAGCCGTTCCTCATAAGGCCTGTTCTCCAGCCCCTTCCCCAGCTTTGTTGCTCTTCCCTGGACTCGCTCCAGAGCCTCAACATCCTTCTTGTGGTGAGGGGCCCAGAACTGAACACAGTACTCGAGGTGCGGTCTCACCAGTGCCGAATACAGAGGGAGAAGAACCTCCCTGGACCTGCTGGTCACGCCATTTCTGATACAAGCCAAGATGCCATTGGCCTTCTTGGCCACCTGGGCCACTGCTGGCTCATGTTCAGTTGCTGTCAACCAACACCCCCAGGTCCTTCTCCTCCAGGCAGCTTTCCAGCGAGACCTCTCCTAGTCTGTAGCTGCACAGGGTTGTTGTGCCCCAAGTGCAGGACCCGGCATTTGGCCTTGTTAAACCTCATGCCGTTGGTTTCAGCCCAGCAGTCCAGCCTGTTCAGATCCCTCTGGAGCCTCCCTACCCTCCATCTTCCTACCTTCCACGCTTCCACTCAGCTTAGTATCATCTGCAAACTTCAGGCTCGGAGGACAAGTGAACCAGTGGCCACACTGGCCCAGCACAGCTCTTGCTGTACCAGAAAGACATGACTACTGCAAACGGCACACATATTTGCTTCATCCCTTGAGGGATTCTGCTTGGCTCCAAGGCCACATTCTGCACCAAGTGCCAGGATGCTCTGGGGACAGTGAATGCAGAGGTTAAAAGCAGCAACTTCAAAAACCCACCTTCAGGTTTCTGAAAATGCTGACATAGGCCAAGGGAGCACGCTAGTGCAGTCTTAGGGAACTGGGAGTCCAACAAAACACCTATTTCAAGAAAAAAAATGTAGCCATGCTCCCTGTTCTTCATTAGGCTCTCAGCTTAATATTTTACCAGCTTGTTCCAACACTTGACTGTCAACACACAGGACCTGTAGGGCCTCGCTGGCTCTCCAGCCACTTGCTCCTGTACCTGCTATCTGGACAAGCTGCACTGCTGGTGCTTTGGGACAGGTCTGGGTCCTGTCTTCTCCTCTTTCCAGCTCGCCCGACAGCCCTGCTTACCGAGAGCTTGTTTATTCAGTTGGTGCTGCTGCTGCTCCCATTAACGTTATCACAGCTTCTAAAATGCATACCAGAATCATTAGGGTTAAAATGATTTGAGATGTCGATGTTTTTTTCGTGACATAGCTTCACCACGAAAGGAGAAGTGAGGAGAACAAGTCAAAAATTATGAACTTGACGACATACCGCTACCAGTTGTTGAGAATCCCAGAGTGCAGTCCCACTGCCCATGACAGATATTCATCCCATTCACCTTAAAATGCCTTTTTCCCTATTCAACACTAGGTCAGGAAGAAAGCTGAAATTTCATAAAGACAAATTATGGGAAACGTTTACTTCAGGTCAGTGGAAAAGCCTGAGAAACTCTGAAGTTGGTACAACAAAAGCCAAGGTCAGCATGAATTTGTCCTGCAGGTACCCAGTGCTGTTTGGATGGCTGAAGAATGAGAGCTCCCTCTTCCAAAAAACATTTTTTCCTTATTTTTTAAGGCCATTCTGCTGTACAAGGCATTTTAGGGAGGTGCAGGGACTTCCCAGGATGTAGCGTGAGGCACCTCAGTGGGTGAGAGGAAGAGGCATCCCGGGACAGGTGGAGCTGAGGCATGGTGATGAGAGGGCTTTTGGGACTTGAAAACTGCTCAATGCATGTCAGACACGAGGCCAAGTACAAGGAATGTGGATTATGTACACAAAATTTAAGCTATAGATTCAGGTTATTAGCAAAATGCTTTATTACAGAAAACACTGATAGGTTTCATACTGCTTTGAATAATATAGAATAAAATACTGAGCTAAAATACCAAACACTGCTTCCCCACAAGTACAGCTTGTGGAAACCTCCAAAATCATACTGCAGAGCAGGGGAGGCTATATTAATCCTTTAGTATAACAAAAATTGAAATGGACTGATGTCCACCATTTCCTAAAGCCATGCATGGTTTGTGGGAATCCTTAAAAATGGAACAAAAAGTGAAATTTAACAGCACACGGGAATCTGTTAACGATGTTCAGTGGCTTGCACAGAAGTTATTATGGAGAATACTAAAGACCACTTACTATTCTGAATGTTACTATTTAGGTTTTAACCCAACGGTGCTTTTCCTCTCACAGAATAAAAGATGAAAGTAAGCCATTCAAATTTGCATCATTAAAAATGACCCGTAGAAACTTCTACGTAGCCTTTTTAAGTTAGTAAGAAATGAAATATTAGTGTGCTCTCAGTTTATGCTTTTGCATTTGCTGAGAAATTATTTTCATTTATCTGCATAATGGCCAGGGCAGGAAAAAAAAAAAAGCCATTTGCTACAAGATTTTTGCTTTATGCCTTGCCAAAACCAAAGCATAATCTGTTCACTGAGGTGAAGTGAGCCAGCATCTTCGCCTCCCATATGCAGACCCACAGTTGTGCTCTTTGTTGGGAGACTGTTCAAGGCTGGTGTTTAAACCCATCTCTGGCACTGAGCCACTCATTCAGAGCACGACCCTAGCGTCCAGTCCACTCACACGCCTCCTAAGCACGATTTTCTCTGGTGTTGTGCTTTAACTGAAACTCTCCGTAGCAGTTCTTAGTAAAGTGGCAAAAATCGTGTGACTCACCTGCTTCATTCTTTAAGCTGGTGTTAACCCAGGCAAATGTGTGTCAGCCCACCAGGCATCGCAGGGGTAAAAAAAGGAGCCGCAATGTGCGCAACCTTCCAGCCCTCTTCAGAGGAGGGTCCCTCCCCAGCCCTCCAGAAAATGGGAGCAAACCAGTTCTTCTAAACTTCTGGCTGCAGACACAAGGTCCTGGCCTGGGCTAACACAGACATTCTTCCCCTTCACCTCTGCACTGGCAAGGAGCCTCAGGCATTAAAAGCCCATTGTTTGCTCTCTAAAGGGCCCAGCAATGTCAGGAATGTCACACACCCAGGTGCAAGGACAGCAGGAGCTGTATGCTTGGTGACAAGGGAGCAGCAGGACCCATCAACCTGCAAAGGAAGACGGGAAGGTTTTGGTACCAGGTAATCCCCCATCAGTACCAAGAGCACAACCGCTTCTCTGGGGGCACGAGATGACAGTGGCCATCAAGGCAGAAGCAGAAGGCAGGCAGGTTTCCGCTGCATGGTCAAACATCTGGCAGAGCATGTTTATATGCACCAGTTATTTTTCTGCAGAGCCAAATATCACAGGGAAAAAAAAACTCTCAGACATCCAGACATGCCCTCTTAAATACCTCCATCCCAGGGACTGCATCTGGCATTAGAGGATGGATGCTGGACTTACACTTACCTTCTCAATCCACTTCATGTCCCAAACTTAGAGAAAATCAGTGGCCCCAAGTATGAGGTATGGTAACTCTCTCACACCCAGCAGAGACCTAGCACCCGGACTTGAAGGATGTTTCTGGCTGTTCAGAGGACGTGGATGACATCTACTACCCTTCTCAGGCAGGCAGCCAGGACTCACCTGTTGTTCTTGGCATCTCCTTCAGCCATAGAACAGACCTTCACTAGAGATGGGAGTAGAGAAGTGTTTTTCCTGAGAATATGGGGTGGGACATTGGTTATTCTTGTTTTACCCCCTTTTTTAAATGTTTTAAAATAACAGAAGGCTGCTTGTAACTCCCATCAGCGAACCACCAGTAACACTACAGCCAAAAAGCTTTGCTGCACATTTCACCAGGGATTTTGTACAACTAAGAACTGTGTGAACACAAAACACAAAAACCAGCTCACATAGCCATAAGCTAACCCTAGGCCTAGCTTGAGAAGATACTAGAAAAAAAATACCCACAAAGAAACTCCTGAAGATGGACAGACAGGGGCTGAGAAAGGTAGAACTGTTTTCTCCATGAGTGGGAATACTCACTGCACAAGAGCATCTTTACCAGCCCAGTGGTCTGCTTTGGAGATGGGCAAAGCGGATGGCCAGGTAAACAACTGCTCCATAAAGGCTTTACACAAGATGCAGACATAGATTCCTCTGCTTTACACTGCTGTCCTTCTTACACTTATTTTTGGAGAACAGGAAGCTTATTGATTTGTTTGCAGAGGTAGCCAAAATTGGTCCTGGGAGACAGATGCCTTATTTCAGCATTGCATTTTAGTCTGCATGTTTTATACCACAGTCCCACAACTGTTTTAAGGGAAACATATTTGACTCATTGTATGCTTTTACTGAGACTCAGCAGAAGGCCTTTTTTTGGTGTTGAACTCCTCTTGTTATACTTTGTTGTTTTTAAATAGAAAAGGGAAGCTCTGCCCTCTCTTGCTGACATACAAAAGACCACAATACGAACCAGCATGAACTAGGAAAACACAAGATTGTACGTTTTCCGATCTGCTTGTTCTCTAATCTGACAATAGTTCATCACAGTGTTTGCTGCAACAGAACAGGAACAAACAGGAAGCAGAATCTGTGCAACAATCCTGTAACTCAAAGGTAATTTTCCCCATGCAGACATCATCTTAACTAGTTGGGGCGACTCCAAACTGTTTGATCCAGCATCAGAAGCAACAGATTACCACAAATATACGTTTCTAGACTGAGGGAATCCAAGGGAAAGCTAAGCTAATGAAACTCCCCCAAAAATTTACCAGTACAGTTTCAAAAGCTCACTTAAGTTTGTAAACTATTTGCACTCTAAATGTGGTACAAAAGCTGTAGGCTGTCTTCTGCTTTTCAAAGACTGCTAATCATTTCTGGTCATGTGTAAGGATGAAGATCTTTTCTAGCCAACAACAAGTGTCCAAAGGGCCTTCAAATACACTCATTTATTAGCTGTGAACACAAAAAGTTAGTTTGAAGTGGTAATTTACTCCCTAGCTGGAGCTGTAAGGCTAACCACCCACCTCCTACGTGTGCAGCGTGAGCCAGCCAAGGCTGTGCTGCCTGCTGTTTCAGATGACTTCTGAAAGCACACATTTAGGATACAAACCCATCCAAGTTACCAGATGACTGCTTGTTCACGTACCTGAAAACATTGATTCTCTCAGCTCTGCAATAAAGGATGTGAAAAAGCTTTAACATACGCAATGACAGCCACAGTTGTGTGTTGCACATTTTCCAAGTTTTAATAGACACAAAAGTGAGTCCATTGTACTTAAGACACTACAATGATTCCATTCTATTGCATGTCCTGTTCCAATTACATTTCTCAGAGTACAGTATTGAGTAGAAGTTTGGTAACTTTAAAATTAATAAGTGTGTAAAATCTGTAAGTAAAATAAGCAGCAGCAATAATTTGGGGGATTTTATCAAGGAGAGCTAATTTTAAGTAATAAATACATTCCAAGTTGTGGTTTTTGCTGTTCTCCTAGTTCATTGCTGTTTGACTTGTCAAATTCTCATTCTAGGGTAAGACATCCTTAGGACTTTCCTGCCAGCCTCACACCAGGAGAGCCAACTAACTCCAAGTCCCGGTGCCTGTCACCTGTCCCAGATGAAAAGCAGTGCAATCTGACAAGGAAACTCATCCTCCTGCCATGCGCACGGCCACCTCCAGATTCTCCTGGGAGCATGTCAGGATGTTTACAGATTTCGTGACCCTCTAGGAGAACAGCTGTGCTCTTATCTTCTGTTACCTTGAAGAAAGTGAAAGAGGGAGAGGTTACTGCAGGCAGCAGGGAATGGACCAGTATTAGCGGCGAGGCACACGCTCTGGGTTCTTCTAAATATAGCCAGGAATTCTCCTGTTTCCAGCTGCCCTGGCAGGCAAAACCAGTAGCAGGTACAGTTTTGGAAGAAACTCATCAAGTTAACAAACCTAAAGTAAAAGCGAGAATTTTCTCCAAGACAGACATGATATGAATTTCAGTGATGATAATACATCTTCAGTCTCTGGCTTAAACACTTTTAAGTCCCTGTTCGGGGTGGGTTACTGTAGGTTAATCTGCCACGAGTCCCTGCAGAGCGCGCCACGTGAAGAACATCTGCCTCCACTTTTCAAACACAGTCTATAAAACAGGATTATTTTCCCCTTGAGAGCAAGCCGTACAGAAGCTTTTCTAAGTACCTGCAACTGCTCAAGACATCGACAGCTGCTGCAATGCCCCAGTCACGTGTTAATGAAGAGGCAAAGTGGCCATGCCACCTTCACCTCTCTGCCTCTAGAGGAAGAAGACACCTAGCTTCCCCTCAGATCCTCTACCCACCAGAGGCTCCTTTCTCACCCTGGATCACTGTTCATTTCAGGCTGCAGAAGCAAGTGATGTGGCCAGTGCCTCTTGAAGGACCAAGCTCCCCTCTGATGCAGCCCTCTGAATGTGGCTGTATTTGAGTGCATCAGACCGCAACTGACCAGCCTCCAGGCAATGAGAGCATACAAGATGCTCACTCTGATTTCTGAAGTGCAAAACAACGCGCTCCAAACCACAGTTACCAAAAGGTATCAAAGCCACACATGGCTGGTGCATTATATTGCTGTCATCTAGCCAGATACCAGCCATTAATATCAAGGTGACAGGCTTGAAAAGACACATCTACTGGAGAGGGATGTACCTGTCAAAACTAAAAACTGCCAAACAGAGAAGTCCTCATCTGTACCCCTACAGGCAAGGGGTACTTGCACTGACCCATGAGTCAGATTACACAGTGAAAGCCTTGAAAGAGTTCAAAGGGAACAACCACTTGTCTTCAAGATCAATCAAAGAAACCAGGAGCTGTAAAACAACTCAGGGATACAGAACTGAAAGACAAAAAAGTCACAGAGATCTTCAGTTGCAAAAGCATCAGTGCACCACACCTCAAATGCAATCCAGTTTCAGTCAGCTCAGAAGTGTGACCAGCCCTAACACACTTGTGTCAGAACCCCAGGACACACAGGCTCAAATCTGTTAATGCTACAAACCAAAAGATCAAAGACCTTTAAAAACCATTCACAGTTGAAGTTTGTGACTTAGAAGTACAAAGCACAATAAACCAAGAATGCAGGAAGTTGATCCCATTTCCAGTGCTGCTCAAAACACAGTAGCACCTCTTCTGCAGGCCTGGAACCAAAGGCAACACCAGTTTTCCCAGACTCAGCATCTAGAGTGATCTTCAGGATTGCCTGTACATTTAAGACTTCAAAGAGCTGTTTTAATACACCATGAACATCTGCCCTAAAACCTATATTCCAAAGGTACGATCAGGTTAAATAAACTCCTTCAGTATTTAGCAGAATCATCCCACTCCTAAAAAACCAGGATGTCTCATGACAAGGCCCTATTAGCTATGGTCATTAGAGTATAAGTTTATCATTAATCTTGCAGGATAATGTATTCATTTGCCTTCTGATGAATGGTGAGATTTTCAGGGGCACACGACAAACCCACTTGCAGGCTTATTTACTCACACCTAACAAAGCCTTAGTGAGGTCCATGGAGTTGGCGGAATATCCCTCAAATGGCTTTTGCAAAAAGCTGACCCTTTAGAGACATATTGCAGATGGAGAATATTTGGTCTAAACAGGAAAAAATGCATTTCCTTGTCGAGGAGGTGACAGCAAGCCCTCAGGCCGGTTTTATTCTTTATGATTTTCACATTTGGAGGAAGGAAGCATCACAACAGAAGCACAATGCCAAATAACCTCCCAGTGAAGGCTTCTGCCAGTGTAAGGACAGATGCTGCCCCTTCGTAGGGAGAGGGATTGGGTCAAATTGCAGCTGCTCACTGAGACTACCTAGGTAAAAAAGACTAGTGATTCTCTCCTCTGGGAACAGAAGGTTGGTGCTACTGGGAAAATGGCACGCTTCTTTAAACCAGTTGATGCTCCATATCTCAAAACATCAAAAGCTGATCACCCTGCTCAGATCTGTGTGCCTGTTGATGGATGGATGCATGCATGCTTGTCGCCAGCCTAGGAACACAAAGCTCCACAACCCAGGCTCAACACAGGGGCAGAGGCCATGTCTTGCAAGAGCCCTGGTGTCTGTTTTAAGCATCCTCCTTGGGCAGACCCTGTTTTCATCCAACATGTTCAAGAGCAACACAGTGACAGTCACACATGTGCTTTCACTTTGTCACTGGAAAACTTCAGAGATTTCTGCTAAAAAGATGCCTTCAACATGGTGCAGCAGCTTAAACACTGCATTCTGGACATTGCTGTAGACTCAATACATGTATGAGTAATGAACACATAACAGAGCGACTGACTCAGAACAACGGCATGATCCTGTGTGCTAAGCTGTACATTGAAAGGAAAGCCAAGAGAGCTCTCCTGAAGCCAAGAGCTTAATCATAACAAAAAAATGAACTTTGGATCAAATAAAGCCATTCACAAATTCAGATTTAACAGCTGCAGCAGAGTGCAGACAGACCATTTATCTTCCCAGATTACTGCATCCTAAGCATGCTGATACGTCAGGACCCTGCTTGTAGCCCCCTGGGGGACTTTGGCCCTTCAGATGAGGCAAATGCAGGACATCCCTTGCACCAAGTCCATGGTACAGGAGTGCCCTGGGTCTTTTGCCTTCAGGAGAGTGCCAGATGCAGCACTGAAGGGAGCTCCTGTGTGTGCTGGCATCCAGGGCTGCACTGCTCGATGAAGACCAAGAGCACGTCAGAGCTGGAATCAGGAACCCATCTCCTTCAGATAGTTTCTCTGGAAATGCCTAGAGTGCTGTGGCACTGAAACCCTCTCCCATTGCAGCCCTGAGACTGGCACAAGCCCCAGTTACCCCTTGTGTCCTGGCAGGTCAGGAAACAACGGCAGCAAGAAGCCACACAGCTTTTTTTGAGGAATATTTTCTAATCCTAATACAATTAACAGCAGGCTGTAATTAAGCATCGCTAAATCAGTCTCCTCCAGACATCTCCCTGTGGAGGAAGGGCAGCAAGGCAGCCCTGGCTCAAGCTCAGGAGGATCAAACAGTCATTTCTTCCTGTAACCTTGAGGAGTAAGGACAGGGGCCAGGGGATCCAGAGGACCTCTGACAGGCAGCCCACTGTCTCCCACAGGGCTTTGCTTCTACAGACAGTATCTACCTTATGGCCTGAGTCGCCAGTGGAAGGCAAGGAGAAGGATGGAGAGACTGCTGCTGGCAGCGGTCCAAGGAAGTCCTTCCTTCCCAAGCTTTCCTCCTGCAGGAGGAGGGCCAGGGCAAGTGGGGTTTACCGGATGGTAACCTGGATCCCCATCCTTGATGTTCCAGACAGGGTTCTGGAACCATCTCCATCACCCAAGGCATCAGGACACAACAGACTTGAAAAGGTTGTCAGTGAGGTTCTTAAATAATGAAGTCTATCATACCTCTATGAAAAGCCCTGTATTGGGTTCAAGAGTTTTTTTGCTTTGTGTGTGAAGTAAAGGCTCAAGTTACTGGCTTGAATCAAAACAGAGCAAGCCACCATTCATAAAGGAAGTTTAACAAGTAATTTTACTACAATTCATTTCTTCAACTGCAGAGAGTACACAGGAAACAAGCTTTATAAAGAAAACAAGTCTATCTGATCCTACAATAGCAAGAATCTAATGCAGATTAAACAGGAACTGGTACATCAGTTAAAAGCATTCATTCCTTCAGAAACTAATCAACTTAATTAAAAAAAAAGCCTTCATTAAAAAAATGCCCTTCTAGAAGGACAGGTGTACCCAGTGAGCAAGAGATGATTATATGAGTGATGCAGGGCAGCTGACAGAGCTGATGTGGGGAAGGCTCACGCCAGAGAGCATTTATGACCCTCTTGCTAAGGTGAGATGAGTCACGTTCGCTTGCACAGGCAGAAGAGCCACACGTGGACCTTTGCTCCACGCTGCATCCATAGGGGCCAGAGCATAAAGAGCCTTCTGCTGCCCGCAGGCACCAGGGCCAGCCCAGCAGCCTTGGGACAGTGGGAGACACAGCTGGTCCCCTCACACACCACACAGATGTTCCCATTGGTGCATGTAGCAGGATCCCATGCTGCTCCTGGTCTGGGGCAGAGACGGCATCAGAAGTGAGATAGCACTTTCCAACTGATTGAAGAGCTAAAGATTTTGAGTGCAAGGACTGTAGGTATGAAGAATCATAGAATCATAGAATAGTTTGGGTTGGAAGGGACGCTAAAGATCATCTACTTCCAACCCCCCTGCCATGGGCAGGGACACCTCCCACTGGATCAGGCTGCCCTAGGCCCATCCAACCTGGCCTGGAACACCTCCAGGGATGGGGCAGCCACAGCTTCTCTGGGCAACCTGGGCCAGGGCCTCACCACTCTCATGGTGAAGAAATTTCTCCTTGTATCAAGCCTAAATCTGCCCCTGTCCAGTTTATACCCATTACCCCTTGTCCTATCACCACAACCCTTTATAGTTCCTACCCAGCTTTCCTGTAGCTCCTTTCAGGTACTGGAAAGTCACTATAAGATCTCCTCAGAGCCTTCTCTTCTCCAGGCTGAACAATCCCAACTCTCTCAGCCTGTCCTCGTAAGGGAGGTGCTCCAGCCCTAGTACCATCCTTGCAGCCTCCTCTGGACCCATTCCAACAGGGCAGCTCTCAATCATGTCATTCCCCCTCATGTACTGAAATTGAGGATTTCCCTGACCCGAGTGTAGGACCTTGCACTTGGCCTTGTTGAACCTCATGAGGTTCTCACAAGCCCACTTCTACAGCCTGTCCAGGTCCCTCTGGATGACATCCCGTCCCTCTGGTGTGGAAGTTCTTAAAAAGATTTTAAAGAACACAAGCAGTCCAGTAATGGAGGTATTAAACCCCATGACTGTTATTGCTGCTGGACATGAGAAGCATATTTTGGATGTGTATAATCTCAGGATGTGTAGGAGTTTGTGAAGTAACTAACACAAATCCCACATGTCCTGTAAAGGTACTTATAGAGTGGAAAACAGAAGCACCAAGCAGATTTAAAAAGAACAAGCCAGGCATCAGTTCAGTCTCATCTGCCTTGCAGGACAGAGACAGGCAAGCAGCTTCCTGAAGTCTTCTATTAGGCAGAAGCTGGAGTTTGTTGCTCAGCCCACATACTCTCATTCACCTTGATCCCAGTGCCAGTACTTAGAGAAAAAACAAAACGTATCAACGCTGAAAAACAACAGCTGCAAGTTTTTCAACATTTAAGAGCCTTCACATTGCATTTTGGGTTTAAAGTCTTACCTTCACACTCAAGCATTAAACTGGGAAGTATCTGCGTTGCCCCGCTGTGTCACTTGGCTTCATCAGCCAAGTGGCTGCATGTGCCACTAACAATGTATATCTTCTGCATGAAGGTCTTCATTCCAGAGAAGCAAGCATCTTTCTCTATGCAGAGCTATCCCTAAGTTTACAAGAATCTCCTATTCCTCCTTGGCCCAAAGCAGCCTCTCTGTATGTGCAATGAGGAGGTGCTGAATACTTTGCAAATATCTGCTTAACTGTAACACAAGTGGGATGAATTTTTGAGCCTTACCCAGAGAGGCAGGATGACTCCCTTCAGTTTATCAACGCTGCTCACTCGCAGACCACACGCCAACCAGCCCTCTGCCCAAACTCCCATCCTGCCACACACACCTTGCTCGGTGTGAGAAGGGGAATTGTAGCCGCAGTTTTAGACACTGCCATTTGAGTTTACAAAAGAAACGAGCAAATAAATGCAATTCAGAAAACGCTACAGAAATTTTGTATTTACATTATTCGTAAAAGCTTTTAAAGAAACAATTTTTCAGACTCTTTGTCCAGACATCTTTCCTCACCACGTAGATGCAGCACGGCCCTCCCACCCCGGGAAGCAGAGCTGCAGATGGGGCTGCTCCATGAAGCCTGCTCCCCTGGTCTCCACTGAAAGCACCCATCACAACCCCTGCTCCTACACAGACCCAAGCAGTACTGAGCACACAGCAGGCTGGTGACACCACAGAGGGACACCCATCCTCTCTGCTCACCATGGGCAAGCTTGGCTGTCATAAAGAGCAGATACCCAAAGCTTCAGATGGGCTTGGAGACACTCAGTCCAGGGAGCAGCTTGCTGGGCTTTCAAAGGAGGTGTTAAGCCCTTCAGTTGATACAAATCTCCTTCAGCAGCTGAAATTACAGCCCATGTAAGCAGATTGCATTCTTGGGCATCCGCACAGCTCGTGTGCCGTTAGAAATAGCACAATGTATGGCCTGCTAGCATTTCAAACAAATACGCCTGGGGGGAGAGAGTGGAGGGAAAGAGGGGCAACAGATGGAATAAACTGGGAGAAGCAGCATCGATCTAGATGTCTCCAAATGCAGTGAGGGTGGTCACAAGCCAAATGTGCAAGCACTTTCAGGAACAGGGAAATCAGCAGGATGTCACCAGACAGGCAGCTCCAGCACACAAGTATGCAATGCAGGCTACTTTAGACTTGTTCTCCTACTTTGTATTAGTATGCAGAGATGCTGACTCCAAGCTGCTTGGAGGAAGACTGAAAAACAGTAATTAAGCTGGAAGCTTGGTTTTAGTTGACTGAACCATCTAGAAACCAGGCCAAGAAAAATCTCAAGCATTCATCTCTTCGGCTGAAATATTTAACTTGAACAGGCAGGTGTGTTAAAAATTTAGATATCACAGCAATCACCACCACAACTTTATATAAGTTTATATAAACTTTTTGTGCCACTTGCTACAGCATAAGCAAAGAGGTAAAAGAGTGATTTATGTTGTTTCACGAACTGCTGGCAAACAGTACTGGCCACATGCACACACAAAGCCCTGAACAGCTTTGAAGGTGAAGTCATAACCCAATGTTCCAAATTTTACATTGGAGTTTACTATATATAGCAAGTATGCAATAAGCTTTGATTTTGCTGTATGTAGTAGCAGAATGCTTTTTGTGATGAATGCCCAGAAGTACTGATGGTGAGGGTCTATTAAGCTAATAGCAGTAAAATTAAAATCTTCAGAAGCCAGTATTTTCAAGTTTAATGGTTCCAGAGCTTGGGGGGGATAACAAGAGGGAGGAAAAGCAAAGGATTTTTCAGCCTGAAAAAGCACATGAATATGCATATTGTAAACTTGTTTCATGCACAGATGTATATGAAAATCTACAAGCAGTTTTTACTGAAAGCTTTATTGCATGAAAGGGCTGTGGAGTGGTGATCTGTCACAAAGAGCCATTTAGGAAGATTTCAGAGCAGAAGAAGAGACCCAGCCTTGAGGCACTGCAGGACTTGTTCAGCCTGCTGAGTGCCGCAGATCAACACTCTCACCATATAGTGGAGTTTGAGCAACAGTGCTCCTTGAAAAGCCCCTGATCCCACCATGTGATGCGTTCCCTGCAGCAGCAACAGGGCGGCCTTACGAAACAGTTCTCTTTCCCACCTGAGCCAGAGCTGCAACCCCATCCACTGCTTGTCCCCAACACCCCGTCTGTGAGCCCAGCCATGAAGGGCCTGTCCCTGCTCTGTGCAGGGATTCCCCTCCAGACCAAGAGGATGCTTGCAAACGCCAGCAAACGCCTTTGTTATAAACCTAGAAATAAGCTGGGCTACTCATTTCATCCTACTAGGGGACTTCAACCACCCTGATATCTACTGGCAAAGTGGCATGGCAAGCTTTAGGTAATCCAGGAAACTCCTAGAGTGCATCAAATAATTTCTTAACCTAGGTAACACACAGCCCTACTCAAGGAGATACAATACTGGACCTGACGGTCACCAGTGCAAGTGAGCTCACCATTGATGCCAAGATCAGAAGCAGACTGGGCTGCAGTGATCACACACTGGTGGATTTCATGGTAGAAAAGATGACCCCAGAAACTAGCAACCTGTCAGCTTCACCTCTGTGCCTGGGAATGTCATGGAACAGATCCTCCTAGAAGCTATGCTAAGGCCAATGGAGGTTAGGGAGATGCTTTGTGACAGCCAGCATGGTTTCACCAAGGGCAATTCCTGCCTGACCAACCTAGGCTTTGAATGATGGAGTGACCACATCAGAGGACAAATTCAATGGAAGTGATCTATCTGAATTTCCATAAAGCCTTTGACACAGCCTCCACAACATCCTACTCTCTAAAGTGGAAAGATATGGGTTTGATGGGTGGGCTGTTTGGTGATTAAGAAATAAGTTTGATGGTCACATTCAGAGAGTAGTGTTCAATGGCTTGATATCCAGATGGAGATTCAGGACAAGCAGTGCAGCTGTCACACCAGAAAGTTGGCATGTCATCTAGAGGGACATGGACGAGTTGGAGAAGTGGGCCTGTGTGAACCTCATGAGGCTGAACAAGGCCAAGTGCAAGGTCCTACACCTGGGTCAGGGCAATCCTTACTCCTGAGAAAACTGTGGAGGATGGAATGCCAGAGAGTGCAGGTCCAGCTCGAATAACTCGCCAGCGACCAGCCGCAGCACAGCCATCGCAGCAGCATGGGTAGCGTGTAGAGGCTCTCCGTACAAGCAGAAGCTACAAAGCGGCATGAGAAGATGCTGACTCGGTATTTTTCTCCTGGCTAAACCCAGAGCTTCTTACAAATTTGACTTCTATGGGTTGCTAGCCTGCCTGTTGTTTCTCCAGAGCCCCTGTTTTACCAGTCAGTTAATGAAAGGTTTTAATAAAGTAATTTCTTTTGGAAAAAAAAAATCATAGCAAACTCAAACCAAGTTGTTTTTTTTTAAAAAATGCAGTTGCTTCCAACTTTATACGCATTCACAAGTTACCCGAATAGTTTGTACATTCTTTCCAGTAATTACCTCTCATGCTTTGCAGAACAGCATCACGTGCCAGAAGACAGTAAGTTTCACATCAGCAAGGGTCAAGAGTCCCAAATTTCTGCTGTGCCCAGGGTTAGCACAAGTGGCCTTAGCAAAGCGCTCCTGCTGAAGGCATCTCCTGGACTCTTGTTCTTATTCTGCCCTAGTGATAAGAAGCCCTCGTGCAGCTGCCAAGGAACTCAAAGGGTGATAGACTTTACAGCAGCAACATACAATATTACCAGTCAGTCGCCTGCTCTTAGTAACTCCTTCAACAGATAGAAAGCTGCATTGTCTTGAAATGGCCTCAAAGCTTTCAGGCTTAACCATAGCACAAGTGTCATTGTGGTCCGAGGACTTAGGAATTGCAAACATTAGTGAAAACTGAAGCTACACCCTTCCGGAAAAAAACAGGCAATGAGCAACTGATGGAAACATTTCAGTTCCACCTTAAGAAAATTCAAGGAAACCAATAAAATTCAGTCCTCCTGAGTGAAGATAATTGGATAAAGGGCAAGAGACTGAAAAAAATTAATTGTTTTATAAGAGACATAACAAAACACCAGACATGGCAGTCTGACAGGAATTGAAGTAAACGCAGCTGAAGGAACATAGGAAGTTTCGCTCTGCTTTTCTAGTTTTGAGCAACTGCAGCTATTATTGTATCACCTCAAGACAGACAGACTGTGTTGGCAGCCCACCTTAGACACATGGAAGGCAGAAAATCATCCTCAGAAAGGTGGCTGAAGGAGGCCAATGACATGGAAATAGGCATTAAATTATCTATAGACTCAAACAGATAAGTTCAGCTGAAGAGGGCAGGAGGGGTTAGGCCTGATCCAGGCTATCCCATCATGTCCTTCTTACCAGACTCAGCATTTCCTTTTCCCCAGGTTTACAGACCTGCTCCATTCCTTCCACTCTGCTTCTTTTTCTTCTCGAAGCCTTGCTTTACAGCCTTTCCCCCACATTTTGTGGCTAGCTCTGACCGTCAGCATAAACACCTGCAGTGGTCCCACTGGTAAGAACAGGCTGCATTTTCCTTAAGTTAACATGATTGAGCAAACATCCTCCCATTTTGACTCTCAAGTCTGGACTCTGAGCTCCTCCATTTAGCCAGACACTTTCCTACTCAGCATGGACTAATTAGCACAATCAGTCTGACTGATCTGAAGCATTAGGTGCCTCTTCACCCTGCCTACCTGCAACTCACGACAGCAAAGGTTAGTAGTGCTGACAAGATCCGCTCTGCTAAAGTTTTCTCAAAATACACATATACACACAATGAAGACAGCTCAGAGGGATGAAGCTTTGCTGCTCCTTTAAATGGAGCACTGTTCGTACACGAGTGATGGATTTTGACCACGATTCTTTCACTGGCAAGAAGAACATATTCTGGGCATCAGGTTTATTTATACTCCAGATCTAGCTAATAGGAATTTGGGTCCAATCCAAAAGCTCTTGATATAATAAAGTCTTTAGCCAGAGCCAAGCATTATTTGAAGGGAGAAGATCAAGGATGAAGCTTAAATGCTGCTGCTGCTGCAGTTAGAGATTTTTACTTCCTCAAGTGTCCAGTTGTCCAGACACCTTGAGCACTCCAAATAAATACGCCACACTGATTATTTACTTCACCCAGGCTTGCTGGGACAGAATAACAACTCGTGCAAAGCACTCAAGCAAGTGATGCAGTCCCGTGACAAATGGTACAAAAAAAAAAAAATTTCCCTTTTACCCTTTCAGGGCTACACAAGCACTGATCACCATGATCCCACTATAATACAATAGCTTAGGTAGAGAAGAACAGACAGTCTGCAGCAGGAGTGGTAGCGGCTTTTGTCTGCACAGTCTTTCTAGCATGAAAGAGTAGAAGCTTTTAGGGGATGACACAGCAAACCACAGTCTATAAAGCATGACATTTGACAACAAGACTCTTCCTAATGATGACTTGGTTTTCAGACAAAAAGTTATTCCCTTCCCCTATTTAGCAGCATCACAGATGTCTTGTCTAGATAGTGATGACTGGAAGATTGTGAAATGATTCTAGATCTTATTCAAGCTGCTGGAATTTTCCCATGGACTTCAATGAGAGTAGCGTAGTAGTCAGCATCAACTGGAATTACAGATGGTATTTCTATTCCCAGGCATACCACATCCTGTAGTTTTAAATACCAAATTTTCATCCTGGGCAAAGTTTGGAATGTTTGATGAGAAAGGGAGTCTTGTCCCTCTCTCCATGCTTGCAAACAGTAAAAGGTGGAGGCATTACTGAGAATGAGCTCCCTTGCTTCTGTTCCCACCTTTTGTCCTCAAACAAAAAGGTTGCACAGGAAGCCCAAAAGAATTGAATCTGATGATCAGGCCATTCCCCAGCAACGCACCAAGATTTCAGACACAAGATAAACCCCAAGTGCCGTAAGAGATGTTGAAATTCTATTCCTCAGTTAAAGACAATTTTAGTACAGTCACTGTGGATAGCCATAAAGAAAGTGCCTTCATAAGAAATTCATACCAGAGGGTCAGAGAACCTCTGAGGAGCAAAGGGCCTCCAAGGGCCCTTAACTGTTATGAGTAACTGCTGGGCATCGGTGGCTAGATCTGATAAATATAATCTCAATTCCAACAAGAGTATTAGTTCTTAGAACCAAGACATATTTCAAAGAAACTTAAAAGTCTAGAAGCTATTAGCCTTCCAGCCACACAGGGTAAGCTTTGACGCAAACTAAGTATCCTCAATACTCACCACATCCTAGATGTAAATAACGCTAATTAGGACTAGTTTTATTAGTGCTTGGAGCAAGTGATGCTCGCTTCCTCACGATGTCAACCGCTTTGTACACCTGTCTGGGAGAAGGTCCCAATTCCCATGGTCCCAATTCCCATGGCTTCCCCAAAGGTTTCAACCTAAACATTCTTAACTCTGAAATTTCCACCATAAACCAAAAGCCAGGCATTTAAGTTTAACCCTTGCCAACCTCAATTTTAAGGAAAAACAAATGCAAACAAACAGTAGAACATAGATTAAAAAACACAAGGAGGTTTTTCATGGGAAGCATTACTCCAGCAGGCACTTACCTGATACTGGAGGCAAAGTTATGTCTCGAACTGTGTTAAGAGATCTCTTATTTCTGGAGTCAGATGCTCCACTGCCTTTGCAGCTTCTGTGATAGCTTTCCGATACATCCCTTTCTTCTTGCGATTAAATCTCAGTTTGAAAAATTCAGAGAAAGGAGAGAGTTTTGAAACAGATAAGAACGAAGTCGTTGGAGAACCAAACCATGATACTTTAGCTTCTCGCCATGAAGGTTCCCCGTTTTCCTTCTGGCTAAGGTTTATGTCAAGAACACGTGCTGGCCACCATGGAAAACCATGAATTTTACCCCAAACAATATCCCCCACTGAAACAGTTCTTCCATCTTCTGTGACACATTTAGACACACTTTGGGTATGCAGTCTAACTGTCAGTGGTGGCACAATTTTACGCTCATCTTTTGAAGATGAAGAGACAGATGCATCATCACCAGGCAAAAAGTCACACATTTCTGGTGATGTTACTTCTGAACTAGAAGACTTGGATTCATCTAGACTGTCATTACTACAGACTGATAAACTAGAAGAATCTGCTTTTCTTTTACGATAATTCATAAGAAAAGCCAAGTTATCATGTCCATCTTTACCCTGGGGAAATCTTTTAAAGTCATCATCTTCGCCTGAACTCCCTGAAGATATCTCAACTAAACTTCTGTCGGTGGATTCATCATTGTAAAATGCACCAGGATTGGACTCCCTGCTGTTTTGAAGGACATTAATTTCATCAATAAGTTCTGCCTTATAAATTGAAACATTCTGACCATCATTTATGCGATGGGGCTTCAGCCGTATCTTTGGGGGTGGGACATCCGCACTGGAATGCACCGGCCGCGTGAGCTTCAGTTTTGGAATGGAAGCAAGCTGGCTGCCTGCTGATTTGTCCATTAAACATTTGGTTTCTCGACACCGTTCAGAGTCTCTGGTTTCCTCTTGGTCCTCCCCTCCATTCTGCAATATTCGCTCTGGACAAAACGGTTTGACTGAGCCATGAACCCGGGAAGGGATTTTTACTACTTCACCTTTCCCTTGTGGAGTACTGTAGGATATTTTTATAACCGGTGTTCGATGTACTAGTTCCCCAGAAAACTTGTCATCCTCTCTCTTCTCTCTTTTGTTCCTTTTCTCCACGTAATCCGAGTCACTGTGCTTTTTCTGCTCTTTGTCCTGAATGTTCAGCTTCCGCCTGGTTTTAGCATTCTGTCTAGCAGTGTTTGCATCCTCGGGATTCAGAGTGTTTTTACACTTCTCACAGAGCACCTGCCTCGGTCGCAGCCTGATAGTGCTCATGATAAGCCTTCCCGGGTCTCTATTCCGCGACAAACGCCTCCTCGTCCTCTTTATAGTCCGCGGTGGTGGCTGAGGAACCCACTGGTTGTACGTGTGCCGCAGCCACAGTGGACGAGGAAAGGGAGCTCCCTCAAAGTAGGGGGGGTAGGGAGGAACGCCGCCAGGCGGCGGGGGAGGCAGCAAGGGAGGTACTTGCTCATCACTGTTTCCCTTAAGAGGCTTTTCACCAGCGGGCTGCAGCTCCATCTCGCCCTGCACAGCATCTCCGCCATCAGCAACTCCATTAGCACAAGCGCCAGCAGGAGGGTCCTCGTGCTTGGGAAAGGCGGATGGGAGACAAAACAATCCGGACCTAAAACAGGTTGAGAAGGACAAGGGAGGGAGAGAGAAAAAGAGTCAAGGTGTTTGAAAGAGGCTTCTCTGGGAAGACTGTGTTTAACAAACATGCTAGTTTCTTTCAAAACAAAACAACTCCACCCACTAAACTCACTCCCCTCAAAAATCCTCCCACAACTTCTACACACTAAAAACACAACGCTTTCCCTTGAATTGTAAGACCAATTCTGTCACTGTAATAAACGCCTTTTCAAAACTTAGGGTGTCCTACTCTTCTGCCAGAACACACACAGAGATCCAAACCTCCAGTTCCATGAACTCTTGGCACAAAGTTTTGCTGTAAGAAATTTGAAGTTATCATACAGAGCAGTTTATTTTATCAGCAGGTTGGTAAAGCCATGAGGAGGGCTGTGACATAGATTATGCAAGCCTTCTCGGAACTACTAGATTTCCTCTTTTCAAACTGTACTCTCATGGATGATATTTCAGCTTCTTATTCAAAATCTGAACCTGACTTGAATGGGTAACTTGCACTTTCAAACCACAGGTCCGCAAGCCCACAGCTCTGCTCCTCTTCCACCGGTCGTTCCATATATGACTGTTTGTTACAATAAGGAATACACTACTACTTCAGAAGAGCAAGATTAAGAATGATGACATAGTATTGTCCAGCACCAAGTTTAATTACAGGCTACCAAAGTCTGGATACGGTACCTTGCAGAGATATTGTCAAAAGCAAATCCTCTGAAACACACAGCTGTTTGTCTTTGGGTTTTTGTACCAGAGTTTATGCCCTTGGTCTGACATTAGAAATACTATGCTAGTACAGCACTTGGACAATTATTTGCCCTGAAAGACTGACTTGAAACAGATAACACTCACTGTCTTGGTTTTCCAGAGATACTTCTGTGGAGAGTGTGCCATCAGTGAAGCGTTACAGCTTTTATAATGGTAACAAAACGCTGTATGGGTGAGCCATGAAGAAGCCACAAGAGACAGGACAGCCACAGACCAAATGCTAGTTTTACTTTAGGATGCTACGTTACCCATTGCCCACGTCTTGGTGGTGTTACAGAGAGAAGGGCTTTGGCAACTGTCATGCAGAAGGGCACCAAACAGGAGTTGAAGGCATCCACCAAGTCACACATCCCCATATCAAAAGCAGCACAAAGTTAATGCTGTGTGTTCACCAATGGAGAGAAGCCTCCTCCCCCGACCCAGGCACCAGGGCTCCCAGCACCTTCCTCAGCTCTGCTCTCGGGCTGCACTGCTTTGCTCTGGGAAAGACCCTAAACCCACTCCCTCCCCTCACCAGGCACAGGTGAGGAGGTCTCTCTCCTTCCCACAAGGACATCAGCCAAATGCGGTGTTATCAAAGGTCAGGAACCATCTGAGACCAGTGACCAAAAGAGCAGGGCTTTTAAAGCAGATTACAGGAGAATGGGGAACATGGATCCAATTTAACAGGGCCCTAACCCTCTGGCTCCGATCTCCTCTTCTCAGACAACTACAGACTAACTCTCTCACCTGATTTCCATGAAGACTCCCACCAAATTTAAAAATAAAGCTTACATAAACTAAGTAAGCAGCAATTAGCGTAATTCTGGTACCAAGCCACTGTCCTCTGAAATAAAGAACCACTGAATTACCTGGACTCTGGAAAGTCCTTTCCATTATCCAATGAGTAAGAGTGCAAGAACATGCTGTTTAGATGACAGTTTAGTTTAACTGGGAAGCTCTAAGTTTGAATGCTAGTGAGTTAAGAGGATTAAGCTGCTGAAACCACATAATTCGGAACAAAATGTTTTTGTTCTAAGAAGTTGCTTTTAAACACAGACAACAGAGAAGGTAGGTGTCTTTCAAATGACAACCAAAAAAGCAGGTACAATTTGTACAGCCAAACAAAGATGTCAGCATCATCCATAAAGCCACTGGAAGTGACACAATTTCCAAAGCTCTGGCTATAAATTTCAGTTATTTTATGCAATGAGATTGTGTGATTTGGTCACACCAGAAAACTGTACAAGTCTTCCGTTCCTTGTATGGAAACAAGCCCATCTCCCTCTGCTCCTGCAGGCAAACCCAGATCCTGCTTGCTCTCCACAGCCTGGCTCCCAGCAGGCAGGTCCATCACATCCATTTCCTTCCTGATGATCCAGTGTGGCAAGAAGCTTCTCACTTGCCAAAAGCAAAGCACTCAAATGTTGACTTCAGGGGATGATTTATGCTTGTAAAGTTAACATATTAGAACATTGCAACTCTGCTAGGTTTGAAACAGCCCACCCTGCCGCAAGAACATGTTCCTACAGACCCCAGCCTCACAGAAGCATGTGTGTCAAGAAACAAGTGTACCAATGCTCTGGCACCTTCTGCCATCACGTGGCCCTGGACTATGGCTATCTTGGACTGTGGTGGAACTGGAAGCAGCCGCAGGCCCTCAGCAGCCCTCCCATTCCACCAGGTGAAGAGGTGCAGGCCAGCAGGGACATCAGGGCACATGCCTGCACCATGCTGGTAGCTCGTGACAAGCGCTTTGGGAAGTGCAGGGGCTGTTAAGTCATTTTAACCAGAAGCCTTTTAGGCTGGGATGCTGCTATTTCAGACTTGATACAAAACTACAAGGAAAAAGGTCCAAACCATCAGGAAAGGTATCCTCACCCAGACTCATCATGACCCTGTGACAGGGCACTGCTCCAGCAGTTCTTCAGCCCAAAGACGCAGCAGCACCAGCGGTCTGAGAGAAAATACACCACCTGCCTTGTCCAAGGGATTACAGGAACTGGCCAGGCTGAGCAACAAAGCAGCTTAAGATTCATTTTCGATGGTAGCAACTTCCACACGATCAGGTAGCGGCTCTGGCAGGGATGGCCACTGTCAGGCAGGGACAGATGAGGCCAGCACAGTGGTGCAACAGAATCGCTTCTACGCTGGTGCTGGGGTGAGCAGCTCACAGCAGCATCCAGCAGTACCAGGGAAGAGGTGTGCTCTGCACAGCCACAGCACCAGGTGCTGGGAATTTTAAGATACACAGAAGGCATGCTGACAACACAGCTAAATCCTTCCTGCTCTGTTCAGGGCTTGGGATGCCATGGCATAGAGGCAGGCACAGAGGCTCCCTCCTTTCCCTGCCAGCACTCACAAGAACCCCTGCCTTAGGGAGCTTCGACAAGGCACCCAGCATCTCCTGCGTGCCCTGGACTGGGTGCTCCTACCGGCAGACGACAAGGGCAGCCCCCGCAGCTCCTATGGCTCCAGCCAGAACACCAGAAACATGCACCCACGTGCCATGAGGTGACCACACTGGTGCCCTGGCACAGCCATAGATGCATAGATAGTGGATGTGTCTGCTCCCTAGGGGCCTCTAATCCGTTTCCTTCATACTGGAAGTGTCTCTGAAGGATAAAAAAGCAGTTCTGCTGAAGAGTCATCCCTTTTCCAGTCTGCCTGTCACATAAGTTCTTGGCAGAGGCAAGAAGAGTTCTACTGTCTTGCTCACCTGACTTCCCACCCCTTCAACTGTAAAGCGCTCCCCGGCCCTACTCCTCAGGCACAAGGGAAGGAAAACAGCTTCAGAGAGGCCATGCACACAGCGTCTGGTATCTTGTCACCACATCACCAGGTGCCAGTAGCACCCATTCAGCACAAGTGAACCACTGCCCAAGGCTGCTTTTTGTTTCTCTCTCCAAACTATAAGGTCCTGTCAAGGATGCACTGGAAAACTAAACTTCTCCAGGCTCCTTCAGCCGTGGGAAAACCAACTAAAAGCAACTAAGTCCTACCCTTGGAGAGTGTTAGCCAGTTGCTGTGCCTGCAGCCCCTGGCGCTCCCCCCTCACCCAGCCTGAAGCTGCCTGCCATCCAGGCACAGCTCCTTGTATAAAAGGGTTTTTGTTTTTTGGTTTTTTTTGCACAAATATGGGTGTAATTGATGTATTTCTATCTACTCACTGTCACTATGGATTCTGCATAACTAAACCCACTCAACTAAGATGAAGGTGCCCGAGTTTAAAGGTTACCAGTATCTGTGCATGTGCAGGTATTAAAGGCATCAGGAAATGCTGCAGAATACGATTCCACTCTGTTTATAATCTCCCTTTCTGGGGCAGACATAGCCAAATGTACTAATCCAGCCTCTGCCTAGAATAGAAGACATCATCCTCCAATTTATACTCAAGCATAATTAAAAAGCGACTAATTATAAGTTCAGTTGCATTAAAATTGCCAAGTCTTGTTATCAAAACCACTCTAACTGAAGCCAAAATGCATTTAATTCCCATGATCATGGATGCTATGCAGCTTACTGTCTAGAAGAGTGAAGTTATCAGAACAAAATAACAGCCAATGACTTGATAATAAGTACTGGTGCTTGCCACATGCACTATCTTGGTCAAAAAAAGAGATGCCTGCACGAAGTCAATAACCATTTTTTTTCTTCAAATAATTCCCCAGCTACTGGAAAAATCAGGTGTGTATTTTTAACTACATTCCACTGTTCCCAAAGGCACTGTGAAGAAGGCAGGCTGGAGACAGGCAGATCGGTGCACAGGGTAGCTAGAAAGCAGGTGGGAAGGAGGCAGGTTCCTGCCCACGGCCACTCCTGCTTCCCACATGCAAGCTGCCTGCAGGCCGAGCCCCCGCAAACCGGGGCAGGTGGCTTCAGGTTCAAACCTGTGCTGGCTTCTTCACAGCTGAAATAACGGGAGTCAGACAGTGGGACCTGGATGGAGAATGTTCTCCTGGACTCTCAGGGTAACAGGCGTGCCCAGCTCCTACAGTAGCTAGCCACTACATTTTAGGAGAAATAAAAGAAAGATTTGTGCCTTATGTAATGCTAAAACCAGTTTAACAAAGAAAAAAATGAGCCACCATACATGCTTTTCCTCTCTTTCTTTTGATGTTCTCCCCTCTTTTTATACAGGTCAAACAATCTGCTCCTGTCATCCTGTCCCACTGCCCAGTTCTCCCTCTCCGGTGGGACTGAACTGCCTGCAGAGCAATGACTGCTGCCCACCCAGGAGGTGTGGGCAGAGCACCAGTAGCCCCAGTGCACAGGTCAGTGGGAGACACTGTTCCACCAGCATGACAATGGGAAGGAGGAGGGAACCCTTTTGCTCCATCTCTGATTTGGACTAGTTTTGGGGTCTTCTAAGTTCAGCACGAAGCTAACAAATTCCTGCTGCCTTTGGGGCACATCTCCACCTTTATCTTCCAAACACCAGCAGACTGACTCCTGTATGGTGCTGTGGTGGGCAAAACTTCTTCCTTCCACATCCTAAACACGTGGTTGCTGCAGTGAAGAAGGTGCTTTCAGCCCATTCCTCACGCCTACCTGAAGTCACCAAGGTCCACCAGGAGCCTCACCTCTGACACTGCTGAAAGCCACAACCAGGGGCCATGGCTCTCCAGCCACGTGATGGCCACCACGTGTCACAGGTTTGTGATGGTTGTCACAGCCCAGCCAGCGCTGGGACCACCAGAGAAGGAAGGCAGCACCAACAGTTGCTCTGCATTCAAGTTTTGCACAAGTTCTCTGCACAGGGAGAGGCTCTCCTCCCAGTGCTGCAAGAGACTCGTAGAAACTGAGATCTCTACCCACGGCTTCTAGAGAGATAGGTGAGATGTGCTCCCACTCCACTGAGGCCCTAAAGCAATGATTAAAATGTGGTGCAGGTGATACCCAGAAGTCGAACTGCTTTTCTCTGCAAGTCTCTACCTGAAGCAGCAGTACCACACCAGTGGGCTATGAAGCCAGCCCACTCGAAGATCTTAGCCTTTTCTAAGGAATGAGAGGCTGTGGAAATCCCATCCCAGTGTGACCTTGGGGGCAGGTGGGCCCATTCAAAGGCTCACCTTTCACCACAGACAAGTCTGATCAGTAGAGACTATAATTACTGGGGCAGGTGGGAAGAGATGGGGGCTGTTATCCCACTCACGGGTTAAAAGTCATCAACAAAACCTCTTCTTTCTGCCCTCCCCATTCCACTTCAAGTCACAAAAGAGGATGCTGCTACAGCAACCCCACAGCAGGTCCAGCCACCCCCACCCAAGCCGCAGGTCTCCTGGTTAATAGGACAGCAGCAGAATGAGCACCAAGCCCTGGAGATAACTCTGCAGCTCAGGCAACCACGGGCTGCCCCGCTGCCCTCTTACCCCAGCAAAGACTGGCAGCTGCAGTGACAGGGCTAGGGCACCAATGGGCTCCAGGAGTGCTGTAAAGCTGAGGGGAAACACCTGTTCAGATGTTTCTTGAGGGCAGCGGGTAGGAAGAAGGAAAAAATCATGGAGAAGGGTTAGAAGGTTAGAAAAAAAACCCACAGGTGAAAAAGTGCACATTGTCACAAAGTAAGAAGAGAGCTGAGTTTTGAACTGATGGAAGAGATGCCTACCAGTCTCTCCTTGGCTAGAGCCAGACACCAGGCAAGGTTTATAGACTTTTAATAGAGTCAGATGCCTGAATACTCCTGAAAATCTGGCTCCAGATTTCCAGGATAGCCAGTGAAACTTAATGAACTATGAAAATTAGGTTCAGAAACCTCGCTTCTAAGGAGAATTACAGCAGCAAAGCTGGCTGTGATCCTACCCTGCACTAACCTCACAACTATATGAAGTATAACCATACAAAGTAAGGCTGAGAGAACTGGGTTTGCTCAGCCTTGAGAAGAGAAGGCTTAACGGAAGACCTTGTTACAATGCACCAGTACATAAAGGGTGTCTACCAAGAGGATGGAGACTCCCTTTTTATGAGGAGTCACATGGAAAAGACAAGGGGTAAAGGATATAAATTGCTCCTGAGGAGATTCTGATTGGATTCTGGAAGAAAATTTTCCACCATGAGAACAGTTAAACATTGGAATAATCTCTCCAGGGAAGTGGTAGATTCATCTACTCTGGACGCTTTTAAGACTCAGCTTGACAGGGTTCTGGGCCATCTCATTTAAACTATACATTGCCTAAAAGGTTGTGATCCCCAAGGTCTCTTCCAACCTCGCATTCTATGATTAACTCACTGGCTTAGCAGCCAGAAACCAAAGCCGGCTTCTCAGCTTCAGCAGAGCCCAGAGAAAAGCTGCCTGGCTTTGATGCAGTGCATTTCAACAGCCGTGAGTTTAAAGACACTTTAGAAGTTAGTATCGTTCTGAAATAAAGCACACGCTGCGCCAATGCCTTCCCTGCCCTTCAGAGGAACAGGCCCGTCATGTCCCCTATTTAGGGAAATGCCTCCACGTCAGAGGGGACCTCAGCTCATCCAGAGCGACATGTCCAGGCAGCCGTGCTGGAGCTGAAGATGTGGACCATACAATCATCAAATAGTTTGGGTTGGAAAGGACCTCGAAGTTCATCCAGTTCTGACTCCCCTGCCACGGGCAGGGATTCATCCCAGCAGATCAGGCTGCCCAAGGCCCATCCAACCTGGCCTGGAACACCTCCAGGGAAGGGGCAGCCACAGCCTCCCTGGGCAGCCTGTATCAGTGCCTCACTGTGAGGAATTTCTTCCTAATGTCTAATCTAAATCTTCCCTCTTCCAATTTAAAGCCATTCCCTTCATCCTATCGCCCCATGTCCTTGCAAAAAGTCCCTCCCCGGATTTCTTGTCGCCCCTTCAGGTGCTGGAAGGTCGCTCTAAGGTCTCCTCGGAGCCTTCTCTTCTCCAGGCTGAACCACCCCAACTCTCCCAGCCTGTCCCGGGATGGGAGGGGCTCCAGCCCCCCGATCACCTTTGTGGCCCTGATACAGGGGGACTGAAAGCAAACGGAGGGAAGATGCTCCACGATCCGAAGGGCAGGGAGGAGGGGGGAGAGCACCGGAGCGTGGACCGGCTGGGAGAGAGGGGCAGAAACAGCAAAACCGGGGGGCTCCTCCCGGTTCCCGGGGGGTCTGCTCTCGGGCCGCGGGACGCTTTGTTCCCACCGGGCGAACAAAGGGCGATCGCCCTCCCGCCGCCCCCCGCTCCATCCCCCGCCGCGGTCCCGGTGCCCCCGCGCCGTACTTCTTGGTGCAGTCGAGCAGGACGCCGGTGAAGCGCCGCTCCCCGCAGCTCAGCGTGACCACCAGCGTGTCGTTCACCATCTGCTCCACCAGCACCGGCAGCCACGCGCCCACCCGCGGCAACGGCGGCGGCGCCTCCGCCTCGGCCATGCCGCCCCCCTCCCCCGCCGGTGGCGGCGGCCGCTGGGACCGGGCCGGGCCGCGCCGCGCGATGACCTCACGGAGCGGGGGCCCTGCGGCCGCCGCTGCCGTGCGAGGCCGTGACGTCACCGCCCGCCCCGCCCCCGCCGCTGCGGGCGGCCCAGCGGCCCCTGCTCCGCCGGACGGGGCGGCCGCGCACGTGCGCCGGGGCGGGGGGCGGGGCCACAAGGGAGGGGCCTCGGGGAAAGGGGCGGGACACGGGGTGGAGGGGCGGGGCCAGAAAGAGCAGGGCCGGGCGGAAGGGGCGGGGCCAGGCGTGTCGGGACCTGGCGGGGAGGAAGGGACCGCGTGAGAGCAGCGCCAGGAGGAGGAGAGAAGAGGCGGAGCCGCGGGGGCCGGGAAGGAAAGGGGCGGGGCAATAAAGGGGGGAACTGTGAGAAAAAGGGAGGGGCTAGGAGCGACTGGCTGGGTAGAAAACGCACGGTGCTGTGAGGGGCGTGGCCTAGAAGGAAAAGAGGCGGGGCCAGGAAGGACGGGACCGCCCCGGCCTGGCTGGAAGGGGGCGTGGCCGTGTCAATGGGGCGTGGCTACGAGGGGCGGGGCCAAGGTTGCGGGACAGAGCGGAAGGGGCGGGGCCAGGAACTGTGTGGCGCCGGGAGGGGCAGATAGGGGCGGGCCAGAAAAGACAAGGGGCGGGAGCAGGAGGGACGGGGCCGAGGGAGGCGGGGCCTGGAGGGACGGGGCTGCGTGAGAGGGGCAGGGGGCGTGGTCACGTGGAAAGGGTGCGGGGCACATTAGCAATGGGCGGTGGCAGGAGGGGCTTGAGAGGAGACGCAGAAGTTCACGCCGCCCGCCCCCTGGCGGCCGCGCAGCTCCATCCCGCGAGGGGCGGGGCCAGGGGAGGGGGCGGGGCCAACTGCCGCTGGGCCAGGGGGGGAATAGTCACCTGGAGTAGTCTGTCCAGTTCTGGAATCCTCAACATAAAGAAGGATGTGGAGCTGTTGGAACGGGTCCAGAGGAGGCTACAAGGATGATCCGAGGGCTGGAGCACCTCTCATACAAGGACAAGCTGAGAGTTGGGGTTGTTCAGCCTGGAGAAGAGAGGGCTCCGAGGAGACCTTATAGCAACCTTCCACCCTTCAGGGTGGAGAGAGACTGTTCACAAATGCTTGTAGTAACAGGACTAGGGGCAGTGGGTATAAACTGGAGAGGGGCAGATTTAGGCTAGACATAAGGAGAAATTTTTTCACGCTGAGAGTGGTGAGACCCTGGCCCAAGTTTCCCAGGGAAGCTGTGGCTGCCCCATCCCTGGAGGTGTTCAAGGCCAGGTTGGAGGTGGGAGGTGGCCCTCCAGTGGGAGGTGTCCCTGCCTATGGCAGGGGGGTTGGAACTGGATGATATTTAAGGTCCCTTCCAACCCAAATTGTTCTATGAAACTACTGTGATAGTTCAGTGTCAGAATGACATTTTGTGCAGGTGGGAGATTTCATCACACAGGGCAGAGCAACTTGAAAGGAGGTTGTGGCATGGTAGATGTTGATCTCTTCTCCCGAGTAACAAGTGATAGAACAAGAGGAAATAGAGATGGCCTCAAGTTGTGCCACGGAAGGTTTGGATTGGATATAAGGAAAAATTTCTTCACTGAAAGGGCTGTCAGACACTGCAACAGGCTGCCCAGGGAGGTGGTTGAGTCACCATCCCTGAAAGTATTTAAAAGACAGGTAGACAAGGTGCTCAGAGATGTGGTTGAGTCGTAGACAGGTATGGTTAGACGTGATGACCACAAAGGTCTTTTCTAACCAAATGATTCTATGACCAGACATACACTAGTTGAGAGCAGCATCAGGAAAGCCAACTGTGTGGCAAAACACAGTGTCAGGACGTGCAAAGTACATCTTGGGATGCTCCTGGTCTAAATCATTGCAAACAAAATACAATTTCCAATGAGGGGAAGGCAAACTCCTGGGGAGCAGAGCAGCAGAGCAGAAGTGTCTTCAATCCAGGCTGATCCTTAGTTGTGATGTTTAAACTCAATCACAGCTGGCTCACAATACACAAAATTGAGAGAATTTGCTCATACTGGAAGTATTTACACACCTTATGAATTATTCGTACAACTGTCAACAAAAACACACAGAAGCAAATGAATGATCCTAAACATTGCATGGCAGAGGCCCTGGTGCTGAGATTCAGGATCTGGAAGCAGTTTCCACCATTCCATTTGTAAACTTGATCTTGCTTGTCTGGATTGCAAGGGTAGACGTCACCATCTCTGAAGGACAGGGTAATTCTGGGTGGGAGTGACCTTGGAAGATCAGAAAATGCTTGTACATGAATTGAAAATCTTGTAGAAAGTCTGAAAAATCTAAACCATCTGTATTAAGGCTTCTCCTATGTGGATTTTTGTTGTTTCAGGGTTCTGACTCTAGGAGCCGACAGTGATTATTCCCAGCTACTTTGCACACATCAGAAACATGATGGCTCTAAGACAACTGTTCTATGAAATATGGAAACATGGAGAGAAATTCTGGCCACTTAGAATAACTGAGAAAAATTCAGGTGACTTCAGTTGAGATGACATCTGTAATATCACTGTAATATCTGTAATATCACTTCTCCCAAGTTACTTACTTCAGATTTTAAGATTCAATAGTAATTTAAATCTTACTTACTTTACCTGTCTCTCATGTAGACTTTTGTTACATCATCACTGAGAAGTAATTCAATTATTTCCACTTTGGTTTGCAGGTAGATTTTCTGTTGGTTACTAACTGCCATGGTCCTACAACAAGCTTGCACATCCTCTGACAAATATTCAAAAGTCAGGCAGTGAAAAGCCAATTAAATTGCTTTTGTAATATGGGGGAGCTGAGAAAATGTTTCTACTGATATTCAGATTCTGCATTTTTACCCCATACTTAAAGGAAATGTTACTAGAAGTATTTTGTTAGACTGCATGGCAGGTTCAGCTGATGTCTTTATTCCTTTGTATGTGAAAAGTAATAGCATTTTCCTATCTTGTTGTGTGGCTTTGAAATCCTTGACAATTAGGGTTTAGTGTTTGATAGGAATGGTTGGACTCGATGATCCGGTGGGTCTTTTCCAACCTGGTGATTCTATGATTCTATGATTCTATGAGTTTGCTTCTTTCTGGGTGTTTGCTTCAAGAACATTGATCCCGGTTGCTTTAGTTTGACATCTCGTAGAATGAAAAATTTCATTAGTTTCACTTTAACCCCTTCTCATTTGCCAAATAGGGATCATGTTATCCCTTCCTTCCTAGCATCTGTCAAAATGATGATGATGTCTTGGCAGCACTGCAGAAACTGGTTTCTTTGAAACCAAAATATCCAGTTTCCTACATAGATTTTGGAGAGTTAAGGGTAAATGAAAGTCTGATCCATTTCCAGTGTGGAAATAGACACACAGAAATCTGATCTAAGGGACCCAGGAGAAGGGACACTCCTGTGGGAGGTGCAGTACAGTGAGGTTTGCTCTCCAGGCTGGGTTTGTGTGGCCTGTGGATGAAACTTGGGATGCAGGTCTAGATGTGGTACTGAGCCAGCCCTGCTGCACCACTCACAGGCCCGTGTGGTGTTTAGGAAAGGGCTGAGCTCCTTACAGGTGGCGCAGAGCCTGAGCTGGCAGAGCCCAAGCTGGCACAGCCACAGGCATGGGCACTGGAATGCTGAGATGCCTTTCAGGGCGGGGAATGCACGTGGGAGCCTGGCTGCAGGCAGACAGGCACTGGGCTATCATGGGACACCCAGGCTGTCCCCTGACAACCTGCCTGGGTAAGTCCGCATTGCTCCCTGCGGAGTGCGCAGTGCCAGGGTCACTCATTGGTGCAGTCGCAGGGCAGCAAACCCAAGCAGCACTGGGCACAGCCCTGGAACTCGCCCCTCTGCCAGCCTGCATGCCCTGGACCACCCAGCCAGGCCTCTGCCACTCATCATGGGGCTCTGATGGAGCGAGTATAGCCAGGTTGTCCCGCTGCCCTGGTGAACCCACCACACCGAGGTCCCAGCCCCAGCAGCCGGCTGCAGGCACTGTGCCGAGGGCAGCCAGCACATGTGGTATCCACACAAGAGGGCAGGGTTGCTCCTAACTGAGAGGGCTCGACTTGGAGGTTTTAAGTCTTTAAGCCTTTTCTTCTGACCAGACACCCTGAGATTTTAACTGTTGAAACCCCTAATAACACCTGAAAACAACATAAAAGTGACAGTGAGACCCCAGAACTGGAACTGGTTAGAGAGATCTCCCAGCCTTAATGACCACCCAAAACCAGCTGATTCACCTCCAGTCTCCAAGGGACGTTCAGTTGCAGATGTACGTGTAATCAGGCTTATTAAAGTCTTACTGATATCTGCACAAGTCAGCATTATTTTTGCAAATGAAACAAGAGCCGAAGGGGTATTTGGTAGAGTCAAACTGCACCTCAAAGGGCACTGTCACTGCCAGACCTGCTGTGCTTTGCCTGCGAAGCATGTTAAAACAAAAGGATTAAAATTAATTTGGGGGGTTGGTGATCCTCCCTCTTTTCAGCTCCTCTCAAAGGACTGGCATTCTTGAGAATGGGACAAATGGTTATGGACTAATTTCAGCCCTCCTGCTGGCGTAGAAGTGTCTGTTCCCAATTTCCTATGAGCGAGTACCAATAAAACCAGCATAGAAATCAGTCACGTCTTATTCAGTTGTGCAAAACTAATTAAAATAGTCTGTTCAGTTACTGCCTCTCATTAATAAGTTGTTGATCCAGACATATGCAAGACAAATACTTCTGATATACCTGAAAGTGTATTCAGCAACACATCACATGGAAAGCAAGAAACATGCCTTAGGAATGGCCTCAAGCCTAGAAATGCACCAGATCCCCTGGGATCCACCAATTCAGCCCTAACAGACAATTTCCGCTTTGGACTTAAGAGACATGAAGGTCAAAACCATGAAAAAAAAACAACCAACCTTCCCCCCCTCCTTAAATTTGACTTTTAGAGGAGAAGAATAGATAAAATCCTTTTTTTTTAACCTAATTACTTAGGCAATGTGGTTTTGCAACTACTAGTATTTCCTTTAGGCTTTCCTTAGGGTCATAAGCCAAACAGGATTGCTGTACAGAAATTGGTACATTTATGGATATCTACAGACAGTATGAGCCAAAATCAGGAAGAAGAAATGTTCTAAATCCTCACCCTAGCTCTGTTTCTGTGCATGTGAACTCACGGCTGTTCCGCTCTGCTTTTGGTGCAATTCTCAGAGAACTGTCACACTCTTTTCCTGGTTTCATTGAAATTTTACATTTCAGTGAGTCACACCCACTGACTTTTATAACTATCATTTACAAGTAACTGTATTTTTGCTGATCTTTTGTGGAAGGATCACATTTTAATCTGAATTCCCGAGCAGAATGCTTGTTTAACAAAGTGTCTTTGCTGTTGACTAAACTCAAATCCTCATTGTACATAAAAGACTGAGACGAAGGTGTGAACTGTTTAAGTTTAACATAGGTTTCTAGTAGAGACTTGCCAGAAAGGACTAATAAATGTTTACTCACATGACTAATACTGTGTGTTATTTTCTTGGTTAATCTAAGCAGCAAAAGAAAAATAAAATCCCTCAACAGAATTGGTATTGGTATTATTTATTATGGAAACTTTTAAATATTGCAGTCAGAGTATCTAGAGGACAGGACAAACTGTAGTCCTAAGGCAGCCTTGATTTACTGTAAAACCTTGAAACTACATTGAGAGCAACAAGCAAGCAGGGAGAAAGTTCTGATGACATCAAGGAGAGGGAAATCTGTACTAATTTTCAGAAAGAAAAGGATATTTCGAAGCATCATCCAAAATGTGGCGATACACTTTTATAGAAAGTCTACCTCCAAAACCGTTCAGAAACCATTAAAGGCAGTTTCAGCTGTCACACACTCATTAAATCCAGTGGCTCCGAGTATCATTTGGAGTACACAGAATGAATCAATATACTATAATCAGTGTGGAAACAGTGGACAGGCTGCATAAACACATGTATTAAGGATATTCAAAGGAAAATTTGTCAAAATTGGATAAAATTAACGTCACCCCAAATAGCATCTACTCTGAAAAAGTGTACCAAATCCAAAGGAGTTGCTCTGAGCTTTTTACCTGTGTGGCAGCAGAACTGGTCAAGTGAGCCTCGTTAATATGAGATGAGGTAGCACAAAGAAGGGTAATTCTGGGTGGCAGAGACATTGAGGTGAGCATAGGAAGCCCTGGGACAAGGCTGATGGCAGAGCAAGCCAGCCTTGCCAACTCTGCTGCACCCTTACCATTACAGAACCTCTTCTCTGCAGGTTATGTGGTCTTGCTCCTTTTGCGTAATCATCTTTCCCTGCCAAACACTGCCACTTTTGTCCCACAGAGCAGTTTGGTGGTGTTTCCATTTATTCCCATGGCTCAAAACCCAAGCACAGACACCCTGAGAAGGGCTCCTGACTGTTTCCTCTTGTCCAGTAGAAGAATGCAGCCTTCACAACAGTAAAATGCAAATCAGGTTATTCCACATTTGAAGAGTAGCTTTAAATTTAATGCTACAGTTCAACATTGAACACAGTGTTTATGATGAAAACCTAGAGTGGTGTGACATGATTAGTGCAGGGATTAAATTAGTTGATGGGTAGATGAGTTTCGCTGGTTAGTAAGATTATAAATGGCTGCTCTAAACCTTAGGGACAAATTCTGAGTTTTATTTTCATAGATTTTTCATAAGTCTTAGAAGTGTGCTTGAGAAAAAATATGCAGAGAGGCTGAGGAACGCACTTGGCAACACTGTACCACAAATCTTCTAAAAGAGAAATTTTACAGTGAGTTAAAGCAGATTGATTATTATTGTAGGTTTCACATAGTCTTCCTAACTGTGTTTTGCAAAGTGGGAAGAGGAGGCTTTTGCAGTTCCCAGTCTTATGAATTAACCATTTCACACTTTTAACAATTCCAGGTAATCAGAATTTACTACTGGAAAAGACCTTTGAAGTTTGCGTTCTTGGTGAGTCAGGTGGAAAATCCCTGGTGAAGGCCATGAGAAGATACTTTGGGAGAGGGAGTCCTTTAGTTGTTCTTCATTTGGTTTGTAGATCTTCAATCTTGGAGTTAAAACAAACAAACAAAAAAAAGAGAATGGGTGTACAAGTATATATAATTAAGAACAGAAGGTAGTGCATGTGTCTAATATGTCAGATTTTTCTCTACTCCTTCTTCAGCCTCCATTTGTATACACATAAAATAGCTAGAACACACACTTAAATTGACTTGTCCATCCACATTAACTGTGCAAGCACAAGAATGTGCTGGGATTTACTTCTCCAGTCCCATGTACTTGCTAACAGGTAAATCTGTGCGTGTTTTAAAATAGCTGAAATGAAAACAGGGTTTTTGAATCTCATTAGTGCAAGTTCACGCATAAGTCAGTTTGTCAGGAATGAAGAAGCTATGGATTATGAAAAGGTGGGAAGCATTAAAGCTCAACAGATTTTGAAAGTAATGAACAGTAACTACACATACTACTAAACTTATTACTGGTAAATACATTTGTGAGCGGTCTCAACTATAGATAAACTTTTAACCAAATTAAGATTCATATTCATTCACTTAGATATTTCACAAAATTGTAATCAACTTGAAAGCTGATAGAAATTCAGGAAAGCTCTTACAAGTCTTCATGAAAATATCCTGCTTCTTAGAAATAAAACCAGAGATTTTAGAACACTATAGCTTTTGATATTCAGTATGTTATGAACACTGTGGAATACAATACAGGGGATATTGGTTAAAGAATGGGATCTCCTACACAGCACCAAGACTCTCAACTGTGTATTTGGGAAACCAAATGGCAGATTGGCTGATGGAAACTGTAAAGGCAACCAAGACAACTCTAACCTGCAGCTGTGTGGAACCTTATGAGAGCGGAGAGACCCTTCCAGAGTGTCAGAAACACAGAGTATGGGATGTGTGGAGCCACTATGGAGTCTGCTCCTAAATGCCAGGGTGGTGTTGTTATACATGACTCTTCTACCCACCTTGAGGAACAAGTTCCATTTGGGGAGTGTGCAGCTTGTGGTGCACCGTGTGTGATGTTATGGAATGTGAGGGATGTGGATAATTTTAGAACAGTGTCATGATTTCCTGGCAGAGGACAGATGCTCTGCACCGTGTATGACTTGTTTGCCCTGTTATGTAAATTAGGGAGGCCATGCTTGCAGCGCCTTAGATCCCTTTGGTTTTATGGCCAAAAGATGCTTTGAATAAAACCAGAATTTCTTTTTTTTCTGAAAGTACATGTGCTGTAAAGTGAGGTGAATACTCCTATGAAATCTATGACCTTTACATGATCAGTTCAGACAGCGACAGCCACGTGTTGAGTTTCCCATATTTCCACCTAGTGACAACTAGGACTCCCCAGGACCTGGAAGCCCGTATGTAAGTGAAAGGTCTGAAAGTTTGTGACTCCCAGCAGGAACAAATTCTCACTGCTGCATGAGATGGAGCTGCAATGGAACAGTCTTCTGATGGACTGCTGCTCTTCTTTGAAGTAAACAGTTTTGTAACCATTTCATCTGCCCTTTGCACTATCAAATGAATTTGTTTATTACAACAACATAGTTCTTTACTGGGAAAAGGCTTTACCCAATTTGGTACCACCGATACTACCTCTGCACATTAATGAAGATATTTTCTTGCTTGATTAGAATGCATGATATGGGTACAACGCCTCATGGCCTTCAAAGAACCATATAGAGCATTTGGACTTGCTTTGCCCTCACGAAACGTATTTCTAAGATAGTTCACTTTCTTTAATCTGACAAAATCATCATCTGAGCATTTTACATGGAGGGAAAGACCCCACAGGCAGAAGAGGAAGGACAGTGGAGTGAGAGGCCCTACTACCATCTTGCTGGTCCATGGGGGGAGCATTCCAGCACAGCTGCCCTGTGGAAACCAGTCAGTATCAATAGCAATCTTATACCCATGGGAGTAAAAATCAGCCTAAGACCCTGAGGCAAAATTGTTCAGAGGACTGTGTTTACTGTATTTCCCCCCACAAAGAGGAGATACTCACTATCTCAATGCCTTGGTTTGATTTCTTCATTTCCACTTCTATCACTTGCATGTGCTGATTGAAGCACTGTTCCAAGTGGTTTTCTCTGAGGGATCTACATAAACATGCTAAAAGCATCATTTCAGTTACTTGATACTCATTGACTCTTCTGTATCCAGTTTTGAGTATTTCAACACGTTTCTGCCAAAAATATAAATACAGACACAAGGAGCAAAATGAGCAAAATGTTGGGGCCCTGTCTTTGTTAATATGTGCTTTGTAGCGTGTGCTTGGACTGCTGTGCCTTACATTGGCTCTTACACTTTGCAGGGGTCTGTTTATTTACTTAGTTATTTACATAAATCAATGCCTTTCCTCGCTCAGCGCACAAGCTGATAGGTGCTCTGGGGATATGTCAGAGTTTGGTAGAGAAGCAGACTGCTTTTGGTTGGGTCCATTGCGTGGTTGCTGTAGAAACTGGAAGACTTACAGTGGAATGAAAAAGGAAAAAAAAAGAGAGGTATACAGTCAAGGAAGCTGAATGAGGTCTTGTAATTCAAAGTGACTGATGGGGATTCAGCACCAGCAGTAGATAAAACTAAAAGAAATGCTGCAGAAGGCATGCTGACAAAACAAGAATTTGAGGGAGCAACCAAGCTGCACCTGATACATTTGCATTGCAAACAATTTTTCAACCGCCTTACCTGTAAATTTAGAATCACGTTGGGCAGCAGAAATAAAAAAAAGAATACTACAGAACAGCCCTTTCCAATGCACTATGGGTGTTCATGCAAGTTTGAATGTGAATACAAGAACAGGACTGAATTATGAACAACTGCTAAATAAACATATTAACTGTACTTTGCCTTTTGTGCTCCTCAGACCTGTCTGGCCACAGTCACAGTATTTGTAACCACCTCTCTTCCATATTACACAGCAGTACAATAAGGTATTTTTACTTAAAGCTGATTTACATTTTCCTTGATTTATAGACATCTGCTTAGTAGTTATGTACTGAGATTATCTAGGCGGAAGGAAGATGGTACGTCCATCAAGTGGAACATGCTTGTACAGTTAGTCCAGTTACAGCCTCACACAAAGATACCCTAACTTTCAGAAGTGTAAAATGGAGTGAACCGACACATCTTGTAATTAGAAAAGCAAATGGAACGCTTCAAGATTTCTTCATATAAAAACCAAATAGAAAAAGCTCCTCATAACTCAAAATGAACACTAAAAATAAAGCATCAGATTTTACAGGCTCTTAAAAATCTGAGACACATACACATTTCACATCTCAAGTTTTAATGCTTTCTGTGGTTTCTTTTATTCTTTGTTTTGATTTGGGTTTTGTTTGTTTGCTTGCTTGTTTTTTAAACTCTCATAAAGAAGAATTATTTCAAGTATTTCCCAGCCCAGCTGACAGACTAGAACAATTGAGACAAGTCTGTAAATTTATACTCCAGATGAGCCTGTCAAGGTGAGGCCATCAATCATTTGAGATTTGTTTAGTTCCTTTTGAAAAAAGGACCACAAATACTCAATTTCTAGTAAGCTCTCTGGCTCATGCACACTGTGTTAAGATGATACAGAGATACTATGAAATAGTTGGTTTATTATTAAAACAAATTATTACTATAATAAAATATGAATTGTTTTAACAGAGTGCTTTTTGGCTTAGTTTTGCATTGTACATGAAGGAGCAAATACATATAGCTCAGGTGCAAGTCTCAGAGCACTGGTATTGTCTTTAAAAACAATTTTTTTTTTAAATAAACCTGAAGTTAGCTTGATCTTTTTTTCTTCTCTTAGTCACAGTGTTTGTTGTATAGGGTGCGATATTTTTTACTTCACAAGGTAGCAAAGAATACTTTCATACTAACAAAATTAAATGGAGGTCACCAATAGCATTACATAGGGACAGTTTATAATCATAATTATCTTTTTAGCACTCACCTTGTAGTTTTATTTTTAACTTTCAGCAACCTTTCTTCCATTTTTTCAGGTGTATGATCCTGTTTTTCAGCTCCGTATTTCATGGCTTGGTAACTTAGCTTATCCGCAGCATATGGTGCATTTTTTGGTATCTACAGCAAAATACAATGCTAACACATTATATGGAGATGATGGCAAATAAAACCTGGTTTCATATTGGAATTAAAAATTCCATTGTAAAGGCAGTAGTTCTTTGAAGTCATTGTCAGCAACTAGTGGCCGTGGGGAAATGCTGTGACTGATGTTTGGCATCAACTGTGGAAGACCTAAGTCAAAATCCTACCTCCAGAATTTAACATCTCACATTCCCAGAAACTTGGTCTTTAGCACTTGTTTGTAAGAATTAGGCCCTTCTCTCACCATTTCCAAATAAAGCTAGCTAAAAATATTTTGGTTTTATTCTGCCAGGTTGAATTCCTTTAAAAACTCAAAACCATTCTGTGAAGCCAAAGTATTTCCCAGACAAAACACCTTACCTATACTTCATATTAATAAGTTCCCAAGGTTTTGCACCAAGAAAAAATATTGCAGTGGGTTTGAACTATTTTATAGGCACTGCATTTTTCCTAGTGCAGAAGCTACTTCCAAACTGGCTAACAATAAGACTGCCAATTACTTTTTAATAGAGTTGCCTATGACTATCCTTCTGTAACAACGTTGCTGCAAAGAAAGTCAATCAACCAATAGAAGAAGAATGCTATGGAACAAATCCATTTCCAGAACTATTCCTTATTATCAATTAAGGTGCAGGCAGAGAAGAAGTGACAGGTCATGCTCACACTGATTAGACACACAGGCACAAAAAAAAAAAAAGTATTTGGTCTTGGGAAAGCCAAGGTATGCAACAGCAATCACAAGCGACCATTAATCACCTATCCATGCCTTTATCGGTGCTCAAAACTAGGATTCAAAGTACAAAACAATTCCATGATTTTAGGAAAAATATTTTAAGTTTTGTCAAGTAAGACCAGCTGCCTTGCATTTACCCCCTTCTCCCTTCCAACAAAATATAAAGTCTTTAGGGTTAAATAGAAACATTCTCTGTAATGCTCAAGTACTATGAAAATTGCTTCTAACAAAATGATCAGAGAACAAAAATACACTGATCATGAGAGCAAAATTTAAAGATAGTTACTATAAAAATATGAGAATGTGGTGCAAAGCTCTTCCTCATTTTGGTATTTATTAGGTATTGATGTAAAAGTCAGTAACACAGGAGCTCAACAGCCAGTGCATCAGTTTGTGTGTGGTCCTGTGGTGCCATCCTGTGTCCAACAAAGGCACCCGCAGGTACCTATATTCAGGAACACTTCGACTCAGGGGTTTTAGATTCTGTATCCTTTATGTCATTGTAAACCCACCGTTTGCTATCACTGTGTATGTGAGTCACTTATATCCCTGTAAGCACCTAAATATGTTTTGTTTTTTAAAGAAGGAAAAGCTTTCATAAGAGAAATTAAAGAGAAATTCTCTGTCAACAAACACGTTATTTTCCCCATTTATGTGGAAGTGTGGAAGAGCAAAATTAGAAATATGATGTAACAATATACTTATTCCTTCTCATGTCATTCAGAATTCCATTCTATTCTATGCTAACCAAATTTCTGTAGTCTCAAAAACCAGTCGTCAGGTTGGTCAAAACAAAGACCTTTGTACATAGAGAAAGCAGACCTCACAGCTTCAACAAGATAAGGGGAGGCAGTTCTCCATCAGGAAAGTTCTTGGCTTCAGAAAGAATTCAGCTTTAAAGTTCTCCATAAAAAACAATGTGTATCTTCAGATCTGACCCCCACTGTTCATAGCAGAAAGATGCATTTTTCTTACACAACCAGCTTCTGGTCATGCTCCTGAATTGAGTATGTTGAAATTACCCTTGATATTGAATATTACTACACAAAAAGTTGTCACACTTACATCATCAGCTTATAACCTGCTTTCCCTGCACTTTAAGTGACCCACTTTGGTTTGATCCATATACACACACACAAAAAGATAAATTTGCAACAGGAAAGTCTGTGTAAAATTAATTAAGGACAAGTAAATAATTATTAATCCTACCCAGTAATTAGAATGACCTACTGGTGCCAGCAGAGTCACTGCTATTTATATCATAATGACCCAGCTGCAAGCAGAACCTTCTGAACAAACAGCTGGGCTCACTCTGCAGCCCACGTCACCTCTGCACACAAATAACGTCCTGGAAACCTCTTAGCATAACAGCAAACCTACTTTGCTTTTGCTTTTTTGCTGTGGTAAGACTGGCCAAAGACATTATCTCAGATAGAAGCATTGCATTTATGTATTTATTTAACATCCAGGTCAATAAAAGTCAATAAATAATCGTAGTCTGAGAAAATCAGGTTAAAAAGTCTAGTATCCAAAATTTAGGTAACAACTCTGTTGAAGATGCATAGATGAAAATGCATGTTGAAGTGGAATAAAGTCCAGCTCGTATCACTTTTCTAGCCATCAGTTCCAAATTTTTTTTAGTGTTGTATCCCATATAACATTACATGGGAAAAAAACTGCTTAAATCCAAATTTCTGTTTTGATAAAGTCACCAACTCTGATCTTCAGCAGTGCCTCTCGGTGGGAAAGAGGGGACTGGTGATACGCTGCTGCCTTGCCAGCAGGCTGCATTGGATATATTCCCATGTCTTTACATATTAAGCAAAATTCTGCTTCCAGGATTCAGAAATACCATTTAATTGGTGGGAAAATGTCACACCGGGTGAGCAGGAAAGTGAAAAAGGATTGTATTAAAATAAACGAACTGCCTGAGTCAGAAGCCCAGGTTCGTGAATAGTGAAAATGACAAGATGATTCCCATCACTTATGTTCGGTGCCTGCCTTGACTGATGGATTGGGACCTGAGGCTCCTAACATGAGCGCTTCTCTTAGATGCCTACAGTTAGGTAGCAAACCTGGACAACCTCCTGTTTGAGAAACTGCAGTCAGAAAGACATTTCTCCAAGCACTGATGCATTTAGTAACGCAATTCAGCTTAGATTAAAAAATCTGAGCTAAAAGAAAAACAGAAGAAGAAAAGACTAAAACCAGAAGTGCAGCTGCCTTGTTTTTACTTTTAAAATATTGTTTGGTTGTGTCAGAAGTTGAATTGCAAATTTTCCTACAGTTCTAGGAAATCTGTACTCTGGAATACAAGGGTTCTTTTTTATTGTTTGAGTACTAGGTATTGGCTATGCAGATTTTAATATTAACACTCAATTAGTACAAACCCCCTTTGCATCACTGAAAGATATAGCTCATTTTGATTTAAAACCTACTGACATTTCAGACAAATTTGGGTATATTTCCCCCTTTCCATGGTTAAAAGTAGTGTGCTCAGGAACCATGAAACTGAACTGAAATGATTCTTCACAGCAAGTGAAAAAACTCACAGCTTTTTAAGTACCTTCAGTGATCATCATTTAACTGCCTTACTCAGTGTCTATATTACAGTTCATTTTCACACTAGAGCACTGGTAAAAGTCATGTGTATTCATTTTCAGCATCTCATTCTTTTGCAATACTGTATAAAAGGAATGATAATCTAATGGAAAAACTATGAGGTTTGGGGGTTTATTTTTGTGGGTTTTTTGGTTATTTAATATTTGCTACTTTGTGGGGAGGAAGAAAAACAGGAAGAACTTTTCAGGCCTTTTGTATACACTCAGAAAGAACCAGAAGTGACATCCCCTCCTTTTATGTGCCAGTGGTTACAAATTCCTGGGGGAACCAGAAAAACCCAGCTGACTTCAAATTCGGTTTGGCAGAGGCAACTTTGGAGGTGTTCAATAATTTCAAAAATCATATTTCAACATACACACTTCTGTTTTTACGCCTCCAAGTAGCCCAATTATTGGAGCCACCACAGATTTTGAACAACAGTTTGAAGGATCTAGCAACTCCTACACTGCACATGGGGCTGCAGCACTTAAAACAGGAGCCAGAGTCCACACAGGTACTTGAGAAAGGGTCTTCAAAGCTATCGCCAGACTGCTTTTCTTTTTAAGTTACAGATTTAAATATATGGGCTGTAAAGAAAACAAATAAAAGGGTATCATTAATGGATTGTTTTTTCCCAGTGCCCTACCTTGCTATTTTTCTATTACATACCGCATCTGATGTTAAAGGTGGAAGTATAAACGTTTCTTTTTCCCTTCCATCAACTTCACTTGGCTGTGCCATTCCTGAAGCATTTCTTTATTGCTGAAAAAGTTAATTTATATCCAACTTTTGAAGCCATAATTTAAGAGGTCAATGTTACTACTCTTTGCAAGCTTAGCCACTTACTGCTGGCCAACATATGAGACTTACTAGACATACAGATTCCTAACAAAGAGAAACAAAATACCAGGGGCCTCTTCATGAAACATTGGCTTCCCAAAGCAAGATGAAAACTGCAAAGGCTCATCCTCATTTCCCACTTCAGTGGAGAAATAGAGCAGGACATAGATTCACAGAAAGCAGATTAAATAAACTGCTCAGAGGACTGGTAAGAAGCTACAGGGTTCATCTCTGGATGACAGTTTAAGTTTAGATACTGGGTAAATTTGGGTGAACATAAAGAAACAGCAGGCAGTTGTACCACAAAAAGTTCTACTGGCTAATTAAATCTGACCTTACATATTTTTTAATGTTCATCAATAAAAGTCTCATTAATATTCTGAATGTCCACAGTGATTCTCCAGCTCTTCTTTGTTTTGGTCCTAAGTTTCAAGCTATTTCTTAGAATCACAGAATAGTTTGGGTTGGAAAGGATGTTAAGGGTGACCCAGTTCCAACTCCCCTGCCATAGGCACGGACACCTCCTACTGGACCAGGCTGCCAGCTTCCCTGGGCAACCTGGGCCAGGGCCTCACCACGCTCATCATGAAGAAATTCCTCCTTTTGTCCAGTCTAAACCTGCCCATCTCCAGTTTATACCCATTCCCCCTCATCCTATCACCACAAGCCTTTGTGAACTGTCCCTCCTCAGGTTTCTTGTAGCCCTTCCAGGTACTGGAAGGTTGTTCTATAGTGTGACTTAAAAACTCTAATTATAAAAGAAAAACAAAATACTGAGATGATACAAGTTAGAACTAACATTCAGTGTCATTTACTGGGTCCAGTCTCGAAATAAGCAGATTTGCCCAGGGAGGTTCTGGTTACCCCATCCCTGGAGTTGTTCAAGGCCAGGTTGGATGGTCCTTGGGCAGCTTGATCCAGTGGGAGGTGTCCCTGCCCATGGCAGGGGCGTTGGAACTGGATGGGCATTGAGGTCCCTTTCAACCCAAACGATTCTATGATTTTATGATTCTATGATTTCTGAATTGCTGTCCCAATGAATGCATATAGTGCATATTCATGCAAAAATTGAGCATTCACTGCTTGGAGATCGTGAAGCAATCACTACTTCCCCGTGTTTTTCTTTATATCATAAAGACAGGTGTGTTCCAAGGACTATTAAATGGGACTATAGGCCTGTGATCTAGCCCCTCCACCAAATTTTCCAATGTACCCAATTTTTACTCGTTCATAGTTCCAATGCCTACTCCCCTTGCAGTTAACACATCTCTCCCCCACAAAATTAGTGTAACATGCACAACTAAGGGTTACACTAGAGCCATTTCAAGATGTCCTGTCTTCCCACTTTTGTGTTAATGTTCACTTCAACATAAGAGGCTGAGTTTGTAAGGACTAAGCCAAATGTATTTCAGGGATTTGTATGGACTCAAATCCTTGTGAGCCATGCTCTACAGAGTCAGCTTGGAACACAGCCGCTTTGAACAAAATTAAATACACTATCCGGCTATCCTTTGGTATCAATACTAGTGGAAATGGTGCTCATAACATTAGTGGAGACAGCATGCATACCCTCGCCTGAATGATTCCAGTACCGCCCGTATCAATGACCCCAGGTAAAACAAAGAGTCCCAACCAAATTATTGACAATCATTCTAATTACAAGGCAGTAAAGCCAACCCCAATGGTCTTTTTACATTCCATGTTATTGTATGAAGGGCAGACGATTGCAGCACTACTGCGACGGTGGTAATCATGTCTGTCTTGGTGCTGCCTCCGATTCTTGCTCTGAGGTGAGAGCTGCTGCTTGCTGTGGAGGCATCTGTGTCCGTACGTACCTCTGAACTGTGCTTTGCTCCTGGTTTTCTGACAACACTGTTCTTATCCCATGTTGATCTACACCAACTGGCAAAACGTTCACCTTGTCCACACTGAGGGCAGATTTTAGGCCCTCTATCCTGGCATTGTGTGTGGCAGTCCCTTTTAAAATGTACTTTCTTGTCTCTAACAGAACGTATTTCTGTCCCAGATTACAGTCAGGGCAGCAGCTACCAACTGTGCTTGATAGGTAAATAATCCCAGCTGTTGTTGTAGGAGTTGTCAAACCGCACCATATCATTCTGTAGTTGTCATTAGGATTTTTTTTTTTTTTTTGTCACAGATTGCAAAATCAAGGCTTCTGTAACTGCTTAGCACATCCTTTGAGCTATCTATAAACACCATATACGGATCACGCCTGTCTCAGCTTTCCAACATTCGGTATCTTTATGAGGGTTCGACAAAACACAAGCCGCATCTGTTGCAAAATTGCATTATTTGAACTGTCTTGATTCTTGAACTGCTACCAATGTTGTTTAAATGAGCCATTTCCCACCGCATCCACTAATAGGTCCCACTGTAATGCCGAAACTTTTCGAGCCCTGCGGTGGTGGCAAGCGGCTCCCCCCTCAGCCCAAGGCAGCACCCACCCCCCCCTCCCCCCCTCCGCCGCAAGCCGCTCCGCAGGAGCTGGAGGGGGGTCGGGGGGGCCCTCGGCCGGGCGGCTTGGTTCTCTTTTACAGTTTTTGGAATCCCCATTATCGCTTTGTAACTAATTAGTTCCCAGCACAGATTGCCGTCAGGTGCATAAATCAAAGCTTGCCAGTATTTCAACTTCTCCCTGCTGCTGTGCCTCCCTCCTGACTGGTGCTCGTTAGTCAGAGGGACGGGGCTGGGGGTGGTGGTGGATCAGGCTCCTTCTCAGTGTCTCTCGGACTCGGATCAAAGGGATTGTCGGCCCTCCCATTGATTTCACACTGACATGCCTGGGGCTCCTGCGCAGCTGTTGCTTCCATCCCTAAAGCAGCCCACGTGCGCTCCACAACCGACTTTTCCTCTCTCAATACTGTTACCAATTTCATAAGTTTTCCCATATCCTTTAACTTCTCCCCAGAACCCAATAGCGCTGTCTCCAAGATCTCCGGCTTCGCCGTCTCCCACATAATTATCCATCGGCTGCTTACTTCAGCCTTCCCGCTGCATCCTTAGGATGATCGAACACACTCCCGCAGACTTCACCCGCATCCACACTCCTTCAGGGCCCACAAATCATCTGCAACATCTTCTCAGCCATGGCTATACTCACGCTCCCGATGCCAGTTGGGGCCGTCCGAGTATCACGTCGGGGCCACCATTTGTTGCATCTCAAAAACACCCCCCTGTACCGGACTCTCGCACCACTCTGGCGAGGACCATTGAGACACAGACTCTAATATAGAGGAAGCTCAAAATGGCAACTTTATTGATTGCACAGTCTGCCTCTATAGCCCTGCAAGAGGCCCTCCTTCGTGGGCTTTCCTTACCTCTATCATCACTTCCCATGTATCTTCCTGACCTAGTGTGCCCCCAATGAATATTGGGGGGGATCATTGATGTAATGGTAAATATTGAGAAAAATACAATTAAAAGCATTTCCAGTGTGTTTATTCTCTCCTTTACACAAAAAGGCACTTTTCAGAAAGGATTCACCAACAAATTATCCCCAGTAGGTTTTGTATTGTTTGCATATTGTGAACTATAACAAATAAAGCAACTATTAAATGCTTTGTATAGAAAAGTAAAGGCATTTAACATATTATCTGGTCTTTATACTTACTTGTTTGTCATATTGCATATACTAGAAGTGAAAAGTTAAGTTACCTGCAGGATTCTACAGCATTATAAAATTCTATTGTTTTTTTCACCAGAATTAATCTGGACATTCAGAGGCATAATTATCAAGATAGGAACAAAAAAGGAAGTGAGAAAATAAAGAAGATGAATGGTAGTTTTTAATTTGGGGGAAAAAATATTTTAAATAATATGAAATATAAAAGTTATTTTGTATTCTATAGACTTACGTTAAAAATATCATTTATTCATCAAATTCATAGTTAACAATGAGTACAATGAGGCATATTAAGATGTTTTTATATTTTCCAGCAGAAATGCTGAGTTTTCCAGCACTTGCAAGATCCTTATCATATAACATTGCATGGAGCTTAGTCACCTGCACAGATTAGCTGACCCCGAATAGAGCTGTTTGTTCTTCCTGGTTTTTTTTCCCACTTCAGTCATATCATGGATTGCACGTGTATGTTTATCAGCAAGAAATTCTTCTTTTTCATCTTTTATAACTTCTTCTTTCTGCTTCTGAAATCTCAGCTTTTATTTTTCATTAGGGCACTCCTCTGATAAATGCAAGCTGGACTGCAACAGTTTGCTTAAATGTAGGTTTTCAGCAGGTGGCATTTCTATTGGAATTAAAGGAATATTAGTGTAATCCTAAGTATCAATCAAGTTAGATTTTTTCCTAAGCAAAATACAGCATACAGATATTGTCAAAGAGAAGTGGGTTTTGTCAGTCTTTTTTTTTTCTTTTAATATATATTTTATTTGCAAAGATTTTTCACAAGCTGACAGCAATCTGTGTTCGGGAAGAAACCTCAGGTCTATTGACGAGCATGAGCAGAACAGTGGCTTCCTTTTGATTCATAATTTATGGATCTCAGTTTGGTAAACTCTTCACTCAGCTCTTTATCAGCTCCACAATGCAAAAGCTGATTCAAGGTTACAATTATTTTTGTCAAGTATTTAATACCTCTGACTTAACACCGAGCTTAACAGCAATGTGTCCTTGATGCTCTGCGGAAATTAATCTTCTCAGAAGAGCATCCACAGCTTCATTTGCTGAAGGTCCTTTGTTGCCTTCACCATGGCCACATGCCCCATAATGCACAGCTCCATATCACTGCTGGATCCCCTGCCTCCTTCCAGGCTGAGCCAAGACCCACGCAACTAAACCCAGAGTCTACCACAGACGTCAGCAACATTTAAATACAGCCATGTCAAATATACTGTGCAAAACCTATTGATTTCTGAAATGGAGGAAGACACGGCAGTGGTAAATACCAGCTTCATACTGGGATCTTTACTTGAGGAAAAAAACAGATGGGAAATGAAGACTCCCATAATGCACATACATACAAGGATAGAATTGAGGCCATATATAGCCCTATCTTTTTCTCTCGTGTCATTTTTCTACAGCATTTATAGCCTGCCAATGTAGATTTAGGTATAACTAAGTATTACATGAACTGTCTGTGACTGAATTAAATAGTTCTCTGCATGATGAATAGGAGTTAAAAATATGTTTCATGTATCAGACGAAGTAAAAAGGCAAAGCAAACAGATACAATAATCATTAACATACTACAAGTGTCCAAATGCAATCTGTGAGTCAAAACAAAAGAGATATTTTAACATAATCAATTTAAATAAGTAATGCAATGGCAAAATCCAAAATATTGATGGAAACTTAAGCACACCACACATTTCATCCCAACAGGCACTTCACATGATCTCAAATTACACCTTTATAGGTATTAATTTTCTGACAACTGAACTTTCATATTTACATGGTGATTATTAATGCAAGGGTGAATTTATGCTGCACTCTAGGGTATGACTTACACTAACGTACACAATCCACAGCTACTGATAAGTTATTAGGATACCTACAGAAGTGCCAAGCAGATCAACAGCTGACCACGACAGAATTAATCCTCTTTTTTTTAGTAGGTGTGTACCCTGAATCCCACAGAAGAAACATACAGGATTTTGCCTCCCTCTTCTCACATTTTAGAGAAAAAGCATAATTCCAAGCCACATTCTATTATACTCTCTGCATGAAGCATGTAAATACTACTTCTTACACACTGCTGTCATCCAACAGGAACAGATGGGCCATGTGGGAGAGAGCAAAACTCTTGCATATTACAGAAGGTTCCCAAACTTCATGTGCATGCCCACAGATTCTAAATATTAAAGCCCATGAGATTATCTTTCCTTAAATATACCACTATCAAAACTAAAAATTAAACATAACAATTAAGCAGTAATACTGTTCCAGAGCATAATTTATACTTGTATTGTCATTCTAATCTATTCTGTTCCAATCAAGCTGAACAGAATGCAATCCCATATTCTCAACATAAGAATGATATGGAGCAGCTGGAAATGGTCCAGAGGAGGCTACAAGGATGATCCAAGGGCTGGAACATCTCCCGTATGAGGACAAGCTGAGAGAGTTGGGGTTCTGCAGCCTAGAAAAGAGAAGGTTCCAAGGAGAACTTAGAATGACCTTCCAGTACATGAAGGGACTACAAGAAAGCTGGGGACATACTGTTTACAAACGCTTGTAGTGATAGGATGAGGGGCAATGGGTATAAACTGGAGAGGGGCAGGTTTAGACTAGACATAAGGAGGAATTTATTCATGATGAGGGTGGTGAGGCCCTGGCACAGGTTGCCCAGGGAAGCTGTGGCTGCCCCATCCCTGGAGGTGTTCAAGGCCAGGTTAGATGGAGCTTTGAGCAGCCTGGTCTTGTGGGAGGTGTCCCTGCCCATGGCAGAGGGGTTGGAACTGGATGATCTTTAAGGTCCCTTCCAACCCAAACTATTCTATGATTCTCATGGAGACAAAAACCAGCAGAAAAAAAAATGCTTTTGATTTGCTGTTTTGAAGGACACTCACAAAATCCTCAACATTTTCATGTCCCACTGGAGGAGAGTTAAAAACCAAAATAACTGACTAGTGTTTGAAGAATATTATGTCTTTATTTGAATGGGAACATATAATAAATGCGTAAAGGAACTTGGGATAAACAGGTGTCATGGTTCACTTTACAATACAAACACCATGCTATTGTCAGACACTACTCTGCTAATTTCTAAACAAACCCCTTTGTTCACATACAAAGCTGAAGAGTTATTTGCAGTAATCAATGGCTACTGCTGAGTACAGAAAGTGATCTCTGAAAAATTATACTGGTTCATCTTGCTCAGGTAGATGAGGAGATAAAAAGAAGATAACCTGTTTTTATTGTCTGCATATCTTTAAAAACAGAATCAGGAAAACCTCCTCCAGCTCATTGCTGAGCTCCTAAGACTACAAAAATGTTAGGAGTACAGAGCATAAACATGCTTAGACATTTCAAAGATAAATACCAAATACTGTTCAAGGATTTTACTTCTCCAGTCCAACATAAAAAAGACATGCTTTCCTTAGAATCACAGAATCACAAGGTTGGAAAAGATCCACCCGATCATCGAGTCCAACCATTCCAATCAATCACTAAACCATGCTCCTCAGCACCTCATCCACCCCTCCCTTAAACACCTCCAGGGAAGGTGACTCAACCACCTCCCAGGGTAGCCTCTTACAGTGCCCAGTGACCCTTTCCATAAAAATTATTTTCCTAATTTTCAGCTTAAACCTCCCCTCGTAAAGCTTAAAGGAAATGCCCTCTCATTTTGTCCCCTATCACTTGGCAGAAGAGCCTAGCTCCATCCTCTCGATAATCTCCTTTAAGGTACTTGTAAAAAGCAATGAGGTCTCCGCTAAACCACGTCTTCTCCAGGCTAAACAACCCAGCTCTCTCAGACATTCCACATAAGGGCTGTTCTCCACCTCCCTTCCAGATCAACCCTGTCTAGGGCCCCAGTAGAAGGAGAATGTCATTGATAAAGACATGCAACAGGGCTGGACCCAGCGCTCAGCCCTGGGGACACCACTTGGAACTGGCCTCCAGCTGGAGTTAACGCCATTTCCCACCACTCTCTAGGCCCGGCCATGCAACCAGTTTTCCACCCAGGAGAGTGTGCGCCTGTGCAGTCCAGAGGCTGACAGTTTTCGAAGCAGACTGCTACAAGAAACTGCTCCTTGAATCGTGTGTTCAGTTCTGGGCCCCTCACCACAAGAAGGATGTTGAGGCTCTGGAGCGAGTCCGGAGAAGGGTAATGAAGCTGGTGAGGGGGCTGAAGAACAGGCTTCATGAGGAACGGCTGAGGGAGCTGGGGTCGTTTAGCCTGGAGAAGAGGAGCCTGAGGGGAGACCTCATTGCTCTCTACAAGTACCGAAAAGGAAGTTGCGGAGAGGAGGGAGCTGGCCTCCTCTCCCAAGTGATAGGGGACAGCACAAGAGGGAATGGCCTCAAGCTCCGCCAGGGGAGGTTTAGGCTGCAGATTAGGAAAAAAATTTTCACGGAAGAGGTCGTTGGGCCCTGGAGGAGGCTGCCCAGGGAGGTGGTTGCGTTACCTTCCCTGGAGGTGTTTTAGGGATGGGTGGACAAGGCGCTCAGGGGCGTGGTTTAGTGCTTGATAGGAATGGTTGGACTCGATGACCCAGTGGGTCTCTTCCAACGTGGTGATTCTACGGTTCTGTGACTAGGCTGAAGGAGGAAGTTGTTCCCAAGCAGGCTTTGGAGGGGCACTGCAACAGCTTGCTCAGAGAAACCGCCTCCATCCCTGCAAGTGGTCGACGCCAGGCTGGACGGGGCTTGGAGCAGCCTGCTCTGGTGGGAGGGGGCCCTGCCCATGGCAGAGGCCTGCCAAGTCCCGCCTCTTGAAACTCCCTTCCAGATCAAACCCGTCTAGGGTCCCAGGAGAAGGAGAATGCGGGCAACGGCACCCTCCCTGCGCACCTCTCTTCCCTTGGCTCCACAAAAAGGGGGGACAGAGCAGTGCAGCGCAGCCCTTCAGATGGTGCCCACAAGACAGCAAAAGCCTACAGCACCCGGTATTCCCAGGCGGTCTCCCATCCAAGTACTAACCGGGCCCGACCCTGCTTAGCTGCCGAGATCGGACGAGATCGGGCGTTCTCAGGGTGGTGTGGCCGTAGGCACCTGCTGCCTCCCAACACCCCCAGCCTCTCCCGCACAACAAGCCTCGCGCGCTCCGCAACGCGCACGCACGCACACGCTCAACACCCCCACAACGCTAACACAACGTGCACCCAACGCAAACACCTATCGCAACACACTCAACACACAGGACAGGGGGAGAAGAACCTCCCTGGGCCTGCTGGCCACGCCGTTTCTGAGACAAGCCAAGATGCCATTGGCCTTCTTGGACACCCGGGCACACTGCTGCCTCGTGTTCAATCGCTGTCAAACAACACACCCAGGTCCTTCTCCTCCGCGCACCTTTCCAGCCAGACTTCTCCTAGCCTGTAGCTGCACAGGGTTGCTGTGCCCCAAGTGCAGGACCCGGCGCTTGGCCTTGTTAACCCTCATCCCACTGGTCTCAGCCCAGTGATTCAGCCTGTTCGGATCCCTCTGAACAGCCTCCCTTCCCCCAGCAGATCCACACTTCCACCCAGCTTAATGCCATCCCCCAACGTACTTAGGGCGCGTTCGATCCCCTCCTCCAGGTCATTGATAAAGACATGCAACAGGGCTGGACCCAGCGCTCAGCCCTGGGGACACCACTTGGAACTGGCCTCCAGCTGGAGTTAACGCCATTTCCCACCACTCTCGAGGCCCGGCCATGCAACCAGTTTTCCACCCAGGAGAGTGTGCGCCTGTGCAGTCCAGAGGCTGACAGTTTTCGAAGCAGACTGCTACAAGAAACTGCTCCTTGAATCGTGTGTTCAGTTCTGGGCCCCTCACCACAAGAAGGATGTTGAGGCTCTGGAGCGAGTCCGGAGAAGGGTAATGAAGCTGGTGAGGGGGCTGAAGAACAGGCTTCATGAGGAACGGCTGAGGGAGCTGGGGTCGTTTAGCCTGGAGAAGAGGAGCCTGAGGGGAGACCTCATTGCTCTCTACAAGTACCGAAAAGGAAGTTGCGGAGAGGAGGGAGCTGGCCTCCTCTCCCAAGTGATAGGGGACAGCACAAGAGGGAATGGCCTCAAGCTCCGCCAGGGGAGGTTTAGGCTGCAGATTAGGAAAAAAATTTTCACGGAAGAGGTCGTTGGGCCCTGGAGGAGGCTGCCCAGGGAGGTGGTTGCGTTACCTTCCCTGGAGGTGTTTTAGGGATGGGTGGACAAGGCGCTCAGGGGCGTGGTTTAGTGCTTGATAGGAATGGTTGGACTCGATGACCCAGTGGGTCTCTTCCAACGTGGTGATTCTCTGGTTCTGTGACTAGGCTGAAGGAGGAAGTTGTTCCCAAGCAGGCTTTGGAGGGGCACTGCAACAGCTTGCTCAGAGAAACCGCCTCCATCCCTGCAAGTGGTCGACGCCAGGCTGGACGGGGCTTGGAGCAGCCTGCTCTGGTGGGAGGGGGCCCTGCCCATGGCAGAGGCCTGCCAAGTCCCGCCTCTTGAAGCTCCCTTCCAGATCAAACCCGTCTAGGGTCCCAGGAGAAGGAGAATGCGGGAAACGGCACCCTCCCTGCGCACCTCTCTTCCCTTGGCTCCACAAAAAGGGGGGACAGAGCAGTGCAGCGCAGCCCTTCAGATGGTGCCCACAAGACAGCAAAAGCCTACAGCACCCGGTATTCCCAGGCGGTCTCCCATCCAAGTACTAACCGGGCCCGACCCTGCTTAGCTGCCGAGATCGGACGAGATCGGGCGTTCTCAGGGTGGTGTGGCCGTAGGCACCTGCTGCCTCCCAACACCCCCAGCCTCTCCCACACAACAAGCCTCGCGCGCTCCGCAACGCGCACGCACGCACACGCTCAACACCCCCACAACGCTAACACAACGTGCACCCAACGCAAACACCTATCGCAACACACTCAACACACAGGACAGGGGGAGAAGAACCTCCCTGGGCCTGCTGGCCACGCCGTTTCTGAGACAAGCCAAGATGCCATTGGCCTTCTTGGACACCCGGGCACACTGCTGCCTCGTGTTCAATCGCTGTCAAACAACACACCCAGGTCCTTCTCCTCCGCGCACCTTTCCAGCCAGACTTCTCCTAGCCTGTAGCTGCACAGGGTTGCTGTGCCCCAAGTGCAGGACCCGGCGCTTGGCCTTGTTAACCCTCATCCCACTGGTCTCAGCCCAGTGATTCAGCCTGTTCGGATCCCTCTGAACAGCCTCCCTTCCCCCAGCAGATCCACACTTCCACCCAGCTTAATGCCATCCCCCAACGTACTTAGGGCGCGTTCGATCCCCTCCTCCAGGTCATTGATAAAGACATGCAACAGGGCTGGACCCAGCGCTCAGCCCTGGGGACACCACTTGGAACTGGCCTCCAGCTGGAGTTAACGCCATTTCCCACCACTCTCGAGGCCCGGCCATGCAACCAGTTTTCCACCCAGGAGAGTGTGCGCCTGTGCAGTCCAGAGGCTGACAGTTTTCGAAGCAAACTGCTACAAGAAACTGCTCCTTGAATCGTGTGTTCAGTTCTGGGCCCCTCACCACAAGAAGGATGTTGAGGCTCTGGAGCGAGTCCGGAGAAGGGTAATGAAGCTGGTGAGGGGGCTGAAGAACAGGCTTCATGAGGAACGGCTGAGGGAGCTGGGGTCGTTTAGCCTGGAGAAGAGGAGCCTGAGGGGAGACCTCATTGCTCTCTACAAGTACCGAAAAGGAAGTTGCGGAGAGGAGGGAGCTGGCCTCCTCTCCCAAGTGATAGGGGACAGCACAAGAGGGAATGGCCTCAAGCTCCGCCAGGGGAGGTTTAGGCTGCAGATTAGGAAAAAAATTTTCACGGAAGAGGTCGTTGGGCCCTGGAGGAGGCTGCCCAGGGAGGTGGTTGCGTTACCTTCCCTGGAGGTGTTTTAGGGATGGGTGGACAAGGCGCTCAGGGGCGTGGTTTAGTGCTTGATAGGAATGGTTGGACTCGATGACCCAGTGGGTCTCTTCCAACGTGGTGATTCTCTGGTTCTGTGACTAGGCTGAAGGAGGAAGTTGTTCCCAAGCAGGCTTTGGAGGGGCACTGCAACAGCTTGCTCAGAGAAACCGCCTCCATCCCTGCAAGTGGTCGACGCCAGGCTGGACGGGGCTTGGAGCAGCCTGCTCTGGTGGGAGGGGGCCCTGCCCATGGCAGAGGCCTGCCAAGTCCCGCCTCTTGAAACTCCCTTCCAGATCAAACCCGTCTAGGGTCCCAGGAGAAGGAGAATGCGGGCAACGGCACCCTCCCTGCGCACCTCTCTTCCCTTGGCTCCACAAAAAGGGGGGACAGAGCAGTGCAGCGCAGCCCTTCAGATGGTGCCCACAAGACAGCAAAAGCCTACAGCACCCGGTATTCCCAGGCGGTCTCCCATCCAAGTACTAACCGGGCCCGACCCTGCTTAGCTGCCGAGATCGGACGAGATCGGGCGTTCTCAGGGTGGTGTGGCCGTAGGCACCTGCTGCCTCCCAACACCCCCAGCCTCTCCCGCACAACACGCCTCGCGCGCTCCGCAACGCGCACGCACGCACACGCTCAACACCCCCACAACGCTAACACAACGTGCACCCAACGCAAACACCTATCGCAACACACTCAACACACAGGACAGGGGGAGAAGAACCTCCCTGGGCCTGCTGGCCACGCCGTTTCTGAGACAAGCCAAGATGCCATTGGCCTTCTTGGACACCCGGGCACACTGCTGCCTCGTGTTCAATCGCTGTCAAACAACACACCCAGGTCCTTCTCCTCCGCGCACCTTTCCAGCCAGACTTCTCCTAGCCTGTAGCTGCACAGGGTTGCTGTGCCCCAAGTGCAGGACCCGGCGCTTGGACTTGTTAACCCTCATCCCACTGGTCTCAGCCCAGTGATTCAGCCTGTTCGGATCCCTCTGAACAGCCTCCCTTCCCCCAGCAGATCCACACTTCCACCCAGCTTAATGCCATCCCCCAACGTACTTAGGGCGCGTTCGATCCCCTCCTCCAGGTCATTGATAAAGACATGCAACAGGGCTGGACCCAGCGCTCAGCCCTGGGGACACCACTTGGAACTGGCCTCCAGCTGGAGTTAACGCCATTTCCCACCACTCTCGAGGCCCGGCCATGCAACCAGTTTTCCACCCAGGAGAGTGTGCGCCTGTGCAGTCCAGAGGCTGACAGTTTTCGAAGCAGACTGCTACAAGAAACTGCTCCTTGAATCGTGTGTTCAGTTCTGGGCCCCTCACCACAAGAAGGATGTTGAGGCTCTGGAGCGAGTCCGGAGAAGGGTAATGAAGCTGGTGAGGGGGCTGAAGAACAGGCTTCATGAGGAACGGCTGAGGGAGCTGGGGTCGTTTAGCCTGGAGAAGAGGAGCCTGAGGGGAGACCTCATTGCTCTCTACAAGTACCGAAAAGGAAGTTGCGGAGAGGAGGGAGCTGGCCTCCTCTCCCAAGTGATAGGGGACAGCACAAGAGGGAATGGCCTCAAGCTCCGCCAGGGGAGGTTTAGGCTGCAGATTAGGAAAAAAATTTTCACGGAAGAGGTCGTTGGGCCCTGGAGGAGGCTGCCCAGGGAGGTGGTTGCGTTACCTTCCCTGGAGGTGTTTTAGGGATGGGTGGACAAGGCGCTCAGGGGCGTGGTTTAGTGCTTGATAGGAATGGTTGGACTCGATGACCCAGTGGGTCTCTTCCAACGTGGTGATTCTCTGGTTCTGTGACTAGGCTGAAGGAGGAAGTTGTTCCCAAGCAGGCTTTGGAGGGGCACTGCAACAGCTTGCTCAGAGAAACCGCCTCCATCCCTGCAAGTGGTCGACGCCAGGCTGGACGGGGCTTGGAGCAGCCTGCTCTGGTGGGAGGGGGCCCTGCCCATGGCAGAGGCCTGCCAAGTCCCGCCTCTTGAAGCTCCCTTCCAGATCAAACCCGTCTAGGGTCCCAGGAGAAGGAGAATGCGGGAAACGGCACCCTCCCTGCGCACCTCTCTTCCCTTGGCTCCACAAAAAGGGGGGACAGAGCAGTGCAGCGCAGCCCTTCAGATGGTGCCCACAAGACAGCAAAAGCCTACAGCACCCGGTATTCCCAGGCGGTCTCCCATCCAAGTACTAACCGGGCCCGACCCTGCTTAGCTGCCGAGATCGGACGAGATCGGGCGTTCTCAGGGTGGTGTGGCCGTAGGCACCTGCTGCCTCCCAACACCCCCAGCCTCTCCCGCACAACAAGCCTCGCGCGCTCCGCAACGCGCACGCACGCACACGCTCAACACCCCCACAACGCTAACACAACGTGCACCCAACGCAAACACCTATCGCAACACACTCAACACACAGGACAGGGGGAGAAGAACCTCCCTGGGCCTGCTGGCCACGCCGTTTCTGAGACAAGCCAAGATGCCATTGGCCTTCTTGGACACCCGGGCACACTGCTGCCTCGTGTTCAATCGCTGTCAAACAACACACCCAGGTCCTTCTCCTCCGCGCACCTTTCCAGCCAGACTTCTCCTAGCCTGTAGCTGCACAGGGTTGCTGTGCCCCAAGTGCAGGACCCGGCGCTTGGCCTTGTTAACCCTCATCCCACTGGTCTCAGCCCAGTGATTCAGCCTGTTCGGATCCCTCTGAACAGCCTCCCTTCCCCCAGCAGATCCACACTTCCACCCAGCTTAATGCCATCCCCCAACGTACTTAGGGCGCGTTCGATCCCCTCCTCCAGGTCATTGATAAAGACATGCAACAGGGCTGGACCCAGCGCTCAGCCCTGGGGACACCACTTGGAACTGGCCTCCAGCTGGAGTTAACGCCATTTCCCACCACTCTCGAGGCCCGGCCATGCAACCAGTTTTCCACCCAGGAGAGTGTGCGCCTGTGCAGTCCAGAGGCTGACAGTTTTCGAAGCAGACTGCTACAAGAAACTGCTCCTTGAATCGTGTGTTCAGTTCTGGGCCCCTCACCACAAGAAGGATGTTGAGGCTCTGGAGCGAGTCCGGAGAAGGGTAATGAAGCTGGTGAGGGGGCTGAAGAACAGGCTTCATGAGGAACGGCTGAGGGAGCTGGGGTCGTTTAGCCTGGAGAAGAGGAGCCTGAGGGGAGACCTCATTGCTCTCTACAAGTACCGAAAAGGAAGTTGCGGAGAGGAGGGAGCTGGCCTCCTCTCCCAAGTGATAGGGGACAGCACAAGAGGGAATGGCCTCAAGCTCCGCCAGGGGAGGTTTAGGCTGCAGATTAGGAAAAAAATTTTCACGGAAGAGGTCGTTGGGCCCTGGAAGAGGCTGCCCAGGGAGGTGGTTGCGTTACCTTCCCTGGAGGTGTTTTAGGGATGGGTGGACAAGGCGCTCAGGGGCGTGGTTTAGTGCTTGATAGGAATGGTTGGACTCGATGACCCAGTGGGTCTCTTTCAACGTGGTGATTCTCTGGTTCTGTGACTAGGCTGAAGGAGGAAGTTGTTCCCAAGCAGGCTTTGGAGGGGCACTGCAACAGCTTGCTCAGAGAAACCGCCTCCATCTCTGCAAGTGGTCGACGCCAGGCTGGACGGGGCTTGGAGCAGCCTGCTCTGGTGGGAGGGGGCCCTGCCCATGGCAGAGGCCTGCCAAGTCCCGCCTCTTGAAACTCCCTTCCAGATCAAACCCGTCTAGGGTCCCAGGAGAAGGAGAATGCGGGCAACGGCACCCTCCCTGCGCACCTCTCTTCCCTTGGCTCCACAAAAAGGGGGGACAGAGCAGTGCAGCAGCGCAGCCCTTCAGATGGTGCCCACAAGACAGCAAAAGCCTACAGCACCCGGTATTCCCAGGCGGTCTCCCATCCAAGTACTAACCGGGCCCGACCCTGCTTAGCTGCCGAGATCGGACGAGATCGGGCGTTCTCAGGGTGGTGTGGCCGTAGGCACCTGCTGCCTCCCAACACCCCCAGCCTCTCCCGCACAACACGCCTCGCGCGCTCCGCAACGCGCACGCACGCACACGCTCAACACCCCCACAACGCTAACACAACGTGCACCCAACGCAAACACCTATCGCAACACACTCAACACACAGGACAGGGGGAGAAGAACCTCCCTGGGCCTGCTGGCCACGCCGTTTCTGAGACAAGCCAAGATGCCATTGGCCTTCTTGGACACCCGGGCACACTGCTGCCTCGTGTTCAATCGCTGTCAAACAACACACCCAGGTCCTTCTCCTCCGCGCACCTTTCCAGCCAGACTTCTCCTAGCCTGTAGCTGCACAGGGTTGCTGTGCCCCAAGTGCAGGACCCGGCGCTTGGCCTTGTTAACCCTCATCCCACTGGTCTCAGCCCAGTGATTCAGCCTGTTCGGATCCCTCTGAACAGCCTCCCTTCCCCCAGCAGATCCACACTTCCACCCAGCTTAATGCCATCCCCCAACGTACTTAGGGCGCGTTCGATCCCCTCCTCCAGGTCATTGATAAAGACATGCAACAGGGCTGGACCCAGCGCTCAGCCCTGGGGACACCACTTGGAACTGGCCTCCAGCTGGAGTTAACGCCATTTCCCACCACTCTCGAGGCCCGGCCATGCAACCAGTTTTCCACCCAGGAGAGTGTGCGCCTGTGCAGTCCAGAGGCTGACAGTTTTCGAAGCAGACTGCTACAAGAAACTGCTCCTTGAATCGTGTGTTCAGTTCTGGGCCCCTCACCACAAGAAGGATGTTGAGGCTCTGGAGCGAGTCCGGAGAAGGGTAATGAAGCTGGTGAGGGGGCTGAAGAACAGGCTTCATGAGGAACGGCTGAGGGAGCTGGGGTCGTTTAGCCTGGAGAAGAGGAGCCTGAGGGGAGACCTCATTGCTCTCTAGAAGTACCGAAAAGGAAGTTGCGGAGAGGAGGGAGCTGGCCTCCTCTCCCAAGTGATAGGGGACAGCACAAGAGGGAATGGCCTCAAGCTCCGCCAGGGGAGGTTTAGGCTGCAGATTAGGAAAAAAATTTTCACGGAAGAGGTCGTTGGGCCCTGGAAGAGGCTGCCCAGGGAGGTGGTTGCGTTACCTTCCCTGGAGGTGTTTTAGGGATGGGTGGACAAGGCGCTCAGGGGCGTGGTTTAGTGCTTGATAGGAATGGTTGGACTCGATGACCCAGTGGGTCTCTTCCAACGTGGTGATTCTCTGGTTCTGTGACTAGGCTGAAGGAGGAAGTTGTTCCCAAGCAGGCTTTGGAGGGGCACTGCAACAGCTTGCTCAGAGAAACCGCCTCCATCCCTGCAAGTGGTCGACGCCAGGCTGGACGGGGCTTGGAGCAGCCTGCTCTGGTGGGAGGGGGCCCTGCCCATGGCAGAGGCCTGCCAAGTCCCGCCTCTTGAAGCTCCCTTCCAGATCAAACCCGTCTAGGGTCCCAGGAGAAGGAGAATGCGGGCAACGGCACCCTCCCTGCGCACCTCTCTTCCCTTGGCTCCACAAAAAGGGGGGACAGAGCAGTGCAGCAGCGCAGCCCTTCAGATGGTGCCCACAAGACAGCAAAAGCCTACAGCACCCGGTATTCCCAGGCGGTCTCCCATCCAAGTACTAACCGGGCCCGACCCTGCTTAGCTGCCGAGATCGGACGAGATCGGGCGTTCTCAGGGTGGTGTGGCCGTAGGCACCTGCTGCCTCCCAACACCCCCAGCCTCTCCCGCACAACACGCCTCGCGCGCTCCGCAACGCGCACGCACGCACACGCTCAACACCCCCACAACGCTAACACAACGTGCACCCAACGCAAACACCTATCGCAACACACTCAACACACAGGACAGGGGGAGAAGAACCTCCCTGGGCCTGCTGGCCACGCCGTTTCTGAGACAAGCCAAGATGCCATTGGCCTTCTTGGACACCCGGGCACACTGCTGCCTCGTGTTCAATCGCTGTCAAACAACACACCCAGGTCCTTCTCCTCCGCGCACCTTTCCAGCCAGACTTCTCCTAGCCTGTAGCTGCACAGGGTTGCTGTGCCCCAAGTGCAGGACCCGGCGCTTGGCCTTGTTAACCCTCATCCCACTGGTCTCAGCCCAGTGATTCAGCCTGTTCGGATCCCTCTGAACAGCCTCCCTTCCCCCAGCAGATCCACACTTCCACCCAGCTTAATGCCATCCCCCAACGTACTTAGGGCGCGTTCGATCCCCTCCTCCAGGTCATTGATAAAGACATGCAACAGGGCTGGACCCAGCGCTCAGCCCTGGGGACACCACTTGGAACTGGCCTCCAGCTGGAGTTAACGCCATTTCCCACCACTCTCGAGGCCCGGCCATGCAACCAGTTTTCCACCCAGGAGAGTGTGCGCCTGTGCAGTCCAGAGGCTGACAGTTTTCGAAGCAGACTGCTACAAGAAACTGCTCCTTGAATCGTGTGTTCAGTTCTGGGCCCCTCACCACAAGAAGGATGTTGAGGCTCTGGAGCGAGTCCGGAGAAGGGTAATGAAGCTGGTGAGGGGGCTGAAGAACAGGCTTCATGAGGAACGGCTGAGGGAGCTGGGGTCGTTTAGCCTGGAGAAGAGGAGCCTGAGGGGAGACCTCATTGCTCTCTACAAGTACCGAAAAGGAAGTTGCGGAGAGGAGGGAGCTGGCCTCCTCTCCCAAGTGATAGGGGACAGCACAAGAGGGAATGGCCTCAAGCTCCGCCAGGGGAGGTTTAGGCTGCAGATTAGGAAAAAAATTTTCACGGAAGAGGTCGTTGGGCCCTGGAGGAGGCTGCCCAGGGAGGTGGTTGCGTTACCTTCCCTGGAGGTGTTTTAGGGATGGGTGGACAAGGCGCTCAGGGGCGTGGTTTAGTGCTTGATAGGAATGGTTGGACTCGATGACCCAGTGGGTCTCTTTCAACGTGGTGATTCTCTGGTTCTGTGACTAGGCTGAAGGAGGAAGTTGTTCCCAAGCAGGCTTTGGAGGGGCACTGCAACAGCTTGCTCAGAGAAACCGCCTCCATCCCTGCAAGTGGTCGACGCCAGGCTGGATGGGGCTTGGAGCAGCCTGCTCTGGTGGGAGGGGGCCCTGCCCATGGCAGAGGCCTGCCAAGTCCCGCCTCTTGAAACTCCCTTCCAGATCAAACCCGTCTAGGGTCCCAGGAGAAGGAGAATGCGGGCAACGGCACCCTCCCTGCGCACCTCTCTTCCCTTGGCTCCACAAAAAGGGGGGACAGAGCAGTGCAGCAGCGCAGCCCTTCAGATGGTGCCCACAAGACAGCAAAAGCCTACAGCACCCGGTATTCCCAGGCGGTCTCCCATCCAAGTACTAACCGGGCCCGACCCTGCTTAGCTGCCGAGATCGGACGAGATCGGGCGTTCTCAGGGTGGTGTGGCCGTAGGCACCTGCTGCCTCCCAACACCCCCAGCCTCTCCCGCACAACACGCCTCGCGCGCTCCGCAACGCGCACGCACGCACACGCTCAACACCCCCACAACGCTAACACAACGTGCACCCAACGCAAACACCTATCGCAACACACTCAACACACAGGACAGGGGGAGAAGAACCTCCCTGGGCCTGCTGGCCATGCCGTTTCTGAGACAAGCCAAGATGCCATTGGCCTTCTTGGACACCCGGGCACACTGCTGCCTCGTGTTCAATCGCTGTCAAACAACAAACCCAGGTCCTTCTCCTCCGCGCACCTTTCCAGCCAGACTTCTCCTAGCCTGTAGCTGCACAGGGTTGCTGTGCCCCAAGTGCAGGACCCGGCGCTTGGCCTTGTTAACCCTCATCCCACTGGTCTCAGCCCAGTGATTCAGCCTGTTCGGATCCCTCTGAACAGCCTCCCTTCCCCCAGCAGATCCACACTTCCACCCAGCTTAATGCCATCCCCCAACGTACTTAGGGCGCGTTCGATCCCCTCCTCCAGGTCATTGATAAAGACATGCAACAGGGCTGGACCCAGCGCTCAGCCCTGGGGACACCACTTGGAACTGGCCTCCAGCTGGAGTTAACGCCATTTCCCACCACTCTCGAGGCCCGGCCATGCAACCAGTTTTCCACCCAGGAGAGTGTGCGCCTGTGCAGTCCAGAGGCTGACAGTTTTCGAAGCAGACTGCTACAAGAAACTGCTCCTTGAATCGTGTGTTCAGTTCTGGGCCCCTCACCACAAGAAGGATGTTGAGGCTCTGGAGCGAGTCCGGAGAAGGGTAATGAAGCTGGTGAGGGGGCTGAAGAACAGGCTTCATGAGGAACGGCTGAGGGAGCTGGGGTCGTTTAGCCTGGAGAAGAGGAGCCTGAGGGGAGACCTCATTGCTCTCTACAAGTACCGAAAAGGAAGTTGCGGAGAGGAGGGAGCTGGCCTCCTCTCCCAAGTGATAGGGGACAGCACAAGAGGGAATGGCCTCAAGCTCCGCCAGGGGAGGTTTAGGCTGCAGATTAGGAAAAAAATTTTCACGGAAGAGGTCGTTGGGCCCTGGAGGAGGCTGCCCAGGGAGGTGGTTGCGTTACCTTCCCTGGAGGTGTTTTAGGGATGGGTGGACAAGGCGCTCAGGGGCGTGGTTTAGTGCTTGATAGGAATGGTTGGACTCGATGACCCAGTGGGTCTCTTCCAACGTGGTGATTCTCTGGTTCTGTGACTAGGCTGAAGGAGGAAGTTGTTCCCAAGCAGGCTTTGGAGGGGCACTGCAACAGCTTGCTCAGAGAAACCGCCTCCATCCCTGCAAGTGGTCGACGCCAGGCTGGACGGGGCTTGGAGCAGCCTGCTCTGGTGGGAGGGGGCCCTGCCCATGGCAGAGGCCTGCCAAGTCCCGCCTCTTGAAGCTCCCTTCCAGATCAAACCCGTCTAGGGTCCCAGGAGAAGGAGAATGCGGGCAACGGCACCCTCCCTGCGCACCTCTCTTCCCTTGGCTCCACAAAAAGGGGGGACAGAGCAGTGCAGCGCAGCCCTTCAGATGGTGCCCACAAGACAGCAAAAGCCTACAGCACCCGGTATTCCCAGGCGGTCTCCCATCCAAGTACTAACCGGGCCCGACCCTGCTTAGCTGCCGACATCGGACAAGATCGGGCGTTCTCAGGGTGGTGTGGCCGTAGGCACCTGCTGCCTCCCAACACCCCCAGCCTCTCCCGCACAACACGCCTCGCGCGCTCCGCAACGCGCACGCACGCACACGCTCAACACCCCCACAACGCTAACACAACGTGCACCCAACGCAAACACCTATCGCAACACACTCAACACACAGGACAGGGGGAGAAGAACCTCCCTGGGCCTGCTGGCCACGCCGTTTCTGAGACAAGCCAAGATGCCATTGGCCTTCTTGGACACCCGGGCACACTGCTGCCTCGTGTTCAATCGCTGTCAAACAACACACCCAGGTCCTTCTCCTCCGCGCACCTTTCCAGCCAGACTTCTCCTAGCCTGTAGCTGCACAGGGTTGCTGTGCCCCAAGTGCAGGACCCGGCGCTTGGCCTTGTTAACCCTCATCCCACTGGTCTCAGCCCAGTGATTCAGCCTGTTCGGATCCCTCTGAACAGCCTCCCTTCCCCCAGCAGATCCACACTTCCACCCAGCTTAATGCCATCCCCCAACGTACTTAGGGCGCGTTCGATCCCCTCCTCCAGGTCATTGATAAAGACATGCAACAGGGCTGGACCCAGCGCTCAGCCCTGGGGACACCACTTGGAACTGGCCTCCAGCTGGAGTTAACGCCATTTCCCACCACTCTCGAGGCCCGGCCATGCAACCAGTTTTCCACCCAGGAGAGTGTGCGCCTGTGCAGTCCAGAGGCTGACAGTTTTCGAAGCAGACTGCTACAAGAAACTGCTCCTTGAATCGTGTGTTCAGTTCTGGGCCCCTCACCACAAGAAGGATGTTGAGGCTCTGGAGCGAGTCCGGAGAAGGGTAATGAAGCTGGTGAGGGGGCTGAAGAACAGGCTTCATGAGGAACGGCTGAGGGAGCTGGGGTCGTTTAGCCTGGAGAAGAGGAGCCTGAGGGGAGACCTCATTGCTCTCTACAAGTACCGAAAAGGAAGTTGCGGAGAGGAGGGAGCTGGCCTCCTCTCCCAAGTGATAGGGGACAGCACAAGAGGGAATGGCCTCAAGCTCCGCCAGGGGAGGTTTAGGCTGCAGATTAGGAAAAAAATTTTCACGGAAGAGGTCGTTGGGCCCTGGAAGAGGCTGCCCAGGGAGGTGGTTGCGTTACCTTCCCTGGAGGTGTTTTAGGGATGGGTGGACAAGGCGCTCAGGGGCGTGGTTTAGTGCTTGATAGGAATGGTTGGACTCGATGACCCAGTGGGTCTCTTCCAACGTGGTGATTCTCTGGTTCTGTGACTAGGCTGAAGGAGGAAGTTGTTCCCAAGCAGGCTTTGGAGGGGCACTGCAACAGCTTGCTCAGAGAAACCGCCTCCATCCCTGCAAGTGGTCGACGCCAGGCTGGACGGGGCTTGGAGCAGCCTGCTCTGGTGGGAGGGGGCCCTGCCCATGGCAGAGGCCTGCCAAGTCCCGCCTCTTGAAGCTCCCTTCCAGATCAAACCCGTCTAGGGTCCCAGGAGAAGGAGAATGCGGGCAACGGCACCCTCCCTGCGCACCTCTCTTCCCTTGGCTCCACAAAAAGGGGGGACAGAGCAGTGCAGCAGCGCAGCCCTTCAGATGGTGCCCACAAGACAGCAAAAGCCTACAGCACCCGGTATTCCCAGGCGGTCTCCCATCCAAGTACTAACCGGGCCCGACCCTGCTTAGCTGCCGAGATCGGACGAGATCGGGCGTTCTCAGGGTGGTGTGGCCGTAGGCACCTGCTGCCTCCCAACACCCCCAGCCTCTCCCGCACAACAAGCCTCGCGCGCTCCGCAACGCGCACGCACGCACACGCTCAACACCCCCACAACGCTAACACAACGTGCACCCAACGCAAACACCTATCGCAACACACTCAACACACAGGACAGGGGGAGAAGAACCTCCCTGGGCCTGCTGGCCACGCCGTTTCTGAGACAAGCCAAGATGCCATTGGCCTTCTTGGACACCCGGGCACACTGCTGCCTCGTGTTCAATCGCTGTCAAACAACACACCCAGGTCCTTCTCCTCCGCGCACCTTTCCAGCCAGACTTCTCCTAGCCTGTAGCTGCACAGGGTTGCTGTGCCCCAAGTGCAGGACCCGGCGCTTGGCCTTGTTAACCCTCATCCCACTGGTCTCAGCCCAGTGATTCAGCCTGTTCGGATCCCTCTGAACAGCCTCCCTTCCCCCAGCAGATCCACACTTCCACCCAGCTTAATGCCATCCCCCAACGTACTTAGGGCGCGTTCGATCCCCTCCTCCAGGTCATTGATAAAGACATGCAACAGGGCTGGACCCAGCGCTCAGCCCTGGGGACACCACTTGGAACTGGCCTCCAGCTGGAGTTAACGCCATTTCCCACCACTCTCGAGGCCCGGCCATGCAACCAGTTTTCCACCCAGGAGAGTGTGCGCCTGTGCAGTCCAGAGGCTGACAGTTTTCGAAGCAGACTGCTACAAGAAACTGCTCCTTGAATCGTGTGTTCAGTTCTGGGCCCCTCACCACAAGAAGGATGTTGAGGCTCTGGAGCGAGTCCGGAGAAGGGTAATGAAGCTGGTGAGGGGGCTGAAGAACAGGCTTCATGAGGAACGGCTGAGGGAGCTGGGGTCGTTTAGCCTGGAGAAGAGGAGCCTGAGGGGAGACCTCATTGCTCTCTACAAGTACCGAAAAGGAAGTTGCGGAGAGGAGGGAGCTGGCCTCCTCTCCCAAGTGATAGGGGACAGCACAAGAGGGAATGGCCTCAAGCTCCGCCAGGGGAGGTTTAGGCTGCAGATTAGGAAAAAAATTTTCACGGAAGAGGTCGTTGGGCCCTGGAGGAGGCTGCCCAGGGAGGTGGTTGCGTTACCTTCCCTGGAGGTGTTTTAGGGATGGGTGGACAAGGCGCTCAGGGGCGTGGTTTAGTGCTTGATAGGAATGGTTGGACTCGATGACCCAGTGGGTCTCTTCCAACGTGGTGATTCTCTGGTTCTGTGACTAGGCTGAAGGAGGAAGTTGTTCCCAAGCAGGCTTTGGAGGGGCACTGCAACAGCTTGCTCAGAGAAACCGCCTCCATCCCTGCAAGTGGTCGACGCCAGGCTGGACGGGGCTTGGAGCAGCCTGCTCTGGTGGGAGGGGGCCCTGCCCATGGCAGAGGCCTGCCAAGTCCCGCCTCTTGAAACTCCCTTCCAGATCAAACCCGTCTAGGGTCCCAGGAGAAGGAGAATGCGGGCAACGGCACCCTCCCTGCGCACCTCTCTTCCCTTGGCTCCACAAAAAGGGGGGACAGAGCAGTGCAGCGCAGCCCTTCAGATGGTGCCCACAAGACAGCAAAAGCCTACAGCACCCGGTATTCCCAGGCGGTCTCCCATCCAAGTACTAACCGGGCCCGACCCTGCTTAGCTGCCGAGATCGGACGAGATCGGGCGTTCTCAGGGTGGTGTGGCCGTAGGCACCTGCTGCCTCCCAACACCCCCAGCCTCTCCCGCACAACAAGCCTCGCGCGCTCCGCAACGCGCACGCACGCACACGCTCAACACCCCCACAACGCTAACACAACGTGCACCCAACGCAAACACCTATCGCAACACACTCAACACACAGGACAGGGGGAGAAGAACCTCCCTGGGCCTGCTGGCCACGCCGTTTCTGAGACAAGCCAAGATGCCATTGGCCTTCTTGGACACCCGGGCACACTGCTGCCTCGTGTTCAATCGCTGTCAAACAACACACCCAGGTCCTTCTCCTCCGCGCACCTTTCCAGCCAGACTTCTCCTAGCCTGTAGCTGCACAGGGTTGCTGTGCCCCAAGTGCAGGACCCGGCGCTTGGCCTTGTTAACCCTCATCCCACTGGTCTCAGCCCAGTGATTCAGCCTGTTCGGATCCCTCTGAACAGCCTCCCTTCCCCCAGCAGATCCACACTTCCACCCAGCTTAATGCCATCCCCCAACGTACTTAGGGCGCGTTCGATCCCCTCCTCCAGGTCATTGATAAAGACATGCAACAGGGCTGGACCCAGCGCTCAGCCCTGGGGACACCACTTGGAACTGGCCTCCAGCTGGAGTTAACGCCATTTCCCACCACTCTCGAGGCCCGGCCATGCAACCAGTTTTCCACCCAGGAGAGTGTGCGCCTGTGCAGTCCAGAGGCTGACAGTTTTCGAAGCAGACTGCTACAAGAAACTGCTCCTTGAATCGTGTGTTCAGTTCTGGGCCCCTCACCACAAGAAGGATGTTGAGGCTCTGGAGCGAGTCCGGAGAAGGGTAATGAAGCTGGTGAGGGGGCTGAAGAACAGGCTTCATGAGGAACGGCTGAGGGAGCTGGGGTCGTTTAGCCTGGAGAAGAGGAGCCTGAGGGGAGACCTCATTGCTCTCTACAAGTACCGAAAAGGAAGTTGCGGAGAGGAGGGAGCTGGCCTCCTCTCCCAAGTGATAGGGGACAGCACAAGAGGGAATGGCCTCAAGCTCCGCCAGGGGAGGTTTAGGCTGCAGATTAGGAAAAAAATTTTCACGGAAGAGGTCGTTGGGCCCTGGAGGAGGCTGCCCAGGGAGGTGGTTGCGTTACCTTCCCTGGAGGTGTTTTAGGGATGGGTGGACAAGGCGCTCAGGGGCGTGGTTTAGTGCTTGATAGGAATGGTTGGACTCGATGACCCAGTGGGTCTCTTTCAACGTGGTGATTCTCTGGTTCTGTGACTAGGCTGAAGGAGGAAGTTGTTCCCAAGCAGGCTTTGGAGGGGCACTGCAACAGCTTGCTCAGAGAAACCGCCTCCATCCCTGCAAGTGGTCGACGCCAGGCTGGACGGGGCTTGGAGCAGCCTGCTCTGGTGGGAGGGGGCCCTGCCCATGGCAGAGGCCTGCCAAGTCCCGCCTCTTGAAACTCCCTTCCAGATCAAACCCGTCTAGGGTCCCAGGAGAAGGAGAATGCGGGCAACGGCACCCTCCCTGCGCACCTCTCTTCCCTTGGCTCCACAAAAAGGGGGGACAGAGCAGTGCAGCGCAGCCCTTCAGATGGTGCCCACAAGACAGCAAAAGCCTACAGCACCCGGTATTCCCAGGCGGTCTCCCATCCAAGTACTAACCGGGCCCGACCCTGCTTAGCTGCCGAGATCGGACGAGATCGGGCGTTCTCAGGGTGGTGTGGCCGTAGGCACCTGCTGCCTCCCAACACCCCCAGCCTCTCCCGCACAACACGCCTCGCGCGCTCCGCAACGCGCACGCACGCACACGCTCAACACCCCCACAACGCTAACACAACGTGCACCCAACGCAAACACCTATCGCAACACACTCAACACACAGGACAGGGGGAGAAGAACCTCCCTGGGCCTGCTGGCCATGCCGTTTCTGAGACAAGCCAAGATGCCATTGGCCTTCTTGGACACCCGGGCACACTGCTGCCTCGTGTTCAATCGCTGTCAAACAACAAACCCAGGTCCTTCTCCTCCGCGCACCTTTCCAGCCAGACTTCTCCTAGCCTGTAGCTGCACAGGGTTGCTGTGCCCCAAGTGCAGGACCCGGCGCTTGGCCTTGTTAACCCTCATCCCACTGGTCTCAGCCCAGTGATTCAGCCTGTTCGGATCCCTCTGAACAGCCTCCCTTCCCCCAGCAGATCCACACTTCCACCCAGCTTAATGCCATCCCCCAACGTACTTAGGGCGCGTTCGATCCCCTCCTCCAGGTCATTGATAAAGACATGCAACAGGGCTGGACCCAGCGCTCAGCCCTGGGGACACCACTTGGAACTGGCCTCCAGCTGGAGTTAACGCCATTTCCCACCACTCTCGAGGCCCGGCCATGCAACCAGTTTTCCACCCAGGAGAGTGTGCGCCTGTGCAGTCCAGAGGCTGACAGTTTTCGAAGCAGACTGCTACAAGAAACTGCTCCTTGAATCGTGTGTTCAGTTCTGGGCCCCTCACCACAAGAAGGATGTTGAGGCTCTGGAGCGAGTCCGGAGAAGGGTAATGAAGCTGGTGAGGGGGCTGAAGAACAGGCTTCATGAGGAACGGCTGAGGGAGCTGGGGTCGTTTAGCCTGGAGAAGAGGAGCCTGAGGGGAGACCTCATTGCTCTCTACAAGTACCGAAAAGGAAGTTGCGGAGAGGAGGGAGCTGGCCTCCTCTCCCAAGTGATAGGGGACAGCACAAGAGGGAATGGCCTCAAGCTCCGCCAGGGGAGGTTTAGGCTGCAGATTAGGAAAAAAATTTTCACGGAAGAGGTCGTTGGGCCCTGGAAGAGGCTGCCCAGGGAGGTGGTTGCGTTACCTTCCCTGGAGGTGTTTTAGGGATGGGTGGACAAGGCGCTCAGGGGCGTGGTTTAGTGCTTGATAGGAATGGTTGGACTCGATGACCCAGTGGGTCTCTTCCAACGTGGTGATTCTCTGGTTCTGTGACTAGGCTGAAGGAGGAAGTTGTTCCCAAGCAGGCTTTGGAGGGGCACTGCAACAGCTTGCTCAGAGAAACCGCCTCCATCCCTGCAAGTGGTCGACGCCAGGCTGGACGGGGCTTGGAGCAGCCTGCTCTGGTGGGAGGGGGCCCTGCCCATGGCAGAGGCCTGCCAAGTCCCGCCTCTTGAAGCTCCCTTCCAGATCAAACCCGTCTAGGGTCCCAGGAGAAGGAGAATGCGGGCAACGGCACCCTCCCTGCGCACCTCTCTTCCCTTGGCTCCACAAAAAGGGGGGACAGAGCAGTGCAGCGCAGCCCTTCAGATGGTGCCCACAAGACAGCAAAAGCCTACAGCACCCGGTATTCCCAGGCGGTCTCCCATCCAAGTACTAACCGGGCCCGACCCTGCTTAGCTGCCGAGATCGGACAAGATCGGGCGTTCTCAGGGTGGTGTGGCCGTAGGCACCTGCTGCCTCCCAACACCCCCAGCCTCTCCCGCACAACACGCCTCGCGCGCTCCGCAACGCGCACGCACGCACACGCTCAACACCCCCACAACGCTAACACAACGTGCACCCAACGCAAACACCTATCGCAACACACTCAACACACAGGACAGGGGGAGAAGAACCTCCCTGGGCCTGCTGGCCACGCCGTTTCTGAGACAAGCCAAGATGCCATTGGCCTTCTTGGACACCCGGGCACACTGCTGCCTCGTGTTCAATCGCTGTCAAACAACACACCCAGGTCCTTCTCCTCCGCGCCCCTTTCCAGCCAGACTTCTCCTAGCCTGTAGCTGCACAGGGTTGCTGTGCCCCAAGTGCAGGACCCGGCGCTTGGCCTTGTTAACCCTCATCCCACTGGTCTCAGCCCAGTGATTCAGCCTGTTCGGATCCCTCTGAACAGCCTCCCTTCCCCCAGCAGATCCACACTTCCACCCAGCTTAATGCCATCCCCCAACGTACTTAGGGCGCGTTCGATCCCCTCCTCCAGGTCATTGATAAAGACATGCAACAGGGCTGGACCCAGCGCTCAGCCCTGGGGACACCACTTGGAACTGGCCTCCAGCTGGAGTTAACGCCATTTCCCACCACTCTCGAGGCCCGGCCATGCAACCAGTTTTCCACCCAGGAGAGTGTGCGCCTGTGCAGTCCAGAGGCTGACAGTTTTCGAAGCAGACTGCTACAAGAAACTGCTCCTTGAATCGTGTGTTCAGTTCTGGGCCCCTCACCACAAGAAGGATGTTGAGGCTCTGGAGCGAGTCCGGAGAAGGGTAATGAAGCTGGTGAGGGGGCTGAAGAACAGGCTTCATGAGGAACGGCTGAGGGAGCTGGGGTCGTTTAGCCTGGAGAAGAGGAGCCTGAGGGGAGACCTCATTGCTCTCTACAAGTACCGAAAAGGAAGTTGCGGAGAGGAGGGAGCTGGCCTCCTCTCCCAAGTGATAGGGGACAGCACAAGAGGGAATGGCCTCAAGCTCCGCCAGGGGAGGTTTAGGCTGCAGATTAGGAAAAAAATTTTCACGGAAGAGGTCGTTGGGCCCTGGAGGAGGCTGCCCAGGGAGGTGGTTGCGTTACCTTCCCTGGAGGTGTTTTAGGGATGGGTGGACAAGGCGCTCAGGGGCGTGGTTTAGTGCTTGATAGGAATGGTTGGACTCGATGACCCAGTGGGTCTCTTCCAACGTGGTGATTCTCTGGTTCTGTGACTAGGCTGAAGGAGGAAGTTGTTCCCAAGCAGGCTTTGGAGGGGCACTGCAACAGCTTGCTCAGAGAAACCGCCTCCATCCCTGCAAGTGGTCGACGCCAGGCTGGACGGGGCTTGGAGCAGCCTGCTCTGGTGGGAGGGGGCCCTGCCCATGGCAGAGGCCTGCCAAGTCCCGCCTCTTGAAGCTCCCTTCCAGATCAAACCCGTCTAGGGTCCCAGGAGAAGGAGAATGCGGGCAACGGCACCCTCCCTGCGCACCTCTCTTCCCTTGGCTCCACAAAAAGGGGGGACAGAGCAGTGCAGCGCAGCCCTTCAGATGGTGCCCACAAGACAGCAAAAGCCTACAGCACCCAGTATTCCCAGGCGGTCTCCCATCCAAGTACTAACCGGGCCCGACCCTGCTTAGCTGCCGAGATCGGACGAGATCGGGCGTTCTCAGGGTGGTGTGGCCATAGGCACCTGCTGCCTCCCAACACCCCCAGCCTCTCCCGCACAACAAGCCTCGCGCGCTCCGCAACGCGCACGCACGCACACGCTCAACACCCCCACAACGCTAACACAACGTGCACCCAACGCAAACACCTATCGCAACACACTCAACACACAGGACAGGGGGAGAAGAACCTCCCTGGGCCTGCTGGCCACGCCGTTTCTGAGACAAGCCAAGATGCCATTGGCCTTCTTGGACACCCGGGCACACTGCTGCCTCGTGTTCAATCGCTGTCAAACAACACACCCAGGTCCTTCTCCTCCGCGCACCTTTCCAGCCAGACTTCTCCTAGCCTGTAGCTGCACAGGGTTGCTGTGCCCCAAGTGCAGGACCCGGCGCTTGGCCTTGTTAACCCTCATCCCACTGGTCTCAGCCCAGTGATTCAGCCTGTTCGGATCCCTCTTGAACAGCCTCCCTTCCCCCAGCAGATCCACACTTCCACCCAGCTTATTGCCATCCCCCAACGTACTTAGGGCGCGTTCGATCCCCTCCTCCAGGTCATTGATAAAGACATGCAACAGGGCTGGACCCAGCGCTCAGCCCTGGGGACACCACTTGGAACTGGCCTCCAGCTGGAGTTAACGCCATTTCCCACCACTCTCGAGGCCCGGCCATGCAACCAGTTTTCCACCCAGGAGAGTGTGCGCCTGTGCAGTCCAGAGGCTGACAGTTTTCGAAGCAGACTGCTACAAGAAACTGCTCCTTGAATCGTGTGTTCAGTTCTGGGCCCCTCACCACAAGAAGGATGTTGAGGCTCTGGAGCGAGTCCGGAGAAGGGTAATGAAGCTGGTGAGGGGGCTGAAGAACAGGCTTCATGAGGAACGGCTGAGGGAGCTGGGGTCGTTTAGCCTGGAGAAGAGGAGCCTGAGGGGAGACCTCATTGCTCTCTACAAGTACCGAAAAGGAAGTTGCGGAGAGGAGGGAGCTGGCCTCCTCTCCCAAGTGATAGGGGACAGCACAAGAGGGAATGGCCTCAAGCTCCGCCAGGGGAGGTTTAGGCTGCAGATTAGGAAAAAAATTTTCACGGAAGAGGTCGTTGGGCCCTGGAGGAGGCTGCCCAGGGAGGTGGTTGCGTTACCTTCCCTGGAGGTGTTTTAGGGATGGGTGGACAAGGCGCTCAGGGGCGTGGTTTAGTGCTTGATAGGAATGGTTGGACTCGATGACCCAGTGGGTCTCTTCCAACGTGGTGATTCTCTGGTTCTGTGACTAGGCTGAAGGAGGAAGTTGTTCCCAAGCAGGCTTTGGAGGGGCACTGCAACAGCTTGCTCAGAGAAACCGCCTCCATCCCTGCAAGTGGTCGACGCCAGGCTGGACGGGGCTTGGAGCAGCCTGCTCTGGTGGGAGGGGGCCCTGCCCATGGCAGAGGCCTGCCAAGTCCCGCCTCTTGAAACTCCCTTCCAGATCAAACCCGTCTAGGGTCCCAGGAGAAGGAGAATGCGGGCAACGGCACCCTCCCTGCGCACCTCTCTTCCCTTGGCTCCACAAAAAGGGGGGACAGAGCAGTGCAGCGCAGCCCTTCAGATGGTGCCCACAAGACAGCAAAAGCCTACAGCACCCGGTATTCCCAGGCGGTCTCCCATCCAAGTACTAACCGGGCCCGACCCTGCTTAGCTGCCGAGATCGGACGAGATCGGGCGTTCTCAGGGTGGTGTGGCCGTAGGCACCTGCTGCCTCCCAACACCCCCAGCCTCTCCCGCACAACACGCCTCGCGCGCTCCGCAACGCGCACGCACGCACACGCTCAACACCCCCACAACGCTAACACAACGTGCACCCAACGCAAACACCTATCGCAACACACTCAACACACAGGACAGGGGGAGAAGAACCTCCCTGGGCCTGCTGGCCACGCCGTTTCTGAGACAAGCCAAGATGCCATTGGCCTTCTTGGACACCCGGGCACACTGCTGCCTCATGTTCAATCGCTGTCAAACAACACACCCAGGTCCTTCTCCTCCGCGCACCTTTCCAGCCAGACTTCTCCTAGCCTGTAGCTGCACAGGGTTGCTGTGCCCCAAGTGCAGGACCCGGCGCTTGGCCTTGTTAACCCTCATCCCACTGGTCTCAGCCCAGTGATTCAGCCTGTTCGGATCCCTCTTGAACAGCCTCCCTTCCCCCAGCAGATCCACACTTCCACCCAGCTTATTGCCATCCCCCAACGTACTTAGGGCGCGTTCGATCCCCTCCTCCAGGTCATTGATAAAGACATGCAACAGGGCTGGACCCAGCGCTCAGCCCTGGGGACACCACTTGGAACTGGCCTCCAGCTGGAGTTAACGCCATTTCCCACCACTCTCGAGGCCCGGCCATGCAACCAGTTTTCCACCCAGGAGAGTGTGCGCCTGTGCAGTCCAGAGGCTGACAGTTTTCGAAGCAGACTGCTACAAGAAACTGCTCCTTGAATCGTGTGTTCAGTTCTGGCCCCTCACCACAAGAAGGATGTTGAGGCTCTGGAGCGAGTCCGGAGAAGGGTAATGAAGCTGGTGAGGGGGCTGAAGAACAGGCTTCATGAGGAACGGCTGAGGGAGCTGGGGTCGTTTAGCCTGGAGAAGAGGAGCCTGAGGGGAGACCTCATTGCTCTCTACAAGTACCGAAAAGGAAGTTGCGGAGAGGAGGGAGCTGGCCTCCTCTCCCAAGTGATAGGGGACAGCACAAGAGGGAATGGCCTCAAGCTCCGCCAGGGGAGGTTTAGGCTGCAGATTAGGAAAAAAATTTTCACGGAAGAGGTCGTTGGGCCCTGGAGGAGGCTGCCCAGGGAGGTGGTTGCGTTACCTTCCCTGGAGGTGTTTTAGGGATGGGTGGACAAGGCGCTCAGGGGCGTGGTTTAGTGCTTGATAGGAATGGTTGGACTCGATGACCCAGTGGGTCTCTTCCAACGTGGTGATTCTCTGGTTCTGTGACTAGGCTGAAGGAGGAAGTTGTTCCCAAGCAGGCTTTGGAGGGGCACTGCAACAGCTTGCTCAGAGAAACCGCCTCCATCCCTGCAAGTGGTCGACGCCAGGCTGGACGGGGCTTGGAGCAGCCTGCTCTGGTGGGAGGGGGCCCTGCCCATGGCAGAGGCCTGCCAAGTCCCGCCTCTTGAAGCTCCCTTCCAGATCAAACCCGTCTAGGGTCCCAGGAGAAGGAGAATGCGGGCAACGGCACCCTCCCTGCGCACCTCTCTTCCCTTGGCTCCACAAAAAGGGGGGACAGAGCAGTGCAGCGCAGCCCTTCAGATGGTGCCCACAAGACAGCAAAAGCCTACAGCACCCGGTATTCCCAGGCGGTCTCCCATCCAAGTACTAACCGGGCCCGACCCTGCTTAGCTGCCGAGATCGGACGAGATCGGGCGTTCTCAGGGTGGTGTGGCCGTAGGCACCTGCTGCCTCCCAACACCCCCAGCCTCTCCCGCACAACACGCCTCGCGCGCTCCGCAACGCGCACGCACGCACACGCTCAACACCCCCACAACGCTAACACAACGTGCACCCAACACAAACACCTATCGCAACACACTCAACACACAGGACAGGGGGAGAAGAACCTCCCTGGGCCTGCTGGCCACGCCGTTTCTGAGACAAGCCAAGATGCCATTGGCCTTCTTGGACACCCGGGCACACTGCTGCCTCGTGTTCAATCGCTGTCAAACAACACACCCAGATCCTTCTCCTCCGCGCACCTTTCCAGCCAGACTTCTCCTAGCCTGTAGCTGCACAGGGTTGCTGTGCCCCAAGTGCAGGACCCGGCGCTTGGCCTTGTTAACCCTCATCCCACTGGTCTCAGCCCAGTGATTCAGCCTGTTCGGATCCCTCTTGAACAGCCTCCCTTCCCCCAGCAGATCCACACTTCCACCCAGCTTATTGCCATCCCCCAACGTACTTAGGGCGCGTTCGATCCCCTCCTCCAGGTCATTGATAAAGACATGCAACAGGGCTGGACCCAGCACTCAGCCCTGGGGACACCACTTGGAACTGGCCTCCAGCTGGAGTTAACGCCATTTCCCACCACTCTCGAGGCCCGGCCATGCAACCAGTTTTCCACCCAGGAGAGTGTGCGCCTGTGCAGTCCAGAGGCTGACAGTTTTCGAAGCAGACTGCTACAAGAAACTGCTCCTTGAATCGTGTGTTCAGTTCTGGGCCCCTCACCACAAGAAGGATGTTGAGGCTCTGGAGCGAGTCCGGAGAAGGGTAATGAAGCTGGTGAGGGGGCTGAAGAACAGGCTTCATGAGGAACGGCTGAGGGAGCTGGGGTCGTTTAGCCTGGAGAAGAGGAGCCTGAGGGGAGACCTCATTGCTCTCTACAAGTACCGAAAAGGAAGTTGCGGAGAGGAGGGAGCTGGCCTCCTCTCCCAAGTGATAGGGGACAGCACAAGAGGGAATGGCCTCAAGCTCCGCCAGGGGAGGTTTAGGCTGCAGATTAGGAAAAAAATTTTCACGGAAGAGGTCGTTGGGCCCTGGAGGAGGCTGCCCAGGGAGGTGGTTGCGTTACCTTCCCTGGAGGTGTTTTAGGGATGGGTGGACAAGGCGCTCAGGGGCGTGGTTTAGTGCTTGATAGGAATGGTTGGACTCGATGACCCAGTGGGTCTCTTCCAACGTGGTGATTCTCTGGTTCTGTGACTAGGCTGAAGGAGGAAGTTGTTCCCAAGCAGGCTTTGGAGGGGCACTGCAAGAGCTTGCTCAGAGAAACCGCCTCCATCCCTGCAAGTGGTCGACGCCAGGCTGGACGGGGCTTGGAGCAGCCTGCTCTGGTGGGAGGGGGCCCTGCCCATGGCAGAGGCCTGCCAAGTCCCGCCTCTTGAAACTCCCTTCCAGATCAAACCCGTCTAGGGTCCCAGGAGAAGGAGAATGCGGGCAACGGCACCCTCCCTGCGCACCTCTCTTCCCTTGGCTCCACAAAAAGGGGGGACAGAGCAGTGCAGCGCAGCCCTTCAGATGGTGCCCACAAGACAGCAAAAGCCTACAGCACCCGGTATTCCCAGGCGGTCTCCCATCCAAGTACTAACCGGGCCCGACCCTGCTTAGCTGCCGAGATCGGACGAGATCGGGCGTTCTCAGGGTGGTGTGGCCGTAGGCACCTGCTGCCTCCCAACACCCCCAGCCTCTCCCGCACAACACGCCTCGCGCGCTCCGCAACGCGCACGCACGCACACGCTCAACACCCCACAACGCTAACACAACGTGCACCCAACGCAAACACCTATCGCAACACACTCAACACACAGGACAGGGGGAGAAGAACCTCCCTGGGCCTGCTGGCCACGCCGTTTCTGAGACAAGCCAAGATGCCATTGGCCTTCTTGGACACCCGGGCACACTGCTGCCTCGTGTTCAATCGCTGTCAAACAACACACCCAGGTCCTTCTCCTCCGCGCACCTTTCCAGCCAGACTTCTCCTAGCCTGTAGCTGCACAGGGTTGCTGTGCCCCAAGTGCAGGACCCGGCGCTTGGCCTTGTTAACCCTCATCCCACTGGTCTCAGCCCAGTGATTCAGCCTGTTCGGATCCCTCTTGAACAGCCTCCCTTCCCCCAGCAGATCCACACTTCCACCCAGCTTATTGCCATCCCCCAACGTACTTAGGGCGCGTTCGATCCCCTCCTCCAGGTCATTGATAAAGACATGCAACAGGGCTGGACCCAGCGCTCAGCCCTGGGGACACCACTTGGAACTGGCCTCCAGCTGGAGTTAACGCCATTTCCCACCACTCTCGAGGCCCGGCCATGCAACCAGTTTTCCACCCAGGAGAGTGTGCGCCTGTGCAGTCCAGAGGCTGACAGTTTTCGAAGCAGACTGCTACAAGAAACTGCTCCTTGAATCGTGTGTTCAGTTCTGGGCCCCTCACCACAAGAAGGATGTTGAGGCTCTGGAGCGAGTCCGGAGAAGGGTAATGAAGCTGGTGAGGGGGCTGAAGAACAGGCTTCATGAGGAACGGCTGAGGGAGCTGGGGTCGTTTAGCCTGGAGAAGAGGAGCCTGAGGGGAGACCTCATTGCTCTCTACAAGTACCGAAAAGGAAGTTGCGGAGAGGAGGGAGCTGGCCTCCTCTCCCAAGTGATAGGGGACAGCACAAGAGGGAATGGCCTCAAGCTCCGCCAGGGGAGGTTTAGGCTGCAGATTAGGAAAAAAATTTTCACGGAAGAGGTCGTTGGGCCCTGGAAGAGGCTGCCCAGGGAGGTGGTTGCGTTACCTTCCCTGGAGGTGTTTTAGGGATGGGTGGACAAGGCGCTCAGGGGCGTGGTTTAGTGCTTGATAGGAATGGTTGGACTCGATGACCCAGTGGGTCTCTTCCAACGTGGTGATTCTCTGGTTCTGTGACTAGGCTGAAGGAGGAAGTTGTTCCCAAGCAGGCTTTGGAGGGGCACTGCAACAGCTTGCTCAGAGAAACCGCCTCCATCCCTGCAAGTGGTCGACGCCAGGCTGGACGGGGCTTGGAGCAGCCTGCTCTGGTGGGAGGGGGCCCTGCCCATGGCAGAGGCCTGCCAAGTCCCGCCTCTTGAAGCTCCCTTCCAGATCAAACCCGTCTAGGGTCCCAGGAGAAGGAGAATGCGGGCAACGGCACCCTCCCTGCGCACCTCTCTTCCCTTGGCTCCACAAAAAGGGGGGACAGAGCAGTGCAGCGCAGCCCTTCAGATGGTGCCCACAAGACAGCAAAAGCCTACAGCACCCGGTATTCCCAGGCGGTCTCCCATCCAAGTACTAACCGGGCCCGACCCTGCTTAGCTGCCGAGATCGGACGAGATCGGGCGTTCTCAGGGTGGTGTGGCCGTAGGCACCTGCTGCCTCCCAACACCCCCAGCCTCTCCCGCACAACACGCCTCGCGCGCTCCGCAACGCGCACGCACGCACACGCTCAACACCCCCACAACGCTAACACAACGTGCACCCAACGCAAACACCTATCGCAACACACTCAACACACAGGACAGGGGGAGAAGAACCTCCCTGGGCCTGCTGGCCACGCCGTTTCTGAGACAAGCCAAGATGCCATTGGCCTTCTTGGACACCCGGGCACACTGCTGCCTCGTGTTCAATCGCTGTCAAACAACACACCCAGGTCCTTCTCCTCCGCGCACCTTTCCAGCCAGACTTCTCCTAGCCTGTAGCTGCACAGGGTTGCTGTGCCCCAAGTGCAGGACCCGGCGCTTGGCCTTGTTAACCCTCATCCCACTGGTCTCAGCCCAGTGATTCAGCCTGTTCGGATCCCTCTTGAACAGCCTCCCTTCCCCCAGCAGATCCACACTTCCACCCAGCTTAATGCCATCCCCCAACGTACTTAGGGCGCGTTCGATCCCCTCCTCCAGGTCATTGATAAAGACATGCAACAGGGCTGGACCCAGCGCTCAGCCCTGGGGACACCACTTGGAACTGGCCTCCAGCTGGAGTTAACGCCATTTCCCACCACTCTCGAGGCCCGGCCATGCAACCAGTTTTCCACCCAGGAGAGTGTGCGCCTGTGCAGTCCAGAGGCTGACAGTTTTCGAAGCAAACTGCTACAAGAAACTGCTCCTTGAATCGTGTGTTCAGTTCTGGGCCCCTCACCACAAGAAGGATGTTGAGGCTCTGGAGCGAGTCCGGAGAAGGGTAATGAAGCTGGTGAGGGGGCTGAAGAACAGGCTTCATGAGGAACGGCTGAGGGAGCTGGGGTCGTTTAGCCTGGAGAAGAGGAGCCTGAGGGGAGACCTCATTGCTCTCTACAAGTACCGAAAAGGAAGTTGCGGAGAGGAGGGAGCTGGCCTCCTCTCCCAAGTGATAGGGGACAGCACAAGAGGGAATGGCCTCAAGCTCCGCCAGGGGAGGTTTAGGCTGCAGATTAGGAAAAAAATTTTCACGGAAGAGGTCGTTGGGCCCTGGAAGAGGCTGCCCAGGGAGGTGGTTGCGTTACCTTCCCTGGAGGTGTTTTAGGGATGGGTGGACAAGGCGCTCAGGGGCGTGGTTTAGTGCTTGATAGGAATGGTTGGACTCGATGACCCAGTGGGTCTCTTCCAACGTGGTGATTCTCTGGTTCTGTGACTAGGCTGAAGGAGGAAGTTGTTCCCAAGCAGGCTTTGGAGGGGCACTGCAACAGCTTGCTCAGAGAAACCGCCTCCATCCCTGCAAGTGGTCGACGCCAGGCTGGACGGGGCTTGGAGCAGCCTGCTCTGGTGGGAGGGGGCCCTGCCCATGGCAGAGGCCTGCCAAGTCCCGCCTCTTGAAGCTCCCTTCCAGATCAAACCCGTCTAGGGTCCCAGGAGAAGGAGAATGCGGGCAACGGCACCCTCCCTGCGCACCTCTCTTCCCTTGGCTCCACAAAAAGGGGGGACAGAGCAGTGCAGCGCAGCCCTTCAGATGGTGCCCACAAGACAGCAAAAGCCTACAGCACCCGGTATTCCCAGGCGGTCTCCCATCCAAGTACTAACCGGGCCCGACCCTGCTTAGCTGCCGAGATCGGACGAGATCGGGCGTTCTCAGGGTGGTGTGGCCGTAGGCACCTGCTGCCTCCCAACACCCCCAGCCTCTCCCACACAACACGCCTCGCGCGCTCCGCAACGCGCACGCACGCACACGCTCAACACCCCCACAACACTAACACAACGTGCACCCAACGCAAACACCTATCGCAACACACTCAACACACAGGACAGGGGGAGAAGAACCTCCCTGGGCCTGCTGGCCACGCCGTTTCTGAGACAAGCCAAGATGCCATTGGCCTTCTTGGACACCCGGGCACACTGCTGCCTCGTGTTCAATCGCTGTCAAACAACACACCCAGGTCCTTCTCCTCCGCGCACCTTTCCAGCCAGACTTCTCCTAGCCTGTAGCTGCACAGGGTTGCTGTGCCCCAAGTGCAGGACCCGGCGCTTGGCCTTGTTAACCCTCATCCCACTGGTCTCAGCCCAGTGATTCAGCCTGTTCGGATCCCTCTTGAACAGCCTCCCTTCCCCCAGCAGATCCACACTTCCACCCAGCTTAATGCCATCCCCCAACGTACTTAGGGCGCGTTCGATCCCCTCCTCCAGGTCATTGATAAAGACATGCAACAGGGCTGGACCCAGCGCTCAGCCCTGGGGACACCACTTGGAACTGGCCTCCAGCTGGAGTTAACGCCATTTCCCACCACTCTCGAGGCCCGGCCATGCAACCAGTTTTCCACCCAGGAGAGTGTGCGCCTGTGCAGTCCAGAGGCTGACAGTTTTCGAAGCAGACTGCTACAAGAAACTGCTCCTTGAATCGTGTGTTCAGTTCTGGGCCCCTCACCACAAGAAGGATGTTGAGGCTCTGGAGCGAGTCCGGAGAAGGGTAATGAAGCTGGTGAGGGGGCTGAAGAACAGGCTTCATGAGGAACGGCTGAGGGAGCTGGGGTCGTTTAGCCTGGAGAAGAGGAGCCTGAGGGGAGACCTCATTGCTCTCTACAAGTACCGAAAAGGAAGTTGCGGAGAGGAGGGAGCTGGCCTCCTCTCCCAAGTGATAGGGGACAGCACAAGAGGGAATGGCCTCAAGCTCCGCCAGGGGAGGTTTAGGCTGCAGATTAGGAAAAAAATTTTCACGGAAGAGGTCGTTGGGCCCTGGAAGAGGCTGCCCAGGGAGGTGGTTGCGTTACCTTCCCTGGAGGTGTTTTAGGGATGGGTGGACAAGGCGCTCAGGGGCGTGGTTTAGTGCTTGATAGGAATGGTTGGACTCGATGACCCAGTGGGTCTCTTCCAACGTGGTGATTCTCTGGTTCTGTGACTAGGCTGAAGGAGGAAGTTGTTCCCAAGCAGGCTTTGGAGGGGCACTGCAACAGCTTGCTCAGAGAAACCGCCTCCATCCCTGCAAGTGGTCGACACCAGGCTGGACGGGGCTTGGAGCAGCCTGCTCTGGTGGGAGGGGGCCCTGCCCATGGCAGAGGCCTGCCAAGTCCCGCCTCTTGAAGCTCCCTTCCAGATCAAACCCGTCTAGGGTCCCAGGAGAAGGAGAATGCGGGCAACGGCACCCTCCCTGCGCACCTCTCTTCCCTTGGCTCCACAAAAAGGGGGGACAGAGCAGTGCAGCGCAGCCCTTCAGATGGTGCCCACAAGACAGCAAAAGCCTACAGCACCCGGTATTCCCAGGCGGTCTCCCATCCAAGTACTAACCGGGCCCGACCCTGCTTAGCTGCCGAGATCGGACGAGATCGGGCGTTCTCAGGGTGGTGTGGCCGTAGGCACCTGCTGCCTCCCAACACCCCCAGCCTCTCCCGCACAACACGCCTCGCGCGCTCCGCAACGCGCACGCACGCACACGCTCAACACCCCCACAACGCTAACACAACGTGCACCCAACGCAAACACCTATCGCAACACACTCAACACACAGGACAGGGGGAGAAGAACCTCCCTGGGCCTGCTGGCCACGCCGTTTCTGAGACAAGCCAAGATGCCATTGGCCTTCTTGGACACCCGGGCACACTGCTGCCTCGTGTTCAATCGCTGTCAAACAACACACCCAGGTCCTTCTCCTCCGCGCACCTTTCCAGCCAGACTTCTCCTAGCCTGTAGCTGCACAGGGTTGCTGTGCCCCAAGTGCAGGACCCGGCGCTTGGCCTTGTTAACCCTCATCCCACTGGTCTCAGCCCAGTGATTCAGCCTGTTCGGATCCCTCTTGAACAGCCTCCCTTCCCCCAGCAGATCCACACTTCCACCCAGCTTATTGCCATCCCCCAACGTACTTAGGGCGCGTTCGATCCCCTCCTCCAGGTCATTGATAAAGACATGCAACAGGGCTGGACCCAGCGCTCAGCCCTGGGGACACCACTTGGAACTGGCCTCCAGCTGGAGTTAACGCCATTTCCCACCACTCTCGAGGCCCGGCCATGCAACCAGTTTTCCACCCAGGAGAGTGTGCGCCTGTGCAGTCCAGAGGCTGACAGTTTTCGAAGCAGACTGCTACAAGAAACTGCTCCTTGAATCGTGTGTTCAGTTCTGGGCCCCTCACCACAAGAAGGATGTTGAGGCTCTGGAGCGAGTCCGGAGAAGGGTAATGAAGCTGGTGAGGGGGCTGAAGAACAGGCTTCATGAGGAACGGCTGAGGGAGCTGGGGTCGTTTAGCCTGGAGAAGAGGAGCCTGAGGGGAGACCTCATTGCTCTCTACAAGTACCGAAAAGGAAGTTGCGGAGAGGAGGGAGCTGGCCTCCTCTCCCAAGTGATAGGGGACAGCACAAGAGGGAATGGCCTCAAGCTCCGCCAGGGGAGGTTTAGGCTGCAGATTAGGAAAAAAATTTTCACGGAAGAGGTCGTTGGGCCCTGGAGGAGGCTGCCCAGGGTGGTGGTTGCGTTACCTTCCCTGGAGGTGTTTTAGGGATGGGTGGACAAGGCGCTCAGGGGCGTGGTTTAGTGCTTGATAGGAATGGTTGGACTCGATGACCCAGTGGGTCTCTTCCAACGTGGTGATTCTCTGGTTCTGTGACTAGGCTGAAGGAGGAAGTTGTTCCCAAGCAGGCTTTGGAGGGGCACTGCAACAGCTTGCTCAGAGAAACCGCCTCCATCCCTGCAAGTGGTCGACGCCAGGCTGGACGGGGCTTGGAGCAGCCTGCTCTGGTGGGAGGGGGCCCTGCCCATGGCAGAGGCCTGCCAAGTCCCGCCTCTTGAAGCTCCCTTCCAGATCAAACCCGTCTAGGGTCCCAGGAGAAGGAGAATGCGGGCAACGGCACCCTCCCTGCGCACCTCTCTTCCCTTGGCTCCACAAAAAGGGGGGACAGAGCAGTGCAGCGCAGCCCTTCAGATGGTGCCCACAAGACAGCAAAAGCCTACAGCACCCGGTATTCCCAGGCGGTCTCCCATCCAAGTACTAACCGGGCCTGACCCTGCTTAGCTGCCGAGATCGGACGAGATCGGGCGTTCTCAGGGTGGTGTGGCCGTAGGCACCTGCTGCCTCCCAACACCCCCAGCCTCTCCCGCACAACACGCCTCGCGCGCTCCGCAACGCGCACGCACGCACACGCTCAACACCCCCACAACGCTAACACAACGTGCACCCAACGCAAACACCTATCGCAACACACTCAACACACAGGACAGGGGGAGAAGAACCTCCCTGGGCCTGCTGGCCACGCCGTTTCTGAGACAAGCCAAGATGCCATTGGCCTTCTTGGACACCCGGGCACACTGCTGCCTCGTGTTCAATCGCTGTCAAACAACACACCCAGGTCCTTCTCCTCCGCGCACCTTTCCAGCCAGACTTCTCCTAGCCTGTAGCTGCACAGGGTTGCTGTGCCCCAAGTGCAGGACCCGGCGCTTGGCCTTGTTAACCCTCATCCCACTGGTCTCAGCCCAGTGATTCAGCCTGTTCGGATCCCTCTTGAACAGCCTCCCTTCCCCCAGCAGATCCACACTTCCACCCAGCTTATTGCCATCCCCCAACGTACTTAGGGCGCGTTCGATCCCCTCCTCCAGGTCATTGATAAAGACATGCAACAGGGCTGGACCCAGCGCTCAGCCCTGGGGACACCACTTGGAACTGGCCTCCAGCTGGAGTTAACGCCATTTCCCACCACTCTCGAGGCCCGGCCATGCAACCAGTTTTCCACCCAGGAGAGTGTGCGCCTGTGCAGTCCAGAGGCTGACAGTTTTCGAAGCAGACTGCTACAAGAAACTGCTCCTTGAATCGTGTGTTCAGTTCTGGGCCCCTCACCACAAGAAGGATGTTGAGGCTCTGGAGCGAGTCCGGAGAAGGGTAATGAAGCTGGTGAGGGGGCTGAAGAACAGGCTTCATGAGGAACGGCTGAGGGAGCTGGGGTCGTTTAGCCTGGAGAAGAGGAGCCTGAGGGGAGACCTCATTGCTCTCTACAAGTACCGAAAAGGAAGTTGCGGAGAGGAGGGAGCTGGCCTCCTCTCCCAAGTGATAGGGGACAGCACAAGAGGGAATGGCCTCAAGCTCCGCCAGGGGAGGTTTAGGCTGCAGATTAGGAAAAAAATTTTCACGGAAGAGGTCGTTGGGCCCTGGAGGAGGCTGCCCAGGGTGGTGGTTGCGTTACCTTCCCTGGAGGTGTTTTAGGGATGGGTGGACAAGGCGCTCAGGGGCGTGGTTTAGTGCTTGATAGGAATGGTTGGACTCGATGACCCAGTGGGTCTCTTCCAACGTGGTGATTCTCTGGTTCTGTGACTAGGCTGAAGGAGGAAGTTGTTCCCAAGCAGGCTTTGGAGGGGCACTGCAACAGCTTGCTCAGAGAAACCGCCTCCATCCCTGCAAGTGGTCGACGCCAGGCTGGACGGGGCTTGGAGCAGCCTGCTCTGGTGGGAGGGGGCCCTGCCCATGGCAGAGGCCTGCCAAGTCCCGCCTCTTGAAGCTCCCTTCCAGATCAAACCCGTCTAGGGTCCCAGGAGAAGGAGAATGCGGGCAACGGCACCCTCCCTGCGCACCTCTCTTCCCTTGGCTCCACAAAAAGGGGGGACAGAGCAGTGCAGCGCAGCCCTTCAGATGGTGCCCACAAGACAGCAAAAGCCTACAGCACCCGGTATTCCCAGGCGGTCTCCCATCCAAGTACTAACCGGGCCCGACCCTGCTTAGCTGCCGAGATCGGACGAGATCGGGCGTTCTCAGGGTGGTGTGGCCGTAGGCACCTGCTGCCTCCCAACACCCCCAGCCTCTCCCGCACAACACGCCTCGCGCGCTCCGCAACGCGCACGCACGCACACGCTCAACACCCCCACAACGCTAACACAACGTGCACCCAACGCAAACACCTATCGCAACACACTCAACACACAGGACAGGGGGAGAAGAACCTCCCTGGGCCTGCTGGCCACGCCGTTTCTGAGACAAGCCAAGATGCCATTGGCCTTCTTGGACACCCGGGCACACTGCTGCCTCGTGTTCAATCGCTGTCAAACAACACACCCAGGTCCTTCTCCTCCGCGCACCTTTCCAGCCAGACTTCTCCTAGCCTGTAGCTGCACAGGGTTGCTGTGCCCCAAGTGCAGGACCCGGCGCTTGGCCTTGTTAACCCTCATCCCACTGGTCTCAGCCCAGTGATTCAGCCTGTTCGGATCCCTCTTGAACAGCCTCCCTTCCCCCAGCAGATCCACACTTCCACCCAGCTTAATGCCATCCCCCAACGTACTTAGGGCGCATTCGATCCCCTCCTCCAGGTCATTGATAAAGACATGCAACAGGGCTGGACCCAGCGCTCAGCCCTGGGGACACCACTTGGAACTGGCCTCCAGCTGGAGTTAACGCCATTTCCCACCACTCTCGAGGCCCGGCCATGCAACCAGTTTTCCACCCAGGAGAGTGTGCGCCTGTGCAGTCCAGAGGCTGACAGTTTTCGAAGCAGACTGCTACAAGAAACTGCTCCTTGAATCGTGTGTTCAGTTCTGGGCCCCTCACCACAAGAAGGATGTTGAGGCTCTGGAGCGAGTCCGGAGAAGGGTAATGAAGCTGGTGAGGGGGCTGAAGAACAGGCTTCATGAGGAACGGCTGAGGGAGCTGGGGTCGTTTAGCCTGGAGAAGAGGAGCCTGAGGGGAGACCTCATTGCTCTCTACAAGTACCGAAAAGGAAGTTGCGGAGAGGAGGGAGCTGGCCTCCTCTCCCAAGTGATAGGGGACAGCACAAGAGGGAATGGCCTCAAGCTCCGCCAGGGGAGGTTTAGGCTGCAGATTAGGAAAAAAATTTTCACGGAAGAGGTCGTTGGGCCCTGGAAGAGGCTGCCCAGGGAGGTGGTTGCGTTACCTTCCCTGGAGGTGTTTTAGGGATGGGTGGACAAGGCGCTCAGGGGCGTGGTTTAGTGCTTGATAGGAATGGTTGGACTCGATGACCCAGTGGGTCTCTTCCAACGTGGTGATTCTCTGGTTCTGTGACTAGGCTGAAGGAGGAAGTTGTTCCCAAGCAGGCTTTGGAGGGGCACTGCAACAGCTTGCTCAGAGAAACCGCCTCCATCCCTGCAAGTGGTCGACGCCAGGCTGGACGGGGCTTGGAGCAGCCTGCTCTGGTGGGAGGGGGCCCTGCCCATGGCAGAGGCCTGCCAAGTCCCGCCTCTTGAAGCTCCCTTCCAGATCAAACCCGTCTAGGGTCCCAGGAGAAGGAGAATGCGGGCAACGGCACCCTCCCTGCGCACCTCTCTTCCCTTGGCTCCACAAAAAGGGGGGACAGAGCAGTGCAGCGCAGCCCTTCAGATGGTGCCCACAAGACAGCAAAAGCCTACAGCACCCGGTATTCCCAGGCGGTCTCCCATCCAAGTACTAACCGGGCCCGACCCTGCTTAGCTGCCGAGATCGGACGAGATCGGGCGTTCTCAGGGTGGTGTGGCCGTAGGCACCTGCTGCCTCCCAACACCCCCAGCCTCTCCCGCACAACACGCCTCGCGCGCTCCGCAACGCGCACGCACGCACACGCTCAACACCCCCACAACGCTAACACAACGTGCACCCAACGCAAACACCTATCGCAACACACTCAACACACAGGACAGGGGGAGAAGAACCTCCCTGGGCCTGCTGGCCACGCCGTTTCTGAGACAAGCCAAGATGCCATTGGCCTTCTTGGACACCCGGGCACACTGCTGCCTCGTGTTCAATCGCTGTCAAACAACACACCCAGGTCCTTCTCCTCCGCGCACCTTTCCAGCCAGACTTCTCCTAGCCTGTAGCTGCACAGGGTTGCTGTGCCCCAAGTGCAGGACCCGGCGCTTGGCCTTGTTAACCCTCATCCCACTGGTCTCAGCCCAGTGATTCAGCCTGTTCGGATCCCTCTTGAACAGCCTCCCTTCCCCCAGCAGATCCACACTTCCACCCAGCTTAATGCCATCCCCCAACGTACTTAGGGCACGTTCGATCCCCTCCTCCAGGTCATTGATAAAGACATGCAACAGGGCTGGACCCAGCGCTCAGCCCTGGGGACACCACTTGGAACTGGCCTCCAGCTGGAGTTAACGCCATTTCCCACCACTCTCGAGGCCCGGCCATGCAACCAGTTTTCCACCCAGGAGAGTGTGCGCCTGTGCAGTCCAGAGGCTGACAGTTTTCGAAGCAAACTGCTACAAGAAACTGCTCCTTGAATCGTGTGTTCAGTTCTGGGCCCCTCACCACAAGAAGGATGTTGAGGCTCTGGAGCGAGTCCGGAGAAGGGTAATGAAGCTGGTGAGGGGGCTGAAGAACAGGCTTCATGAGGAACGGCTGAGGGAGCTGGGGTCGTTTAGCCTGGAGAAGAGGAGCCTGAGGGGAGACCTCATTGCTCTCTACAAGTACCGAAAAGGAAGTTGCGGAGAGGAGGGAGCTGGCCTCCTCTCCCAAGTGATAGGGGACAGCACAAGAGGGAATGGCCTCAAGCTCCGCCAGGGGAGGTTTAGGCTGCAGATTAGGAAAAAAATTTTCACGGAAGAGGTCGTTGGGCCCTGGAAGAGGCTGCCCAGGGAGGTGGTTGCGTTACCTTCCCTGGAGGTGTTTTAGGGATGGGTGGACAAGGCGCTCAGGGGCGTGGTTTAGTGCTTGATAGGAATGGTTAGACTCGATGACCCAGTGGGTCTCTTCCAACGTGGTGATTCTCTGGTTCTGTGACTAGGCTGAAGGAGGAAGTTGTTCCCAAGCAGGCTTTGGAGGGGCACTGCAACAGCTTGCTCAGAGAAACCGCCTCCATCCCTGCAAGTGGTCGACGCCAGGCTGGACGGGGCTTGGAGCAGCCTGCTCTGGTGGGAGGGGGCCCTGCCCATGGCAGAGGCCTGCCAAGTCCCGCCTCTTGAAGCTCCCTTCCAGATCAAACCCGTCTAGGGTCCCAGGAGAAGGAGAATGCGGGCAACGGCACCCTCCCTGCGCACCTCTCTTCCCTTGGCTCCACAAAAAGGGGGGACAGAGCAGTGCAGCGCAGCCCTTCAGATGGTGCCCACAAGACAGCAAAAGCCTACAGCACCCGGTATTCCCAGGCGGTCTCCCATCCAAGTACTAACCGGGCCCGACCCTGCTTAGCTGCAGAGATCGGACGAGATCGGGCGTTCTCAGGGTGGTGTGGCCGTAGGCACCTGCTGCCTCCCAACACCCCCAGCCTCTCCCGCACAACACGCCTCGCGCGCTCCGCAACGCGCACGCACGCACACGCTCAACACCCCCACAACGCTAACACAACGTGCACCCAACGCAAACACCTATCGCAACACACTCAACACACAGGACAGGGGGAGAAGAACCTCCCTGGGCCTGCTGGCCACGCCGTTTCTGAGACAAGCCAAGATGCCATTGGCCTTCTTGGACACCCGGGCACACTGCTGCCTCGTGTTCAATCGCTGTCAAACAACACACCCAGGTCCTTCTCCTCCGCGCACCTTTCCAGCCAGACTTCTCCTAGCCTGTAGCTGCACAGGGTTGCTGTGCCCCAAGTGCAGGACCCGGCGCTTGGCCTTGTTAACCCTCATCCCACTGGTCTCAGCCCAGTGATTCAGCCTGTTCGGATCCCTCTTGAACAGCCTCCCTTCCCCCAGCAGATCCACACTTCCACCCAGCTTAATGCCATCCCCCAACGTACTTAGGGCACGTTCGATCCCCTCCTCCAGGTCATTGATAAAGACATGCAACAGGGCTGGACCCAGCGCTCAGCCCTGGGGACACCACTTGGAACTGGCCTCCAGCTGGAGTTAACGCCATTTCCCACCACTCTCGAGGCCCGGCCATGCAACCAGTTTTCCACCCAGGAGAGTGTGCGCCTGTGCAGTCCAGAGGCTGACAGTTTTCGAAGCAGACTGCTACAAGAAACTGCTCCTTGAATCGTGTGTTCAGTTCTGGGCCCCTCACCACAAGAAGGATGTTGAGGCTCTGGAGCGAGTCCGGAGAAGGGTAATGAAGCTGGTGAGGGGGCTGAAGAACAGGCTTCATGAGGAACGGCTGAGGGAGCTGGGGTCGTTTAGCCTGGAGAAGAGGAGCCTGAGGGGAGACCTCATTGCTCTCTACAAGTACCGAAAAGGAAGTTGCGGAGAGGAGGGAGCTGGCCTCCTCTCCCAAGTGATAGGGGACAGCACAAGAGGGAATGGCCTCAAGCTCCGCCAGGGGAGGTTTAGGCTGCAGATTAGGAAAAAAATTTTCACGGAAGAGGTCGTTGGGCCCTGGAAGAGGCTGCCCAGGGAGGTGGTTGCGTTACCTTCCCTGGAGGTGTTTTAGGGATGGGTGGACAAGGCGCTCAGGGGCGTGGTTTAGTGCTTGATAGGAATGGTTGGACTCGATGACCCAGTGGGTCTCTTCCAACGTGGTGATTCTCTGGTTCTGTGACTAGGCTGAAGGAGGAAGTTGTTCCCAAGCAGGCTTTGGAGGGGCACTGCAACAGCTTGCTCAGAGAAACCGCCTCCATCCCTGCAAGTGGTCGACGCCAGGCTGGACGGGGCTTGGAGCAGCCTGCTCTGGTGGGAGGGGGCCCTGCCCATGGCAGAGGCCTGCCAAGTCCCGCCTCTTGAAGCTCCCTTCCAGATCAAACCCGTCTAGGGTCCCAGGAGAAGGAGAATGCGGGCAACGGCACCCTCCCTGCGCACCTCTCTTCCCTTGGCTCCACAAAAAGGGGGGACAGAGCAGTGCAGCGCAGCCCTTCAGATGGTGCCCACAAGACAGCAAAAGCCTACAGCACCCGGTATTCCCAGGCGGTCTCCCATCCAAGTACTAACCGGGCCCGACCCTGCTTAGCTGCCGAGATCGGACGAGATCGGGCGTTCTCAGGGTGGTGTGGCCGTAGGCACCTGCTGCCTCCCAACACCCCCAGCCTCTCCCGCACAACACGCCTCGCGCGCTCCGCAACGCGCACGCACGCACACGCTCAACACCCCCACAACGCTAACACAACGTGCACCCAACGCAAACACCTATCGCAACACACTCAACACACAGGACAGGGGGAGAAGAACCTCCCTGGGCCTGCTGGCCACGCCGTTTCTGAGACAAGCCAAGATGCCATTGGCCTTCTTGGACACCCGGGCACACTGCTGCCTCGTGTTCAATCGCTGTCAAACAACACACCCAGGTCCTTCTCCTCCGCGCACCTTTCCAGCCAGACTTCTCCTAGCCTGTAGCTGCACAGGGTTGCTGTGCCCCAAGTGCAGGACCCGGCGCTTGGCCTTGTTAACCCTCATCCCACTGGTCTCAGCCCAGTGATTCAGCCTGTTCGGATCCCTCTTGAACAGCCTCCCTTCCCCCAGCAGATCCACACTTCCACCCAGCTTAATGCCATCCCCCAACGTACTTAGGGCACGTTCGATCCCCTCCTCCAGGTCATTGATAAAGACATGCAACAGGGCTGGACCCAGCGCTCAGCCCTGGGGACACCACTTGGAACTGGCCTCCAGCTGGAGTTAACGCCATTTCCCACCACTCTCGAGGCCCGGCCATGCAACCAGTTTTCCACCCAGGAGAGTGTGCGCCTGTGCAGTCCAGAGGCTGACAGTTTTCGAAGCAAACTGCTACAAGAAACTGCTCCTTGAATCGTGTGTTCAGTTCTGGGCCCCTCACCACAAGAAGGATGTTGAGGCTCTGGAGCGAGTCCGGAGAAGGGTAATGAAGCTGGTGAGGGGGCTGAAGAACAGGCTTCATGAGGAACGGCTGAGGGAGCTGGGGTCGTTTAGCCTGGAGAAGAGGAGCCTGAGGGGAGACCTCATTGCTCTCTACAAGTACCGAAAAGGAAGTTGCGGAGAGGAGGGAGCTGGCCTCCTCTCCCAAGTGATAGGGGACAGCACAAGAGGGAATGGCCTCAAGCTCCGCCAGGGGAGGTTTAGGCTGCAGATTAGGAAAAAAATTTTCACGGAAGAGGTCGTTGGGCCCTGGAAGAGGCTGCCCAGGGAGGTGGTTGCGTTACCTTCCCTGGAGGTGTTTTAGGGATGGGTGGACAAGGCGCTCAGGGGCGTGGTTTAGTGCTTGATAGGAATGGTTGGACTCGATGACCCAGTGGGTCTCTTCCAACGTGGTGATTCTCTGGTTCTGTGACTAGGCTGAAGGAGGAAGTTGTTCCCAAGCAGGCTTTGGAGGGGCACTGCAACAGCTTGCTCAGAGAAACCGCCTCCATCCCTGCAAGTGGTCGACGCCAGGCTGGACGGGGCTTGGAGCAGCCTGCTCTGGTGGGAGGGGGCCCTGCCCATGGCAGAGGCCTGCCAAGTCCCGCCTCTTGAAACTCCCTTCCAGATCAAACCCGTCTAGGGTCCCAGGAGAAGGAGAATGCGGGCAACGGCACCCTCCCTGCACACCTCTCTTCCCTTGGCTCCACAAAAAGGGGGGACAGAGCAGTGCAGCAGCGCAGCCCTTCAGATGGTGCCCACAAGACAGCAAAAGCCTACAGCACCCGGTATTCCCAGGCGGTCTCCCATCCAAGTACTAACCGGGCCCGACCCTGCTTAGCTGCCGAGATCGGACGAGATCGGGCGTTCTCAGGGTGGTGTGGCCGTAGGCACCTGCTGCCTCCCAACACCCCCAGCCTCTCCCGCACAACAAGCCTCGCGCGCTCCGCAACGCGCACGCACGCACACGCTCAACACCCCCACAACGCTAACACAACGTGCACCCAACGCAAACACCTATCGCAACACACTCAACACACAGGACAGGGGGAGAAGAACCTCCCTGGGCCTGCTGGCCACGCCGTTTCTGAGACAAGCCAAGATGCCATTCGCCTTCTTGGACACCCGGGCACACTACTGGGTCAGGGTCAGTCATCTGTCTGAAGTTTTTTATTGACCTAAATTTTTTATTTCAGTTAGCAATTATATGTATTAAAGGTAAATTGATTTTGTACTTTAGAATTTGAAGCGTTAATATCAATAAAAGCAGTAAGAGCATGTCTTCCTCTCTTGCTTCATTTTTGCATTATTTGCTTACTGAAACTCAACTTGAATGCTAGAAAAATTTATCTTAAATGGACTTAAACATTTCTATGTACTTCAGCGATGACAGAGATTTGTTACTGAACACCTTGAAAGTCTATAAACAGCATAATTTTCAACATCTAAAAGCCACATTAGTTCCATTGAAAATTAAAGATAACCATTTGGCATGTTATTCCACTCCCGAGTGGTTTTCCTATTTTGATTCTAAACGTTATTCTGCTGTTGATGAAAATACCAAGTTAACACCTACACTTGGCTTTAGGCCCATATCCTTAGAAACAAACATCAGCCTCAACTACATTAAGCGCAAATGAATAACAAGCTTTTTTTCCCCCTTTCTTTTTGGTACTCGTTGTTAACAGACATAACATAATGCACCAGTAAATGTCACAGATTCTACAAAATGTATTAACTTTGATTTAACTTTTCTTTTTGCTGTACATTTCTATATTAATATTTAACAAAAACCCCAAAACACTTAATGAAGTGCACCCGCTTCCACTGATTGCCGTCCTAGGAAGAGGACATTTTTAAGGAAGTGAAGCTAACGAAATGTGGTCTGAAGCAAGCCTTGATTTTAACTTTTCTCAGAGGATCTAACTTGCCAACCCATGGAGCTACTTAACTTCTCCAATACATGACGTCTCTCTGTCTGCAGATTAGACAGAAAGAAGTTCTCTTACAAGTTTAAAAGCCATAGGTATCTCAGCCTATAACATTTTAAGATCTGAAACAAAGTTAAGTGAGCGAATTTTTGCATATTATGCATGCCAAAATTTATTTCCACTGATAAGGAGAAAATTACATAAACATGAAGCATTAGTAACAGATAAAACTTCTCTATGTAGAAAAACAAACTGCTTGCTCTTAAGTCACACTATAATGTGGTAAAATTTGAAGGTAAGTAGCGGTAATTAAGCAAGACTATGGGAATATACTTTGTCTAAAAAGAAGAGCTATAAATGAAGTCTTAAAGACAATCACATGACATTCTGGAAATGCGTACTGTTTCCTTTAATGATATCATAAGAGGAACTGAGATTAATTAGAAAACAGTTATCTTTACAGTATTTTGACTTCATTTTCAGTATCATGTTATTTTGAGCCAATGTTTTTATATTTTGCCAAATTGCTTAGCATTTTTAGTGGCTCATTCATACTCTGAAGTTACTGCATTCCCTTTAATGATACCACATTTTAACACCACTAATACCAGTTTTATACTGATGGTGTCCACAGTAATTACTTTTCACTACAGGAAAATTTAAGTATGAGGAGTCCTTCTGTGGGAGTATGCCCACTATTTCTATTATTAATGACTTCTGGAATCTATTGGGCAATAAAGAATGCAAACAATGTTGTATCTCCTTCTCATTGTTGACAACTTCTTAATTTTACTCTCTTAATGTAAATTTACAACTGTAATACTGTGGCAAACAAAGGAGAAAGTGTGATAAACAGCAAGTTGTTCTTGTCTTTCAAGAATGTGGGCTCAAATACAATATGGAAACACAGAAAACATCAGGCTTCTGGTGTGGGGATGGAAAAAATCAAACTGCTTGTAGAAATTAATTATGGCATATAATACATTTATAGTGTACTAAATTTTCAAGAATAAGTTGGTCTGTTCTTCAGATTGTATACAACTTGATAATTATGTTCCTGCCTTCTTTGTGACACCCAGGCAGACAGAAGGGATCTCTTCCGTACGTATTTTCATTTTTCTCCTGTCAAAGGGCAGGCAGACAGGAGACAGAGTAAGCAGTAAAGCAGAAAGTACCACACACGCTAAGAGAAGGCTCTCACGTGCCGGCCCTCAGCAGCCTCTTCGTCACCCACCAAGCTGCCAAAGGCATCAGTGCAGGCAACTGGATCTGCATGAGTTTTAAGGTTTGACATCCATGGGAGGATGTCACTAATCTCCTTAGTGCTAGCAGCAGTCTGAGTATCTGAACCAGACTATATCCTGAAACAGAAGCTATACTGACCTGTCTGTAATTTTATTGGCTCCACTTTTTTTCTGTAAGCCAAGTACTGTATTTCCATTTTTTTCCCAGTCTTCTGCTAATTAGGTGTCCCCTTTCATTTCTCTAATATCTCCAATTCCCCTATATTCCCTAGAAAGCATCATCTACCTGGATGCTTACTCTATACTATTCTTATGAAGTGTCTGGCATGCACACTAGACATTTCTCATCTTTATTAAATGACCTTACTCTCTGCTCATGCTTCTTTGCTGATCCTAAAGAACAACCTCTGCTGAAACTCCTACTATTTCTTTAACCACACCACAAGTAAAAGAGACTCCCTCTCGTACAAAACCAAACTCTTCTTCTCCATTTAGGGGTTTAAAAGTCGGTTTGATTTTTTTTAATTTTTTTTTTTTTATCACAACATCATAGCATTCCTTTTTGCTCACTCGTCCTAGATGGCAATATCCCTTTCAGATGCAAAGCTGGACAATACTCAGTGAAGAAGCCCACAAGGAAAGCAGCCATTAATTCATGCCGATTTAAAAAGAAATTACAGTAACTGCACATGAATACATCTCCAACACACCTGAAGTGGCTGGCTCTGTACAGTGGCTTTTCCCATTCTCAGAATCCCATAGAAAGCACAGGATGGATTTTAATCCTCTTTTTATGACATCTTTCAGTGGAAATTCAAGGGGACAGTGTCTTAGATTCGAGGCTCCCAATGAAGTTAAGTTTCCTGCAAAAATGATACAGTTTAGCAAACACAGAATCCCAGACCAACCCAGGGTGGAATGGACCTTGAAAGATCATCAGGCCAGATCTTTCAATATTTTGAATGATGGGTGAGTTTTCACACATATGTAGCAGTTGAGTCAAGGTGAATGACTGCTACTTACTGTGTCCACAATTTCTATGATAGTTACCATTATTACATACACAGATACTACATTCTACTTTAAAGCATTTATTTAGCCAAGTCCAGTGATTTTTATCTTGCTGTTTTCAGAGCTACAACTAACTGAATACTTTTATATAGGCAGAGTATTACTAATACTGCAATACCTAACATTCCTGATGGGCTATATTTCTTTTCTCAAATCTAGGCTATTCTGGACAGACTATACTGTATTACATTGAAATATTTGCTTTCTCCTTGAAAATAACTCCTCAGAATGTTAAAGCTGTGTCTGCCCCATCCCTGGAGGTGTTCAAGGCCGTGTTGGATGGGTCTTGGACAGCCTGATCTAGTGGGAGGTGTCCCTGCCCATCGCAGGGGGTTGGAACTGGATGATCTGTAAGGTCCCTTCTGACTCAAACTATTCTACGCTTCTATGATTCTATGGCTTAACTAAAGCCACCTTCAGACTGAGGCTTCTGTGAAAAAATAGAGTTGAAACCCAGTTCCAGAGTTTGCACCAGATGTATGCAAAGCCAAACGCTTATTTTATCACTTCATATACTTATAAATGAAGCACAACACTATAATCTTTTCTGTCCAAAACCATCTCCTTTTTCCCAGCATAGGAAGATGTCTCTGAACTAAGTCAAAGATGTAGTGTGCATCCAGCACCTGCTCTGCCCCTTGATGACTTCAGATATTTAGTCTGATTTCTGAAATGTTTCATGTGAATTTGTTAAAAATAGACTGTCATTTTTTTTGTGATCGTTTGCATGCTTTTTCATCTTTTACCTGGTTTTGTCCTTCTATTCTTCTGTTGCTTAACAGGCTTGGAATGTTTTTCATGTTTTTTAATTTCATTTCTTAACTATTTAATTACTCTAAGCAAGTTGTTCACTGCATTCAAGATTAGTCTAGACAAAATCTAGACACAGCAGCTTAGGTAACCAGTACAATCCCTCAACCACTGTTCTTGTGCTTTTACTCATAATTGAATGGAATTTGTGGTGTTTATAAATGCATTTTTACCCTACGTTTTTTTAACATAGGAAAGGAATTAAAGATTTTAATTTAAAAGCTTTCCTCTCCTTTTGTTTCTAGTGCTTTGTTCTGATTTTCTGCTTCTGGAATCAATGGATTTATGTTGCTTCTCACTCTCTGCAGCACCATTACCTATTCTTGCCCAAGGAAACAAAGGGACACCATCTCTTGATGACAAACAAGAGAGGGACGTAAATCTTTAGTCTCCCAAGGGCTAATCAGTTCATGCATCTCAAACCTGCTGCAGCCTCCTACTCATCTCAAACAGAAGTACGTGCAGCAGAGGTTACACATGTAAAGAGGAGATGACTAGCAAGGTTGAAGTCATCCATCATGTTCTTACTGTCTGGTGAAATGGCAACAAAGTGCAAAATATGCACAATAAATTCCAGAAATCAGATTTACACTGAGTATTTAAATTTATAAATATATATCCATTTTATTACATAGAAGAAAAATAAAAGAAGCGATCTTTCTCTTCCTATCTAGATTTTCAGAATGAAATAATACTTTCAGTCAGTTTTGACTCCAACAAAAGCACAAGAGACTAAATCTGTTAAATCTTTAAAAAAAATGTAACAAGTCTCTAAAGGAAAAGTAATATCCTATTTTGCCCTGACATTTATTTTAGATTGATATATGGTTTATAATATTGCATCCAGGAAGTGCAGCATTGAAAACTACACAATCTCAAATCTAGTCAATCAGAATATATTTGTCACATTGCATTATTGGAGTCACAGTTTAAATCTCCATTCACAGCTTGACTGTTCCATCTGACCTGCCTCACTTTCTACAGGTTGACTGCTTAAAATACCAACTGTGTCAATCTGCTTTACTCATTACAGTATAAAATAGTATATTTGCTCATTTAAAATGTTTTTGTAAAACCTTCCTTGCAGAAATGACAAATGCATTACTAGTAGAACAACTATTTGATTTTAAATTACCTGTAATTAAAGCTGAAAGGAATGTTACCATACAAACTGTATAATGTCATTAACAACTCCATTTGATGTTACTTCTCTAGTAATATCAACTACAGCAATATTGACAAAGGACACTTTAAAAGAGAAAATAAAACCATCATGAGAGCAACTGAATGCAACAAGCAGTTCAAATTGGTACTAATGTTCTCCAAGAAGCTGGGGAGCACAAAGGCATTTTTCCAAGCACTACAATGGGGCCAGCTGCTGGATCCTTCCATTCTCTTGGAATAGGCTCGAGACCTAAGAACAAATGTGTTCTTCACATCAAGGAGATGGTATGTACAGCCTGATACATGTAAAGCGATACCACAGCTACCCAGTGAATTTACTGCAATGTCCTATTACACAGATTTGTTCCAGCTTCACTGAAGTGCACCTAAGACTTATTTTCAACTACATTCCAATTTCTTCATTGTTTACCTGGTTTTTTTGATCAGCCATGGTGTCAGAGCTGATCAATAACTTATCAGTAGTTTAAGAAAAACTGAGTTTTGCCATCTCAATACCAACAGTTACTTAAGAGCAAAGAAAAAATTAGCTCAAATCTCAAATATATTCAAAACTTACATCTCCCCACCTACAGACAACAGCTAGAACTATAACTCTCAGGTTTTAATCGGATCTATTACACTGAAGTCTGCTAAAGCTGAACTCAAACTGAGAACCGATGAAAAACAGAATTGGCTGAATCATTATTCTGAAATTGCACTCAAATGGAACTGAGGTGATTTAGAGAAACTGAACAGGAACAGGACTGAAGAAATTATTTGTTGAAATCCCCAGGTAAACACTTGGATCAAAAACTAAACTACACTGCATGTGTACCACGTGCTGGCTGCAAAACAGACATATTGTTATTTGACTGTAAGAGAAGTTCATGAGAGAACAATTTGGAGTGGAGCCTGCCAACACCTCATGAAAGGAGAAGAGTTCTGAGGAGACGCGGATCAATGGAAATGCCCCAGGCAGACAAACGGGCCAGAAAAAAAGAGGCGTAAAGGAAGAATGACTTGACTACAAACTAAAAATACAGCACAGCACCAGTGCTTTATACATAATTATGTTAGAGTAACAGAAGCACATAACATTAAAAATCCATATTTATTGCACAGAGACTAAATATGCTGCAATGTAATTACAGCTGATGTTTTTGTGAAGAAGTTTAACCATAAAGCTCATAAACAACTGTATCTCTGTCAAACAAGCAAGCATTTCCAATGCTCTGAACAATCATATTGTTATCAATATCACGTTGACTGTGAGGAATGCTGAGGTTTGGATGCTTACTAAATTATCTCTGTTCTAACAATCTAACCAAAAAGTTTGCTAAGTGAGCTACAATTACCAGAATATCTTTTCCTACAGTTATGATTCACGAATTAGAAAATTACTTCAAATAATCATAAAATATAAATGTAGAAACGAAGAATTACATTCTTAACAAAAAGAAATGGCTTTGAAAATGCACATTGTAAAGAATGATTTGGGAATAATTAGATTTAAATTAGTTTAGTATGAAGAAATTGAATCTATTTTTAAACAGAAATCATCAAAATGAATCAGAGATGACTTCAGTATTGGAAAAACGAAACCTCTTTTCTCTCTTGCTGAAAGCCACTCAGGTTTGAACATGATTTGAATGTGGTGAGGGAGTTACACAGGACATGCAGCTACAACTCATCGTGCATGATGCAGCAGTGTGCACTGACTTTGCTTGCACAGCTGGGAGGATGGCAAACTGGCACGCTATCTTTCAGCAGCCTTTCCAATAAAATATAAGTAAATTATTGACTGCATCACCTACTGAGATTCTTCAAGCTCTAGAGTTGTTCCTAAATCATTCTCAAGAACCCTTAGGTAGCTGCCGCAATGATATTATCTACCTCCTATGAAATGCTTTCTTTAGAGGCTCGTAGAGTTTTATAACAGCATCATCCTCACATTACAGTGGAGGAAACTGAGAAGTGGGCAGTCTGGTGACTTACCCGCAGCCAGGTACCTCTCCTGACTTCTCCAGGAAACAGAAGGCATGTATCCCAAGCTTGCCACAACACTGCATACCTAGCACACAGGACACAGGACTTTGAGATAATTTTTTGTAACATTGGCTGGCAATTAATTTTTCATCTTTGATAACTGAATTCCAAATAAACAATGATTCTATATAAATCAGGTGCACTGATACAAACACTCTAGGCACAGCCAGAGGTGAATAACAAAACTGGTTTGTTATTAGATTTCCGCTCCCCTTCCAAAGATTTTTCATTCATTAAACAGGAAGCTTTTAACAACAACAACAACAAAGTTCCACGAATGAAGGCAAACTTCCTTCATTACAGACCTAGGAGAAAAACACACACAAGAAATGAAGACTAACAACCGAGATGGAGTTATCATAAATCGTCCTTCAAACTCCTCACAGTTTATGTTACAAGCTTTTTGTTTGGTATTGATGATACCAGCATCATAAAACTGATGTTCCACTTACTATGAAAAGAGAGGCCAAAGAATCCCAGAATGGCCACTACAGAACAGTAACTGCAAGTAAGTGCTGACACTGCCAGCATTAGTTCCTACTCTGTTTTTTGGTAGAGGTGAGTACGATGGCAAGTGCACAGACAGGAGAGCAATAGGGAAGGGTAGGAGGATGAGTGGGCAGGGAATTAGCTCATGAAACATGATTTTGTCAGAAAAAGCGGTCTTGTCAAAACATGAATGTTTTGTAAAAAGATACTAGATTTTGACAGGCACATTTCCCAGGTTTTCTCCTAGTTTGCCAGTTGGACTCCTTGGTCCTGATCTCCTTCAGGTCCTTGTGACTGGAGAAGCCTGCGATGCAGGCTGCCTGGGATGTGCAAGGGGCTTGGAAGTCCTGACAAGCACAGCTCCACCACAGGGAAATTACAAGCCTTTAGGAACCTGGATTAAGGCAAATCCTTGCATTACATCTACCATTGTCTAGCTACGGTTGAAATCACTCTGCCTGTCCAAGTCTTGCATTGTCCACTAAGTCAGGAGTCAAGTCTGGCACATCTTGGCTGTGGGGCAGAGGAAGGCACGGTTCTGCAGATTGCGTGTGCATATACAGGCATACATGCCTGTATTACATAGTGGAAATTGCAGTATATATAACTGCTACGCATCAACGCCATGGACAGACAGGCTCTGCCAAGGGAAAAGATCATCCAAAGTAAGGCATATGGTAGGGCAGCATCACCCCAGCACAACAATCCTGCCAGCCTTATGCAGAAACCTTGTGACTGTTAAAAATATTGAAGTGGGTGCATGCAAGTGATTAAGGCAAATGATGCAGAAAGTCCTGCTAGCAGAGCTGGCAGGGCAGCCCAGCCTGGCTCAGGCCATGCCTGCCCAGTCAGGTTTTTGCTGCACCACTCTATAAAGTGCAAAGTTTGGGAAACCTGGCTGCAGTCAGCCTCTACAAATACCTCCAGCCATCTGTCACCACTCACTGCTGCCCAATAAAACTTGCCCTGAAAATCCTGCAGTGCTTTTTTCCATTTGCTGCCACTTGACTAAAACCTCTGACACCCCGGGAATTCTGGCATCCTTTTTGTTGCTACCTATCATCCATAGAGCCAGGAGAAATTGATAAATATCACACGTGGTAGGAATTCCCTCATCTCTGTAGCAATCTGGGAAATCTGTAACAGTCAAGGTATCCTGATCTAGGATCTGCCCTGAAATCAGCATGGCATGAAAAAAATTTTACTGCAGAAAAGCCAGCATACCAGTGGCTTGTTTTACTTCGAGAGACACATGGATGATTGAATTGGCAAATAATATTTTCTTGAGTCAGTCACCACTCAGCTCAGGTTAGAAAGCATGGAGTTATTCCGGGAACAACTGGAACTGGGAATGGAAGGAGTGATGCCTTCTGTCCTTTCCCTGCCTGGGCTGCCAGCCATTCCTCTCCAGAAGATGTGCGGGCAGCAGGGCTGCAGAGGTCACCTAGTCCAACCCGAGTTTGAGGCCACTTCCCTGTCTTCTTATATGCTTTATCCCTTGTTAAAGCTCTCCTTCAACCAAGTCTCCTAGGAGATAAGCCTCCATAGGAAGAAGCCCTGCTTCAGGATCCAACTAAAAGCTGACTAGTTCAGCATTGCTGGTAGTGTGTGAACTGCATCTGAGTCAACAGCATCTGAACTGCAGGAGTCTTTCTTCCCTACTGTACACGGATCCACCATCGGGGCAGCCAGTGTGCGTCACACGTGCACCCTCTGGTGCGTTGGTTGTGAAACATTTCAGCACAGAGCTCGGCAATGCCAGAGCTGATCCTGGCCAGACGTGGGAAGATGAGTTGGCCCAAAACCTGTGGGTAGTAAGCCTGAAGAGAGCCGGGCTTTAGAGAGCCAAAGAGTGCCAGGTCTGCATGGAAGACCCCAGTGCTGGAATTCTTGAAAAAGAACTGGTCCAGACTGCCCCAAGAATAGAAAAAAAAAAAAAACAGATAGAAATTGAGCGAGTCAGGATTGCATGGTCGAGGGGGAGAATGGCTGTGAGGTCAGGGCATTTACTGCTGCTCCTGGTTACTTTCTTAACACCGTGCCCATGGAACAGGAGGGACCACACTTGCACAGCATTAATTATGAATAGCTAAGATGTGTTAAAAATAACAGAAAAAGTAGTAATGACTGGAGACATTCTTGGGCTTTAGGCTCTGAATGTCTGTATCTCTAAACTGTAGATGCCCAATAAACGTGTCTGCCTGTACTAACCAGGTCTCTCCCAGGCAATTCCTGCATGTAGCCTGGGAATCACGATGCTCCAGATCCACTCGCAGGGGAGTTCTGCGTGAATCCACCTAGTCTGGGATGAAGACTGAAATTGTGTAGGAACAGGTTATTTTGTGCCAGCTGGCATCAGGGCTTGGGGACATTCCTGGGCATATTTTATTTACTGGCATAGATGTCATCTCATGGACAGAGGTAAGATACTTCATGTAGACAGTACTGAAAATTGAAAACAAACATAGCAGTCCAGTGAAGCACGTGGTCTACCACAAGCAGCTACAAAAGTGTATGCCAAAGCATAGCCTGAACATAGAATCATAGAATAGTTTGGGTTGGAAGGGACCTTAAAGATCACATAGTTCCAACCCCCTTGGAATGGGCAGGGAAACCTCCCACCAGAATCATGAAACATCATCCATGAAAGCAGAAGGATGCTAGAGCTCACTGTGCGGCCATTGTCAGTTTGAGGCATTTGCTTTGATGAGACAAGCCTAGGCTCCAGATGTAGCTTTGGAGTTTAGCCTCCCAGTACCACAGCAAGGAGCCTTTTGACTCTGACAGCATCCAATAGGGATTGAAAAACACCCCAATGCTTGTGCTGTCAGCACTCTGAAAGCCCAAGGAGTACTGACTGGCCCGTTCCAGAAGTCCATTTAATTTGCTCTGTTTTCCTTGGTGGCTTTTGATTTGGAAATATTTGTCATTTCAAAGTAGTTTTGCTGAAGCAAAGTGTCAGTAAAGTGAAGGTACAAACTGTAAAGACAAAAGTGTAAGAAACTGCTGCAGAAGCTTTCAGCTCTAATCATGTTTAATTATTTATGTCTCCTTATGCAGATGCCCGAAACGTCTGATGTCCAAGCACGTTTTTTACTTCAGCCTTACTCAGAGAAACAATAGTGAACATTTCTGACTAGAATACTACAGATATTTTTATTAAAATTTCCCCTCTTATTAATAAAGACAGTCGTTATAATCTCAGTAATTTTTCCCCATCTCATGACACATGTCCATAGTAAATTAAAACTATTCTTTAGATAAATATCAAGCTATTTTAAAGTCTAACCACAGAACTAAACATTAGGAGCCAAAACATGTCTCTGATATCTTCAAAAAAGCAGCAAGTACTTACCAAGCTCTGCGGGTAGCTCTTTTATAGGATTCCCTTCTAAAAGCAGAGTTTTCAATTTCCTTTCCAACAAAACAGAAAAGAGTAGCTACTGTAAGAGCAAAGTTCATCTAATTAAATAGAAACATCAGAATATTTTTCCTCCTTTTTGCTCTTGCTTTTGTTTCCTGCTACAGAAAGGATTCCACATGGCAAATTCACACTTCACCATTGCTAACTTCAGAGCTGGAAAATAACGCACCCCGAAGCTTGGTATGACAATCTCAAGTTTGCATTTATGTCCATTTCTTTTGTATATTATTTAGTATTTGATCTTTCTTTGCAAAGCTTGCCTATCACTTTAAAGTCTCATACTGACTGTTCTAATTATAAACATATCATTTTCAGTTGTTTATAATTTTGCTGAGCTTCAACTGTTTGGGTTGTTGAGTACATTCCTCAGGCTAAATATGAGCTAAAATTGCTCAGCCATTTTTGATAATGAGATTAGAAAGAAATATGCCCTAATTGTATTTAATTTTGTAAACTTTTTTTTTTTTTTTTTAGAGCTCTGGTGTTCATATATTTGGAAGCATCCTGGGAAGTGGGCAAGGGTCACATTTATGTCACGTACAAGGATGTTGCTCAATACATTTACTCCTCATCTGGAGTATTGTGTCCACGTCTGGAATCTTCAACATAAGAAGGAGGTGGAGGTGTTGGGATGGGTCCAGAGGAGGCTACAAATATGATCAGAGGGATGAAACACCTCCCATATGAGGATAGGCTGAGAGAGTTGGGGTTGTTCAGGCTGGAGAAGAGAAGACACCAAGAACCTTCCAGCACCCAAAGAGGCAACAAGAAAGCTGGGCAGGGACTGTTTACAAAGGCTTGTGGTGATAGGACAAGAGGCAATGGGTATAAACTGGAGAGGGGCAGATTTAGACTAAAGGAGTAATTTCTTCATGATGAGAGTGGTGAGGTTGCCCGGGGAAGTTGCACAGGTTGCCCAGGGAAGCTGTGGTTGCCCCATCTCTAGAGGTGTTCAAGGCCAGGTTGGATGGGCCTTGGGCAGCCTGATCCAGTGGGAAGTGTCCCTTCCAAACCAAACTATTCTATAAGTCTATATCTGAAACATTGATGACATTCAGACAAATCTGAGGATCCTGAAAAAGCATCGGGAAAAAATTGGTATCGCTCGGGAAAAAAATGGTATTGCTTAGCAAGTAAAAGGTGCAAAGCTGCTCTCTACACTGTTTGTGGTGGTGGGAGCCTCTGAGCTGCTGCATGTTTAGGGTACAAGGACACAGGGACACTTGGTCCAAATGCAAAATAGCCTTTCATATCTGGCAACATATCAGATTAAATTATGTTCTATAGACAAGATGTTGTCCATTCCATACATGAAAAATTATCCTAACAGAAGAGTTTATGGGTTTTTATTTACTAGTGTTGCAATTTGACTTGTTTACTGTTAAAATTCAAGAAAACAAACAAGAAGAAAGCTTGGTTGTTTCTGCCATAATATTTCTTTACCTCTAAGAAAGAAAAACAAACTAAACATTTGGGCAACCGTTCAACACTGGATTAACATGTGCAGCAATATTTTAATATATTCAGTCAAAAAAATGAAAGCACCTTATTCACGTTTGCATGTGTGAAGCCGAGTACTGAATTCCAGTTAAAGAAAAAAATAACTATGTGAAAGAGACAGGAGTTTCCAGACTCCCAAATCCAAATTTCCCCCTAAGTTTCAGGCACTGCAGGACAGCGGGGTAATCCTGCTGCCTTTGAACCCCTTGGCATTTATGGTCCTGTGCATGGAGCGCTGTGGCTCTGCGCCACAGCAAGGGCTCGTTCTTGCCAGCTCTTGCCTTTGCTGCAACAATGATGTGGAACATGACTTTGGCTGATGCCTGCTCAGCTGTACACACCAATTTCTGGAGAGAAATGCCACAGTGAAACTCTTCCTGCCTGCACTGGGAGCTAGACACCATTTCCACAACTGAGGCAACGTTATGGCTTGACCTGGAGAAGCTCTAATCATAGCAGCCATTAAAATCAGTGAAAAGATTCATGAACAGCTGGAATTGACAATCAATCTGCCCCAAAGTGACACAGTAGGTCGATAACTCTCTGCTTTCAATGAAAACTACACTTTCAGCTGCTTTGAGAAAAGGACACCCTGAACGTTTCCTAACGTCTTAAAATACAGCTTATACTCACATATGTAATAACAATGAAATGGAACCAAGTAGTATTTAGTGAATATGCCTGATAAGCATTTTCTAAAAGCCGAGCTACCGTTTAAAGTCTGGAAAATACAAATAAGGCAAAGCACAATATGTGTAGGAACTAATGACTGAAGAAAATACATGCAGAATGTCATAGTTTCAAAGGATTTCAATGACTCATACAATGATTTTCATTTAATGCACAAACCATATGAAAATACAATCAGCCCTGTCCAATTTAAAAATAATTTATGAAAGCTATATTTAAAAAGATTTGAAAGTATCATTAAATTTGATTTTTTTTGGCTATTTAGAGGCATAGCCTTAATTTACTGTGTTTTTTTAAAATCACAAGTTGAGTACTTGATCTTAAAATACATTTAAGCACCTTGTTTCAGTCACAAGATGCTCTTATTTTATTTATTTTGGGGAGGGGGAAATTCTGTGGCATATACTGTTCAAGAGTTGCCCCTCCTTATCCTCCTGACTCACTCTTCACAGCAAGGTTTCTTTTAGAACTACAACAGCAAGAAAACTATTCTGTATTAGTCTTTCTCACACACCCCCCGCCCAGTAACAAAATGATTTATTTATCCTGTTAATTACCACACACTGATTTGTATTCTTCCATTCTGGAATGATAACTAAGGATCTGTTCAAGGACATGAAAAAAAACCCCAAATTCGTGAGAAGTTAGTTTTGTTGATCACAGCAGCATGAGAGCAAGTGCACTTCACGGGGTCACAGCAAGAAGAGGTAACTTCCCTCTTCTCACTCTCCGTCTTAATCAGTGACAGCCAATTAATCCTTCCAACACTTGATATCGTGTCCGACAACTATCAAAACCAGACTAATGGGTGATGTCCATTGACTAACCTGTCCTTCATTGTCACTTTGGAGTGACATGAGGTTTGTAACAGAGTCCCTGCTTTTACCTCACCTATTCCTGTAAAAATAGCACTTGCAGTCAATAAAATTAAAACGGTGCAAGATTTCCATCAAAAGACTAACAGGTCTTACATTTCTAAAGCTAGAAGAGTTCAGAAAAATCACTATGTAATATTAATTGGATCTTTCAATTCATCTGAGTTTTAGTGAAAAAAAAAGAAGAAATCAAGCTTATTTACCCCTTCTCTGCACTGAGGTCAATGCCAAACAAAAGCATAAAAGTCAGATTGTTACAATGAAATTACAGGAAGGCAAATAGAAGATGAATACAATTGTTATTAAATTACCCGTGTGACCAATGATCTTACCTGTGGTAACCGATTCCAGGAGGAAGAGCTTTAATCTCGTTATAGCAGAGATCCAGCCAAACAAGATGAGGCAGCTTGTGAAATAAATCCTCGGGAATCACTGATATGACATTCCCTTCCAGAAGAAGGTACTAAGAGAGAAAAACACAAACGTTTTAAATCCTGGAAAAGAAGAGGGAAGGGGCATTCCTTAGCATGCAAAGCGTTCAATGTGAAAACTGTGTAAACTACTCTATGTTTTTGTGGAAAGAATACAGTTAAAGGGGATTAAAGGACACACAACTCAATAAATTATGCACAGAAGTGATTTATTTAAGGACATTTTCTTAAAAGCAAAACAAAGCAAACTAGCAGGTATTAAAGAACATAGCTAAGAATCCGTAGCTTTTTCACCCACCTCAACAGCACTGGACGTTTAACTGCTCTGTGTTATATTTAAGTCAAGGGTATCAGAACTAGTCACAACAATTTATTCACCTTTATGTTGGGCAGTGTATATATTTCCGCCGTAAGATGCTCGATATTTTTTCTGCTGACATCAAGAGTACTTAAAGATGACAGACGCTCTTCAACAGCTTTCTTGATCTCTTTTGATGAATCAGACCTGGATGAACTTCCCTTTTTGAGATGTTCACCTCTAAAATGATCACCGCTGCTGGTTAACTCTTTAGGATAGCTGTCATCCATTTGTCAGCAAGCCTGGAATACAGGCTTAGTCATTTAAACAGATCAACTGAGGAAAAAAGAATGGTGTAGTTTTGAAAGAGAACATACACAAAGTAAGATTTTCTTAATATTATTGATTTTCAGATTATCCCCAGCTAGGTACTTAGTTGTATCAGAATCACAGAATCACTAGGTTGGAAAAGACCCACGGGATCATCGAGTCCAACCATTCCTATCAATCACTAAACCATGCAGTCAATTTATTCTTTATCTCTATAAATTTGTCATCATAGTATGAGTGATCATAAACACATGTTTGAAGGTGCAGTAAAAAAGAAAATTCACCAACTGGCCCTTGAGGCCATGGTGTCATGCAATCATGGAATAGTTCGAGTTGGAAGGGACCTTAAGGGTCATGCTACACGAAGGCTCGGCAGAAACACTGATACACATTATCCATTAAAGCATCTCCTCTGCCAGCAGGCTGCCCTGCCCCCTCTCCTGGCTGCTCTCTCAGTCTCACATCCTCTCCTCCCCTGCCCACCAGCTCCACTCTGGCACTCACACCTTCACTGATGGGTGGCTGGAGGTGTTGGATGTATGGCTGTGGCCAGACCCCTGGTGGGCTTCCCCAGCTCTCCTTCAAAGGACACAGGCGCCCTAAGAGCCTCAGCCCGCTTCTCCCACACGGGAGCCTGGTATTCCTGATGATGTTCCTACCCACCGTGTCCTGAAGCCTCTTGGCACAGAGCTGGGGGCAGGCGGCTGCTTGATGGTGCTCCCAGTGTGAGATACAGATGCAGTGGTTGCTAGGAGCCGGTTTCCAACTGAGGGTCGTCCCAGCTACCCTGGCAGTCAGGGAGAGGCAGCAGGACCTGCCTGGACTGTTGGAAGAACAGTTGGTTTGGGGGAACGTGAGGCATCCACTGGTCTGGAGAACACCTCCATATCCCTCCATTTGAGTGGAATCCCTCACGGTCCCGTCGTATCGTGTCTCGCTAAGCCGAGTTCCAATGGACAACATCACGCTTCCACAGAGATGTAAGCAGAGCGTGGAAACAAACACGGTGGCAAAAACATCCTCTTGAAAGTGCTTTCTGTGGATCCTGTTTTCATTAAACATGCCCCCAAGCAACAGCAATCAGCTTCTAAAAGTGCTCCTAAAGCACAGAGGCAAGTTAATAACCCCTTCCCCACTGGAAAACGAAGAAGTGATAAAG